>CM071627.1:40326215-41526215 GCA_036419045.1 Scirpophaga incertulas
TAATATAAATGAAGTGAAAATTCTGCAACCATCTGAAAAACATCTGAATCCAGGTGAACTTATATCACAAGTTTACTGATTCAGTATAATGAAATAAATTTCAAAGTTGTCACTGAGGCAAAGGAAAAAGGAAGCTATTGGGAATATTAAAGAAATATTTTTTGTATTCAATGAAATTTATTACTCAAGATCTTTTCATTACAAACGCACCATATACTTAGCATAACAATAGTATATTAGGGAAATTTCCCTGTAACACATTGAAAATAGACATTTCACGCAGTTGCTTTCCTTGTTTCATAGTTAAATTAACTATGAGGTTACCTCGTCCACAAATGAAAGCAAGGTGCCCGTTAATCAATACGTTGACGAATATTAAAATTATATTTTATTT
Source organism: Scirpophaga incertulas (assembly GCA_036419045.1). NCBI lineage: Eukaryota > Metazoa > Arthropoda > Insecta > Lepidoptera > Crambidae > Scirpophaga > Scirpophaga incertulas. Next base: position 40,326,610 of record CM071627.1, read on the forward strand.
TAGTTATTTGTGTAACATATTTATGTAGATATAAATACTAGTGTAAGTACAATTAATTAATTTAAACAATGCATCTAAAATTTCAACAAGTTTTTAAAGGTTCCGTAGCACAGACCATTGGAACTACGCTGCAATATTCCGTAATTGAAGAATCAAAACTGAATACACAGGCGAATAGCATTTAGATTATAGTTATTCTCATATAATTGTATTAGGTTAATTGGATATTAATTGCCATATAGATATACCACTCTTCACCGTTTTAATAAGTTGAGTGAAATGTAAAACAGCAATATATTGTGTTTATGTTTATTAGAACAAGAAATTCAAATAACATTAATCGTAATAATAAATTAATTTATTTAATAAATATAATAACTAACTAATGTTAAAAAGCTCCAGGAATCAGCGCAGAGCTATTATATCCTAGCCTGTCTGTAGTGAGAGAGTACCTACATTGTCTTTACATTCAGCGTTCGTGAATCAGATAGTCTATTGTTAGCGCATCTGTGGATTGTTTTAAAAACATCCAATGCAATGTTTTTTAAGGAATGTTACACTTGATTGAAAAACAATGTTTCGTACAGCAAGTGGTGAGTCACACCAATTATGGAGGCGGTGAATTTAAAACAACCCATCGCGTGTTTTGTCAATATAGGTCGAACAAACACACGTTGCACAAGGCTATGATCTTTTAAAAAGAAACACATTTTTTTTGGACTAATAAATAGCCTTATTTACGCAAGGTTGGCATATATATTCACACAATTAGAAACAATATGTAATTAGCATTCTATCGCCGTAATTTTCTTTGTAATGTATTTAAATTAGAATAATCTTTTACACACAAATATCGTAAGCTATTAACGACTTTGCTACTGATCCGTTAATTTATACTAAAAATGCCACAGAATAATTATTAAAATAAACAACTCAAACTATTGTTTTTTATCTAAACTGAGCTACTTTTGTGATCATCTGTGGTTGTTATTTTTTTAAGCGGTTCCATTTATAAAGGCCTTTGAAATTCATCCCATATTGTATCGAGCAAAAGCCAATGTGAGATCTACACGTATACAACTACGACTACAAACTATTTAAGCAATTTTGTCTATGGTACGTTCGTTATCTTTAACTGTTGCAAAAAGTTACGTAGATACAGTTTTTACTCTGTAAACATTGAACACAGATATTTAAATAGATTTTTCGTCGATAATGGTTACAACAAAAACCTAATTTTTTATCTGTCGAAATTTCGTTAATATTTTTTTTTATATACAAATTAATTATGTACGTTGTAAAGTAACAGCGAGACAAAATTTGTGTGCATTTTTAAGCGGATTAGCAAACGTTATATGTTGTACCTATACACCTAAATTATCAACCCTAGCGTAGCTTTTATTACTAATCACATAAATCGTTATTGTATTATTATAAGAATGCTTACATATTATTAACCGTCTTCTTACATATAAATGGACATGATTATTACAATTATACACAAGGTGTCACTTACAGTTAGTAAATAAAAACAATTTATCATTTTCTTCTATTTAAATACAACATTTAAGACTTATGTACTACCTTATAAATAATGGACAGATTGCATATAGCGTGCTTCTGAACGGCTGCTCAGATTTATGCGATGTGAAAGGAGTTCGGGAAATATCAAAATAGGAAAGCACTACAATGTTTTTTATGTAATAATAGTGCACGGTGTTTACATATTGCCTTAATGTAATATAGGATTAGAATAACAAAAAAAGTTAATCTGAACCAAAAAATAGGCAGAATAAACGCAATAAAAATTAAAAAGCAATTAATTTGTAAGCAATTTTATTGAGCTAAGAAAAGTTTTAGAATAGGCATGCGAGTCTACACAAACTATTTATTATTACGCGGAATTTCTTATGACATTTCATCTGTAAAATTAAAAAATTTGCCATAAACAAATACAACTCATCTTTAACTTTTAAAATTTAAATAGAACGTACCTATGATAAATTGTTGTGTTCTAAAATGCTTTAAAAAGGAATGTGATGGTTGGTGTATGGATTATAGATTCGAGTGGAAAACAACAAAATGAGTAGTCAGTGATGGTGGTACTCATCGCGACAAGTTTACAATTAAATTTAATCTATAAAGCGACAGTATAGTCTACAATAATAGTAGGATTCTACAATAGGCTACATTGGGACGTGAGAATAAGGGATCAAGTATAGATTTTTGTACAATTACCTAGAAGTACTAGGAAGGAAATTCAACTATAGAACTTAACTACAACTTTAGAGATCAATACAGCTAGCCGAATAGGGACAACGAAGCTTAATTCGAACTGTTAATATTAGTACGTTATATTTATCGTAAACTGTTTTAGTCTGTAATTTACACATTAGTTTTGGCACAGAGTAGGAAAAGGTGGGAACTAGTTTACGTGCAAACATTAAGCCTAGATCACAGAACGGAAGGAGCGGTGCGGACGATGCAAAAATATAGGCCATAATCATGAGAAGTGTTAACGATCTCGTAGCGGCAACGCTCGTTCAAAACGACAAGACTGTGTACCGACAGTCTGCCTTTAGTATGAAAAATATAATCTATTTGCACTTGCATACTCAAGATGGGTAAACAAATAAAGTGACGGCTGATAGTTTAGTATTTACTAGCCTTAGAATAGACATGAAGTAACGATGTTACAACTTGTCATGATCATGGCGCCTGTCAACTCGTATAGGACAAGTCTGCGTAAAAAACTATTATCTCGAAGCCGTAACAGCCCAGCTTACCAATAACTAGTTCTACGCTTATTGACTTCGTTTAATTAGCGAAAATGACTGTCATTGGCACTTTCGCAATATCCAAAAACCTCGCGCGATTTAACTCCATCGAATACTATATACCGCTTCACATGCGTCTAGAACGATTTATTTTGATTATCAAGTAATGTTTCAAATAATAAATAAAACACTGGGAAAGAAATAAACAAAAGAAAAACAAAAAATTCTTTGTAACCATTTAATAAAACCATAATTACAATAACATCATCGATTTGATAAAATTAAGTACATATACCATCACCGAAGAGAAAGAATGTTAAGTTGAAAATAAATTATAAAGAAAAGAAGGTAAATTGCTAGAAGAAAAAATAAAAGAGGTAATTTCAATCACAAAACCTCATTGTTAAAAACGTAGCTGCCTACATCAAAATGCTGATCAACCCAAACAACGTAATTACAATTCATTAATAAATATAGTTATTGCACTAGACTACAATATAACAACAATTAAGTACAATGATTAAGTACATAAGCATTTATAGAATAGAATGTCAAGCGATAATCACAAAAATGGACGTTTTACATTTGTAGATCTAATTAGGAATACTTTAAGGTTCAAAAATTAGATTAATATTGCAGTCGTAACTATTTCCCTTATGGCACTAATAAAAATTATAATAATAAAAACGTTTCATCAATAATAAATATAAATAAATTCATTTATCAATAATGGAATGTCTAATTGTCAAAACATACTTGACTCTATATCAAAATCAGCCAACATGCCAAGAAATCATCGTTCTTATCAAAATTGAATTGCCTATTTTTCCTAATGTACAACCGACGTAAGTCCCAATAAAAATGACATTTGTAAATTTACTACAATTAATAATAATATTAAATACATTTTCTTTCGCACAACACATGCCGTAAAACAACACCGTGAAGCTGCCATTTTGTATACGCTTCGTATAGATCCGCCATTTTGGAGATTTTATTATTAAATTTTTTTATTAAATTATTTTTATTAAACATGACAAAAAAGTCCAAAAAGTAATTTTGATGGGGCTGTTTCAATATAAGCGACACTAATTGCAATATATTATTGTTACAATCCAAAATGGCCGACCGACAGTAGCAGCGAGTTGACGACAGATGGCGCTGTTCGTTTTAATACAGGTGCTACAGAATTGACTATGTTACGGTAAGTTAGTACCGCTGCTGGTACTCGTGGTGCCAGCGGTTGAAGTCTATGTGGAACACCACGAGGGAGCCGTTGTCCAGCCCCGCCAGCAGGAACCTGCGTGAGACACGCATATATTGTATAGTATAACTCAGTGAGCAGTGAGTACGCCCAGCGGCGGGAAGGCGTAGAGTTATGTGGCAGTGTGTAGTGAGCAGTGAGTAGTGGGTAGTGAGCAGTGAGCAGTGGGTAGTGAGCAGTGTGCAGTGAGCAGTGTGCAGTGAGCAGTGAGCAGTGTGCAGTAAGCAGTGTTCAGTGTGCAGTGAGCAGTATGCAGTGAGCAGTATGCAGTTAGCAGTGTGCAGTGAGCAATGTGAAGTGAGCAGTGTGTAGTGAGCAGTGTGAATTGAGCAGTGTGCAGTGTGAAGTGAGCAGTGTGCAGGGAGCAGTGTGCAGTGAGCAGTGTGAATTGAGCAGTGTGCAGTGAGCAGTGTGCAGTGAGCAGTGTGCAGTAAACAGTGTGCAGTGAGCCGTGAGCAGTGTGAAGTAAGCAGTGAGCAGTGTACAGTGAGCAGTGTGCAGTGAGCAGTGAGCAGTGTGAATTGAGCAGTGTGCAGTGTGAAGTGAGCAGTGTGCAGTGAGCAGTGTGCAGTAAACAGTGTGCAGTGAGCCGTGAGCAGTGTACAGTGAGCAGTGTGCATTGAGCAGTGTGCAGTGTGAAGTAAGCAGTGAGCAGTGTGCAGTGAGCACGTACCGCTGGTCGTGGGACAGCGCCAGCGCGCACACGGCGGCGCCCAGCGGCGGGAAGGCGTAGAGCTATGTGGCAGTGAGCAGTGAGCAGTGAGCACGTACCGCTGGTCGTGGGACAGCGCCAGCGCGCACACGGCGGCGCCCAGCGGCGGGAGGCGTAGAGCTATGTGGCAGTGAGCAGTGAGCAGTGAGCACGTACCGCTGGTCGTGGACAGCGCCAGCGCGCACACGGCGGCGCCCAGCGGCGGGAAGGCGTAGAGCTATGTGGCAGTGAGCAGTGAGCAGTGAGCACGTACCGCTGGTCGTGGGACAGCGCCAGCGCGCACACGGCGGCGCCCAGCGGCGGGAAGGCGTAGAGCTATGTGGCAGTGAGCAGTGAGCAGTGAGCACGTACCGCTGGTCGTGGGACAGCGCCAGCGCGCACACGGCGGCGCCCAGCGGCGGGAAGGCGTAGAGCTATGTGGCAGTGAGCAGTGAGCAGTGAGCACGTACCGCTGGTCGTGGGACAGCGCCAGCGCGCACACGGCGGCGCCCAGCGGCGGGAAGGCGTAGAGCTATGTGGCAGTGAGCAGTGAGCAGTGAGCACGTACCGCTGGTCGTGGGACAGCGCCAGCGCGCACACGGCGGCGCCCAGCGGCGGGAAGGCGTAGAGCTATGTGGCAGTGAGCAGTGAGCAGTGAGCACGTACCGCTGGTCGTGGGACAGCGCCAGCGCGCACACGGCGGCGCCCAGCGGCGGGAAGGCGTAGAGCTATGTGGCAGTGAGCAGTGAGCAGTGAGCACGTACCGCTGGTCGTGGGACAGCGCCAGCGCGCACACGGCGGCGCCCAGCGGCGGGAAGGCGTAGAGCTATGTGGCAGTGAGCAGTGAGCAGTGAGCACGTACCGCTGGTCGTGGAACAGCGCCAGCGCGCACACGGCGGCGCCCAGCGGCGGGAAGGCGTAGAGCTATGTGGCAGTGAGCAGTGAGCAGTGAGCACGTACCGCTGGTCGTGGGACAGCGCCAGCGCGCACACGGCGGCGCCCAGCGGCGGGAAGGCGTAGAGCTATGTGGCAGTGTGCAGTGAGCAGTGAGCACGTACCGCTGGTCGTGGGACAGCGCCAGCGCGCACACGGCGGCGCCCAGCGGCGGGAAGGCGTAGAGCTATGTGGCAGTGTGCAGTGAGCAGTGAGCAGTGAGCACGTACCGCTGGTCGTGGGACAGCGCCAGCGCGCACACGGCGGCGCCCAGCGGCGGGAAGGCGTAGAGCTATGTGGCAGTGAGCAGTGAGCAGTGAGCACGTACCGCTGGTCGTGGGACAGCGCCAGCGCGCACACGGCGGCGCCCAGCGGCGGGAAGGCGTAGAGCTATGTGGCAGTGTGCAGTGAGCAGTGAGCAGTGAGCACGTACCGCTGGTCGTGGGACAGCGCCAGCGCGCACACGGCGGCGCCCAGCGGCGGGAAGGCGTAGAGCTATGTGGCAGTGAGCAGTGAGCAGTGAGCACGTACCGCTGGTCGTGGGACAGCGCCAGCGCGCACACGGCGGCGCCCAGCGGCGGGAAGGCGTAGAGCTATGTGGCAGTGAGCAGTGAGCAGTGAGCAGTGAGCACGTACCGCTGGTCGTGGGACAGCGCCAGCGCGCACACGGCGGCGCCCAGCGGCGGGAAGGCGTAGAGCTATGTGGCAGTGAGCAGTGAGCAGTGAGCAGTGAGCACGTACCGCTGGTCGTGGGACAGCGCCAGCGCGCACACGGCGGCGCCCAGCGGCGGGAAGGCGTAGAGCGGCGCCAGCGTGAAGGCGCGCCACACCTCCACCACGCCGGCCGCGCCGCCGCACACCGCGTACTCGCCGCAGCGCGACACCACCACCGCCTGCCGGCACCGCACCACGCTCAGCCACTCACCGACCGACCGACCGACCGACCGACCGACACTTTGTCGCTCTCGGCCGACGACCGACGTTAGACAATCGGCAATGCAATCATTTATACGACTATTTTGACAATGCTTTTATTGAGCAACATATAGAATATAATTTCTTGGAATCTGTTCCAAAGAATTTAAATTAAATAATAAGACAACAGAGATTATCTCTGGCTCTTTAAAGACAAGAAAAGCCTCATTATCTACGAATTGTACATCAAAATATCCAAGGCTTTTCTGGCAAAGATTTAGAAATTAATTTGTTGTTAACATGTGAAAAAGTTGATATTTTGTGTGTTACCGAACATTGGCTTAAGAACTATGAATTAATCACCTTTGATAATAATTATAGTATTGTAAGCTCATATATTAGACAATCTGCAATAAGAGGGGGGTCTTTAATCATATTAAACAATGTATTGCATTATAAAGAACGCAAAGATGTTGTATCACTTTCCATTGAAAGAGTTATTGAAATATCGTGTGTGGAGCTTAACAATCTTATTATATTGTGTATCTATAGGCCCCCATCTGGAAGCTATATAGAGTTTGAATCCACCATGGAGGATGTTTTGCAATTAGTGTGCAGGAAAAATAAGAATGTAATTGTATGTGGAGATTTTAACGTTAATATTTTAGATATATCACCTCTGTCCCAAAGGTTTATTAATTTATATAAATCATTTGATCTGCATCACGTATTTAACGAGCCAACTAGAATAACACCCACATCAGCTACCTGCTTAGATAATTTTTTTTTGTAACTGTAAAGTAATTGAATCTGTTGTAATAAACTACATTAACTCTGACCATAGTGGACAACTAGCCTGTATTGAGCACCATCATGTTAGCCCTAAAACTGAATTGATTTGTAGACCTATATCCCAGGGAAGGTTATGTAAATTTAAAAAAAAAATAACATCTCAAATTACATCTTTGCCTACTGTTGGTGGAGATGCTAATAATTTATATAATAATTTATTAGAATTAATAAATAATATTATTAATATTTATTAATATTTATTTTATTATTAATTAATTAATAATTTATAATAATTTATTTAGAATGGAAAGCAACAATATGTTCCCACAAAAGGTTGTAAAATTAAACAACAAAAAGAAATTTAGTGACTGGGCTACTCCAGGCATATATAAAAGCAGGAGAACACTTTTTGAATTATATGCTTTAAAAACTACTTCTGTCGACCCTGCCTTTTTAGATTATGTAAAAAAATACTCAAAGACTTTTAAAAATGTTTGTTTATGTGCTAAATCTTTATACATATCCAGTAAAATAAATATGTCAAAGAACAAAGTTAAGACTACATGGACTATAATAAATCAGGAAACGGGAAAAAGTAGAAGCTCTGGGAACTCTTTCTCTTTAGAAATTAATAATAAGACGGACGATGCAGTTGCGAATGCATTTGTTGATTATTTTTCTCAAATTCCTGCTATAACTACCAGTAATCTTAACTCATCTCCTAGTTTAGCCATCACCCTCCTGGAGTCAAGTGTGAATAGGTGCAGTGAATCATTCAAATTTAGCCATATTGATGCTTCTTCAATTAAGAAAACATTCCGTTTACTTAACAAGAAGAAAACTGAAGATCTCTGGGGTATATCAACTCACATAATTCAATCTGTCATCGATGAATTAGCCCCATTGTTAGCACAAATTTTTAATTCTTGTATTGATGAGGGTATCTTTCCTGATCTAATGAAATATAGTAAATTAATACCACTTTTCAAATCGGGTAACAAAAAAGATCCCTCAAATTTTAGACCTATATCCATATTACCTACTTTCAGCAAAATCTTCGAGAAAGTTATTTACAATCAACTAATAGGTCACTTGAGAACAAACAGATTCATGCATGAAAGCCAATTCGGCTTTACCAAAGGTAGATCCACTACCGATGCCGGAACTGCACTTATGAAACATATTTTTGACGCATGGGAGGGCAAGCGGGATGTAATTGGAGTGTTTTGCGACCTTTCCAAAGCGTTTGACTGTGTGAGTCATGAAACGCTTTTAAGTAAACTTGGACATTATGGTGTCTCGGATGGAGCTGTTAGCCTTTTAAAATCTTATTTATCAGACAGATTGCAGAAAGTCGTTATTAATAGATCAGAATCTGCTAGCTCGCCTATAACTATGGGGGTTCCCCAGGGATCAATATTGGGTCCTCTACTGTTTCTAATATATATAAATGACCTTCCTTACTACATTACAGAATCGTGTGAGACAGTATTGTTTGCAGATGATACTTCTTTACTATTCAAAGTTGATAGACAAAAGGAATGTTATGACGATGTAAATAGTGCTCTCTCGAGAGTTCTGTATTGGTTCACAACTAATAATTTGTCTTTAAATTCTAAGAAAACAAAATGTATCAAATTCTCTTTGCCCAATGTAAGGCAGGTTGATACTAGTTTAAATATGAATGGTGATGTCATTGACTTGGTAAATAATACTAAATTCTTAGGCATTACGTTAGATTCACGACTACAGTGGGATCCACATATTGAAACTTTGGCAATCAAACTTAGTTCAGCGGCGTTCGCAGTAAAAAAGATTAGACTTTTAACTAATGTTGAAACGGCAAGAATTGTTTATTTCAGCTACTTTCATAGTGTTATGTCCTATGGACTGCTGCTATGGGGATCAGCGGCTAACATTGAAAGTATTTTCCTTTTACAAAAAAGAGCGATTCGTGCTATTTACTGTTTACGGGCTAGAGAATCCCTAAAAGAATTGTTCAAAGAAATTAATATTTTAACTTTAGCTAGTCAATATATATATGATAATTTAGTTTTTGTATATAGAAACTATAATAAATTCAATAAAAACAGTGATCTACATAATGTGAATACTAGAAACAAAAATAAACTTGCCGTTCCAATGTTCAGACTTCAAAACTAGCTGTTCGTTCTTGGGTAAATGTATATCTATGTTTAACAAGCTTCCGCAAAGTGTCATTGATTTACCTTTATATAAATTTAAAATTCTTATCAAAAATACACTCAAGAGTAAATGTTATTATAAAGTAAGTGACTATCTAAATGATCACAGTATTTGGGAATAGGGACACTATTCATAGAGCCATGTTTGGTAACATTATTTATAATATTGTATTATTTTATATGTGTATGTAAACATACATACGACTGTAATCGTATTAGGTATGATTGTATCTTATACTATATTGTATTTTTATATTATATTATTATAATTATTAACATTGAAAAGAGGAGATAAAAAATAGACCTTCAGAGTATCTTGCCTGTTCTTCTCGAGAAGGCTCTCCCAATTTCCGAACAGGTGTCGAGTCAATATATTTTTTTCTTTTTTTTTCCTTATTCGTACGTACGGACAAGGTTTTTTTTTTATTATTTAAGCTTTTTTTTGTTTTGTTTGTTGACGTCAATAAGTGCCTGTAAAGGTCTATGTTGAATAAATATTATTTTTATTTTTTTTTTTATTTTATTTATTTACGACTTGTTCTTTGGTAAGGTTTGATTTTGACTGCACTGGTAGGACACACAGTAATACGTCTTTCTTGTGGCAATGCTTTATTTGGACTGGTACATGTTTACAAAATGTGGCTCAATGTAACAGCACACACACATATAGATTGCATACTATTGTAATAGACACATAGAACTTATGATTTGATTATAAACACGACTATTTAATACAAATTATTGTATAGGACATCCGTTACACATTACAGAAAAAAGAGTGCACAAACTCATTGTGATGTATTATGACCTCATAAATTAAAGTGAAAATACATAACTGACTTTATGGACTAGTCTGTGGCAAATCATGAAAATCACCTCTGCGAAGCGATAATCATTGCTGTTACCGTAACAAAAGAAATAATCTTACTTGACACTGATCATTGTGCGTGTGTTCTCGCAATCTTCGTCCATTCAGCGTATACGCAGATAGCCTTCCTCCACCACCGGCCACTAATAAGAGTCCTTCTCGAGACAAAGCCAACAATCTGGCCCCTCCGGTCGCGTCCAACGACCGTAGGGCCTCGCCGAATGTAGTATGGATCAGGACCGGTCCGTCTGAAGAATAAATAATATGGTTAAGAATAGCTGCGCTACATTGACGTATGTGTTATTTCAGCAATGACCGCTGGAAAGCACTAATGTTTATATCGCTATTACAATTTCAAAAATAATTTTGCTCATTTATTCTAAATCTGTTTAGTTCTGACGGGCGCCAGGTGGCCGGTGAGCGTGACGCGCGGCGCCGGCGTGTCGCCCTCGCCCACTGTATGTAGGGACACGTGGCGGCGGCTACCTGCGGCGCTGGAGACCACGAGCCCCAGCTCGGCGGAGACGAGCACGGCGCTGACGGGCGCCAGGTGGCCGGTGAGCGTGACGCGCGGCGCCGGCGTGTCGCCCTCGCCCACTGTATGTAGGGACACGTGGCGGCGGCTACCTGCGGCGCTGGAGACCACGAGCCCCAGCTCGGCGGAGACGAGCACGGCGCTGACGGGCGCCAGGTGGCCGGTGAGCGTGACGCGCGGCGCCGGCGTGTCGCCCTCGCCCACTGTATGTAGGGACACGTGGCGGCGGCTACCTGCGGCGCTGGAGACCACGAGCCCCAGCTCGGCGGAGACGAGCACGGCGCTGACGGGCGCCAGGTGGCCGGTGAGCGTGACGCGCGGCGCCGGCCGTGTCGCCCTCGCCCACTGTATGTAGGGACACGTGGCGGCGGCTACCTGCGGCGCTGGAGACCACGAGCCCCAGCTCGGCGGAGACGAGCACGGCGCTGACGGCGCCAGGTGCCGGTGAGCGTGACGCGCGGCGCCGGCGTGTCGCCCTCGCCACTGTATGTAGGGACACGTGGCGGCGGCTACCTGCGGCGCTGGAGACCACGAGCCCCAGCTCGGCGGAGACGAGCACGGCGCTGACGGGCGCCAGGTGGCCGGTGAGCGTGACGCGCGGCGCCGGCGTGTCGCCCTCGCCCACTGTATGTAGGGACACGTGGCGGCGGCTACCTGCGGCGCTGGAGACCACGAGCCCCAGCTCGGCGGAGACGAGCACGGCGCTGACGGGCGCCAGGTGGCCGGTGAGCGTGACGCGCGGCGCCGGCGTGTCGCCCTCGCCCACGATGCCGCCCGCGCGCGCCGACCTGCGGCCGCCACGGAATTACCTCGCATGTCTGGCCCTCGCCCCACGATGGGGGGACAAACACAACTTGAGCTCGCGTCTACTGGCTCGGCCGCGCAAGATAGCCGTGTAGATTTGACGGCCCGAAGGCGTTCGTGTGTTTGTCTACCCCAAAATGGGGAGAGGGACGCGGGGTCAATTGAGACATACTTAAACAATTTGTAGGGAGTCCACAAACTTTTTTTGGAGGGACCTATGCTCAAGCCGCTGATGGCTATATTTAGCTTTACCGTGGGTGTATTTGTGGAAGGTGCACGAACGGAAGGTTGTGCAAAGGACATACTCATGGACAAATTTAGAGGAACGCAAATAAAACAAAAATCATGGACATTTCGTTATATGTGTATATTTTTTTTTGTAATTTGGATTTTGCTTATTATTCGTTAATCTAAAATTGCAAACGTCGAAAAAACAAACGATTGAATAGCAAAAATTAACCAAATTAAGAAAAATATAAATAAATTTACAGATTAGAGCAACTGTGTATTTAAAGTTTTATTGATTTTTTTCATAATGCTTAGGTAACGTGGGCTATAATCAGTACTTAGTGTTGCCTCCTCTAGCTCTTCGAACTGCTTCAAGTCTCCTTGGCATACTCCCGATTAAGTTATCAATAAAATCTTGAGAGATTGCGTTCCATTCTTCTTGTAACGCGTTTTTAAGCTCTCTCAAATTAGCGGCGAGAGGATATCTTTACAAAATGTGTAAAATGCGGAATCAATAAAGTACATACTAACTGCAGTCTTGATTGAAGAGATGTGATGCTATGTTAACTATATTCGCTATTCTAACAATAATGAGTACAATTCTAACGATATTGACCGCTATTGCAACGATATTTAGCACTATCCTGGCGATACTTACCAGTGCCACAGCAGCACGGTACAATCCTCAGATCCCGATGCGATGTAGCAATCCGATGTGATGTTGCATTCCGACCGCGCTACGCACGTCACCACTCCGTAGTGACCGAATATTATCTGCACAATTTTGGCTGTGGAATAACATATTATTCTGGGGATAATGTAAATTGAAGTAAACATCTGTGGCCTAGTGCTAATAGGGCCAATGTCGGTTTTTGTGTGAAACGAGATTGTACGAGTAATGCTGTTACTAATGTAAAAAAGGCCTTTTGAAACGTTGTTGATGAAGTGATGCCCTTTTAGCACAAAAAAATATCATACCTTTTCAATAAACTGGCATTACAATCTCGTTTCACACAAAAACCGACTTTGGCCTTATTAGCACTAGGCCACGGATTATTGTCTTTATTGTAATCAGAAGCTACATTATTGTAATCAGAAGTTATGTTTGGAACTATTATGTTAATTATTCGTTTTAGATATAAGTTTGCAGTAGTCAATCAAAAATAATATCAAAGATCCAAATGGAGACAAGGAACAAGGACATGGAACAAGGACATGGAACAAGGACATGGAACAAGGAGATGGAACAAGGACATGGAACAAGTCAATGGATGAATGTTTAAGAATAAAGAAAACAGACCCGTGTCGGTGGAAAACACGCGGAAGCTGTTGTCCCAGAAGCCAGCCGCTATGAGGAACCGGGAGTCCACGGTGGTCACGAAGCAGGCGGAGCGCGCGCGCACTCGCTGCGAGAAGTTGTCTCCCAGCTGGCGCCGGGCCAGCGCCGCGCCTCCCGCCGCTGCGGACGACGGGTGACAATAGTATATACACACGCCAGACTAGCTCCACTCTCACTCCAGACTGGGTACACTCTTACCCCAGACTGGACTCACACTCACGCCAGACTGGGTCCACACTCACCCAAGATTGGGTCCACCCTTACCCCAGACTGGGTCCACACACACGCCAAACTGGGTCGACTCTCACTCTAGACTGGGTCCACTTTCATTACAGATTGGGTCCACTCTGTAATGAAAGTGACTGAGACTGACTCCACAGACTGAGTCCACACTCACGCCAGACTGGGTCCACCGTCACTGCAGGCTGGGTGCATACTCACCCCAGGCGGGATCCATGACCAGGGGGTGTGGCGGCGCGGGGTCGTGTCGCTGCGCGGAGTGCAGGCAGCCGCCGCCCACCCAGCGGTGCGCCGCGAACGCGCGCGCTGCACTCACCTGATCGAAATAAACATTGATAAAAAGCAATGACAATGAACAGATACTTGTCTTTTTATTCTTTTAGAGGGAATTTTTAGTTCCTAGAGTCGGGCACAATTGTCGTCGTTAATCGCTAACGCGTTAATGATAAGTTATTTACATCAAACGTGAAGGCTTTGTTTCGGTTCTGTGTCGGTAGGCCTTCTACTCACCTTGTCATGATCTTACTAGCAACTGTGCATGGAGACGCGTTGATCATTACACTTATGTTTCTCCCATACCGCCGGCGGTTATGTGGGGCTCTCCTCCCCATAAGGGGGAGGCCTACCCACTAAAAACCTCAGGGATGGCCTTCCTCAGGCATGTAGGGAGCCCCCGGGAACGCCAAGCGACATCCGGGAACCCCCAGCCTCCGCTCCCCTGCTGATACAGGGGAGCCCTCCTTGGGGGAGGCTACAAGACCTCCCTCGATCTCCTCCACCGACGACGCCACGAAAAGGGCGTCCGGATTGCAATCCCTAGAGTATTATATAATGTGTGCTTTAAATTCATGAAACGGTAAGGCTCTGGGAAGGAGAGCCGGGGTATGCGAGTCAATGCAAGTAAGTGGGTCACTCACGGTGACGGCGGCGGGCGCGGCGAGCTGCGGGTAGGTGTTGGCGGCCACGTGCACCACGGCCGCGTCGGAGGGCAGCTATGCCAGTAAGTGGGTCACTCACGGTGACGGCGGCGGGCGCGGCGAGCTGCGGGTAGGTGTTGGCGGCCACGTGCACCACGGCCGCGTTGGAGGGCAGCTTGAGGCGCAGGCACACGTCGTCGGGCGCGGCCGCGAACATGAGCGGCGCCAGGTGCAGCGGCGAGGCGCGCGGCGCGTGCGGCTCGGCCAGCAGCTGCGCCGGCGTCTGGCCGAAGCTGCGGATCTGCTCCTCGGCCGCCGCGCGCGCCACGCCCTCCGCCACCTGCTCCAGCCGCACGCCGCCCTCGTACGTCAGGTAGTAGAACACGTTGGTGGCGCGCACCGCCTCCGGACCTGGGGACCAATTTTTCAAACAATAGAAAACCAATTCGCATTGAAATCGTGAGATTCGTATACGAATCACCGAATTCACTATTTCTTTTTTACACTTTTGACAGAGTCTGGCATTCCAGCCTATTAAGCAAGCTTCCATCTTATGGTCTACCCCTGAACCTTTGCAATTGGATATCGAACTTTTTGAGTGAACGTTCCATTCAAGTAGTTTTAGATGGCTGCAGCTCCGAACAACTGAGTATTGATGCTGGAGTTCCTCAAGGTTCCGCACTTTCGGCAACACTATTTCTTCTGCACACCAACGACTTGCTGGTGCCTGGAACCTTCGGGTATGCCGATGACACCACAGTGTAGATAGATATTTCTCCAATGCAAAGGCCAATAAAGAGGAAATCCGATGTTGTCGAGAATCGATGGTGGAACGTTTAAATTCGACACTCCGGGTAGTCTCTGAATGGGGTGATGCCAATCTGGTTCAATTCAACACAAACAAAACGCAGGCGTGTTTGTTCCCCACTAAACGGTGTCCCTTTCATCTGACTCCGACTTTCCGGGGTGTGTCCATACCGGTAGCAGATCATCTCCACTTGCTTGGTGTGCAAGTTAATAATAACCTTAACTTTGGTAGCTACAATCCATTGCCAAAAGTGCAGCAATGAAGCTCGGCATTCTCTCCAAGGTCAGGCGGTACTTCACACCGGAACAGTTGCTCCAACTATATCAAGTACAAGTTCGATCTTGTCTGGAGTACTGCTGCCACTTGTGGGATGGGTCTGCCGGGTATCAACTAGCTGGTCTCGATTCTATTGACAAACGTGCAAAGACCCTCATTGGTGACACCAAACTAACCGAAGCCCAGGCTGTACAGCGTCGTGGGGTGGCATGTTTGTCGGTGTTTTACAGGATATATCACGGGGAGTGTGCGTTGGAATTGCACGAATTAATTCTGCCTTCTCCTTTCCATCTCAGAGGAACCAGACGTCGGCTGGGGTTCCACCCTTATGTCATTGATATTCCTGCCAAGCGCACGAAGCGATCCGCTTCTTCATTCATTTGGCGAACGGCAAGAGAGTGGAACTCTTTCCCCGCAGATTTGTTCCCTACACAGTACAACTTGGAGCTTTTCAAGAAAAGAGTGAATAGGCACCTACTGGGTAAGCATGTTCCATCCTCGGCCTCATCTTCACTTTCCATCAAGTAAGATGGAGGCCAAATGCTTCTCCAGCATTCATAAAAAAAAACCTAATCAATATAATTTACTGGCGTATTTAAAAGTTCATTGATCTGTACAAAATTTGTTATTTACATTATTTACATTCAATGTTTACATTATTTACTTATTGCAACGGATAATTTAATTTGCATACGCGCGATCGGACAACAGCAAATAATGCGTGACTAAAAAAATGACAACAGCTTAGGCACCAGCAAGCCAGCAATAGTTTACCTAATTGTTATTTTAAATCACACTGGAAATCAAAATGAGTCTAATTGTCATACGCGCGAAGGTACAAAATTGTGAATTTGGGATGAGTAAAATTACTATAAGAAATAAACAAATAGGAACTTTATTTCCTTGTGAGAAAGGTTAATATTATAAGAATAAGCAGTCAGGCAACAGAGTGCGCCTACGCCTACACAACGGTTTGCTTTCTCTCGCTCAAACTTGTAACTTGTAGCACAGTCGTACTCGCTCGCTCCGTGCCGCACACACGCAAGTGGCAATAACAACAATGCGACTAGGCGATAATTTTGTCAACAGCAACAGCAGGATAACAGTATAAGCCGTTGTTAAATAACGTGTTATTCATTACGGGAAAATAATTCATTCTATTATCTGTTATTGAAATAACGACCACTACTAGTCCCAGGCCTTCTGCCCGACCAAAGGCTTGTAGGTAGGCTGGCCTTCTACTAGAGTCCAACATAACCACCCGCCGTAGACCAGTCGCGGGTGGTATCCGGTGTGAGGTCGTCCGAGCACCAAGGGGTTATTAAGACGACATATATGAGGATTCACCACCATCCCCGCGGGGAACAAAAGGCTGACCTCTCTGCTTGTAGCCGAAGATGAGGTCGATCCACTGGTGCAGCTGGCAGCTGACGAACTCGGACTCGAGCGCCATGCGGTGCAGCCGCACGAAGTCCTCGGGCGAGGCGGCCCAGGGCGGCAGCGCCACGTCGCCGCCCTCCGGCGCGCCCAGCCGCAGCCCCGCGCCGTTCACCAGCATCTCCGGCAGGAAGAACAGCTCCGGGATCAGCTCCTGCCACACACGCGACCGTTGTACAACCCGGTAATCGGCAATGCGACAAATAATTTATCAAAATCGAAACTATTCATTGAATAGTAATTTTTACGATTGCCATTGGTTCTTGGAACCAGTGCAATACTTTAGAAAGAGTACTATTTACAACGTCAATATTGCCGTTTCCTCTGTCAACCTTAAATATTAGAGAAGTGTCATCTGCAAATAGTACAGTATTGCACAAAGTATCAGTGAAGTGTGGGAGATCATTAATATAAATCAAGAAAAACAAGGGTCCCAATATCGATCCCTGGGGCACGCCCATAACAATAGGAGTACCTGCAGACTCAGTCCCATTAACAACAACTTTCTGGACTCTGCTGGACAAATAAGATTCGAATAATCTAGACGCTGCATCAGAAACACATTAATGCTTCTAATGCTTCAGTTTATTTAATAAGGTCTGATGATCTACGCAGTCAAAAGCTTTCGACAGGTCACAAAAAATACCAATCGCATCCTGTTTACATTCCCAAGCGCTAACAATGTGTTTGAGAAGTGCAACTCCAGCATCTATAGTGCAACGTCCTTTGGTGAAGCCAAACTGGTTTATATGTATAATGTTATTTCCTGTTAAATGATCAGTTAGCTGATTACATATAATTTTTTCGAATATTTTGCTAAGTGCTGGTAGAATGGAAATCGGTCGATAATTTACAGGATCACTTTTATTTCGCGATTTTAATAAAGGAATTAACTTGCTATTTTTCATAAGGTCAGGAAAAACACCTTCATCAACACATAAATTGAATATGAACGCGAGTTGCGCAGAAAGTTCCTGTACTATGGATTTAAGTATATAAGTCGAAATACCATATAAGTCTTCAGTTTTTTTGATACTAATCGAACGGAATGTTTTCAAAATAGTATTAACATCAATGTGACAAAAATTAAAAACCTTGTTGTACTTCTCTACATTCTGCCCCAAGAGGGCTATGGCTTTGCTTGGGCAAGAGCTGTATTTATAATACTAGTAACGATAATAATTTGTTATTCCATTCTCTCTAAAATACGAGTATGTTATATTTCAAAATGACAACTGCTCATTTATACTTTCCAAAATAACTATCAGGGGGTAATTAGGGATCGATACTGATGCCAAAAATGCAATCAGTTAAATTTTTGGCTGTCTGTCTGTCTGTATAACCGTTATAGTAACAAAAACTACTAGACGGATTTTAACGAAACTTGGTACAATTATTTTTCATACTCCTGACCCGGTTATAGTATATTTTCATCACGCTATAATCAACAGGGAAGTGAAGGGA
The DNA here is from genome assembly GCA_036419045.1 of Scirpophaga incertulas. Taxonomy (NCBI): domain Eukaryota; kingdom Metazoa; phylum Arthropoda; class Insecta; order Lepidoptera; family Crambidae; genus Scirpophaga; species Scirpophaga incertulas. The sequence goes on from CM071627.1 coordinate 40,345,102, forward strand.
AATGTTGGGAAAACGGGAGAAGGTACTCCATTTTTTAAGCTTCCGTCGCGTGTGCACGTGCAACCTTAATGGTTAAAATTATATAAAAAATATCCCACTACAGCATATGTCTATTTTTTATGGTTGACTCACAATAACACGTGTGACTCCGGATAGCTTAGCAGTTCGAAGCTTTCTGATTATATTTGTCTACTGTTACGTTTATAACACTCTCAGTTATCCCTAATGGTACCTAAAATTACGATTCCACACGGACGAAGTCGTGGGCACAGCTAGTAATGTATAAATTAAAATAGTACAAACTGTGAAGAAACTCTTTTGTCAGTTGCGGTTTTTAGTGCGACGGGTCGATCGCCCAATTAAACGGTGACTTGAAAACAATTAAACTAGCGATTAGTTAAGCGGGCATTGAAAAGTATGCCACAGATTAGATAAGAGGTCGCGTTAAGCGTATCGACACAGATAATAATTGGCGCTAACGTTGCGAAAGCGCATTGTGAGCGAACAGGCGACGTATTTTTGAATCATTAGTAAATCTGGAGTTCGTTCACAATTATTTTCTAGTGCTTACAATAAAAAAAAAGTAAAAAAAAAACGCGAAAGTTTGTAAGTATGGATGGATGTTTGTTACTCTTTCACGTAAAAACCACTTTACAATATATAGATTTTAATGGAACTTTACAATATATAGATTAGACTCAGAATAACACATAGGCTACAATTTTAAAAGATACTACTAGCTTGTGCCCGCGACATTGTCTGTGCAAATGGTCGATTTTTTCCTACTTGACACATCGTTATATTTTGGACAATTCACGCACAATTTGAAACCGTTTCGGAGCTTACGATTTGTATTTTATCGACGACTAGCTTCCGCCCGCGGCTTCGCTCGCATGAAATTAGTTTTTGTCCATCCTGGTTCCTTACGTCTAAGGTACCAAGATTCATGGTCTTATCTTCAATTCAATTCTTATTTCAACCCCACACTGGTAAAAATTTCAAAATGCGAACAAACGATTTTTTGTTTCTTATGACGTGATATTTGACGAACTTGCATACTAACTTTCAACCCTTATTTTCACCCCTTAGCTGGTCGAAATTTCAAAAATGCTAGAACGAATGTTTAACGATTTCTTATCAAGTGCTTGAATATAAAGTTTCATGGTTTTATCTTTTAAAATTAAGAAATCCAATACAAACTTTCAACGTCTATTTTAACCCCTTCATCCCTTTTTTCGAAATAATAAGTAGCCTATGTTCTGTCTCAGGGTCTAAAGATTGTCTGTACCAAATTTCATCAAAATCGGTTGCGAGGTTTAAGCGGGAAAGCTTAACAGACAGACAGACAGACAGACAGAGTTTCGCATTTATAATATTACTTGGGATTAGATTTTTGTTTGTTTTGCATACCATAAATTTCCGTTTATAACAAGTTATTATGTAATGCAGGTGTATCCTGCATGCCGCGTATCGACTAAGATTTAGATAGTCTACTTTCATTAGTCGATAACCTGTATTCGAAGACTACCCGCATGCGTCTAACGCCTGTTTTATCGACCAATAAAGATGAGCCTTTAGCGAGTAGACCGAAGTTTCTTCATCCATAATACCTTGACGTCGGACGTGTCACGCTGACAGTTCTTCCAGGATAGCGCGATGGAGGTAAACAGGCGGTTGGGATGGTCGAACTTGCCGCCTTGTAGCGCCAGGAACATGGTGGTCATTGGCTCCTGCGGACAACACGAGAGCATTCAATAGTTAATTAACGCCTTATGAAAAAAAAAAGTTTATTGTCCACCAATTAACATTTTATATAGCTATAACTAATACGTCATTTATTATCTAAAATAATAATAAAATGTGTAATCTAATTTGCAAAACAAAATAAATCTTAGAAAATACAAAGAAATAAATATTATTAACAAACAAACCCTTAATCTAATTTTTGAGGGGACAAAAGGAACATGGCTCAGCTTGTGCTGTATGAGGCGTGATTAGCCTAATGCAACGCTGATTTTCAGCAAATCAAATCAACACCAAGCATAATTTAAATAACCATTGACTTTGTAATAACTCTTACTCATTAGTAGAGATCGGATAATCGGATGCATATTTACCTAAAGTTAGTTTAAGACAAAGTATGGAAACGGCTTTTTATTGTTTTGTTAAATAAAAATCCCGGGATTGCGGAATGGGATAGCCGGATGATTATTTATTTACCTAATTTAGTTTTTGACAAAGTATGGAACTGTCTTTTTATTTTATTTCCATAAATAAAAATCCCGGAATTCCGGTACTGTAGAACATTTTGGTAATGCAAAACTAGTCGGTAATATGAGATACTAGACCATACTTACCGGCCGGGCACCATTTCTGTTTTTTTATTCAATTATTTAATTGATTATTGTTTTAGTCAAACTAGCTCACTACTTTCGTATAACACTCTTCATGTAATAAATCGTACATTCATAAATCGCACGGGGAACTGAAACTAAACTTCATGTAAATACGTATGCATAGTTGTATAAATGAACCCGGAGTCTCGGTCTTTTGAAAATAAATACCACGTGCTAATTTAGTAATTTTCAAACAATATCACTACGTTAAATTTGCAGTTCCGTATTTTCCCGGGATTTTTATTTAACAAAATGTATTTTAAAAAGCCGCTTCCATAATTTGTGAGCCAAAAATTAACTTTAGGTAAATATGCATCCGATTATCCGATCTCTACTCATTAGCATCTTTTTACCTGAACTTATGGACAAGGCAATTCAGCTACACTATGTGGAATCTTGTTATAAAAATGTATACATTTGTCCACAAACAAACCTCTAATAAATCCTTTTTGTAGAATTTTATCTATAAATTTAAAATTGATAAGGTAAATCGATCCGTAAAAGATCCGCCAAACAGTAACGGATACGGACCTTTCTTCTGCCTCGGATATCCGCGGACACAGATACGCGGTACATAATATTACACTAAATAATATCCAGGTGATATCGACCACAAGATCAAGAAAGCGGTTAAATTCATAATGTCACGATTATCGCTTTAAAACCAAGTAAGTATGCAGCTGTTACCAAAATTAAATGTCAATAAATCCTCGATTCTCAGTAAGTGAATAAAAAAATTAAGACCCATTAAAAGCAGAGGAAACGAATTCATTATAGCGCACTCAAGTGAGGACTCGATAAAAAGTGGCAGCTATTTTTGTCGCGCCGTTTTTAAGGCGCATAGTTGTAATTCCATTTTGGTCTGTGTTCAATATTTTGATTGGTTTTAAAAATGTAGGATATTTCTATAGAAAGATATATTTCATTTAATTTTGTTAAACTTATTTGATAACTAGAATAACTAATAACTAGATAAATAGACTAAATTTTTTGTTTAATAAAGATTTATTGTTTATTATTATTATTATATTGTATACGAATCACAAGGTATACTCCGTTTGTTTAGGTAATTAACTAAATGTAAACAAATCATAAAAAGGTTTCTTTTATAGGTCCACTTTTTATTCCGAGATAAAATGTAACCAAAACAAATTATTGGTTCACTTAAACATAAAATTACTATTATATCTTTCTATATATAACTACCTCGTTTAATTTTAAACAGTAAATATTATTTATTTAGTTTAAAAATAATAAATAACTTAGATTATAATAGTTTCACACAAGTATTGCAAGGTGTGACTGTAAAGAACCTAAAAAGACTGGTGTTCAAAACATTTCTTGTAAATTCATAGTTAAAATAACCCTACTAAATTAAAAAGTAAACCTGCACGATAGAGCGGCAACACGTTTAACTGTAATTTCAATTATCCGGGTTACCAGACGCCATTCGTTTCGTGTCATTGTCATTTCACGGTTCGCTTAACGCTTTACTTTCGTCGCATTTTTGAGTTTCTTTACTGTTTTCTTATTTTGTTATTGTTTGTATTTTGTTGTTGTAATGAATGTAGTAGTTATTACTTTTGATTACAATTATGTTGTTACGTAATAAATAATTTGTAATGCAATGTAGTTTTTATACACCTCAATATACAAATAAACATTGTAATAAAAGGTTGAAAATCCCTGAAAGCCGCCATTTTATTGTTTACCTTTAGTTAATTACCTAAACAAACGGAGTATAGTTATATTATGCCTCACTATCCTTAACTTTGATATAGCATCTGAATTGCATCACAGCTCTACTCACTTATCGCTGATATAAAGCTTTGGGCAAGGTGATCGAATGTCTCCGGTAGGAATACAGACACTAGATCAGCATTCCTTGTGATAACAATAACGTTAACCTTATAAATAAGACACCCATAGAAAGACAGTCTTGAATAGCATCTTCAACGGCTCGGTAGTTTAAAAAAAAAGCTTTCTTTCGCTCCAGAAAGTTAACTACCTAGGTACAAAACAAATTGTAAGAAAATATTCAAGTTTGTTTTATATTATAAAATTGAAATAAAAGTAGAGAAAAAATAAGACACGAAAGAATGAGATTGCAATTAGAGAAGTTTAGTCGTGATAATTTTGGAACATGTATCCATTATTATTATTGGATTATGTACTTATGTATTATTAATTTGATGTTACCGAGATAAAATTTTATCCTTAGGAATGTATTCAGTGTTCAATCGATTTTCCGACGGTTATAGTGGCCAATTTGTATTTAATGTTGATAAGAAGTTACATGAGCTTAATTAAATAACGGGTTTGAGCTTCAAGCAAAATCACTATTTAAATAACATATAATAATGAAATTATTAAGATTAGACGGTTATTTGTACTAAACTGTGTAGAATTTTTAGTATATTTTTATAATTTTAATAATTGCACGTAGGTACATAAAAATGCAGTCCACAAGAATATATTATTGATATATTCGCTTCAGAAGCGATTTGCCCATCAACCAATGTTTTAAAATTAATTTATGAATGTTAACTTGTGACATAAGACATCAATTTATTGGTGCTAACTGTATGATGCACTTGGTACATTTGAGTGTTTTCCTTTGTCAATCGTCTTTCGTTCATTTTTTTAGTTTTCCTTTTGTCGATACAATCTAAACATTCTCTTCTCGCTTATCGTCAGTACATCTTCTTTGATACCGCACATTTCTCTTATCGCATAATAACACAATTTATCCTTCATCGCACTATAGCTACTTCTGTCAAAGCTCTCGTTTCCACTGCATTTGTCTTATTATTATCCTTCTTTTGCCACACCTAACATTCGAACCCAGAAACGACGACAGAAGCGTGGTCTTACACGCCTGTTTTAGGTCTGAATGATTATGTCGGACTCCTGGTGCTGTCGAGGCGGCTCGACCACACAGACCTACCGACTAAACTCAGCCTAAGCCTTTGGTCCTATTGACCCTACTGGCTTTATTGATGAGAGCCGCACCTCAGGAGAGGCACGGTTAGCGCTGCCCCATGGGGAGGGCATAAGCGCTAGAAGAAGGCACGGTTCACCAAAGTGGGACCGGCCTGTATTGACGGGAACCTACTCGTGGCTAAGCAGAAGGCTGCCGGTTAGGGGGTGACAAGGGAGGCGACGGCTCAGACGCCGCCGCTTGCAGGTCTAGAAGTTCCTGCGTGAGTTGGTTAGGGGGGTCGCTAAGGACATGCCGCGGTCTGCGTATCCTCTGCCGATATGGATTGGGGTTGTTCACTGAAGGCGGTGTGGAAGGGTAACTCGATGACTCGCGTATTAGTGGGTTGATGTGCTCGTCCGCGGCTCTGAGGAACCGTTTGGAGCACTCCCTAAAATGTTGTTGGATTGTGGGGAGATCGAAGTCCCTGTGGAGATCAGATATGTCCAGACTGACTCATTCACTCTTCTTTCAATGTCAGACTCATTCTTACCATCTCATGTGAATATAGATCCCAGACACACAACTTTCACTTGCTTCAAATGTTTGTTGTATTGTATATTTTAGAATTTAACTAGCGACCCGCCCCGGCTTCGCACGGGTGCAATGCAAATGTAAATATACCTACTACAAAATGTCTTTATACACAACGTTCACAGCTTTTTTGTCATACAGACAATTTTTTTTTTTATTGCTAAAGTTGACAAACAAGCAGGCTGCCCACCTGATGGTAAGTGGTAACAGTCGCCTATAGTACATGTGGTTCCCACGAGATTCGCAGCAAATTTGCAAACCTCATAAGAACCACAGTGCACGTTGCCAACTTGTGACATAAGATGTAAAGTCACAGTACCCAGTAATTTCACTGCCTATCTTACCCTTCACGCCGGAACACAGCAAAGCGAACCCTGCTGTTTGGCGGCGGAAATAGGTAAGACGGAGGTACCCATGCAGACGACCCTGGTACAGAGTCTACCTCCTAGAGTACAAACATGTTTTGCTTAGAGGTTACTCTTGACAGCGCGACATATAATTGGCCATGTGAAAAACACTCAATGCTCAAATTTAATCCTGCAACGTTGAAAGTTTGACCACAACTACGTCCCTGCATTTTAAATTTATAATATCTTCGGAAATATTCACTTAAATTACACGCTGTAATTGATCTATAGTAAATGCACAATTTATTTTGGATAAGGATTAATGCTGTATTGTTTAAAATCAAAAGATGAAATCCGAAGGCGTTGTGCCGTGACTCGATCCTCAGTGGAAAAACTCACAAAAATTTGGAAGGACCGCAGAATAACTAGAAGCACAAAAGTTCGACTGATGAGGTGCCTGATATCCCAATTTTTTTGTATGGAGCTGAGACGTGGACACTGAGGATGCGAGAACGTCGTAAGATTGACGCACTCGAGATGTGGTGTTGAAGGCGCATGCTAAGAATTCCGTGGACTGCGCACCGAAGTAATGTCTCGATCCTGAAAGAACTTAACATCAAGGAGAGATTGTCATGTTATGTACAAAAACGAATCCTCAAGTTCTTCGGGCACATCACACGTAACAAGGACTCCATGGAACGATTAGTCGTGCAAGGGAAAGTCGAAGGCAAAAGATCTCGTGGACGCTCACCGACACGATGGACTGACCTCATTAGATCTGCAACCCACTCTACAATAAACGATAGCTCCCACATCGCCGAACACAGGGATGCATGGCGTCGCATCACTGAGGCAGTGCAAGACCGAGACATGACCACGACCACTCAGCCAAGAGTGAACGACTAAGAAGAAGTTTAAAATCACTTCGTAAATAACCATTTTTTAGTAAAGGACAAAAAAGGTTATGGTGGGTTATCCCTAAGAGATAGACATAGCGGACTTTAGTACTTACAGTAAGTAGTACATTATTTTGGTCTATCTCGTAGGGTTCAGCCAGCGTCTTTGCAATGTAACCGCAAAAAAACGTGCTTATTTATGACATCACATTAGAAACCTCTAAAGGAGATGTCCTCTTATTACAAGGAGGTTGGTTTTTTGTGATCAGCGTTAACTAACAAACACCAAACTACATTAAATTGAAAGCCGAAAAAATATGAAGTATGAAACAAATAAAAGAAATATTTTTACCACCCCCAATTATTTTTAAATAAATAAAACATGTTTTTAAGAAATATTTCATTATGGCAACACCTTAATAATGTTTTTATTATCTGTGACTACCGGTATCTTACTCTGTTTGATATTTTCCGTTGAGTTATGACATTGACAGCAGGTGCCTGACTTGTCAGTAGATTTTTTATTAATATTTTTTCTGGCTCTAGATAACATACATTAAGTAACATAGCAGTCCCTATATTTTGTTAGTTAAAAACTTCTCAAAATTAGAAATATTCGGTTCATTAAAGCAATTATGTATGTATTTCGATTTTTAAAAGCCTTGTTGATAATTTTTTTTAAGCAATGTGTAATTATTGCATTAAAGATATTTCATTTTTTATTATACTAGAATACGAATTATTAAAAATCGGGGGTCTTGAAAATAACATGACTTACGGCGATTACTTTCTTTTAGAGCCTTCTATCCAAATATATCTTTACCCGAGTTAGTTACTATAAGCCAATATGGGACATCTCCTTTATCAGTGTTTCTCTACTATATTATGTATGTATTATACAGATAAACCTTCCTTAAGAATCACTATATCTAATAAAACCGAATCAAAATCCGTTGCGTAGTTTTAAAGATCTATGAATACATAGGGATAGATAGATGACTTTGTTTTATACTATGTAGTGATTTTATATTTTATTTTTCGACGATATGTGTTATTTTGATCGCTATCAGCTACCAAAAAAATTGGTTGTCTGTAGAACTCCGTCTACTGCCGATATTTGAACGTGACAACGTCTATTACATGGTATTTTTTTCTGGGTGCAATGAAATTATTTAAAATAAAGTAATGTATAACATTTATATTTCTATTACGTTGCCGTGTGGCGTCAGATCGGCCGTAACGCCGTTTCCGAGTATGCCTTCGGGCGCTCTAGGGGGGGGGGTAAAGTAGGCGTGGACTCCGTGTGGCGTCAGATTCGGCCGTTACGGTGTTTCCGAGAATGACTCCACGCCGTACCAATTTAATAGACGTCACGTCAAAATTTTATTTACGAAACATCATCACACACAAATAAAGGAACACAATATAATATTTTCTTAAAACAAACAACCCAGTGCAGCAGAAGTGCAAAAGGGTCGTATATAGCTCAGTGATTGGAATTGCTCACAAAAGGATGTGAGCAAAGCGCTGGTATTCTGCTACATCCCAAGGGTTTTGTATTTGCCAATAATTTGCGAAGATTTTACATGAAATAAAACACAATTTATTTTTATAAATATAAATATGCATGCACGTGCATACAAATATAATATACATATAAAATCAAACACAAGCCAATTAATAAAATACAAATTGAAATCATATAAAAGTATAACAAACATAGTTGAGTGGGAGAGAGACGCAAGGCATTCGGCGGGCCTCTCTCTCGTTCGGTGACTCATCGTAACGTTACCGAGCGTTACACTTTTTCATAAGTGACTCCCAGCCGCAACCTAATTTAAGACGTTGTCACGTCAAAAAAATTATAACATTCAAGATAGCGGCTTTAACCCACCATAAAGTTTCATCTCATCGTATTTCAGTGTACACGCTATGGAGGCTGGCGCCTTAAGATATGTGCCCTTTGCCGCGAACTATTGCGATGACGCGGGCATCTGTTGTCGAGCGTCGCAAGATGGCATTTGTTTTGACATGTCAACTGCATGCTTGTTTTCAAAACGGCGGTCATTTTATTAACAAGCGCCCGTAAATAGCATTCAGTCATTACGACTGCATGAAAATCATTCGAATTACACGAGAAATCTTGCAAAATGAAATGAAAATAAATAATGTTACAAGCATGGCGCGAATACATAATTTAAGAGCTTGATGCGTTTGAAACTATCTCGAGTCTGAATCACTAACGGAAACGATGCACATTTGCGTTAGTGATTTCTATTTAAGGGTCAAATGTAAAGGAGATAATTTTTTTAGACCCACTAGAAAAAGGCAACGTTTATTGATATTACTGAACTCTAAAATATCAATTTATTATTAAAAGCAATTGCACGATATTATGAGTAAAAATGAAACGGGAATGATAAAATCAATTAATTAAACTTAGTAATAACTTTTGACATTTGAGATAAAGGAACTAACGTTTTTTAAATCAAAATGAAAAATGATTTAATATTATACAAATAATATAATAAATATAATAATCGATAAAGGATAGTGTATTATTTCTTTTTTATTTTATTTAAAAGTATTGAACTCTCAATAATTATTTTAATACTATTTTAGATTATTTTAACTATTAGTTCGTCAGTCCAGTATCGTCGTGAAACGGAACGCGTCATCATTTTTGACAACGACAGAATGGCACCTACACTGACATCCAATTGACGTCGGTTTGTTTTCAACCGAATTCTGTGTTTACGTTTTCAACGCTGCTGCAAGTGCAAGTGCTGCAGCACTGGTGAAACGCGCCGAAATACGCTAATTTAAAGCGTATTTGGGGCGTTTGGTAGTGGACAAAGAAGATTGTATTTTTCAAGAATAAAAAAAGTGTTAATTAGCATTTACGTAAAAAGCAATTTGAATACAAATCAAAATAAAGCTACTAACTACTAAGAATTTTTAGGTTATTTAATCTTCATGTTTTAATTGATTTCTCAATATTCCCGTTAAGTAAAAAACAAGCTAATGTTCCTTATAATATCTAGAGTAAGTAAGAAATTATTTAACGTATGTCTCATTAATAAACGTTACATTTTATAGTGGGCCTATTCTCCATACAAGAAAAAAATATCTCCTTTGCACTTAAAATAAATTGGTTTTTAATTTAGATTACTTTATCACTAATATTACTAACTTACATAATAAAGAAACATTGTTACTGACATGCCAATAAAAATATGGATGTAATGTCTGAAATAAATTATTGTTTTAAAATTTTATCTCCCAAGTGAATGGGGGTTTATTTACAATTTCTGCGGGTATTGCTTGAAATAGGAGGAGTTTATGGGGGTAATTGTGAAAAATAACGCCTCTTAAAGACAGAAATTTTCTCACAATTCTACAGGTGTTTAATATCGTGGCTTTCTGTAAGAGGATGTATGTTACACATACATTTTTCCACTTTGGAAGCTTATTCAGTTTAGAAAAAAGTTATATTAGAAACGTCAATATCATTTTTGTAGACCTATCCATAGATACCCCACATGTATGGGTTAGATGAAAAAAGAAATTGAGTTTCAGTTCTAAGTGTGGTGAACCCCAAAAATTTATCGTTTTTTTTCTATTTTTGTAAGTTCCACAAGTTCCAAGTTTCCACAGTGTAGCTCTTACAGTTACGGAAATAAGTGGCTGTGACATACCGATGGACGGTCAGACATGATGAATCTATAAGGGTTCCGTTTTTTGCCATTCGGCTACGGAACCCTAAAAATGATTATTGTCGCTTCATGTTTCTTTCCCTCTGAAGAGGAGATGCTGAGAATGCTTGTGGATACCACCGCAACCAAAGGCCGGGGTGCTTATATTATTCCAAACCGATCGAGGCGGCTTGTCCGGGATGTCCTTTTTTTTTCTTTTTTTTTTGTTCCCCTGAGGAAAATGCATTAAATTGCATACCCCGGCTGTGGCGAGCCGGCGGTTATGTTGTCACCGTAGAGCCTGGTGACCTCCGGCTAGCTCCGGATTCCCGACTCTCAGTGTAAGGGTATATGTAGGAAAAGTGACTTACGGTTTAATAATTATTATATTCCAACTTCACAAGTTTTCCAAAAATTATACTATTTCAATATTCGTAACTTATACAATTTAGTCTGGAATTATTAACATGTTTTCTCAAAGTTTTTGTATAGTATATTATATATCTTGATAAAGAATTTTTAGGAACACTGTCAAAGCGTGACATGTAAGTTTTTGAATTTTTGGTTTGAGTCATTGAGTAATAAAGAAATAGGCCGAAAATCTTAAGGTTGGACAGCGTTCCTGTTACAATGTGGGGCTCTTCTCCCCAGAAGGGGGAGGCCTATCCATTAAAAACCTCAGGGATGGCCTTCCTCAGGCATGTAGGTAGCCCCGGGAACATCAAGCTCCTTCCGGGAACCCCCAGCCTCCGCTCCCCTGCCTAGAGGGGAGCCCTCCTCGGGGGAGGCTACTACCTTCCCCGGTCTCCTCCACCGACGACGCCCCCGGCCACGGAAGGGGCGTGGCCCATCCCGGGTCGCCGTAGCAGTCGCGACTTCTTCGCGCCCGCCGGCGACCCGTGGCGGCGCCGCAGCTGTGCTACCGAGCCCGGCGCCGCCTCCTTCTGGAGCATCACTGCTTCACAGAAGGAGGCCACAGCCCTCCAACCTCCCTCGTCCGCCAGCATTGCCGCAATCAATGCCGGCGGAGACAGATCTCGCCCGATCTCTGCGACCATCGTCCGGGATGTCCTACCGACTAAACTTACCCTGAGCCTGGATCTTTCTCAGTAAGCCGCACCTCTGGAGTGGCCAGTGGGTAAGTCTGTTCCGTGGCTAAGTAAGCAATGAGTACTCACGATCCGAACGAGCCAGTTAAGCACGAAGGCTGCGGTGGAATAGTGGGTTCCATAGTGGAAAGGTGGGGTCGACTCGTGTTCCCAGGTGTTGTAGCGCTCTTCGAAGTACGCGCGCCGGCTCGGGTTCAACGCGCCGATCGGCTGTGGATTGAAATAACAATAATAATTTTAATCGATTAGGAGGCTTTGACAATACAGGTGACCGGAGCCTCTTCCATAGCCCTGTGTTTACCATCAAAATCCAAATGCAATAGCCCACAAACGTTTTGACGACTAATGTAGTCTTTAGCTGCATTTTTCATGGTGCAGATAGAGATTAGACCCAGTTGGTACACTCCAGGCACACTTTCATTAAATTTCGCTTAAATGGCCTCTACGCGTTGGATCTGTATCCCCGCGCACGCCTTATAAATAGAGATCGGATAATCGGATGCATATTTACCTAAAGTTAGTTTAAGACAAAGTATGGAAACGGCTTTTTATTGTTTTGTTAAATAAAAATCCCGGGATTGCGGAATTGGATAGCCGGATGTTTATTTATTTACCTAATTTAGTTTTTGACAAAGTATGGAACTGTCTTTTTATTTTATTTCCATAAATAAAAATCCCGGAATTCCGGTACTGTAGAACATTTTGGTAATGCAAAACTAGTCGGTAATATGAGCTTAAAAACGACGTTACATGAAGGTTAGTTTCAGTTCCCCGTGTGATTTGTGAGTAGGTATATAGAGTTTTAGAGGAAGAAAGTCGAGTGTTAAATAAAACAATAAGTACATACAAAACTTACTCACACTCATTAAATCGGAAGTTAACTCAGAGTGAGATACTAGACCATACTTACGCCCGGGCACCATTTCTGTTTTTTTATTCAATTATTTAATTGATTATTGTTTTAGTCAAACTAGCTCACTACTTTCGTATAACACTCTTCATGTAATAAATCGTACATTCATAAATCGCACGGGGAACTGAAATTAAACTTCGTGTAAATACGTATGCATAGTTGTATAAATGAACCCGGAGTCTCGGTCTTTTGAAAATAAATACCACGTGCTAATTTAGTAATTTTCAAACAATATCACTACGTTAAATTTGCAGTCCGTATTTTTATTTAACAAAATGTATTTTAAAAAGCCGCCTCCATAATTTGTAAAGTAAAGTAAAGTAAAGTAAACGTTTATTGTCCTTGATTGAGTGAGCATACATGTTGAGTTGTTATTACATACATTAGTATCATCAATCAGCCTTTTTTGAGGCATACAATAATAAGAGTAAACTTAGAAGCTATTATAGTTTTATCATACATTTACAACTACTTACATACTATTACATTTTACCGTAATAACAATTTTACAGTTCGAGCGCAATTATACAATATTTACTTAATGTACAGACACAGATTCGATTTAATTCATGGTAATTTCATTTATTTTTATAATCAAAAAACTCCTTAATCGTATAGAAAGATTTTCCAATTAGCCATATTTTTAGTTTAGTTTTAAATAATCCTATAGGCAATTCTCTTAATGCTTGAGGTATTCCATTGTAAACTTTAATACACATAAACATACTGTTCCTATGGAAAAGGGTCGTCCTACAACTTGGCACAACTAATTTTGTTGGATCTCTTTGACTAAACCGGCTATTCTCACCGATTTTCTTAAATAGTTGTGGATGTTTTTTTACAAAAAGTCCGATTTCGAGTATATATAGAGAAGTAACAGTCAAAATGTTTGTTTTTCTGAATAACGGTCTACATGAATCCATAGGCTCAGCGTTACACAATGCTCTGATACACTTCTTTTGAGAAACCAAAACATCATTAATTAAAGTAGTTGTAAGCCAAAAATTAACTTTAGGTTAATATGCATCCGATTATCCGATCTCTACTTATGTACGTTTCTTATAAAGACCGTGTCTTATAAAGACCGTGTCTTATAAAGACCGTGTCTTATAAAGACACGTGATATAAGCGACAATAATAATATGGGGTGTACAACATTGGGCTAAGGGTGACACTACACCCTTAGCCCAATGTTGTACACCCCAGGACGCTGAAAAAAACACCCGGTAAGTTATTTTACCTTCTTTCGAAAACCCTCATAATTTCAGCAAGTTACTAATTACTTACAGGTTGTATAGGCTTCAATGACTGGCCTATAATGGGTGGTCTGTATTAGGATCTGCGCATGGACAAACCGGAGTAGATCAAAATCAAAATAATCATAAATAAATTAAAATAGGCCTTTAAGTGTCATTCACTGACGTTAAACAAATATAATATTAAAAATCGGGTGGGGCTGTGCCGGGGCACACGGCCGTTGGCTTTAACGTGAAACGTCTATGTTAGGGGATCGCTTTTAAAGTAAAAGATTGAAAAAAAAACAAGATTGACGGTGTTTTAAGTATTTTAATAAAAAACTCAATGTCACAATAGCGAGCTGACTATATAAGTGAAATATTCACACCACATTTTTGTTTCTAAGACTAATAGTTTTTTAATTATTAAGGTACGATGATATAGACCTTTTCGTTACGGTCCACTTTTTAAACCTGGTACCCGTATGTTTCGGCGCGATTTTAAAGACGTTTCACGTCAAAAGACGCAAAAAGGAAAAGAAAAATGACCTGGAGACGGTTTTTTTTGTACATTTCACGAATAAATCCTTATTAAGTTAAGGAGTATTTTTTTCGATTTATGTCAAAAAAAAAAAAAACTGGAAGCAATATCGTCGAAAGATCCTACCTTGGAGAGATCCCTGTAGTTGGAGGGCTGGCTGAGGTCCAGCTCGTCGCTTTCGTAGTTGGTCAGCACCCACGGGAACACCGGGTACTGGTTCAGGTCGTTGTACGTTCGCCCTGGGGGAGGATACATACGTTAGAACAAAATAGAAACAATAGTATAAAACCAATACCTCTGAAAGTCATATTTAATAAGTTTTGTATTTAATTTTACAATCTGGCAGCCCTATTAATGACGTAGGTAGAATAACAGTAGTTTGAATGTAGTCGCAAATGCGGTTGTCACGGAAAATTTGAAATTAGAACATGATAAATACCGACAATAAACAGGGAAATTTGAAATTAGAACTTTATAAAAACCGACATTAGACAAGGGAAAGATGTTGTCATAATTAAAGTTAGGGTGATCCACACGTGAAGGTATTAATCTTATATATAAAAATGAATCGCAAAATGTGTTGGTAAGCTCATAACTCAACAACGCCTGGACCAATTTGGCCAATTCTTTTTTGTTAATGTTCGTTGAAGTTCAAGGAGGGTTTTTACAATGAGGAAAATTCGAATAATTATCGGAAATACCCTAAAAACAGCCCTTTTATTTTCCCATGCAAACGTTTTCTAACTAAAACGTACAGTCGAATTGAGCTTTATCTATCTAATATATATAAATCTCATGTCACAATGTTTGTGCTCAATGAACTCCTAAACTACTTAACCGATTATAATAAAATTCGCACACCATGTGCAGTTCGATCCAACTTGAGAGATAGGATAGTTTAAATCATCATCATCATCATCATCATCATCAATTTTAAAAATTCTTTCACCAATAGAAAGCCACATTATTGCGGAGTGTCATCATCATCACATCATTCATCATCATTCATCATCATCATCATCAGCGGACGGCGCGCGATGGCTTCGGGTTTAATTCAGTTCGCTTTCGTGCTCGCTTCGGGGATTATTAATATTATGCCCAACGAAGTGGGCGCGGGTCAGCTAGTAGTTATTGTATAAAGTTCATATTGCAAGCACTCACTGTTGTCTAAGCAATGAAGGTGTGTTCCTAACATCAAAGAGTCAATTTGCGCTTTATTAACGCTACATATAGTTGAAATTCAATCATATCTATCAAAACAGTGCGCGTGCGTGCGTTGGAGCACAGAATACATCGTTGGAGGATTTAATGTCACGTTCCAAAATTGAATAGCCACAAAATGTAATAGGTCATTTAGACTTTTTTTGCGATTTGGTTGGCTATGCGACATTATCTATAAAATAATTAGGAACAAAATACTGCCACTGTACAAATCTTTTTGACAGGACGAAGTCTGTCGGGTCCGCTAGTTAAGTATAAAACTGAAAAATATATTTTATTATAATAATATAGTTTTATCATACTAGGGTTATGTGTTTTTGAAAGGAACACAGTAAAACCGGGTTAAATATGGCCACTGCACCGTTATACATTGTGCTCGGAGAACAATGAGAGTGGGTCAAACTGGTGCCACCGAAATAATACACTTGTCAAACGTTTCCGCATTAACCCAAGCCGTGACATGACACGCTCATTATTTATGTGGGATTTTTAATTTAGGCAAAAAGATGACAGGACCAATATGTTACAATGAAACAAAAGAAAGAAAGAAACATTTATTTGTCTCACAAGTAAGTGGCAATGAGATAAATCTCTAAGCTGTCAGTGTCAAGATCACGTCTTGTGACCGAAAATTATAATCTTTGTTGACATGACAGATATAAATTGTTGCCACCATGCAAATTCTTTAACTACGTCATGGAAGATTTATCTCGGTTAATTATTAAATCCCATTTATGTCAAATAAAACAGTAGCGACAAATTAGTTGCATCTGACTTTTATGAATCTAAGGCTTTGCTAAATATCAAATATCCATATTTTGTCGAACGGGCTTTCGTAATTGAAATAGAAGGTACCTAATCGTCACTTTTATATCTTTGTATGTAAACAGACAAGCAAACAAGTAACACAATAATGTTTTGCTACAGCTGATGCATCTCCTCCATACAAACTTATTTATTACGTAACGTTTCATAAGATCGAACGAAACGAATCATTCAGGAGACGAATTTTTGAATTTGAAACAATAGAAAACCAATTCGCATTCGAAATCGTGAGATTCGTATACGAATTACCGAATCCAATATTTCTGAACTTTCATTTCGTGCGTTGTGCAACGAGTGGTTCAACCAACTCGTTTTTGATTTCCACTAGTAGAATATCCAACGCTGAAGTGACCTTGACAGTGATCCGTTTCACGTGATTTTGAATTTTTCTGCGTGAAACGGAATTTAATTAAGAATTTGTTTTTAATGACAACACTGATTTCGAGCGATTCAAAAATCTAAAAAAATGTAAGCAGTAGAAAATAATTTCGCGCACGATTTGTATTCGTATTCGAATTCCAAATTCACGTCTAATGATTCAAAAATACGTCTCCAGAAAGCACGGGACAGAAACAGATTGCGCTATGTTAACAAAGTATCGCATCGGAGCGAGGAACGACGTTTTCACTCGCTCGTTATAGCTATGCGACTAAATGAAATTACACCAATTACCCGAATACGCACCGTACAGTTTCGACACGCTACTCGTGTTTCTATATAACGCCATTGCTCGGTGCCGACGAAACACGACGGCGTTATTGCAAAAACAAACATTCTATTTTCAAATTTGGCGTTCGCCCAATTTGAACTATTATTCAACGGGATGCGAACGCATTAAATAAAGAATAGTCAAACGTTGTAACGTATTCAGCTTTCATTTCATGTCAATGGAACAGCTGGAGGAAGTCCAAAATATGTTATTAATACAACGATATGTTATTTGCATATGGTTAACGTTTAAACAAATACGGTTAATGTTCACAGCCAATATAGATATGGAAAGTTTTGAATTGTAAACATTAATTCAGCAGAAGGATATTCAACTTGTTAACATACTGACATCAGAATCACCAGATCATCATCCGTCTCGTAGAGTTCAACACGTCGTAGAGATAATGAAGATTATGGACCAGCGACAATTGAGCAAATGTTGGATAGCATAGACAAGATGTAAAATATGATAAAACGGTGTCAATAACACAATCTCGTTAAAGAAATATGTGAACAATCAACAACTATTTATTAAATGATTACATCACAATTAGTAAAAATATTTTGTAGTAGATTGGATTGGAACTTGTTTATTTTCATTTTGTTACCTGTATACATACGCAGTTAATTCATACTCTGTGTAAATGTCTCAAGTAATCTTACTATATAAAAATAAGTCGGGTTTTCCTTCCTGACGCTATAACTCCAGAACGCACGAACCGATTTCCACGGTTTTGCATTCGTTGGAAAGGTCTCGGGCTCCGTGAGGTTTATAGCAAAGAAAATTCAGGAAAATTTCAACAGAAAAGCGGGAAAATCTTTTTTGTATAAAAAAGTAGGACACAAAACTGCCACTACAAAATCTTTTTGACAGGACGAAATCTGTCGGGTCCGCTAGTTTATTTATAATTATTATTGTGGAAAATGCAAAAGTAAAAGCTAGTAAAGCTTGCAGCTTTTTTAAATAATAATTTCTTATACTGACACCGATTAGCCTAGCCCAAACTGAGCTCTATAAGGCTTGTGTTATGGGATCTAGGGTAACGGGTAGACAGACATCCATGTGTTATACATATATAAGGCATAGATTCTTACATTCATCACACATTTTCTAGGAGGTAGACTCTGTACCAGGGTCGTCTGCATGGGTACCTCCGTCTTACCTATTTCCGCCGCCAAACAGCAGGGTTCGCTTTGCTGTGTTCCGGCGCGAAGGGTAAGATATGCAGTGAAATTACTGGTACTGTGACTTTACATCTTATGTCACAAGTTGGCAACGTACACTGTGGTTCTTATGAGGTTTGCAGATTTGCTGCGAAATCTCGTGGGAACCACATATACTATAGGCGACTGTTACCACTTACCATCAGGTGGGCAGCCTGCTTGTGATTTCAATCTTTTACTTTAAAAGCGATTCCCTAACATAGACGTTTCACGTTAAAGCCAACGGCCGTGTGCCCCAGCACAGCCCCACCCGATTTTTTGCCCCACATTTGTCCTGGTGCTCAAATAGTATGTCTGAGTAACCACAAACATACGTACTCTCTCACTGTTCATGTGAAAAACTGTAAGTAATGTGTATTTTTAGTTTGAGGTTTGAAAAACATATGTATACGCTGTTAAATTTGCTTGATCAATAAATAAATACGTGGATGTTGTCTTTTCTATGAATCAGTTTTCATCCGACACCGTTGAATACTAAATATCTTCCAGACACTCCCTATCCTTTCCAGTCTCCATGGCACTGCACAAATTGACCTTTGGGCGGTGTTATTCAATATTACGCGGACATTGCCGCGCGCAGTTGTCGCGCTGTCAGTCACAGTTGGCTCATTGTTGTGGTCACGTGGTCGCGCCTACTTTTCCCGCCAAGCGTCCAGGGCGCTCACTCGCGAAACGTTGTCGGCACTGGTACCAACATCGCGGCGATAACTCTTGAAATTCAGACAAATCGCGGCGCCGCCGGTGGACGATTTCGAAAAGAGAAAGTGTTTGTGACAGCGCTCATAAAAGATCTATTATATACGAGTACTATTTTTTTTTTGTATCCACGACGAAACACCTTTCGCCACACAGCCAACTCTCGTGTTGTGATCGATCGTGTACATATTCAAGATGTTATGTGTCAAGTAAATAATACTAAATTATATAGGAAACAAATGAGAATACGTTGTGAGGTAACAGTTAAAAGTGTCGAAGACAACGGGTGATAAAATGATCAAGAAGAAAGCTATCGAGGTGTTGAAAAGGTATGTTTGTTAGTTCATTCAATGCATTATATAAATATAATTATGTGTTGTCTATATTGGGACAACTGAAATTGTAAATGTTGCGAGATTTGAGATTATGTGACGTCAAGTTAATTGGTCGATCGATACTGTGTTTAGTCGCACAATTTTTGTTACGAGCTAAACTCTGCAGAATTTGTCGCTAAAATACTTGGGGACATTTTTACAACGGGAAATATTCCCTGTGGATAAATCTCATAGAAACAGCTGGCAAAATTTTGATAATTTGGCAACCTAATCTAGTTTGATGGAAAGGTAGTTCTAAATAAATAAAAGATATTGCGTTTTTTTTGTTAAATATAGCGTTATAAAACAGAATTTTGGATAGATCACCATAACACTCATCGTCACCAATCACTGACAACTTTCTGACAACTTGTGCAAAGTTATTTATTTATGTGGCTGTTTCATCGTGGTGATCATGTTTTTATGAAAATTATACAGTGGCATAATTTTTATGCACCTTAGTTTGAATTGTCATTGTGTTCCTGATAAAGATAAAAAAACAATAATTGATTGATTGATTTGATTGAATTCGCATTTACTACAATATATTACATCTTGTCTATGGTTTGATTTTTGATCAAATTCTCATTTATATAACATTTTTTAATTTATAATTAATTTCTCATCTGTGTAACACCTATTCTTTGTCTTAATTTTTGATGAAATCGTCATTTACAAAAGATCAATTCTTTGTTTTGATTTTTGATAAATCCTCACTTACATAAGATCTTTTCTATATCTTGATGTTCAATTAAATCCTCATTTCTCTCACATTTTTCTATGATTTGATTTCTGATTAAATATGCTTTGATTTATTAATAATCCCTCATTTATATCACATCTTTGATATAAATGAGGAGGATGAAATATGATGTATTTATTATGAAATATGATGAAATAGGATGAAATATGATGTATTATAACCTCTCATATCGTATCTGTTATCCCATCACATCTTTCTCATTATCATCATCATTCTATCTCATTCATCATCAATCATTTTATGATCATCATCAATTTAAAACTGTGAACATGTTGTTCGATGTGGAAATACGTAGCTAATGGTTGCAGTAAAACAGTAATTCTTCGATCGCGCCTACTAACGGATGATCTGCAAATATTAGTCATTAAGGCGACCAATTAGCTAGACGACGGTTAAAAAGGAGTTCCTCATTTAGTTCGCTCATGACGGAGGTAGGATTAGCTAACCGGAGGTTATTAACGTTCATTGGTCGAGGACCGACAAAGTTATCTATTTTGTGGTCAACGTGAGCGATTTCCAAACTTATTGTTTACTCGACCTGTGTAGTACGTAAGTCTTTTCACGACCCTCTTTTTGGTCACATTGCGTTTGAGTGAAATGTAAGCCAAATATATAAAAAAAAAATCGGCTGGGGCTGTGCCGGGGCACACGGCCGTTGCTGGTTTTAACGTGAAACGTCTATATTAGGGAATCGCTTTTAAAGTAAAATATTAAAATAAAAACAAGATTGACGGTGTTTTAAGTATTTTAATAAAAAACTCAATGTCACAACAGCGAGCTGACTATATAAGTGAAATATTCACACCACATTTTTTGTTTCTAAGACTAATAGTTTTTTTAATTATTAAGGTACGATGATATAGAGCCTTTTCGTTACGGTCCACTTTTTAAACCTGGTACCCGTATGTTTCGGCGCGATTTTAAAGACGTTTCACGTCAAAAATTATTCTACTCTTAACAATTTAAAAGTAATGGTAATTTTTAAGAAAATAACAACCGAAACAACCTATATACGATTTACCGAACTGAAATCAATTAGAACACGGAATGGTTAATTATCTATAGAACACCAATCGCACGTCCGTTGCGCACGAACCCGTAGCAAAGAGTGGCGGTCGAGGCGAGCTGTTGTCTGGCGGGGCTTGCGATTGCGTCACCGGTTGTGACGTCACTGAGTAGAGGGGCCGGGCAATGGAGAATTCTCTAACACGGCCTCTCCTGACAGCTGAACGTCCTCGTCAGCCAGGTTCTCTCCGGTCTGGGCATCTCTGTTCACCGCAGCCTGGTCTTCTTGTTCCATTGTTCCGCGGGGTTCGCCAAATGTCGGGGCAAAACAATAGCCACGATGTCGGGGCGAAACAATAGCCACAATGTGGGGGCAAAACAATAGCCACAATGTCGGGGCAAAACAATAGCCACAATGTCGGGGCGAAACAATAGCCACAATGTCGGGGCAAAACAATAGCCACAATGTCGGGGCTAAACTATGGCCACAATGTCGGGGCGAAACAATAGCCACAATGTCAGGGCTAAACTATGGCCACAATGTCGGGGCGAAACAATAGCCACAATGTCGGGGCTAAACAATAGCCACAATGTCGGGGCTAAACTATGGCCACAATGTCGGGGCGAAACAATAGCCACAATGTCGGGGCTAAACAATAGCCACAATGTCGGGGCTAAAACTATTGGCCACAATGTCGGGGCGAAACAATAGCCACAATGTCGGGGCTAAACAATAGCCACAATGTCGGGGCTAAACTATGGCCACAATGTCGCCCGTCGCCAGGCCAGCGCGTGCAGCAGCTGGTCGCGCTGCGCGGCCACGTTGTTGCGCCAGCACGAAGCGCCAGTGCCGCACGCCGCCGCGTCTCTGAATCATATGTTCTGCGGCCGTTTGCGTCAACAACTATAAGAACATGGCGGTAGCCATTCGATTCCGGCAATGGACCCAAAACGTCCATATGAGGGGTATCAAACGGTGCATCAGTTAGGGCCTTTACTTTAGCATGGCTCGGTCTAACCTGACCTTCGCTAATGCTTCTGCCTAGGTATTCAATTTTCGTACACAGAAAAGCACACCTTTTTAAATTAATCGAAAAAGCCCACAATTCAATTGATAGCGTCACGTATGCTTTCAAGTTCCTGACTACCCAAGCCCTTAAGTACGCGGAAAGCAGGTTTACGTACACAATTGAAATGCCTAAGTAAATTAGACGAAATAAGCGATATGGTCGAGCCACTATCGATTAAAACATCAACAGGTACCCCCTGTATAACGGCTACAACTCCATCACTACTGAGGGTAGATTCATTTTTCGCGACAAAAATTCACGTTATTTTTATTATGGACCTCAGATCAGATCAGAGATTTTTGTTTAGCAAAACATGTGTCAACTTTGTGACCAATCTTTTTGCAAAAAGAACAAGGTTCAAACTTAGTCGGCACAAAGACAGGTTGGAATTTGAACTGGCACTAGTATTGGCGGTAGTTTCATTCGCTACTCTCTTAGTACAATTAGCTTGCCTATGCCCCGATAACCCACACGTAAAACACTTGCCGTCCTCAAACTTACCTTTTCTCGGAGTAAAATTAGAAATCGACTTACTCTTCGAATAATGAGTTAGGTGAGCATTAGTACGCAGTACACTTTTGTTTGCGTTCGGTTTTACGTAAACAGAGAAAAACTCGACCAAGTCATTGGGCAAAAGCTTAGCGTTTGTAGCCGACGCCCGTATTTGGGGTCTGTTACACCACGTATTCATCAGAAAGACCCCGCACTATACGCAATCGCAGCAGTGAGCGACGAGCATAATCGGCATAAGTAGGGTAATTGTCCGAGTTTGTACTCATTACTTCGAACAAATGTTAGCGATATCCGGAGTCTGGGACACAAAGGCTTAAACTCCTTTTTAAAGTTGGTCCAAGTGCGTTCGCTCGTCACCCACTCGTTCAACCACGTACGTGCATCGCCCCTTAAATAGTTACCTATACGAGATAGACACTCATGATCGCTCCAATTGTTTAATTGCTTTGCGCGATCTACCTCCTCACACCAAGTCTCGATATTATGTAAACTGGGGTCAAAGTCCGAGCCTCCAATACTCTGAGGCGGGCGAGCATCGCGTCCATCTCGCGCCGCAGCCGACTGTCGAGGATCGGGTGCGGTTACGGCGCGAAACGTGACGTGGCTTGCGACTCCTGCTACGAGTAGTCTCACGTCTTTCACTATCCACCATTTCTGCAATAAAATTCAACCAACACCAAAAACCAGATAGAATCACGCAGATCCTATCCCACTTCTGATCTTAACAATTTAAAAGTAATGGTAATTTTTAAGAAAATAACAACCGAAACAACCTATATACGATTTACCGAACTGAAATCAATTAGAACACGGAATGGTTAATTATCTATAGAACACCAATCGCACGTCCGTTGCGCACGAACCCGTAGCAAAGAGTGGCGTCGAGGCGAGCTGTTGTTCTGGCGGGGCTTGCGATTGCGTCACCGGTTGTGACGTCACTGAGTAGAGGGGCCGGGCAATGGAGAATTCTCTAACACTACATTATTATTTATACATTTATCTACGTTAAACAAATATTATTACATTTGAGGACACAGAGTTTAAGAGCAACATAACCTAAATAATCACCGTGGCACTTGTTCAATCATCCACGAGAATTCTCAGCCTCTTCTCTCTAGAGGAACAAAAAAAAAACATCAAAACCACTCACCAGCAATCGTGTTGAGGAACATGAGATACTCGAAGTTGGAGATCTCTCGCCGCTGCCACTTCTGCGTCATATTCGAATTGCGCATCAGTTGTCGCGGCGACATCATTGAGGCTCGTCTGCAACAAAAGATATAAATATAACACATATTAATATTACACTTTGCACCAATAATCCTAGTCTAAAATGAGTACTGTAAGGCTTGTGAGATCAAGGGTAACGGAACAACTATAACTAAGACACAAATACTGGCATTTGTCTCGCTAACATCTGGGACCCACCGGGACTCGAACCCGAATCGAGTAAATACACGTAACTGTTGAGAGAACGAACATGTTACTAGCAAAGTTTTTTTTTTATTTATTTATTACACCAATTAGCCTTCTTTTTTTTTTTTGCTCCCGTGAGGAAAATGCATTAAACTGCATACCCCGGCTGCGGCGAGCCGGCGGTTATGTGGGGCTCTCCTCCCCAGAAGGGGGAGGAGAGCTAAAAACCTCAGGGATGGCCGCAGGCATGTAGGGAGCCCCCGGAACGCCAAGCGACATCCGGGAACCCCCAGCCTCCGCTCCCCTGCGGATACAGGGGAGCCCTCCTTGGGGGAGGCTACAATACCTCCCCCGATCTCCTCCACCGACGACCCCCCGGCCACGGGAGGGTCGCCGGGTTCCGGGTCGCCGGCGGGCGCGAGGATGTCGCGCCCGCGGATACGGCGACCCGCGCGGCGCCGCAGCTGTGTTACCGAGCCCGGCGCCGCCTCTTCCGAGCGGGATCGGCCATCTCCCGACCCCGCTCGGCGGCCTCCTTCTGGAGCATCACTGCTTCACAGAAGAAGTCCACAACCCTCCAACATCCCTCGTCCGCCAGAATGGCCGCAATCAATGCCGGCGGAGACAGATCTCGCCCGATCTCTGCGACCAAGACTGGGCGTTCGGAGGCCCACGCGGGGTACTCCGCCAGCGTGTACTGGGCCGAGTCGAGGTCGGATGCGCAGTGGTGGCAATGTGTCGATCCCTCCCGTCTTATTCGACACAGATACTCACCGAAGCAGCCGTGCCCGGTGAGTATCTGAGTCAATCGGTAGGTGACCTCCTCCTTCCCGTGGAGCCAATCGGGAGACACCAATTAGCCTATCCCAAAGTAAGCTCTGAGGGCTTGTGTTATGGGATCTAGCGTAATGGATTGACATACATATATATAAATATATTTGATATAAATATATATTAACATCCATGACTAAGGTACAAATGCTCGCATTCATCACGCAAACATTGCCCCACCGGGAATCGAATCCGAGACCTCAGTGAAGAAGGGAGTGAGTGTCGATATGACTATTGGTAGAGAGTGGAAGGGCAAGACAAATTGCGCCGATCTCAAACAAAATGTTGAGTTTATTACATCAAAATAAAAAAATGTTACACAAACGATACTTGTATGTTTATATAACAAGATAACAATAACTAAACAATTTTACAATGTTATATCAACAATTTTACATATACACAATGGCGTTTGTAATAATCATGATGGAGAATCAAATTTGTATTCGCTCGTAACGCTCAAATCGTCGTGAGCGACTGTACGTGGGAAAAAAGGTCCGTGTTTAGGGTTTCTGCCGATAATTATTCGAATTTTTCACGTAAAAACCATCCTTGAACTTCAATGACCATTTTAAAAAAGAATTGGCCAAATTGGTCCAGGCGTTGTCGAGTTATGAGCTTACCAACACATTTTGCGATTCATTTTTATATATGAGAAAATAAGATTAGCCCTAAATGAGGACGCGAGCAAATAGTTCAATTAGGTGGTCATATCATATCACATGCGTCGCATCACGTAGGTGTTCCCTTGACTGTGACACGAGATGCGGCCTGTCGGGACAACGCACATAGAAATTCGGACAATTATTCCCGACCAAAATTACACGCCGCTCTTTGCCTTCGCCGCGTTCATAACAGTTTCAGCGAACGCACAATCTATGACACAGCTCGGCACGGTTTCCAACGCGCGTGTCTCGCAACCGCTGCCAGTTTTTGCCTCAATGGTGGTTACGTAACGGCGTCCAAGCGAGAATTTGCACGGGAGTTATTAGCACAGCGCAGCCTTCGGTCGACCGACAAAAACCCTTGATTCCATCGGCGATTCGTCATAGGTTCTTTGCGATATTTTGCAATATAGTTTGCTGGCCAACCGCCCGTGGTGTTTCTGAAGGCTATTGTCATTTTCGATTTCCAATTTAACAATCGATGGTGATATTCAGTAGATTCAGATTCAGTTTTTTATTTGCCTAATGTAATAATCTCATTGTAATCTGTATGCAGACTTGTAATTTCTATTTTTATATAATAACTAGCTGACCCGGCAGATAAGTAATTTCTTCTATATAGGAAATTAATAATTTATAAGTAATTTCTATAAAAAATGTTAAGGGTGGACAACCCTTATCACTATGTTCCTTCCAATGTTCAGACTCCATAAAACTAGCTGTTCGTTCATGGGGAAATGTATATCTATGTTTATCAAACTTCCGCAAAGTGTCATTGATTTGCCTTTGTATAAATTTAAAATCCATATCAAAAAGACACTCATGAGTAAAGGTTATTATAAAGTAAGTGACTATCTAAACGATCACACTATTTGGGAATAGGGACACTATTCATAGAGCCATGTTTGGTAACAACATTATTTATAATATTGTATTATTTTTATATGTGTATGTAAACATACATACGACTGTAATCGTATTAGGTATGATTGTATCTTATACTATATTGTATTTTTATATTATATTATCATAATTATTAACATTGAAAAGAGGAGATTAAAAATAGACCTTCAGAGTTTCTTCAGGTGTCGAGTCAACATTTTTTTTTCCTTATTCGTACAAAGTTTTTGTTTGTTGTTTTTATTTTAAGTTTTTTTTGTTTGTTTTGTTTGTTGACGTCAATAAGTGCCTGTCTATGTTGAATCTAATAATAAATCTAAGTCTATGTTGAATAAAGCTTATTTTGATTTTGATTTGATTTGACTAAGGGGCATGAAAAATAGATGTAGGCCGATTCTCAGACCTACTCAATATGCTCACAAAATTTCATGAGAATCGGTCAAGCCGTTTCGGAGGGGTACGGGAACGAACATTGTGACACGAGAATTTATATATATGATAATAAACTTCTTTATTCGGCACAGACACAATTTACACAATTAATATTAGGATACACGTTAGTATAAAACAATTGCGTTAAGCGTGCCCGAGCCGAAAGGGTCGCCATCTCAGCATGTGCAGGACGTCAGACACCCGTGACAGACAGACGTGGGTAAGAAAGAAAATATATATGTTTATATATATAATAAATAGATAAGTGTCGTAATTAATGTGGATCCATATAGCTACTGGCGACACCGAAACTATGCACTAATAAAGTGAGCTATTATGTTTAAACGAAAGATTAATTTTGTGAGCATACGTAATATGTGATCAGACAATATTATATTGATATTTAAAGTAAAAATTGATTTGTAATCAATCAATACATAGTATAAAACAAAGTCGCTTTCGCTGTATGTCCGTATGTATGCTTAGATCTTTAAAACTACGCAACGGATTTTGACGCGGTTTTTTTTAATAGATAGAGTGATTCTTAAGGAAGGTTTGTATGTATAATAAATGCATAATATAGTAGAGAAACACTGATAAATTTAAAGGTTTCTAATGTGATGTCGTAAATAAGCACGTTTTTTTGCGCTTATATTGCAAACGCTGGCTGAACCCTACGAGATAGACCAAAATAATGTACTACAGTATTGTACAACTTACAAAAATCCACAAAAAAGTCCGCGATGGTATATGTCTATCTCTTAGGGATAACCCACCATAACCATTTTTTCACTGCACCCGTGCGAAGCCGGGGCGGGTCGCTAGTAAATAAATAAATTGAGTATATTGTATAGAAGAATTAAATAAACGATTTGTCTAGATTATTGAGCTCGATTTGTGAATCCAAAATGAATTTCTTAAGTCTAGTCCTAAATGTAATTAATTATATTTTGTAGACCTCTAATGGGTTGGGGGATATTATTCCAACATGTATATATGGGACAGATATTTTGTACGAACTACAAAAATTTGTTTCCATTCAACCGGTACAGAGCGTGGTCATCAGACAAATCCTAGTAATATTATAACCGGTACAGAGCGTGGTCATCAGACAAATCCTAGTAATATTATAACCGGTACAGAGCGTGGTCATCAGACAAATCCTAGTAATATTATAACCGGTACAGAGCGTGGTCATCAGACAAATCCTAGTAATATTATAACCGGTACAGAGCGTGGTCATCAGACAAATCTAGCAATATTATAACCGGTACAGAGCGTGGTCATCAGACAAATCCTAGTAATATTATAACCGGTACAGAGCGTGGTCATCAGACAAATCCTAGTAATATTATAACCGGTACAGAGCGTGGTCATCAGACAAATCCTAGTAATATTATAACCGGTACAGAGCGTGGTCATCAGACAAATCCTAGTAATATTATAACCGGTACAGAGCGTGGTCATCAGACAAATCCTAGCAATATTATAACCGGTACAGAGCGTGGTCATCAGACAAATCCTAGTAATATTATAACCGGTACAGAGCGTGGTCATCAGACAAATCCTAGTAATATTATAACCGGTACAGAGCGTGGTCATCAGACAAATCCTAGCAATATTATAACCGGTACAGAGCGGTCATCAGACAAATCCTAGTAATATTATAACCGGTACAGAGCGTGGTCATCAGACAAATCCTAGCAATATTATAACCGGTACAGAGCGTGGTCATCAGACAAATCCTAGTATATTATAACCGGTACAGAGCGTGGTCATCAGACAAATCCTAGCAATATTATAACCGGTACAGAGCGTGGTCATCAGACAAATCCTAGTAATATTATAACCGGTACAGAGCGTGGTCATCAGACAAATCCTAGCAATATTATAACCGGTACAGAGCGTGGTCATCAGACAAATCCTAGCAATGTTATAACCGGTACAGAGCGTGGTCATCAGACAAATCCTAGCAATATTATAACCGGACAGAGCGTGGTCATCAGACAAATCCTAGCAATATTATAACCGGTACAGAGCGTGGTCATCAGACAAATCCTAGCAATATTATAACCGGTACAGAGCGTGGTCATCAGACAAATCCTAGCAATATTATAACCGGTACAGAGCGTGGTCATCAGACAAATCCTAGCAATATTATAACCGGTACACAGCGTGGTCATCAGACGAATCCTAGTAATATGATAACCGGTACAGAGCGTGGTCATCAGACAAATCCTAGTAATATTATAACCGGTACAGAGCGTGGTCATCAGACAAATCCTAGTAATATTATAACCGGTACAGAGCGTGGTCATCAGACAAATCCTAGTAATATCATAACCGGTACAGAGCGTGGTCATCAGACCAATACTAGTAATATTATAACCGGTACAGAGCGTGGTCATCAGACAAATCCTAGTAATATCATAATATCATAACCGGTACAGAGCGTGGTCATCAGACAAATCCTAGTAATATTATAACCGGTACAGAGCGTGGTCATCAGACAAATCCTAGTAATATTATAACCGTACAGAGCGTGGTCATCAGACAAATCCTAGTAATATTATAACCGGTACAGAGCGTGGTCATCAGACAAATCCTAGTAATATTATAACCGGTACAGAGCGTGGTCATCAGACAAATCCTAGTAATATTATAACCGGTACAGAGCGTGGTCATCAGACAAATCCTAGTAATATTATAACCGGTACAGAGCGTGGTCATCAGACAAATCCTAGTAATATTATAACCGGTACAGAGCGGTCATCAGACAAATCCTAGTAATATTATAACCGGTACAGAGCGTGGTCATCAGACAAATCCTAGTAATATTATAACCGGTACAGAGCGTGGTCATCAGACAAATCCTAGTAATATTATAACCGGTACAGAGCGTGGTCATCAGACAAATCCTAGTAATATTATAACCGGTACAGAGCGTAGTCATCAGACAAGGTAAGCGCATAATTCAACAACGCCTGAACCAATTTTGCCAATTCTTTTTTAAAATGTTCGTTGAAGTTCAAGGATGGTTTTTAAAGGGAAAAGTTCGAATAATTATCAGAAAAACTCCAAAAACAGCCCTTTTATTTTCCCATGCAAACGTTTTCTAACTAAAACGTACAGTCGAATTGAGCTTTATTGTTATTGTATAAAGTTCATATTGCAAGCACTCACTGTTGTCTAAGCAATGAAGGTGTGTCCCTAACATCAAAGAGTCAATTTGCGCTTTATTAACGCTACATATAGTTGAAATTCAATCATATCTATCAAAACAGTGTGCGTGCGTGCGTTGGAGTACAGAATACATCGTTGGAGGATTTAATGTCACGTTCCAAAATTGAATAGCCACAAAATGTAATAGGTCATTTAGACTTTTTTTGCGATTTGGTTGGCTATGCGACATTATCTATAAAATAATTAGGAACAAAAAACTGCCACTGTACAAATCTTTTTGACAGGACGAAGTCTGTCGGGTCCGCTAGTAATATTATAAACGCGAAAATTTGTATGGACGCATGTTTGTTGCTCTTTCATGCAAAAACTACTGAATGGATTTTAATGTAACTTTACAATAACACAGCTTATACATCACAATGACACATAGGCTACAACTTATGAAGATGTACACAACACTGATAAGCTTCTCGAAATACTATTCCTGCGCTGTTACTTAATATGGGACAGATTTATTCATTTTATTAAAATTTCATGCATACGTTTCTGAGTAGTCAGAAAATATCAGAAAAGGCGCGACTGGCAGTGCATGAGGGCGTGCTGGTCCCAACATTAATGTACGGAAGTGAAAGTTGAGTATGGGAGAAACGACATGAAAGCAGAATAAATGTAATAGAAATGAGAGCTTTGCGGAGTATGGCAGGAGTAAAACTGAGTGACAGATTGTATTATGAAGTGATTAGAAAGAAATGTGGTAATTAGAAAGAATTAGAGAGATATCGTGACAAGAATAGAGAAAGGGATGCTTGGGTGGTTTGGGCATGTGGAACGGATGGATGAAAGTAGACTGACCAAAATGATTTATGAAGCTGGAGTGAGTGGAGATACGGGACGAGGAGGACCTAGGCGAACATATTTCGAACAAATCGAAAGTGTCCTCAAAAAAGGCCAGGTCAGAAGTACCCGCAATCGTCGAGCATGTATGAGGAATGTTATGAAAGTAGATGAAGCGAAAGAGATATGTAAAGACCGTAGCAAGTGGAAAGACGTAATCTCTGCCTACCCCCATGGGAAAAAGGCGTGAGTGTATGTATGTATGTATGTATTAAAATTTTAAATCGCTTCATAAAATGAGACTGTCGTATAAAGGAAAGCGCTGACAGAGGTAGTCACTAGCCAGTTAGTTCCGCGCAAAGAACCTTGTGCGTGCGCATTATCTGTGTCAAGGGCGCACGGTCGTCGCCCGCGCCGTCTTGTCTGCCTGCGCCCGAGTCTGTACGATTATGTCACTTCACTTATTCTTAAAATAAGTATTTCCTGTCCAAACCGATTGGCATAAATTAAATGATAATAATAATAATAATAACTCTTTATTGCTAATAAGGATACAATTTAGGTATATGAAGTCTCTGACTCCTAAACTAGTCAAAGACTGTTTCTTAGGAATCAGTGGCCTCTCCCACTATAGTCACAGACATGGTTTATATAAACTATAAATTAATTTACAAAATAAAACACAGTAAAGTTAATAAAAATACATTTCCCAATTGACAACTAGTACTTTTTACAACTAAACTCCTTTTCAAAATAATAATAATAATAATTAGAAACATACATATATATATATATATATATATATTTAAATATACATACACACATACATACACACATACACACACATATACATTACATATACAAGTATAACCATTAGTAATATTCATAAAATACATTACGTTATATAAATATATGGATTTCCAATAAATATATACAAATACACTACCTATTCATATTAAATAAATAAACTCTCAGTTTTTTCATAATCTAAAGATAATAACCAATTTCGAACTTTAACTTTACACTCGTGTTTAGTAAGAGGATAGAAATTTAGAATTTTGTTAAGCTTGTTGTAGAGTACAGCTGAAAGAGATGAGCATTGTCGCCTAGCAAAAGCAGTGCGGCAACTGAGCGAAGCCAAAACATCGGGAATTTTCCGTCTGCCACGACAGATCTCAGGGTGATAGGTAGTGCGAACATGTTTCAAGGTGATCAGATTTAGAATAAATAATTGCCTAACCGTCAGTAACCCACATTCCTTGTACAACGCCTTTGTAGAATATCTGTAAGGTTTGAAAGACATAACTTTCAGCAAACATCTGTGTGCTCTTTCTAATATGATTAGAAAAGTTTTACAGGCTCCCCCCCATACACTTATACAATATCTTATAACAGATTCAGACAACGCAAAGTATACAGTACGTAACAAATTAAAATTAGCGATATGCCTTAGTTTCTTGAATGTCCATATAAGTACACGGGTTCGGGATGAAATAAGTTTAATATGTGGGAGCCAGCTAAGTTTGTCATCCAATATTACGCCAAGATATTTGACAGTTGTAGATTTGGTCATTGTTAAGCAAGAGCAATCATTTATATTTTTTAGATCACAAGAGTGTACTTTCAATTTAATATCATCAACTCTAACAGAATTTGTGATACGGAACTGCAAATGATAGTAAAAACGGCTAT
This sequence comes from Scirpophaga incertulas, assembly GCA_036419045.1. Taxonomy (NCBI): domain Eukaryota; kingdom Metazoa; phylum Arthropoda; class Insecta; order Lepidoptera; family Crambidae; genus Scirpophaga; species Scirpophaga incertulas. Next base: position 40,378,103 of record CM071627.1, read on the forward strand.
GTCGGAAATAAACGCAATGGCTAATGTTAAAAACACATTCTTCTATGTCATATGGCAGAGAGGTTACTCTGTATTATCAAGCTAACAATTATCGCCAATTTCATCTTAACAATATTTGTAATTCAATTCTATAGAATAAATAAGTAAATATTTCTTACACTTGCACCAATTAGCCTAGCCCAAAGTAAGCTCTGTAAGGTTTGTGTTATGGGATCTTTTTTACCGTGGGAGAGCCATGCTTCGGCACGAATTGGGCCGGCTCGACTGGAGTGATACCACGGCCTCACAGAAAATCGGCGTAAAATAGCGCTTGCGCTGTGTTTCGCCGAGTGAGTGAGGGTACCGGAGGCCCAACCCCCCTTCCCCCCTTATTCCCTTTTGAAAAGCCGGCAACGCATCTGTGACTCCTCTGGTGTTGCGGGTGTCCATGGGCAGCGGTTATCGCTTACCATCAGGTGATCCGTTGCTCGTTTGCTGCCCTATCATATAAAAAAAATCCAGGGTAACGGATAGATATATGTACATATATTATACATAACTAATATATATACATATGACTGAAGTACAAATGCTCGCATTCAAATTTGCCCCCACTGAGAATCGAACCCGGGACCTCAGAGATAGCGAAACATTGAATCCGGTGTACTAATTACTTATCTACGGAGCTCGTTTAATATATCTCAGACTATTTCAAAGTCATACACTAGAAATACACGGCCGTGGTAAATGTTTATAAGATTCCTGTGCAATAACATTCTACGGCTACAACATACAACGGCGAATTCATTGTTCTACATTTACAATATGTAATGAAGAATTCATTGTCCTACATATACATCGTAAAATGAAACATAAATTATCCTACAACTGTGACATACAATGAAGAATTCATTGACCTAAACCTACAAAATTAATTGTCCTACATTTACAACATACTACATAGAATTTGGAAAAAATAATTAGTTTAACAGAGCCTTAAATGAAGTGTGGAATAATATTAAGGATACACAATGATCACTTAACCAATTACGGGATTCATATTTTAAATTGAGCAAAATGAGGAAGGAATTCACGATGCAAACATCATGTACATTTGTACAAGTGTAGGATAATGAAGAATACATTGTCTTGCATTTATAATATACAATGAAGAATTTGGAATAGAACTTCAGTTTAACACAGCTGTAAATGAAGTGCGAAGTAACATGAAGGATAGATAATAGTTCACCTTACGGATTGCGGAATTCATTTCTTAAATCAAAGAAAAAATATGTTAGCCAAACGAGAAGGGAATTCACGATGCAAACATAATATCCGTTATTTTTTGAAGGTGTAGTCTATAAAATACAGTGACGAATTCATTATGCAACATCTAAAATAGACAATGTAAATTTTATTGCCCTTCATCTACAATATACAATGAAGAATTCATTGTCCTACATTTACAACATACAAAGAAGAATTTCAAATAGATCTTTCGTTTAACAAAACCATAAATGATGAAAGAAAGAAAGAAATATTTATTGACTTTCACAGCAACAAAAATGCAAAAACAAATTAATACACCAACATATACAAAAAAAAAAAATAACAATAATAAAACACCATTACAAAAAGTTTAGGGTAGGTGTGCTGCGTGAGGTCAACAGGTCACTGTCTCAGCTAAGCTTCTGTGATATAACCACAGAAGCGCTGATTTTCAGACAGCACCTTGAAGTAGAGGTGGCGTACGTTTACCATTAATAAAAAGTAGAATAAAAATTAAATAAAAAATATATAATGGGATTAAAAATATATACACATATAGCCATGGAATACATACATTGAAAAAAGAAAAAAGACAGCAAAAGTGAACGCGACAAGTAAGTAAGCGACAAACGAATTAGATACTCTGTGACGAGCGTGATGAAGGTCTTAGACGTCGTTGTAGCGTAGTGTTGAATTGTCATCTGTGCTTAAATTCTACCTGCACAATGTACAATACAATATGGAAAAAATCCTCTTAGTACTTCTGAGATGATAAATTTACTTGGCGAATTGTAATGTGTAATATGTAAGTAATGTACTAACTAATAAGTAAAACAACACAACAAATCTATGAAAAGATTTGGCAAAACAAGCAAACAAGAGAAAAGATTGAGTGCACATTTGGATTCAGTGGTGTGCCTTGCTATAGTGTCCCCTTTCATCTTGTTCGTGAAATCTGAAGTGAGTACCTAATTATGTTATATTTATTTTTGTAGGAAAGGCTGGTCACTGGTCAGTTACTTGTAAAGACATTAGATATTTTTTTAAATGTTTTTTAAAAGTACACTTCGTTTTTAGGTCACGCATCGGTGGTGGTAGGTCGTTCCAACATCGCGATGCAGCATATCTAAAAGAACCCCTAAAAGCCACAGTACGATGTAGAGGGGTTACAAATACAGAGCTCGCATTTGATATCGACGGTGTTCCTGGAACCAACCCAACTTGATGAGTGATATACATGAAGGATAGATAAATAATAGATCACTTGACAGAATACGAGATTCATTTTTTAAATTAAAGAAAGGAATGAACGGAAAAGAATGTCCCAGCAATATGAGGAAGGGATACACGAAGTAATTATCATGCACGTGTGTTATATAAGTAGTTATTATATTACTATAAACGCAGACATCGTTCAAGATATAAATCGCTCACAGCTCCATTGATTTATTAATAGATACGTTATAATTAAAGGAAATCGCGAGCAAGGCGTCGGCCTCGACACCGGAAGGTCCACAAAGGACGTGTATCTGCGCTAGTGGGCTAGGAAATATTGCTGATTTGTATATGTGGCTGAGACCACCGGATTTCGAGCCGGAAGTCCGCGGTTTTATGCAGAGCAGTTCGTTATTATTTGTTGGTTCGTTATTTAGTTTCCGAGCCGATCATTAGAGATGATGCTTTATCGTCCCTTAGCACCGAAAATCGCTTTAGGACCGCATTGGGAAGGCACTTGTACCAACATTCAAGATATATTTGATTATAAATATTGCCCGCAATTAAACACCTATCTACGTCATCTCCTACGTCATCTCCTACAGTCAAATATAATCTATACTTAGATTATATTAATATTTTAGACAGAATTTAATTTTTAATTAGATTTTAATTAGACAAAATTAACCTATAAATCTGTATAGGTTAATTCTGTACATGAAATATATTTCCAAAATTAACTATCAGGGGGTGATTAGGGATCGATACTGACGCCAAAAATGCAATCAGTTAATTATTTTTGTCTGTCTCTCTGTCTGTCTGTATAACCGTTACAGAAACAAAAACTACTCGACGAATTTTAACGTATAGTATACTTTTCATCACGCTACAATCAATAGGAGTAGAGCAGTGAAGAGAAATGGTGGGAAAACGGGAGAAATTACTCCATTTTTTAAGTTTCCGACGCGTGTGCAACCTTATTGGTTAAAGCTACACGGAAATCATGTATAACGGAAATGTTCTCCTTAAAATTAAATAAAAAAGGTCTCAGGACATATGTCTATCTCTTATGGTTGACTCACAATAACACATGTAACTCCCGATAGCTTAGCAGTTCGAAGCTTTCTGATTATATTTGTCTACTCTTACGTTTATAACACTCTCGGTCTTTAAAAAATCTACCTAAAATTACGATTCCACGCGGACGAAGTCGTGGGCACAGCTAGTATTTAATAAAGATGTAATGCATATAACCACTGATCCTATTTCAAACATTTTTATATGATAATAGTGCTCAGATTATAATCCACTATATAAAAATAAAATAAAACCGCCTTCAAAAAAAATACCTAAAACCTAAAAAGAAAATGAAAAACCGTTTTAAAAATTACTTAGGAACTAAAAAAAAATAATAATTGCTAACTACCTATACTTATGAATTCAATCTAAGTATATAAAAATTCCACTACAAAAATCAACTAAACAAAACAGCCAATTATATATAAAATATATATATATATATAATAAACATAAACAGTGATTTAATTACTATATGATAAACTATTTTAATACCTAATTACAATAATGCAATGATGTCAACTACAAAAATAATAAGAACAATACTTATAGTTAGTAATTTATACAAAATTAAAATAATAACGAACGCTAATTCTAATAAAACAGAGTAGTTGGCACCGACTTCAAACACATAAGTAGGTATCTAGCGTATATAATAATATTTTATTTAATTTATTTGATAATAGGTTTAAACAAGAATTTACATATTGTAATTATGTAAATAGATCATTGCATTATTGTAATTAGGTATTAAAATAGTTTATCATATAGTAATTAAATCACTGTTTATGTTTATTTTATATATATCTTATATATAAAAATGAATCGCAAAATGTGTTGGTAAGTGCATAATTCAACAACGCCTGGACCAATTCTTTTTTCACAATGTTCGTTGAAGTTCAAGGATGGTTTTTCCGTCGAGAAAAATTCGAGTAATTATCGAAAACCCCTAAAAACAGCCCATTTTTTTCCATACAAACGTTTTCTAACTAAAACGTACAGTCAATTTGAGCTTTATTGTTATTGTATAAAGTTCATATTGCAAGCACTCACTGTTGTCTGAGCATTGTAGGGGTGTGTATCAATTTGCGCTTTATTAACGCTATATAAAAAAATAAAATCATATCTATCAAAACAGTATGCATGTGTGCGTTAGGGCACAGAATACATCGTTGGAGGTTTTAGTGTCACGTTCCAAAATTGAATAATCACAAAATGTAAATAGTTCATTTGGACCAAATTGCAATTAATTTTTTTTTAATCACAACGCCCTACCACCGTGGTGACGGTTCTGTACATGAGAATTTTTTGCCCTGACTATAAAATAAGTAGAAACAAAAATCTGTCACTTTACAAATCTTTTTGACAGGACGAAGTCTGTCGGGTCTGTTAGTTTTATATATAATTGGCTGTTTTGTTTAGTTGATTTTTGTACTGGAGTTTTTATATACTTAGATTGAATTCATAAGTCTAATAGGTAGTTAACAATTATTTTTTTCTTTTTAGTTCCTAGGTAATTTTTAAGACCGGGACCAGATGGGGTCCCGGGAAAGGTGCTAGCGCTGGCGCTCAGGGCGTTGGGGAGCACGGTGAGGCAGCTCTTCACGAGCTGTCTCCGTGAGGGCGTGTTCCCCGTCGACTGGAAGTCGGCCAGGCTGGTGCTCCTCAGGAAGGAGGGAAGGACCGGCGACGTTCCGTCTTCGTTCCGTCCGATCTGCTTGCTGAACGAGGCGGGGAAACTCTTCGAAAGGGTTATCTCCGCTCGTATCAGCGAGCACCTGTCGCGCGCGGGTCCCGACCTATCGGACTGCCAATTTGGATTCCGGCGGGGACGATCAACGCTGGACGCCGTCCAGCGTGTTCGTTCCCTGTCGGAGTCCGCAGTCCGATCAGGGGGGTGGCGTTGGCGGTGTCGTTAGACATCGTCAACGCCTTCGGCACCCTCCCCTGGCAGGCCATTAGGGAGGCGCTCGTATACCACGAGCTGCCTCCCTACCTGCGGGCCGTGGTCGGGGACTATCTGCGCGACAGGACGATCAGCGTGATGGGACGGGACGGGATGGAAACGTCGAGGAGGGTCGAATGCGGCGTTCCGCAGGGGTCGGTGTTGGGACCCCTGCTATGGAACCTCGCATACGACGCGGTCCTTCGCACCAGCCTTCCTGACGGCGTGAGTGTCGTCTGCTACGCTGACGACACTCTCGTCGTTACGACTGGGGCCGACTTCGGGCCGGTGCTTACGCTTGCCGAGCTTGGGGTGGCATGTGTCGTGCGGGCGATCCGCCGGCTGGGTTTAGAAATAGCGCCTCACAAAACCGAGGCGCTATGGTTCCACGGCCTTCCGAGGCGCCGGGAACCACCCAGCTGCCGGATCCGGGTGGGTGACGCGGTGGTCCCGGTGGGGCCGTACATCAAGTACCTGGGCCTTACCCTGGACCGCCGCTGGAGCTTCGAGGAGCATTTCGTGCGTTGGTCCCCCGAGCCAAAAGGGTGGCGGGCGCATTGCATCGCCTGCTGCCCAATCTCGGTGGACCGAGGGATGGAGTTCGCCGCCTGTACGAGGGCGTCGTGCGATCCGTGGCCATGTATGGGGCTCCCGTGTGGTCGCAAGACTGCGCGAGGTCCCCCCGCTGCAGAGCTCTGCTACGGAGCCTGCAGCGGATAATGGCCATACGGATCGTGCGAGGCTACCGTACAATCTCGTACGAGGCGGCGACGGTTCTGGGACGCTCCCCCCCATTCGACATCCTGGCCGACATGTACGCGGCGACGTATGCGTCGCGGCGTGTCGGCCGGGAGGGCGATGGGGGGAGCGCCCTGGAACCCGCGCACGAAGTGCCTAAGCGGGAGTGGCACCGACGGATTGTGGCGGCCTGGCGTGCGCAGCTCGAATTACGGATCTGCGCGCGCCAGCGGGCCGTCGGTGCCGTACTCCCGCACCTCGAAGCTTGGCTCCACGGGAAGGAGGAGGTCACCTACCGATTGACTCAGATACTCACCGGGCACGGCTGCTTCGGTGAGTATCTGTGTCGAATAGGACGGGAGGGATCGACACATTGTCACCACTGCGCATCCGACCTCGACTCGGCCCAGCATACGCTGGCGGAGTGCCCCGCGTGGGCCTCCGAGCGCCGAGTCTTGGTCGCAGAGATCGGGCGAGATCTGTCTCCGCCAGCATTAATTGCGGCAATGCTGGCGGACGAGGGAGGTTGGAGGGCTGTGGCCTCCTTCTGTGAGGCAGTGATGCTCCAGAAGGAGGCCGCCGAGCGGGGTCGGGAGATGGCCGATCCCGCTCGAAGAAGGCGGCGCCGGGCTCTGTAGCACAGCTGCGGCGCCGCCGCGGGTCGCCGGCGGGCGCGAGTAAGTCGCGACTGCTACGGCGACCCGGGATGGACCACGCCCCTTCCGTGGCCGGGGGGCGTCGTCGGTGGAGGAGACCGGGGGAGGTAGTAAGCCTCCCCCGAGGAGGGCTCCCCTGTGTCGACGGGGGAGCGGAGGCGGGGTTCCCGGAAGAAGCTTTCTGTTCCCGGGGGCTCCCTACAAGCCTGAGGAAGGCCATCCCTGAGGTTTTTAGTGGGTAGGCCTCCCCCTTCTGGGGAGGAGAGCCCCACATAACCCCGGCTCGCCACAGCCGGGGTATGCAATTTAATGCATTTTCCTCAGGGAAACAAAAAAAAAAAAAAAAAAAAAAAAAAAAGGTAATTTTTAAGACGGTTTTTTTATTTTCTTTTCAGGTTTTAGTTTTTAGGTTATTTTTTTTTGAAGGCGGTGTTTTTTAATTAAAAATAATTTATTTTTTCCTTTTTAGTTTTAGTTTAGTATAGTGTTTATATAACATACTCGTAGTTGCGTAAGATAAATTAGATAGTATATAATGAGAAGGCCTTCTTTACGTGCATCTCGTATGAGAAAGCGTCGAGCACGGGAGTCTACGTATTGCAGCTACGTAGGCTATCTATGGTCTTCATCATCAGTTTGACTTCACCCAATTATGCTTTCGACAAACGAATGTACGAGCCACTATAAAGTAAAGACCCAAATTGCTTCAAGTATGCCTATAAAATTTGAAGAGTTCCCTCAATGGTCTTCATCATCAGTTCCACTTCACTCAATTGTGCTTTCAAAAGCGAATGTACGCATCACTATAAAATAAATACCCAAATCGCTTCAAGTGTGCCTACAAAATTTGAAGAGTTCCCTCGATTTCTACAGGATTCTATCATCAAATTGAAGATAAGACCATGAATCTTGGCACCTTAGACATAAGGGACCGGGATTGACAAATCTAATTTCACGGGCGGAAGCTAGGTAATATTATATACGTCAAAGTTTGTAAGTATATATGCATGTTTGTTACACTTTCATGTAAAAACTATTGAATGGATTTTAATGAAACTTCACAATAATATAGCTTAAACATCAGAATAACATATAGGATACAATTTATAATGATATTGTGTAAATTGTCTAATAAAAAAACAATAAGTGTCAGTGTAAGCCAGCACAAAAATTAACAACAACTTTGATCGAACATAATTGAATGTTTAAAGAAACTACAGACAGTTCCGCGACTTAATAGGTGTGGGGTGTGTCGTTTCAATCTGCATTTTCCAGGTGGTTGATCGCGGAATAATTGAGATGTCGCAATAACACATTATGTCGTTCAGTATCTGCACATAAACAGCAATTTCTATGTCTCGTAAGTCGATATCGTAACTCAAACAGTCACGGGGCGTTTAGTGCAACTAACTATTTCAGGGCGATTAGGCCTTAGTCAACCACGCTGGGCACCCAGGGCGGATTGGTTAACTATACAGGGTGGAAATTTGTAATGCCACCTGGAGGGGAAGTACTCTTAATACTGTAGATAGAAAGTTTTACTTAAAGGAAACATTCCTTTATTTTTGAAAAGAAATAAAACTGCATTCAAAGATTTTTGAAAATTCACTGGCTATGGTTGAAAATGATCCTTATAAACATAGTAGGTACTCGATACATTTAATCAGAATATAATTAAAACATAATTAAATTAAAATATAATTAAAAGTATGGCAGGAGTAAAACTGAGTGACAGATTGTATAATGAAGTGATTAGAAAGAAATGTGGTTTGAAAGAGGATATCGTGACAAGAATAGAGAAAGGGATGCTTGGGTGGTTTGGGCATGTGGAACGGATGGATGAAAGTAGACTGAGCAAAATGATTTATGAAGCTGGAGTGAGTGGAGATACGGGACGAGGAAGACCTAGGCGAACATATTTCGAACAAATCGAAAGTGTCCTCAAAAAAGGCCAGGTCAGAAGTACCCGCAATCGTCGAGCATGTATGAGGAATGTTATGAAAGTAGATAAAGCGAAAGAGATATGTAAAGACCGTAACTAGTGGAAAGACGTAATCTCTGCCTACCCCCATGGAAAAAAGGGGTGAGTGTATGTATGTATGTATGATTAAAACCAAAAATAAAAATGAAATTAAAATAAAATCATTGTTTCATTGAACGCATTATTGTAATTCCGTTACGTCATTTCATTACTTCTTCGAGAGCATCTGTAATGTGACAAGGAATGTCAAACTTAAAAGGACTAACATTAGGACTTGATATATTTGGGCTGCGTTCCGTTTTACAACAATTTCAGCTGTGTTCCTATACAGTATTCATATTGGTTATGCAATAGCGGCTTACAAAGTGTTTAGTAATAAAACGTGTCTCAGAATAAAATAAAAACATTAAATTTTCTTTTATAGTTTCATAAAAGCGAATTCCGTGTTTAGTTTTAACGGTTTAAACTGTCATAAAAATTTGTGGAATGTTTCATGAAAAAAGCACTGTTTTGATTGTTATATTGTACTGTTCCGATTATCGGTGCTACATTAAATCGATTATCGGTCCGATCGTCGGTCCTACATTAAATCGGTCGTATGCCAACACGCTCAATTAGTTACGTACCTACATATAAACCAAATATGGCGTCACAAGTAGACATCAAATTAGATTAGAATAACCAATAAAATCTAATTTAGCACATATATTAATAAATAACGTTTCACGATTATTCAAGTGCGTTTATAACTGGAACATTATGAGATTCCACGGAATAGTGCAAACACTTCCTCTTCCTTAAGGCAATTATAGTTCAGGAGGACCTTGAAAATCATAAAAGATTAGATTTTTCACTTGCACTTCACTGTTGAAGGTCGTTAATAAATAATGTCACGGTGAAAAAATCACTGTCATTTGCCGCAAAAATTCCATATTTCGATCAATTCAACAAAATCAAAACATGCGTGATACGATTAAAAAAGATTACGATTATGCAACTTAAAAAAGCGACCGTAAGTCGTATAACAGAAGTGCTATTTCGTAATGCACTATAGAAATAAACCGCAGTTTAATAAGTAAAGACCTATTATCGTGATATAATAATGAAGCATATTAAAACAAACGCGCCGACGAGGAAACGGAAAGATTTCCACTTCCGGTCAAAATGCGTTCATTTATTGTTTATGCGGCGAACATTTAGGGCGGCCGGTAACTGTCGAACGGCGGGATGCAAACAATCGAAAGATGCAATCTCGGTAAAGTCTAAAAAGCTTGCCCGTCCTTCATACAATTAAACAGGGTCAAAATCCGGAATGTCATAGTTACCTTAGCCGGACATTATTCCCTGAACCGCACTTATTCACAACTAGCTGTGCCCGCGACTTCGTTCGCGTGGAATAGTTATTTTGAGCATCATATTTATTTTTGCAAACAACCACCTCAGCTGTTACCCACGACTTTGTCCGCGGCAATTTCTGTTGTTATCTTAGACAATTTAGTTTTAATTTTTACTAAAATACATAATTATTTTAAAGTATTTCTGCGTAAATAATATTTTTAGTTTCATTTTCTTGTGGCAGAAGATGTTCTTCTGCTTTTTCTCCGCAACCCGATCTTGACAACGCGACATATCCAAATTTGATTACCATAAAAACGATTCTAGTGAGTTAACCTTAAAAGATATACATATACTGTCGCGGACATTTTTTTTAGATCATTTCAAGAGGAATAATTCTTACAAACATTTTTTTTTGGTTTCTTGAACTGTTGTCGCAGCGTACGCCACGGAAGCCCTCAAAGATGAATAATTTTCCCTGTTCTTTCCACATTTTCCATTATTTCTTCGCTCCTATCACAGCGTGATGTTATGTAGCCTAAAGCCTTCCTCGATAAATGGTCTATTCAATAAAAAAAAAAATCAACTCAAACCAGGAGTTCCAGAGATTAGCGCGTTCAAACAAACAAACAAACTCTCCAACTTTATAATATTAGTATAAATAGGTGTGACGCAAGAGCCTCTATGCAGAGGATGCATCGAGAAGCGCATGCAGAAGCCCCAAGAGGTGACATTCTGGGAGGACCTGGGATGTTTGGAGTAAGAGAGAAGTTAACCAGCACAGGACGCACGCAGTAAACGGCTCAGGGATGCAAGCTATTAGAAAAATATCGATATATATATATATCGAATTAAGTCGATATATCGACTAGCTAAACCGATATATCGATATTTTATCGACATACTTGTAAAAATACAAGGTAGTTTCAGTTCTTTTTAGGGTTGCGTACCTCCCAAAGGCAAAAACGGAACCTTGTAGGATCACTTTGTTGTCCGTCCGTCCGTCCGTCAAGATCCTTTTTCTCAGAAACGCGTTGAGATATCAAATTGAATGATTTATGAATGAATTTATTGAAAAATTGAATGAATTGATGAAATTAATATCACATACTCGACTCTCCTATCTCTTAAAGCAGTGAAACAATCAAATGTCTAAATCAACGCAATAAAAAGATATGGCCTTTTATGTTCCATTTACATTGCATATTTTGACATTTGCAAACTCCGAAAACCGTAAATGTATTTATTTCACAAAAAAATATATTTTTTCAACATAATTGGGAAAATCAGAAAAAATCTTTGAGACTTAATTCCAGTAATGAACGAACAATTTACATGTCGATAAATTTGTACGGAACCCTCATTGCGCGAGTCCGACTCGCAATTGACCGATTTTTGTATTTATATCTTTGCATTTTATAGTGCTAATGTTTTTATGTTTTTTCTGCACACCCTTATTTTAATTTAAGGATGTACAATTTATTTATTTTGATTTTTTATAACATCCGGTGTAAACGACAAATGTAAATTTATTTCACTACACATTAACAATAAGTTAATGGTTGTAAATACAATTTTTTTTAGAATTTTAATAGAAATATATAGGTAACAAAATAATTACAATTCAAAAAGTTTAAACTCTTGAATTATATTTGTTAGTTTTTATTAATTGTTACATACTCGTATATAAGTTATTCGCTTTTTTTTTAAATAATAAAATTATTCAAACTCTTCAGAAATACGTACTTATAGCACAATCTATTTTACTAGTATGTAATCCTTACTTATATTATAAATCGGAAAGTGAGTTTGTTTGTTTGTTTGTTCCGCTTTCACGCCGTAACTACTGAACCGATTGCTTTGAAATTTTGCAGACGTAAAGATAAGTCCGGATTAATAATTAGGGTACTTTTTATCCCGGAAAAAATCAACAGATCCCACGGGATGCGCAATAATGGCTTCGCTCAAAGACTACTGCACAGATTTTCATTCGGTTTTCATCAATAGATAGAGGGATTCTTGAGCAAGGTTTTGCGGTATTTTTTATCTCGGAAAAACGGATAGTCCCACGGGAAGCGCGATAAAACCTTCGCGCTATAAACCGATTTCCGCGCATATGTAGCCGTGGGCAAAAGCTATGACCCTTAACCCTCTATAGACCCAATCCCGGAATCCACGCAGGCGAACCCGCGGGCAGAAAGCTAGTATTATATATAATAATATGATCAAGTGCAGAAAGTAGGCTAAGACAAACTACATAGGTAGTGTTCCTTTAGATTGAAAAATTCGCTTAAAAGAAGCAATGGATTGCCAATCTTGAACACTGGCTGGCAGCTCATTCCACAATCTAGCAGCACGAGCAGTAAATGTCGTAATAGCGCTGGAATTATAAGCTTCCTCCTTTGTTCTTTTGTTAAAAATAATGTCAATGCATGAAAATTACTTTGTAGCTGTCTTATTCGTCGTCATTATAATGTAAGGTTTGGAAAGATTTAAAAAATTATCTTAACGCTCGCGGCCAGCCTTAGACAGGTCGCGAGGCACGAATCGGACACGTTCTGTCATGTCAAACATCGATCTTTCTGGAGCCACGACCAGAGCGTGTGTCCAGTGAACTTGACATTGAAATGGGACAGCGTAATGGCGGACAGACAAGTACTTTCGTAACAACTATTAGTAATGGTCTTTATTTCAATAACAGATAACATAATGAATTATTTTCCCGTAACGAATAACATATTATTTAACAACGGCTTATACTGTTATCCTGCTGTTGCTGTTGATAAAAGAATCGCCTATATTGCCTGACTGCTTATTCTTATAATTAGAGATCGGATAATCGGATGCATATTTACCTAAAGTTAGTTTAAGACAAAGCATGGAAACGGCTTTTTATTGTTTTGTTAAATAAAAATCCCGGGATTGCGGAATTGGATAGCCGGATGTTAATTTATTTACCTAATTTAGTTTTTGACAAAGTATGGAACTGTCTTTTTATTTTATTTCCATAAATAAAAATCTCGGAATTCCGGTACTGTAGAACATTTTGGTAATGCAAAACTAGTCGGTAATATGAGCTTAAAAACGATGTTACATGAAGGTTAGTTTCAGTTCCCCGTGTGATTTGTGAGTAGGTATATAGAGTTTTGGAGGAAACACTCTTCATGTAATAAATCGTACATTCATAAATCGCACGGGGAACTGAAACTAAACTTCATGTAAATACGTATGCATAGTTGTATAAATGAACCCGGAGTCGCGGTCTTTTGAAAATAAATACCACGTGCTAATTTAGTAATTTTCAAACAATATCACTACGTTAAATTTGCAGTCCCGTAATTTCCCGGGATTTTTATTTAACAAAATGTATTTTAAAAAGCCGCTTCCATAATTTGTGAGCCAAAAATTAACTTCAGGTAAATATGCATCCGATTATCCGATCTCTACTTATAATATTAACCTTTCTTCACAAGGAAATAAAGTGCCTATTTGTTAATTTCTTATAGTAATTTTACTAATACCAAATTCACAATTATGTACCTTCGCGCGTTTGACAATTAGACTCATTTTGAATTACAGTGTGATTTGAAATAACAATTAGGTAAACTGTTGCTGGCTTGCTGGTGCCTAAGCTGTTGTATTTTTTTTAGTTACGCATTATTTGCAGTTGTGTGATCGTTGCAATAATTAGTGTCGTGTTTGGATTTGCCGTTGTGTGATCGCGTATGCAAATTAAAATATCTATTCGTTGCAAAAATTTGTGTCGTGTACTTCTGAAGTAACTAATAAATAATTAGAGTAGATATTGTAAATAAATGGAAATGGAAGAATATTGCAAATATTGCATGTAAATAATGTAAATAACAAATTATGTAAATACAAAGATCAATGAACTTTTAAATACACCAGAATATTATATTGATTAATTAGTTTTAAGTTATTTAAATTACTGCCTAATATTCTGACAGTCCTAAGCCTGAAAAAGTATGAAGGAAAGTCCATTGTTAAGAATAACTAGCTATAATAACAATAACAATCGCACTCAACAACATTTGTCAAAACAGCAACATAACAGGATAACAGACAACAGTTTACAATAACAGTTATAGGAAAATAACACAACAGTGTTATTCGTTATTACAAATCAGTCGTTATTGCCATTACTAACAACTATTCCATTGCAGTTATAACATTTGATAGATTCTACAGATTGCACTTCGGTGAGTGTGCTCATGAGCTGCATGAGCTCATTCCCCCATCTCCACCACCACCCTTACTTGGTGGATATTCCACATATCCGTACGCAGCGCTTCTCTAAATCCTTTATTATGCGCACCGCAAAAGAGTGGAATTCCCTGCCGGCGACTGTATTTCCGAGCTCATACAACCCGGAACTATTTAAGAAACGAGTGCACAGGCATTATCTGGGCAAGCTCGCTCCATCGTAGGCCTCGTCTATGCCCTCGGGCTAGCCTGAGACCAAGAGTAAGGCCATAAAATGTAAAAAAAAAAATTAATAGATTAAAGTATACATTACATAAAATCTAGATTAGTCAGATAGATCTGAAACACATCTGTATTGGTACATGATTAAAAAAAATCTCTACAGAGAAGTTTGCTAGTTTTTTTTTTTATAGGATAGGGCAGCAAACGAGCAAACGGATCAACTGATGGTAAGCGATAACCGCTGCCCGTGGACATCCGCAACACCAGAGGAGTCACAGATGCGTTGCCGGCCTTTTAAATGGGAATAAGGGGGAAAGGGGTGTTGGGCCTCCGGTACCCTCACTCACTTGGCGAAACCCTCACTCATGACGAGTTACTCTTTTACATAAAACTCGTATAAATATACAAGCTACTCGAAATACTAATTCTGCGCAGACGAAGTCGCGCGCAGCAGCTAGTCTATACTTATGATAAATCTGTAGAGAAGTCAATTCTGTACATGAAATATATTTCCAAAATAACTATCAGAGGGTGATTAGGGATCGATACTGACGCCAAAAATGCAACCAGTAAAATTTTTGGCTGTCCTGTATAACCGTTATAGAAACAAAAACTACTCGACGGATTTTAACGAAACTTGGACAATTATTTTGCATACTCCTGAGCTGGTTATAGTTTACTTTTCATCACGCTACAATCAATAGGAGCAGAGCAGTGAAGGAAAATGTTGGGAAAACGGGAGAAGTTACTCCATTTTTTAAGCTTCCGTCGCGTGTGCAACCTTAATGGTTAAATCTACACAGAAATCATGTATGACGGAAATGTTCTCCTTAAAATTATATAAAAAAATATCCCACGACAGCATATGTCTATCTTTTATGGTTGACTCACAATAACACGTGTAACTCCCGATAGCTTAGCAGGTCGAAACTTTCTGAATATATTTGTCTACTCTTACGTTTATAACACTCGGTCATTAAAAATGCTACCTAAAATTACGATTCCACGCGGACGAAGTCGTGGGCACAGCTAGTTTATAATAAGTTTTCAATAACGTATATTTTACAGAACAGCTCCGTTACTTAATTTACATACCATACTTCGTATGATAATATATTGTATTGTATTAAGGTATATTGTAATTTATTTGTCGTGTTAGTAATTAATAAGTGTAATTTTATTATGTTTATTTTACGGAAATAGTTGCATTCACATTTTGCGGGTTGACTGGTAGAGAATGCCACTGGCATTAAGTCCGCCTTTTGTATCTTGATTCTTGGATGTACGTCGAGTACAGTCAATTGTTTCATAATTTTTATTCCAAGAGAACAGAGGACATTTGTTTGGAAACCTCCGTTGTTAAAATCACATATACGCGAATTAATTGACGCGATCAAGGAAATGAAGCAGTTAAAGTGAAAGCAGGAAGGTGCAGAATAAAATATCACAGGTCGATAGTTCACCTCGCTCTTGGGGCGATCAAATAAATTTTAACTGAATGGTTATCATTGTTTGCTTACGACATCAGTGACCGGTTCGAGGCTCAATAGCTAAATAGCGACTTATCACCACAGCTCATATAAATGGAAATAAAAATTGACTTTATTCAAATATGACTTTATAGAAAGCTCTTTTGAATCGTCCAAATTCTTTTATTCTACCACCCATTCGGGATGTATTTTTTAGCCGATATGAAGAATGGGCGCAAGAAACTTATCAGCTTTATCAAAAGTAATAACAACATTTACAATAAATTATGTTGTTACCATACAACGTACGTATTTATGTGTTTACAATTATATATATATACTTTATTGCCATAATTAGTTACAACAGAGTAAAAAAAAAAGTGGTTCACAAAGGTGGACTTATCTCTATTAGAGATTTCTTCCAGCCAACCTGTGAGTGTCTACGGAATGTTACTTTATAGAGTAACGTCAAAGCAACCAAAAACTGTTACAATGTGACATTTATGACGAGTTGCCAACTAGCGCCTGAAAATGTTGCTTCAGGCTACGTTTAAATGCATGAACGGACTGGCTTTGTTGAACTATAGAAGGCAGATGGTTCCATATTTGGGCAGCACGAAAGCTAAATGAGTTTGAGCAGGAAGTTTGTGTTGCACTTAGGCAATTCAAGTGTGTCCGAATAGCATGGGCGTAGAGAACGTGAGGATGGAGGCAGCATATGAACCGAGATCGAAGGTATTGTGGGGAATTAGGGTATTTTAGGATTTTAAATAAAGTGGCCAAAATGTGGATATTACGACGCTCCGGACCAGAGGCCATTTCAGCTTGTCGCGATAGTGAGAAATGGATCATATTTACGTAGCCCAAAAAATAAATCTGATGGCCAAATTTTGCAGTGCATTTATACGGGAAAAGAAATATTTACACTTTAGAATGTATCCTTAAATCAACACCAAGCATTGCATTATTTAAATAATCATTGACTTTGTAATAGCCCTTATCATGAGCGTCTTTTTAACATGTACCTTGAACTGATGAAAAGGCAATTCAGCTATACTATGTGGAATCTGGTTATAAAAATGTTTACATTTGCCCATAAACGGTGCGTTTATGGGCATATTTCTGGTAACGACATAATTTATTGTAAATGTTGTTATTACTTTTGATAAAGCTTGTAAGTTTCTTGCGCCCATTTCTAATAAGCTAAAAATACGTACTGAATTGGTGGTAGGAAAAAAAAAATTTGGACGATTCAAAAGAGCTTTCTATAAAGTCATATTTGAATAAAGTAAATTTTGATTTTGTCCGATTCCAGCTTCCATTCACTAAGTGAGGCCGCAAGTCTTTTCGCCTCCGTCGTGTATTAAAATACCAAAAGGCAGGTAAATAATTAACATTATTACCTTTCGTCTACATAAGACGATTAAATGGCGGAGTCGTGAGCTCGTGAGCGACTAGAACCTTCCACTATCTGATAAGCACCCGCCAGTCATGTGACGTCACTAATGTTAACTGAACATTAAGTATTTGTATTATTATCGCATCCAACGCTCTGACAGCGTTTGTTGACTGAATTATCTTGCTAATATTATAAACGCGAAAATTTGTATGGATGGATGTTTGTAACTCTTCACGTAAAAACTACTGTGTTACACCGGAAATTACGATTAGCTGTGGGCCCGGAACCGGGGCAGTGATTTGACTCTCGTTTGACTACCTCGTTCTCGTACAACAACCGACCGAAGAGCCGAGACCGACACTCTCTCGAGATTTCTTCTCGGGTCCCGTGGGAGTCGGGGTAAGCGTGCAGGGCTGCGCCCTCTTAGGTGGTGTCAGACGCCACCCGCGACTACGGGTGGGTGCCTGGGTTGTCTTAAGAATAGGTTTTCCATCTTGGATTTTAATTTAGATCTCCTCTCCTTCCGGCGATGGTGTATGAAGGAGGTCCCAAGAGCCGAGACCGACACTCTCTCGAGATTTCTTCTCGGGTCCCGTGGGAGTCGGGGTAAGCGTTCAGAGCTGCGCCCTCTTAGGTGGTGTCAGACGCCACCCGCGACTACGGGTGGGTGCCTGGTTGTCTTAAGACTAGGTTTTCCATCTTGGATTTTAATTTAGATCTCCTCTCCTTCCGGCGATGGTGTATGAAGGAGGACCCTAGGCAAGACCTTGCTTCTCCCCTCCGGCTCCCCTCATGATCCTTAGTTCGGCAGCCTTCAGCATCGCCAAGACTAGGTTCCCTCATGATAAGGCCGGCGTCACTTTGACTTCCCGCGCCTCTTCTAACGCTTTTGGGCCCCCTTTATGGGCCTGCGCTGCATCGCCCTCTCCTGAGGGCGGTCGCTCTCACGATTTGCCTATATGGTTTTAGAACCTGGGCCAGGCTGAGTTTAGTCGGTAGGTCACGTGGCTGGATCGTTCCGGTCGCGTGGAGTCCGACATAACCTCCGTGACACTTGCCGTTGCGGGGGTATCCTGGGTACGTTTTCGTGCTCCTTGTGAGGATTCTCAGCCTTCCTATCCTGAGGAAAAAAACCCACGGCGGCCTTGTGTGGTGGGGAGCTATGTCCCTGATGCGAGGGTGGGCTGATCTCGCGGCGCTCTCGAACATCGTCTTCGCCGTTCGAATAATGCAATCGGCGATATGTTTATCTTCAGATCTCTCATGATGACGTTAAGTCGTCGTTAACTCTGGCATTAAGTCTGCCATTTGTACCTTCATTCTTCGATGTACTAAAATATTAAATATTAAATAAGAGTTTGTAGTTGGAATGATGACAAACACATTATAATTTTTTTATCGCAAATAGAACTTGTGTCATGATTTTCCTGCGGCGGCGTGCCTGTTCCGAATGCACGACTCGTCCTGCGTTAGGCGATGGGTCATAAAATTGACAAACGATAAATAAATCGGCTGATCAATTCGATTTCCCTAAGCTTTAAATTTTTTGAGGAAAATATAACAATAGTACATATAGTGTCCTAAGAATATAAATACGTTACAATCATAGAGACATATATATATATATATATATATATATATATATATATATATATATATATATTAATATAATATATATATATATATATATATATAATATATATATCTATCTATATCTATATATGTATGTGTGTTGTATGTGAGGGTGTGTGCGTGTGTGTGTGGCTCCCGCACACGTCAAATATTTTGTAATACCTGTGTGAAAGGACATTGTTCCGGCTCCATACATGTTCTGCCTAAGAACCGTTCGAATCGAAAGTGACTTATATAAACTCTTAAAATTATATGGAATGCTATGAAATAAGTTTTCACGAACGGACACTTCAGCAAACTAAAATAATTACGAAAAAAGTTAATATTTTGAGGTTATAAATAAAAAAAACCAACCTTGCGTGAAATAGCAGAGTAGTAATATCAAAGTAATATTAACAATACTATGTACAGCTATATATGGTCTCCAGTTCTAGAACTAGGAAAGGACTACTCTACTAGATACTAGGAAAAGAGATAGTACCTAGTCAAGTTTAAGATAATTCTTTGACAATTATCATTTTACAAAATCCACTCCTTTACACACAGCCGAGTCTACCAAGTACGCAATGTAATCGGAGTCCGTAATCAAGCCAAAGTTGTTAGAATAAAACCATGAAACGCATAGAAAATCACTAAAGAAACGATAGTCGCAAAGCAATCAAAAATTAAATGAAACGGACACGGATAAGGTAAGTAAACAGAGAGTAAACCAGTGTTGCCAATTACGAAAACTATAATACTCGAATGCCAAGCTAGAAATTCGCGATTTCGCTTAAAAATATATATAATACTAGTTTTTTTCTAGCTAGTCAATTTAGGTTTTTAAATTAATAAAGTGTTATCAACTAATTTTAATAACCGACTTCATAAAGGAGGAGGTTTTCAATTCGATCCGTATTTACCGAAATCGCGAAAACATCCGAAACTGGCAGCACTGGCTGACGGAAAACATTTTATACGGCATCAATAATTGTGACCCAACTTTTTATTTGGAATTTATTTATTTGAAGTGTCCGTGGAATACTAAAATATGTTTCAAATAATATAAAAATAAATAAAAATTATAAGTATAATTTATATTCACATCGGTTCTTAGGCCAAAATTGAACAATGTCCTTTGTATGTTCATGTGAGATTCTATGTTTCGAGCCACGACACAGGTTAAAAATTTTAGTATGGGGCCACGTCATGTTTAATTCATAACGAAAAAAGTTGAAATCACAAATCATATTTTGACAGATAAAATTTTGCGGTAACACCTGTCAAATTCGTGGATTGTGAAGACTTTAATGCTATCTACCAGGACTACTTTGGGAATTATAGACCTCTAGGGGTCCACGGGAGACACGACGGGAGTCAACGTTGGGCGTGACAAAATTAGGGATCCATAATCGTAAGCGGGGGTGCATGAAAATTAATTTGGACTGTTACTTGTCGAGCTGTGAGCTGCAAGGGTTTCACTAGAAACAGTAAAATTTGCACAGTGGTCTATGAAACAAAAGAGTGTGGGCTATCTCTGAGGCTGAGAATCTTCATGGATACCAGCTCAACCAAGGGCCGCGGTGATTATGTCGGACTCCTGACGAATCGAGGAGCTCGACCCGAAAGACCTCAAAAATCAAAATCAAAATCAAAATAATATTTATTCAACATAGACCTTTACAGGCACTTATTGACGTCAACAAACAAAACAAAAAAAAGCTTAAATAATAATAAAAAAAAAAAACAAAAACCTTGTCCGTACGTACGAATAAGAAAAAAAAAGAAAAAATATATTGACTCGACACCTGTTCGGAAATTGGGAGAGCCTTCTCGAGAAGAACAGGCAAGAAACTCTGAAGGTCTATTTTTTATCTCCTCTTTTCAATGTTAATAATTATAATAATATAATATAAAAATACAATATAGTATAAGATACAATCATACCTAATACGATTACAGTCGTATGTATGTTTACATACACATATAAAATAATACAATATTATAAATAATGTTACCAATAGTGTCCCTATTCCCAAATACTGTGATCATTTAGATAGTCACTTACTTTATAATAACCTTTACTCATGAGTGTATTTTTGATATGGATTTTTAAATTTATATAAGGTAAATCAATGACACTTTGCGGAAGCTTGTTAAACATAGATATACATTTCCCAAGAACGAACAGCTAGTTTTATGGAGTCTGAACATTGGAACGGCAAGTTTATTTTTGTTTCTAGTATTCACATTATGTAGATCACTGTTTTTATTGAATTTATTATAGTTTCTATATACAAAAACTAATTATCATATATATATTAACTAGCTAAAGTTAAAATATTAATTTCTTTGAACAAATCTTTTAGGGATTCTCTAGCCCGTAAACAGTAAATAGCACGAATCGCTCTTTTTTGTAAAAGGAAAAATACTGTCAATGTTAGCCGCTGATCCCCATAGCAGCAGTCCATAGGACATAACACTATGAAAGTAGCTGAAATAAACAATTCTTGCCGTTTCAACATTAGTTAAAAGTCTAATCTTTTTTTACTGCGTACGCCGCTGAACTAAGTTTGATTGCCAAAGTTTCAATATGTGGATCCCACTGTAGTCGTGAATCTAACGTAATGCCTAAGAATTTAGTATTATTTACCAAGTCAATGACATCACCATTCATATTTTAAACTAGTATCAAACTGCCTTACATTGGGCAAAGAGAATTTTGATACATTTTGTTTTCTTAGAATTTAAAGACAAATTATTAGTTGTGAACCAATACAGAACTCTCGAGAGAGCACTATTTACATCGTCATAACATTCCTTTTGTCTATCAACTTTGAATAGTAAAGAAGTATCATCTGCAAACAATACTGTCTCTCTGTCCTATCGACTAAACTCAGCCTGAGCCGTTGGTCCTAATGACCCTATGGTTTCACGTGACACGGTATCTCTATTATAAATGAACACAATATATAAGTGAATCCTATCCATCAAAGCCCTTTTTTTTTAGGGGGAAATGCATTATCCACCTTGACACCGCGCTGGCTAGGCGCGGCCGTATGTGGGGCTCTCCGGTCTGAGAGGACCGGCCTACCCACTGAAACCCCCCCAGTGTGCTCTAGGCCCACGCGGGGCACATGGCGGGGTGCGCTTTCACGATTCTACCGCCATGTGCTCCGATCACCATTTTACTAGGTTGCGGTGATATCCATGACGATCTCAGCCTCTCTCAGCCAAAAACAGATGTATTCTGTCACCAAAATCGAAACATTTGGAATCATGCCAGAAATATGTTTACATACGTGCTTATTTAGCGCACTCTCCTTTCGCCAAGAGACAGTCTTCGTCGCGTATTATTGCTGGCCTTATCTCATCTTGATAACCGCAGCAATATAGGGAACACCAAAAGAGGGTCTATTCCACAGAGAACCACAACCGAGCAGTCCGTAAATAAATCAGAATGGCGGGAATAATACTTCAATAGGAATTAATCTCTTTTTTGAAAAGAATCTTAATTTGATCCTTGCGTGTCAGTAAACCATATACTAAAAATATAAAAAATTTAATACACTAGTTATTATTATAAAAAATTGCATTAAAATTTGATGTTTTCAAATTTCGCGCGTAATTTAACGAAGGCGCCGCACGAGTTGTTACTCTGTAGCGATGACGTCAATACGGCATGTAAATAATAAACGAAGCTCTATGTTTGATGCTATGTATTATTATATTCATAATTTAGAAATGAGTTATTATCTTTTTAAAACAACTAATAAAGTTTAAAACAACATTTAAAACAAGTAATAAAGGAATAATAGTAAAAGAGTAATACTGACATCGATGTTTTAATACTCCGTAACTCGGCAGAAACAAAAGTCGGGATTTGCAGCAAAGAATTTTCCGACCATTAATGCATTTATTTTTGGTAAATTCGTCTCTTGGTAAATCTCCTTTTACAAAACTGTTTTCGATAGTGTGATTCACGTGCGATTTCAATTTAACTTACGTATTTATAACATTTTCTTACATTAAAAAAGCAACCTACAAACTTTATTTTGTTTTGCGTTTTACGTACTATGATTCATAATGACATTGACACGCATAAGTTTACAGTACCTTATGACGTCACGACATGGCGGCCTGTGTTTCGCTCTTGTTTTACGTATAGATTAAAAAAGTGAATACTTTGAAACTAATTTTTATATTATTTTTGTTATTTTATGTACTTAAACATGATGGTTCCGACTATTTAATGCATAAGCTACCATAGTTATATGCTTTTAGATCTTTTCTAATATAGAGGGAAGTACCCTATTGCTGTTAGAGGGAAACGAGCAAACGGCATTGATTGTAAGCGGTCATCGTTGCCAATATACTTTGCCAATGTTATCCTTAAATATAAATCGCTATATGTATTCTATAGGCAAACTACTACCACTTTTAAGCGTAATACTATCTGTAAACAATACTATAGTTTTTATTTTTATTTATTAATTTGACACAAATTAGAATACAATCGATTATTGATACATTTTTCTCATACAATACAGCAGACCAGAATAAATTCCTTGCGCGTTCAACATGAACGGCACATAACTAGAGCAGTACACGTTTTTCCAACTAAAGATAATAAGCTACAGATGGTGATATAAAATTTTATATTTTAACATGAAACATCATAAACATATAATATGTCACATCTTAAATAATACATAATCATAATACAATGGTCTTTTTGAATTTTGTCCAAAAATATGTATTGTCTCGTGATGACTTTTTGCGATATCATAATTGGACTTCAAAAAATCTCTCTCTCTCTCTCTTATCAAAAAGGTTGTTGTACTGTTAAGGGTTATATAATATTTATATACCAATATATTTACTGACTGACGCAATGAATTTATAGTTTTCATAGATATAGCGTGAGTTTGTTTAAACTTGTAAAGGCAGTTGGGTTCAGACTATTTATCTGAGGCCAGCTTCTAATTGACGATGATGAAATTACAGGGAGAAAAATAAAATAGACGTTGCTGGTTTTCTTGCTGGTTCTTTCCAGTACAAGATCTCCCGCTATAAGCTTGTGAGCCACTGGCGTAGCAAGAGTGATTGTAGAGATCTAATTTGGAGAATATATTTTTAACTTCAAACATGACCAATGGAGAAAAAACGAAGCTGCTATAACTTCTATCACATCAGTGGCTTTAGCGTGAGTGTTTGCTATTGTTTACGATAGGTATTTGACGTACAGTAAACCACAGAAGTAATGACAATTTAATATGAAAAAATAGTACATTACGTTCCTGTCGATATCATTTGTATACGAAATAGTAAAATCATGGTAGTTGCACAGATCAATTTCGTAGACTGGTTTATTAACTCGGTTTATTAACGACGACCTCCATAGTCGAGTGGATAGTACACCGGTTTCAAGATGTCGCCATCTCTGAGGTCCCGGTTCGAGTCCCGGTGGGGCAGATGTTTGTGTGATGAATGCGAGCATTGTACCTTAGTCATGTTGTTGATATATATTTCAATAAAAATTATTTATATATGTGTATATATGTATGTCTATCCGTTACCCTAGATCCCATAGCACAAGCCTTACAGAGCTTAGTTTGGGCTAGGCTAATTGGTGTAAATGTAACAAATATTTATTTATTATTTATTTATTTATTATTAACTGAACTCACCCTCGGACAAGACAATATTGTTTTCTTTGTGTCGTCTAGCGGAACGATTCAGTGGCAAGCCATATCTAAGAAAGCGTTCGCGCGTAATGTGTTTAGATTAAATTAATAAAATATTTTTAGGTCGAAGAGTGCGTATCTTCGAAGATCAGAGGTCGCGCGGTCTAAAATGTGCTTAGATTAGATTTTTGGGTCGACAACGCGAAGTGTTTATTCGAGCGCGTTCAAAAGTGTGCTGTTTGGCTAATCAGCTGTTGGATCGAGCGTCGCGCGAGAATGAGTCGAAAGGTTACACATTGATGACAGGCAATGGATGCGATCCCGCTGTAAGTTTCCGTGCCTTTTCCATGAATTTGTTATTGTTTTCGATCGGTATCTGAGATATAGTGAACTGCAGAACTCACGTCAGTTTAATATGAAAGAATAGTACAATTACATATTGTTTGCAAACGAATGTAAACTCATGGTTTAGATACACAGCTCTATTACCATTTAACTCACACTTGTCGCGATCTTCCTCAATTTGTCGCCCATTGCGGAGTTAATACGACAGTTGCGCCGATTGTCGCTTACAACGCAGCGATGGATGGGTACTGACTGTAAAGTAGGAAGCTGTCGTAATCGATTTTCAGTTACACAATAGCAGGGTGGATTTATGTTTAGACATCGCAATTCTGCCAAATAAATAGCTCATGAAATCAATATCAGATATGTTTATTTACGGACGCGTACGTGAGTCTAATGAATGAATGAATTTAGCCTGTGATATGATTGTGGATCCTCAGAATGAGTTTTTTTTTTAAATTTTATATGTACACTAATGGCTCTCTTTTTCTGGTCGGAAATATATATTTTCCCGCGGTATACATTATGTTACAGCGTATGTTAATATAGGATAATGAAGTCTGAGGTGCGACGTCAGATAATCTCCTCGTGGTGTACCCTGGGCAATGTCTTTTGACGGCTAATAGTCTGACAGACAGAGGGCTCCCTGAAAAGGAAGGGAGTGGGATAGCCAGGTCCAAGTGGCGGAGGGGCGAAGCTCCCCTTTTCTTTAAGAGGGGCGGTTGTGTGGTTGGGCCAGGAGACCCATTATGGCGATTACAAGGGTCTACAAGGATCTACGTCAGCAAAAAACAATTTGGGGGTCCATGAAATGAAAATGGGAGCCCACGATAATAGATCTCAATATACTCTGATAGTACCTATATACAAATTTTACTGTCTTCTAACATAAAGACTAACATGGCAATGGGTCTACGACACAAAAAAAGATTGGGAACCTCTGGTCTATGCCAGTTTTGTAACTACCTACTCGGTTGACTGGCAGAAAATGCCTTGTTGCAATAAAACCGCCTTTTGTACTTTGTTTATATGTATATTCTGAACATCTGTCTCTCAAGATGAGACTTTAATTTGTGCATATTACCAGATGACATATGGAATCGAAACGTGGGCAGTTGCAATGGGCCTTATAAGGGTGCTCAAAGTCACCGAAAGGTCAGAGGAGAGGGCTCGAAGTTTCATTGCGTGATCGAATCAGAAATAATGAAATCCGCAGAAGAACTGAAACCAGCGCCGTAGTCCGAAGAATTGTGAACCTTAAGCAGCGGCACACAGGGCACATTGTTCGCAGAACTGAAGACCGTTATGGCAGGAATGTCTATGAGTGGCAGGCTAGGAAACGCATTTTTTCCCTCAGGAGAGAGAGGCTGAGAATCCTCACAAGGTGCACGAACTGTACCCAGGATACCACCGCAACGGCAAGTGTAAGTTGTTGGTATCCACGCGGCCAGAGCGGTCTGACCACGTGACCTACCGACTAAACTCAGCCTTAGCCTTGGCTATAAGGGCCCTACGGCATGAAACTTAAATATAGATCAACTGTCCAGCAGTGGGCGTCTGAATAGATAATAATACACGTTCAAGCCGTTTGTATGACCGAAACATCTTTTGTGGTACTACCCTACCTACCGTATATAAAATCTGAGGAATTATTTGCAATGGTGCCTTCGTCACCTTTTTACCATCGCACCACCCGCCACCGCAGTAGAGTTCATCCATATCACCTGGAACCGATCTTGTCTAGTACAGTTCGGTTTCAGCGTTCATTCCTTCCGCGTACATGCAAACTCTGGAATGAGCTCCCAGCTGCGATGTTTCCTGAGCGTTACGATATGTCTAACTTCAAACGAGGCTTAAAAAGAGTATTTCTCTCCAGGTAGGCAGCGGCTCAGCTGTGCCCCTGGCACTGCAGATGTCCATGAGCGATGGTTACCACTTACCATCAGGTGGGCCATTTGCTCGTCTGCCACCGTATGGAATAAAAAAAAAAAATACGTTGTGCCAAAAATAAAACAGGATGTCCCACATATTGCTGACATTCTTCGATTAAACTAACACAATAACAATTGTAACAAATGCTCTATTGACATCAAGAAAACGTTATCGTAGTAATTAACAAGCTAACGACGTCGATACGACTTGGATTTTTATTTCCGTTAGTATTAGAATTCAATTTTGATTGGTGGGTTCGGACAGTTCTAACACAAGAATAAATAACTCTATCGATGGTTCGTTTTTAATTGGCAAAACGTTATAAGACACAAATCAATATTTATTTGTTTGTTTGCGAATATATAATTACAGTATTGCGTGTGAAAGATGCGACGTGACTCATGGAAATCAAGAAGGTCTGAGCACGGAACAGACTCTTCGCGCCCATTGTCACACGCCCAGTAAAAGTTATTACTGCAAACAACAATAATTCGTCAATAAAACACAGAGCGCGAACCGAAAGCCGGCTCAGTTCGCCATACCACACGACGGCGCAAGGTCAAGAGCATATATGTTCTCATTTCAAAACGGCCGGCTCACAGACGCGATGTGACTGGCTTGATGCGAACAACTATAACACAAAGAAAAAAAAAATCTTCCTCTCCCGATACGAAATAGAATAAAATTCGCACATTCCGTTCTTATTTTAAAAATCGGCGCGCGCACGTGCTTTATATCGTCGTTCCAAATTTAAACGCTCCGCGCGATTCGTGCGTACAGAGTGCAATACTGGAAGTGCTGGATTCTTGTTATTATTATATTCGTCGTACTAATCGTATGTGTTGTGTGAATTCTCCGGAAAGTAGTGAAACGGTAAGTAAAAATAATTTGCTTTTATTTAATTTGCATTGATATTCCGCATAAACATTTATAATATAATATCAATCGAGTATTTTTTTTTTGTTTATTTGTTTCACAACTTGAAACATACACAAGATTATTACTATTTATGACTACAAAATTAACAGTATAAACGCTTATGTATCTAATTCATCGAGGGTTCTAAAAACGGCAAATTTTACTGAAGCTAGAAGACCTGAGAAAATGTCTACCTTTGATTAAATCTCATAAAAAGGATCTATGTAATGGGGAGTGATGACCAATAGTTGTCCTACAGAGTCGAAGATGGAAATTTCTACGATTCGATATCCGGCTGTGAGAGAAATAAACAACAAATCAATTTATTATTTATTTTATTTCACAAGAAATTATCGTCCATTAATTTACTAGCCACGATAGTGAATTTAGTTTCGTATTTGTAACATTATACGGAATTTTTCACCAAAAAAATGGGAATCTGAGCAAAATCTGTACAATTCTGTTATGCCATAATATTAATATCTTCACTAAAGCATTTTATGCTTTTAGGCCCAGTTGTTTAGGTTCAATATTGATATAGTTGACATAGCGTTTTATGATTTTAAGCTCGGTGCTGATATATGTTTTAGGCCCAATAATTTGAGTTCATTCAATATAATATAGTCAAAAAAGCGATTTATGCCTTAGCAGTTAGAGCTCCAAATTGACCACAGAGGTCGTCAAATGTTTTATTATATTTTAGTGAGACAATCAAAACGACATATCTTGTGTGAATATTGTTACTTTTGACAAAGCTTTTATCTTTGATAATTTCATTTAAAAGTAAAGTAATATATACGTATGTATGACACAATGTTTTAATATAAAAAAAAACGTCGGCCCCGGGTACTTTTATCGGAATCAAATCGGAACAACATTTTGCAAGTCATTCAAAATATTTGTCCCGTTTGGGAATCGAACTCGCGATCCGCAGCGCAGGAGCAACACAAGGTTATATAGCTATTAATATATAATACCCCAATAATACTAAAGTGACCATTTTAGTCCCTAGGGATTGATTGGTTTTTTAGTTTACTCCTAATGACTGAAATAATAATAAACTGCCAGTACTTGTCTATTTTATGGCGGCTGTTAATAAATAGATAATGAGAGAAAAAAAGAAATTATTTATTTCTTTTCTAATTGTTAATTATATATAATAGATAGAAAAAGCGTTTATTATTTTCTGCAAAATACACGTACCTAAATATCTACTAAAACAATGGTAATAATTGAGAAAAAACAAACATACAATCAAACACCATAAATATAATATGTATGCTGCAGAAAGCAAAAGGTGAAGGCTCAGCTAAATATTTGCTTAATTTAGACAAATCACTGATTTTTAGCCATCACCTTTTTTGAGTGAGTAGTTTTACAAAATGAGCAGACAAAGGAAAGAGCGAGAAAAAGTAAAAATAAAAAACTTCTGCGTCCAGTTATATCCGTAGTTGTAAAATATATTATTAACTAGCTGACCCGGCGAACTTCGTACCGCCTTAGCGTAGCTTTGATGCACTACTTTATTTTGTACAGTTGACCTAATGCTCTTTTAATATAGTCTATGGCTGTGAATGACGTTGACATTCGTATAAAAAAAATTGACATTCGTAACGCGCGTTTTTTAAAATATGCAAAATTAAATGTATACTTTTCAATATTTCTGAGAGATTTTCTTAATATTTTTTCCGTAAGAACCATCCTTGGACTTCCACAAACATTTAAAAAAAAGAATTATCGAAATCGGTTCAGCCGTTCACACGTGATGCCGTGACAACGCGAAACGGGTTTCATTTTTATATATATAGATAGATTATGTCAATACAAAAAAAGATTTATTAAAAACGCATTCTCCGGCGGAAATGACGTTTGGCGACCGCGCGCTGTTCGTAGAAACGTAGCTTGCTACGGAGCTACGGCCGCGCGTCTGACTGCAAAACAAGCGTCACAACTTGCAAAGCGTTGCGATCGCTTTTAAACCGCTCGCAATTGAGACGTTTTTGCAGTGCAAAGCTTACGTTTATTATGTTGCTCACAGTACACGTATAAACAATGAACTTGTGAAATATTGTGTTAATAATGAACGGTGCCTTGATAATCGCAGAACTAGTATTGGCTTTTCGTCACGGCTAGACATTAACGTGATAACGACGTGTTTAATGAAACTATAAGGTTTATCTAAATTAAATCTATGGAAACGCGTGAGGCCAAGCTACGCTTTGTATACATAAATGGGAATTGCATGACCTATGTATGAAGAGGTATTTTAAGATACATTACGATAATTATTACGACTAGTAGTGCGTTATGCGATCTTACGAGTAAATTCAGTTTCGCGTCGGAATTTCAAAATGATTGAATGATTTTGCAGGAAAAAGATATATTTTGTCTTGTCCTCTCCTCAAACGAAAATTTACATCCCCTATTTTTTCACCTTATAGGTTACAATTTTAACAAAATTTTCAATTTACAAATCAAAAGTCTAATTAAATAAGTTTCAAATTTCCAGCGTTGAAAATATCGTACTTTTGGAGCGTTCAAGTATTACGTAACGCAATTGTTGAAGATGTTTGATCCCCCCCCCCCTCCCCTGTAACGCACCCTAACGTTAAACAACTTGCGTGAAAAAATTAAAAATGACGATCAGACTAATACAATCGACGGATTCCCCGTAAAACGTAAACGAAAGTGTAAACGAAAACGTAAAGAAAAGGAACAATGTTACATACGGTGTTGTAAGGAAGACCCGCTCCTGTCCTATAACGCATCGTAACATTTTACCCAGACCCCCCCCCCAAATTGCGTTACGTAATACTTGAACGCCCCCTCTATACAAACTTTCATCCCCTATTTCAACTGTTTACAGCCCTTTTTTTCGTATTAAATAGTCGCCTATGCCCTTTCTCAGGCTATCTGTGTAACAAATTTCGTTTAAGTACTTTTTCCGTTTAAGTAAGGTTCAGTAAAGGTTTATCAAAATCCGTTCACTAGTTCTGACGCTACAGTGGATCATATTTTGATGAAATCCCAACAAATATTATAAATGCGAAAGTAACTCTGTCTGTCTGTCTGTTACGCGTTCCCGCTTAAACCTCGCGACCGATTTTGATGAAATTTGGTACAGACAAACTTTAGACCCTGAGACAGAACATAGGCTACTTTTTATTTCGAAAAAGAGGGACGAAGGGGTTGAAATAGACGTTGAAAATTTGTATGGGATTTCTTAATTTTAATAGATAATACCATGAAACTTTATACTCGTATTTAAGCACTTGATAAGAAATAATCAAACATTTGTTATAGTATTTTTTACATTTCGACCAGCTAGGGGGTGAAATAAGGGTTGAATTGAAGATAAGACCATGAATCTTGGCACCTTAGACATAAGGGACCAGGATTGACAAAAACTAATTTCACGCGGGCGAAGCCGCGGGCGGAAGCTATACACTAAATAAATACTATACAATAAATTTTAACCTGCGTGTACTAAACAAACTATCAGACATTGATTTTTTCCATTGTTCACTGGATGAGTTCACCAAAACAAACAACGTTTTTCTATTTTATCTAATTATAACTATTTGTTAATTGTTTGCACATGTAATTAGTATAACAACATACATAATTAATAACAATGTGTACAAGAAATTTCTTCCAGCAGACCTGCGAGAGGGAAAGTGTCATTATAATATTTGTACGTGTACATAATATATGACGGACAAAAAAAATACAAAATAGAAATAAAAATAATAAATGTTTATTTCTGTATACATACATATTTCTGATTATGTATGGGTGTATCAAATTAATTCATCATATCTATTTTAATAATGCATGTATTGTATGTAATATAAATATGACGCTTCTATTATTTATATTTTAAAAACAATTATATATAAATGTTGTGTCCCCACAAATTTTTCTTTTAAAATTTCACAAAACCATCTGGGGTAGGCTGGAAGAAATCTCTCTGAGTGATAAGTCCGCCTTTGGACCAATTAACTATTATAATATTTATTTTTATTGTGTGTATATATTTGGCTTGGCCGTTATCGACAAATTAGCTACACGCCGTTCTCCTCGATCTATTAAAACTATAACAATGTCTCGGCAACCATCAAATGCAGAAGACAATTAGTTTTATAATCGTTTAACAACGCATCGAACAATGGTGATTGTGTCCGCGGATAATAATGTGTGTGCAGCAATGATAACAGAGCGACATAAGTAATGATGGCACAGAGACAACTGTACGGCGAGAACAGATGCGTTCGTTGTACGCGAGGCGCTGGCCGGTTATAACTTAAGGATCATACAAAAGCAGTAAGTGAATTCCTTGAAAAAAAAAATTGTTTGTCGTATTGAAATAGAAAGGACATTGATTTGCATGAACGGACGAGGTCAATTCGTTTTCTCGAACGGACACTTCAGGAAACTAAATTAATTACGAAAAAAGCTAATATTTTGAGGTTATAAATAAAAAATAACCAACCTTGCGTGAAATATCAGCGTAGTAATATCAAAATAATATTAACAATACTATGTACAGCTATATATGTTCTCTTCTAGAGCTAGGAAAGGACTACTCTACTAGATACTAGGAAAAGAGATAGTGCCTAGTCAAGTTTAAGATAATTCTGTGACAATTATCATTTTACAAAATCCAGTCCTTTACACACATCCGAGTCTACTAAGTACCTACGCAATGTAATCGGAGTCCGTAATCAAGCCAAAGTTGTTAGAATAAAACCATAAAACGCATAGAAAATCACAAAAGAAACGATAGTCGCAAAGTAATCAAAAATTAAATGAAACGGACACAGATAAGGTTTGAAGTACACCAGTGTTGCCAATTACGAAAACTATAATACTTGAATGCCAAGCTAGAAATTCGCGATTTCGCTTAAAAAATATATAATACTAGTATTTTTCTAGCTAGGCAATTTAGGTATTTAAATGAATAAAGTGTTATCAACTAATTTTAATAACCGACTCCAAAAAGGAGGAGGTTTTCAATTCGATCCGTATTTACCGAAATCGCGAAAACTTCCGAAACTGGCAGCAGTGGCTGACGGAAAACATTTTATACGGCATCAATAATTGTGAACCAACTTTTTATTTAGAATTTATTTATTTGAAGTGTCCGTGGAATACTAAAATATGTTTCAAATAATATAATAATAAATAAAAATTATAGTATAATTTATATTCACATCGGTTCATAGGCCAAAATTGAACAATGTCCATTTATTGATACCCGATGCATATGAGCGTAAATGTACTAAACTACGATGTTTAATTCGAGTCAGTAAAATGACAAGTGCAACTGTCACTGATATAAAAAAGGGTGACCCACTACAACCCACTACAATAGCGATGTTCGGCAATCAATAGATTTAGACATTTAGTCATGCTTTATTTTATTAGGTATCAAAGCGTTTTTTTATTGTAAATATGTAATACATACCATATTAAATAATATGATTTGTGACACATGACTAGACATCGGATAATCGGATGCATATTTACCTAAAGTTAATTTTTGGCTCACAAGTTATGGAAGCGGCCTTTTAAAATACATTTTGTTAAATAAAAATCCCGGGAAAATACGGGACTGCAGATTTAACGTAGTGATATTGTTTGAAAATTACTAAATTAGCACGTGGTATTTATTTTCAAAAGACCGAGACTCCGGGTTCATTTATACAACTATGCATACGTATTTACCAAAATGTTCTACAGTACCGGAATTCCGGGATTTTTATTTATGGAAATAAAATAAAAAGACAGTTCCATACTTTGTCAAAAACTAAATTAGGTAAATAAATAAACATCCGGCTATCCAATTCCGCAATCCCGGGATTTTTATTTAACAAAACAATAAAAAGCCGTTTCCATACTTTGTCTTAAACTAACTTTAGGTAAATATGCATCCGATTATCCGATCTCTACACATGACACTGGAAATGTCATTTTACTGACTCGAATTAAAAATCGAACTTTAGCCTACATTTTTTCAGACTTCATAACTTGTGCTCCGTTAGACGGAAAGATGATATAATCTATCCAGTGTCAAGGAAAAGGCAGCTCGGTTCATACGCCACAATTACTGGCATTCATCTATCATTACAAATTTTCCATAATACTTAACTAGGTATAGTTAGATATTGCTACACGGCGACGACGTCACTATAATCTGTGGCCGCTTCGATGGTTGTCAACTATGTACATACTGTAAACAAAAGCGATGTTATCCCAAAGTGATGGCCTAAAGGACTAGAACCCGGGCCAGTAAAGCACCTCTTATCCCAAAGTGTTTTTGATAAAATTCTTTTAATAATATGCCAATTAATTCTTTTTATTTAAAATAGGTTTGCGTTTGTCCACAATCTCACCTGATGGTAAGTGATGATGAGGACTAGGATGGAACACGCTTACCTAGCAAATGCCTATTCACTCGTGACTTGAAGACCGTAAGATTATATTGTTCCGGCAACACAGACGTCGGCAAAGAGTTCCACATCTTAGCTGTTCGTATTAAAAACGAAGACTGGAACCGTTTTGTACGTGTGCGAGGATAGTCCACCACGTAAGGATGGTAGTTAAGCCTACGTCTGGTTGACTGGTGGTGGAAAGGAGCGGGTGGAATTAATTCATGTAATTCCAACGCACACTCTCCGAAATGCAACCTATAGAAAACCGAAAGGCAATATGGAAAACTGATTAAATCTGCAGAAGAAACTAAGCTTATGCAATAATGAAACCATGGAATGTTTTGGACTCAAATGTTACGTAAATACTATGAAATCGAACTACAAGTAAGTCGATCCTATTTGGCTGCATTACGACTTTTATTTCAATATTTTAGTTCTCAAGATGCATTTAAAATATGAAGACACTGTTGTGCTGCAATATCCCCAGCATTGATAGCGATTCTCAATTGATTATTGTACGTGTATAACATTGTTATTTGGTCTCTGTTTGGAGTTTTCCCTATAACTTAAATAAGCAAGACTTTTTCTAATTGAAAATTTTAGACATATAAAAGTAACAATTGATATATCTTAACCTAGCATGAGGTGCCGTGACAGACCAATTTTGTACTAGAATTACACTGTACAGGAAGGGTCATATCAGAATCAAGTAGAGTCTGCTAAAAAGAAGATGAGAGTATGGAGACTCCTGTTGTGACATTGCACTCTAGTTTGCAGGAGACAAAACTCACTTGAATTGGTTACTTAATATTAGCAAAGTGTAGGGTCATGTATCCAAAGGAATGAAGTTCTTGAGCACGATAGGTTAGACCTATAGTTACCGCGAGGCTGCGTGCGCGACTGGCTATCGCGTACGCCGTGGTGATGTCTCCCCGTCTGGGGGACTGTCCAAGTGTTCTGACAGTCCCGCCCTTGGCGTTGGCTCGACCAGTCTAGGTCGAGCCGGCCCCGGAGTACATGGGAGTAGAATCGCGAAAGCGTACACCGCCATGTGCCCTGCATGGGCCTAGAGAACACTGAGGGTTTTAGTGGGTAGGCCGGTCCTCTCAGACCGGAGAGCCCCACACACGGCCACGCCTTGCCAGCGCGGTGTCACGGAGCAAAAGGAGCATTTCCCCTCAAAAAAAAGTAGGATCCACTCACGTCTAAGAAAAAATAAGGTGAAGATCACTTGGAATGAGATTGGATGAGATTCAGCCTTATATAATCAGCCTTTCAGTTGAAATAAATATCATCTGTGATTATGAAGTTATATATTCAGAACATATAAGTTACATATTCAGACAATAAAAGTAAAAACTCAGACTGAATTTCTGGGTTGCAAATACCTACTAATATTATTAACGGCAAACTCTGTAAGTGCGTGGATATTTGTTAAAAATTACTGAACGGATTTTAATGAAACTTTGCAATAGTGTAGCCAATGTATTATTCTGACGTATAATCAGAACAATACATTGGCTACAGTTTAAAAATTAAAAGTAAAAAGAATAATTTTCAATACAAGCTTTTATTAAATGCGCTAAAAAGAACAAAACTGGTCGCGAGATTTACTTACTTATAGAAAACTTTTACGCATTTTTTTTTACTTTTAATTTATTTTCCGACTAAAAAACCAAGCTTTGCAAACCCTTTCATTTGATACCCATATTGTAGGGGTGCATTATAAATAATTGGTCCGACATCTTGGTAATGCCGTCATGTTGGATTTAGAATGACGTCACACACATAACCATGCATTGTCACCCGACTTACACGTGCATGCAAAATTTCAGCTCAATCGGAGACCGGGAAGTGGGTCAAATTAAGATTCCAAGATTTTCTTACATATAAGTGAAGCTAATATAAAAGCTTGTAAAAATATTTTGTAAATTATCTAAAATTAGACGATGTTTCCTGCGCAGGGTACAAGCTAGTTTAAATTTATAGGCCACTAGTTGACCCGTGCCCACTTCGTTGGGCATAATATTAATAATCCCGAAGCGAGCACGAACGCGAACCGAATTAAACCCGAAGCCATCGCGCGCCGTCCGCTGCTTTGGCCTAGGGATGGCGATTCTTTTCGAAAAGATCGATTTTTAGATCGATTCGAATCGTGACCTAAAGAATCGATTCACAAAAAAATCAAGGTTTATAAGATCGATTTCCGATAAATCGATCTTTTTTTTTTCAAGTTTTTGTTTATATTGTAATACTAGCTTTTGCCCGCGACTTCGTTCGCGTGGACTTCAGGTTCGTCCGTCTAGAAAAAAAAAACTCAAAAATTGTAGCCTATGTGTTATTCTGATGTATAAGCTATATTGTGGTAAAGTTTCATTCAAATCCATTCAGTAGTTTTTACGTGAAAGAGTAACAAACATCCATACTTACAAACTTTCGCCTTTATAATAGTAGTTAGATAGATTTTATTAAAAACAAGGTACAATATTATAATTTAACGATCTCTTATCAGTAAAATCAGGTAATTCGATAATAAAAAATATTTTCATAACCATGTCAAACAAACAGATAAAGTATAAAATAAGACATTTATTTTCTACATTTAGAAATTTTACAGAGTTAAGAAATGGTTAAGAAAAATCGTTTACAAAGTTAATAGATAATGTAGCTTATAGTTCCCAATGCTTAATATCTAAACTTTTTAAAAACAACAGTCTATCAAGTCTACAGGAATCCAAGCGTTTCGCTCATCTGTTGCGATGATTCCGGCAATTGAGAAAGGCGCTCACAAGGAACAGATGATCCTACGATACTCATATACATCATGGCTATTGAGTGAACTATCTAAACATACAGCCATCTCGCGAGTTTTTGAATAATTAATTCTTTAACCGGCAGCACTCTTATAATACGGATACATTCAATTAATTGTAAATAGTTTTATGGTTTATACAAAAAAAATCGAATGTCGATTTTCAAGGGTGAAATATCGATTCACCGAATCGATTCAGTACTACATATCGATTCAAAAAATCGATCTTGGTGGCCCAAAAAATCGATTCTCGATTAATCGATTTCAGATCGCCATGCCTACTTTGGCCTTCACACTTATGAACGATGAGTTTTAACTTATTTTCATAAAAATTCATAGTTTTTGGTAATATATTGACTAATAAATATGACCTAATGATTAAAACAATTTTATTAATATTAAAAATTAAAATATCTATACTAATATTTAAAAATATACTTATTTTTGTAACTTACATATAAAAGTTAGACATATGCTGTCGTTGACTTTTATGTAGGCATTGTCAAGCTCCACATCTTTTCCTCTAGAACTCAAAAATATATCTTCCATTGTTAAGGCAGCGTTCGTACTCCGATTCACTTTGCAAAACGGACTATCACGTATAGCCTTTCTATTTTTCGGTTTTTATATAACCTATGACAGTCAGCAATAATGTGGCTTTCTATTGGTGAATTTTTAAAATCGGTTCAGTAGATCCCGAGATTAGCCCTTACAATTTAACAAATATACAAACACGCAAACTTTACTTCTTTATAATATCAGTATAGATATGTACAGGATAATAACTTATAAATGGGGGAGTGAACTGAGCCTTCAGACTAGGGATGTTCATGTACAAAAAATACGATATGTTTTGCGATATAATATATCATATTGTTATATCGATACTTGGCGATATATCGAATAAATATATCGACATTTTAAAAATATCGTATCATAAACAGAATAGTAAACAAAACAGACAATAATTATCACAATTTGCTTCTTTTATACAGTAACAGCTGTTTTATAAATCGTTATTTATACACACTTAACGGTTTTATGCATATTCCGTAAACTATAATAAACAAAACAGATAACATTTAAAGGTGATATTGCATTGACAACGAAACAAACCAATATAAAACAAGTGAACACAGATCACATAAATAGGTAAGTCTAAACAGACACTACCTACAAATTACAGAGATTTTACAGTGCTGCCATCTCATGTCTGCGTTTCGTTATTGCAAAAGCTAGTTTTCTATAATCCGGGTATTTTCGTCTTATACTTAAATTAATAATGTTGCAGATTTAAAAAAAATAAGTCTTAGAAAATAACTAGATAAAAAGAAAATGGAATGTCACCCGATATTTGATATATCGGATGAATATATCGATATTACATTCGATACTAGATGATTCGATAATATCGGATTGAAGCGATATATCGCGTACACGTATCGATATTTTTTGAAATATCGATATCGCACACTCCTACTTCAGACTCCTATAATACACAAATAATTATTGATATTTGTACTGAACGACCAAGAGCGTGTCCAATTCCCAGATTTCAGATCTCCAAGTCACAGATTAGTATACCATTACAGATTGCTTACCACCGATGAGGCAAAGACTATATAGACGATGTATAGTATGTGATGTTGTTATTAAATGGAACTAGGATGATGTGGAAACTATGTCGATCCGCCACAAATAAAGGAAAGGAAGAATGATCTTCCTAAATTTAAGTTTAATCTAAATGATATTTTTGTAACCGGCAGTGCAAATAATTTGTTGTTAATAGTATCCGGTATATAATCTGTGGGCAGTTATTAATCTACGACACTGGTTTTTAATCTATGAATTCCGGAGTGATGTTTCAGTATTATTGATAAAGAACCTATCTTTGTAGACGACGCTTGGCTAGATTTGGTTGCCTATTTTGCCCATAGATAATGGTGTTAGGATCATGATAAGCGGCCCACACTATAGAACTGTCAATGTCAAAGTAACAATTCGACGTAAACATAACCAATGCAAGATACAATTGTAAAAGTGATTTTAATCAATATGAATAAAAAAAAGTGTCTTTAATAGTACTTAAAATCAGTGAAAAAAAAAGTGTTACATAGGTAGCTCGACCTAGACGAACATACTTGGACCAAATTGGTGATATACTGGAGGAAGGTCAGGTCAAGAGTGCCCGTAACCGGCGATCAAAATATAAATGAAAGTCGAGGAAGCCAGGGGAGTATGTTTGGATCGTAGCAAGTGGAAACTGTGATCTCTGCCTACCCCCATGGGAGTGAGGCGTTGAATTAAATTTGTAATTAAATATTGTTTTAATTTTCTAAAACATCCGGTATATACAAAAGATCCGGTATATACGTCTTACGGTGTTCGTAGTCGCCTTCATCTGAATCGCATCAATCGACGTATTTTTTTTAAACGTGTGCGGAAATATTGCAATCGTATTTGTAAAAAGAACACGCATCTACGAAGGTACTCAAACACGTCAAATCTATTGATGACTCTATTCTTGAATTTCGAACAAAAACTTTCCGCGAGATTTATATGAAAATTTATTCGCGACGTGGTGTCGCCACTTTAGAGTATAGATCATTCCACAATTTATATTCACGACGTCAAATTAGCCACAACGCCAATAAGTGCCTGTGAAGGCCAATGTTGAATAAAGATTATTTTGATTTTGATATAAATGAATTTGTTATCAAATTCCAGAGGGGCGCGAGCGGCGGGCGGCGCGGCGGCGGCGCGGTGGGGCGGGCGGCGCGCGCGCACCATGCTCGCCGGCGTCAAGGGACTCTGGAAGGCTTGCCGCTATGGAGACCTCTACATGGTGAGCTGCGTCACAGTCTACGTCCCCACTAGGGGCAGAGCCCTGACGGCATTGATTGCGGCAATGCTGGCGGACGAGGGAGGTTGGAGGGCTGTAGCGGGGTCGGGAGATGGCCGATCCCGCTCGAGGGAGGTGGCGCCGGGCTCGGTACCACAGATGCGGCGACCCGGGACCCGGCGACCCTCCCGTGATCGGGGGGCGTCGTCGGTGGAGGAGATCGGGGGAGGTATTATAGCCTCCCCAAGGAGGGCTCCCCTGTATCGGCGGGGGAGCGGAGGCGGGGGGTTCCCGGAAGTAGCTTGTTGTTCCCGGGGGCTCCCTACATGCCTGAGGAAGGCCATCCCTGAGGTTTTTAGTGGGTAGGCCTCCCTCTTCTGGGGAGGATAGCCCCACATAACCGCCGGCTCGCCACAGCCGGGGTATGCAACTTTATGCATTTTCCTCAGGGGGAACAAAAAAAAAAAAGGGGGCAGAGCCCTCGCCCTGATTATTGGGTAGGATTGATTTACAAGGATCATCACCAGAGAGCGGAAGTAGGTAGAGTTATTCACGTACGTACACTGATTTCATACAGCAAACGAATAAAATGGATATACCTCAAATTCCGTGATTTTTTAAATAATAAGTTTTTCACTTTTACACAATTTAAACTACTGCTTCATCATCAGAAAATATTAATTTAAATCATATGCCGTAAAGGGACATATAAATCTATAATAAATCAACAATGTTATTTGGATAAGGATTAATACTGTATTGCTTAAAATTGCTTCGATAATTAGCCGTTATTTTTCGTAAAAAGTAAATAACAAAAAAATAATATAGTGCGATATCCATAAGAGATAGACATATACCATCGCGGAGTTTTCTGTAGACCTTTTCAATGTGTACAATGCTTAGTACTTTATTTTGATAAATCTCGTAGGGTTCAGCCTGCGTTTGCAATGTAAGCGGGAAAAATGTAATTATTTACGACATCACATTAGAAACCTCAAAAATAACTGTATTTCTCCACTATTTAATGGATATTATACATATAAACCGTCCTCTTCAATCGCTCTGTCTATTAAAAAAACTGCATCTACTACTATTTTCTTTTCTCTCTGTATCCTCTTGACGACTCCGTTAAAAACAGAGTCATCAATTAGAAGCAGAGGGGCTATCGCACTAAAAAATCGCAAGCGAAACGCAACCGAACCGTTCGGCTTAACCAATCCGAACGCCACAATATCACGTCATCTGTTCGATGCCGTGATATTCTAGCTCTCGGATTGGTTGAGTGGAACGATTTGGTTTCGTTTCAGCTGCGATTTGTTAGTGCGATTGCCCCCCAGGTCTTAAATAAAAGTATGAACTCAACTTCCTCTGCAAGTCTAAACAAGTTCACATTATATCTTCGGCGACCTCCATAGTCGAGTGGATAATACACCGGTTTCAAGGTGTCACCATCTCTTAGGTCCTGGGTTCGAATCCCGGTGGTGCCCCCACCGGTAACGCATTTTCCAGACATTAATAAAAAAAAAGGCTAATTGGTGAAAACCGATTCGAGTCAAGTCAGGGTTTGTTAACGCGCGTTTTTTAAAATTTCAAAATTAATTGTCCGCCCCCCGATCCTCGCGCCCTAGACTGCAGTCTAATTAGCCTAAGCGCAACTATTGAGTCATTAAAGTAAAACCCGAGCATGATTATCATTTCAGTAATCCTTAACAGTAAAATTACCTTTTTCCATGAGAGTATTTTTGACGAACGATTTAAATCGTTCTCTACACTAATGTTATAAAGAGGAAAGATTTGTATTTTTGTATGTAACGAATAAACTCATAAAGTACTGGACCGATTTTAATAATTCTTTTTTCATTAGAAAGCTACATTATCACTGAGTAACATAGGCTATATTTAGCACTATTACCTATAAAATAAGTGGGAACAAAAAACTGCCACTTAACAAATCTTTTTGACAGGACGAAGTCTGTCGGGTCCGCTAGTATCTTATATATAACTAGCTGACCCGTGCCCACTTCGTTGGGCATAATATTAATAATCCCCGAAGCGAGCACGAACGCGAACCGAATTAAGCCCGAAGCCATCGCGCGCCGTCCGCTGCCTGTTTTTTTGTCCGATCCACGTAAAACCCTTTTTATATTTCGGTTTTTTATATAACCTATGACACTCAGCAATAACGTAGCCTTCTATTGCTGAAAGAATTTTTGAAATCGGTTCAGTAGATCCCGAGATTACCCCTTACAATTTAACAAATATACAAATATGCAAACACAAACTTTACTTCTTTATAATATTAGTATAGAAGTATAGAAAATGAATCGCAGAATGTGTTGGTAAGCGCATAACTCAACAATGCCTTTACCGATTTGGCTAATTTTGGTCTTGAATTATTCGTAGAAGTCCAGAGAAGGTTTGTA
The DNA here is from genome assembly GCA_036419045.1 of Scirpophaga incertulas. NCBI lineage: Eukaryota > Metazoa > Arthropoda > Insecta > Lepidoptera > Crambidae > Scirpophaga > Scirpophaga incertulas. Next base: position 40,420,616 of record CM071627.1, read on the forward strand.
CGTAGAGAAAATAAAAAAAATCGAATTTGAAAAAGTGTAAAGTCAACTTTTTTATACAAGCAATTTGTATTAATACTTAAAAGCCAATTTGAACCTTTGGCAAGACAAAAAAGTGACGTTAGTTCTGTCAAACAAATTTAATGTCATCATATGTCATTTCAAGTAGGAACAAAAAACTGCCACTTTACAAATCTTTTTGACAGGACGAAGTCTGTCGGGTCCGCTAGTATTTATATATATTCGTCACTTTATTATTTCGTTCATTCAACCTGTTGATGGGAAATACACAATTGAAGCGTCACTTAGCAACGAAAATAAACAGTAGTTTAAAGCAATATTACAGTAGTTTAATTCAACAGTGGAAACGCGTGATGAAAGATAATGAAAATAAATAATATTCGAGGAAAAACACGCGATAACCAACTGTACAGAATATTTATACCTGCCACTACAAATCCTTACTAATATTATAAATCGGAAAGTGAGTTTGTTTGTTTGTTTGTTCCGCTTTCACGCCGTAACTACTAAACCGATTGCTTTGAAATTTTGCAGACGTAAAGATAAGGCCGGATTAAATAATAGGGTACTTTTTATCCCGGAAATCGTCAGATCCCACGGGATGCGCAATAAAGGCTTCGCTCAAAAACTACTGCACAGATTTTCATGCGGTTTTCATCAATAGATAGAGTGATTCTTGAGCAACGTTTCGTGGTATTTTTTATCTCGGAAAAACGGATAGATAGATAAACCTTTTATTAAATTCTGCAAAATACACACAAATATCTAATAAAACAAATGGTAATAATTAAGAAAAAAACAAATGTACAATGAAACACTATAAATATATGTATGCTGCAGAAAGCAAAAGGTCAAGGCTCAGCTAAATATTTGCCTAATTTAGGCAAATAACTTCAGCCATCACCCTTTTCTTTTTGAGTGAGTGGAGTTTTGAAATAATAAAACACAGACTAAAACTAGGGGTGCAATGGAAGTGTCTTAGAACAGAACGGAACGGAAGGGAACGGAACGGAACCAGAAACGGAAACAGATACAGAAACGGAAGTGTAAATAATATTGCAAAGAAACAAATTTACAAATATAATTCTTCATTAAGTATCAAATACACCAAATCTAGATTAGAAATAGATATATTAAAAATTTAGGAGTGGCAAACTTATATTTTATAAAAAAGTAATCTGTCATGAATAAAAGCCGTCGGTTGTAAACTTCCGGTTAAATCTCCGTTATAAAAGTTGCGGAAACAGAAGCAGAAACGGATGTTGAAAAGCGCGCGGAACTTCCGCACTAGTATAAGCTATATTATTGTGAAGTGTCATAAAAATCCATTCAGTAGTTTTTACGTGAAAAAACAACAAACATACATTCATCCATACAAATATTCGCATTTATAATATCACTTCGGGATATAAGGATAGTAACATTTAAACAACAACAAAAAAACATACAACAGCATAATGTTTGCGTCCAAGTGTATCGCGTAAAATACTTCTTCGAGCTCACAGCATTTTTTGAAACTTAAGCTGCAATCCCCTTAACTCACGTATCGATTTCACTTTAACAATAAGCGACATGTTTTTGTATCGCTCCGTGCGGATCGTATTTCGCTGTTCTTTTGTTTACAACGGACCAAACGCGAAAGCTCAGCCGGTTGTCATGTCAAGGTGAGGAGTCACGACGCGGAAACGGAAACACGTATTTTGTACTACTTTACTTCGTGGTTACGTTTATTGAAAGTAAGGTTACGTCACATCTTCATCAAACCGACGGCTTGTTCTCACAACAGTTCTTACCATCAGAGAGACAGGTGGAGATGTTCACCACGCTCTGTGGGGATTTGAACTCTAGGGTCCTTTTTTTCCTTTGAGGAAAATGCATTAAATTGCATACCCCGGCTGTGGCGAGCCGGCGGTTATGTGGGGCTCTCCTCCCCAGAAGGGGGAGGCCTACCCACTAAAATCCTCAGGGATGGCCTTCCTCAGGCATGTAGGGAGCCCCCGGGAACGCCAAGCGACTTCCAGGAACCCCCAGCCTCCGCTCCCCTGCCGATACATAACCTCGCATCTCGATCTCCAATCTGTTCTCTTAAAGGGCGATTTAGGAACTGGAAACTCAATTTCTCCATATCAAAACTCCAAGAGATGAGAAACGTTTTTTTTTTTTTTTGACTGTGCTATGCTAAAGCTGCAGTTGGCTATATTCAGCTCTACCTTGAATGTATTTGTGGCAGGCACGAGAACTGAAGGTTCTGTACCTGCTAACGGACCCGGCATGACCCGGCACGAACTAAAAAGAGAGTCAAATTGAGCGCAAGTTTACTGGTTCGGTCGCCATGTTGTGGGGAATGAGAACAGACCCGTACATGACGGTACAGGGTATATGTTCCCGTCAGGATATGTGTAGTCTGGGCTTTTGCCGACGAGCGCAGTGTGAGGGTGAGATACGCGAATGTTTTGTGTGGGGCACGCGGTTGTTAGCCGGTAGGAGGGATTGGTTTGCGTGAGTGATGGAGTCTGGCGGGAGAGATATTGGGACGTTAGATATTGCCAGGTTTACTACTGCGACCTCGTACTTTAGGCGGTTACAAATTTGTACGAGAATGGCATAGAATCAGGACAGAGAAAAGTCGAAGAGGGCGATACCCGAAAGGGGGCGTTCAAGTATTACGTAACGCAATTTGTGGGGGGGGGGGGTCTCGGTAAAATGTTACGATGCGTTATAGGAACAGGAGCGGGTCTTTCTTACAACACCGTATGTAACATTGTTTCTTTTTTTTAACAAATTGGCAACCCTTTTCGTTTACGTTTTACGGGGAATCCCTAGATTGTATTAGTATGGTCGTCATTTTTAATTTTTTTACGCAAGTTGTTTAACGTTACGGTGCGTTACCAGGGGAGAGGGGGGGGGGGGTCAAACATCTTCAACAATTGCGTTACCTACGTAATACTTGAACGCTCCCAAAACTATAGAGGAGGCCATTGCCACAACAGTGGGCGCAAAGCGACCGTGGCAGCATCGAAGGCGTTTGTGCGTTGTCCGCACTAAAAGGGGAAAGGATTGATCGAGATATTGGACAAATACGGAGAAATGACTTGGGGCAGTCAAGAATTACGCGCGGCAGGAGTGTAGATTTGGCACGTATCTCGCAAAACCAGGATCGGTTCCGTAGGGCCATGGTTGGTTGGTTTTACCCACTTTAAATGTGCGAGTTGGTCTCACTTTGAATTACAGGCACTTGTTGCCGTCAAATAAATATAAAATTTAAGGACACAAAGAGATTAAATTCTTATGTTTATTATTATTTGTGACTAAATAGAGCGGGTCATTGGCCGTACGAACAAAGCTTACCATAGACACAATCTGTCAAAGATATGTCAAGATATTCAACATTATGAGAACATTCCATAATTGACTTCTCTATGCGTCAATTGAAACAATCGATCACCGTGATTTATATATCCACAAAACGAATTCCAATTGCGAATGATTCTTTAAAAAAAAAAAAAAAGATAGCTGAAACGATGGTCCAAATCGCTATACATTGAAAGGCCATAACGCTCTCTATTGTTTACCAGACGCTCAGAAATAAACCTATTAACCCAGCGTTACATTGAACTTGAATCCATCACAGCGAATGTCACACGCGGCCATTGTCCAACGGTGCGATTCGTTCCCATCGCTGCTCGCAAATCGTTCATATTTAGCGAAATATAATCACAGTTAACCAGATAAGCACTTGCTTATTTTACGAGTTCCATTTTACATGCACCATTAAAGTCATGACATAATTCTTCACTGGGCTCATTTTCTGAACGTATGCATACGTCAAGTTACAGATTGGAACGGAATCGTGAAACATTAATAGCCACGATAATAACAAGCTTTGGTCAATTGTTTTGGTCTGGTTTGATACTATTTCGATTGTTTTAACGGAGGTAGCTTCTATACACGAACACTGCCAGAAAATTTTGGACCGCATTTTTGACATTTGCATTTAGTTAATGGGACGTCTTTATAATTTAAATATTTAGTAAAATTAAAAATATTTGGAGAAAAATTCACGTGTCCGTTGTATATCGCTGCTAACTCAACTCAGCTGTGAACAAAATTTTTTTTTTTATACTACAACGGTAGCAAAAAGGCTTACGGTCTGCCTGATGGTAAGCAGTCACCGTCGCCTATGGACGCTTGCAACACTAGGGGCATCACAAACGCTTTGCCGATCTTTATAAAAACCTATTTACTCCCTTTTTGAAGAACCCCATACTGTAATCCCCCGGGAAAGCCTCAGCAGGGAGCTCGTTCCACAATCGGAGCGTGCGCGGAAGGAAATTTCGTTGAAACCGCACTGTGCGTGACCATTTAGGCTCCAGCATGTGAGGATGAACAGCCTGCCGATGGCGAGCGGTGCGATGGTAGAATGTGGCCGTGGGCATCATGTCGAACAATTCTTTGGAACACAACCCGTTGTATAAGCGATAGAACACACACAAAAATTCTAACACCGCGTAACTTCTAGATTGTAAGATTTATAAAAAAAAGTGTGAGTGATTACAATCCTACAGTTCATGTTCCTGTGAGATTTTCAGAAGTACAACTGGCACCGCACAGAAGATATAGTGCACGTTGCAAACAAATTTTTCTTTGACAAAGTAAACTAATTTGAAATGTTACAATAAAATTATTATATCATTATTATTAAAATTATTATATAAATATCTTTCAAGTCAACAAATATAATTTTGAGCGGTTAATGTACAATGGAATCCGTTTATAATGACATCAAAAGTAAAAAACGAACACGTCATACAAAGTATTTTGTAGGATGTAACAATCTCCTGTTTTTGTTAGTATGCATTTATTTTAATAGACATATTTATTTATATGCAAAATAAAAAGTTGACACATGTATATTTTTAAATGAAAAATCAGTTCGTTCAAATTTTTCGTTAGATTTTGTTTTTTCCTTATTTACATAGCCGAATCTAGTACTATTGTGTAGCGAATGCATCGCTATTGTTGAATGATCGTTTTCAGACGTAGGTATAATGTGCCTCTCCAGAACCTAGGTTCTTTTATTTATATATTATTGGTGTACAAATGCGGACTTAATGCCTTAGGCACTTTCTACAAATCAACTTTCATGTCTACAGAGAGGTAGAAGTACCAAAAGACATCAAAAACAGATGTTAGTACTTACACATAAAAGATAAAAGACGCTAGATTTTCTTTGAGAGAAGTCTTAGAGTATAAAATGAGATATGATATGATTATGTATATTTTATTTATACCTTGAAACCGGTATAACAAATACCGGTTTCAAGGTGTCGCCATCTCTGAGGTTCCGGGTTCGAGTCCCGGTGGGGGCAGATGTTTGTGTGATGAATGCGAGCATTTGTGCCTTAGTCATGGTTGTTATAATATATTTCTATCAAATTTATTTATATACGTGCTAGCTTTCTGCCCGCGGCTTCGCCCGCGTGGATTTCGGGACTGGGTCTATAGAGGGTTAAGGGTCATAGCTTTTGCCCACGGCTACATATGCGCGGAAGTCGGTTTATGGCACTAAGGATTTATCGCGCTTCCCGTGGGACTATCCGTTTTTCCGAGATAAAAAATACCGCAAAACCTTGCTCAAGAATCACTCTATCTATTGATGAAAACCGCATGAAAACTGTGCAGTAGTTTTGAGCGAAGCCATTATTGCGCATCCCGTGGGATCTGTCGATTTTTCCGGGATAAAAAATAGCCTATTATTTAATCCGGGTTTTTATCTTTACGTCTGCAAAATTTCAAAGCAATCGGTTCAGTAGTTACGGCGTGAAAGCGGAACAAACAAACAAACTCACTTTCCGATTTATTTTCCCATAACACAAGCCTTACTGAGCGAGCTTACTTTGGGCTAGGCTAATTGGTGTGCCTCCTTCTGTGAAGCAGTGATGCGCCAGAAGGAGGCCGCCGAGCGGGGTCGGGAGATGGCCGATCCCGCTCGAAGGTGGCGGCGCCGGGCTCGGTAGCACAGCTGTGGCGCCGCCGCGGGTCGCCGGCGGGCGCGAGGAAATTGCGCCCGCGGATACGGCGACCCGGGAGGTCGTCGGTGGTGGAGATCGGGGGAGATATTGTAGCCTCCCCCGAGGAGGGCTCCCCTGTATCGCCAGGGGAGCGGAGGCTGGGGATCCCGGAAGTAGCTTTGCGTTCCCGGGGGCTCCCTACATGCCTGAGGAAGGCTATCACTGAGGTTTTTAATGGGTAGGCCTCCCCCTTCTGGGGAGGAAAGCCCCACCTAGCCGCCGGGTCGCCACATGGTCGGGTATGCAATTTAATGCATTTTCTTCAGGGGTACAAAAAAAGGCTAGTTGGTGTAAGTGTAAGAAATATAAAAAAAATAAGCTTAAATGAAATCTTAACTCCAGGAAAAGTTCAATACTATTTACTCATTCGCTATATACACAACTAGCGTGGCGTGTATCTATATAAATTGTAGCTTCTGATATATAAGCTATATCATTTTAAGGCTACATTAAACTCTATTCAGTAGATTTTACGTCAAAGAGTAACAAACATACGTCCATACTTACAAACTCTGGCGTTTATAATATTAGTAGTAGTACTTTGGGGGGCGTTCAAGTATTACGTAACGCAATTTGGGGGGGGGGGGGGTTGGGTAAAATGTTACGATACGTTATAGGGACAGGAGCGAGTCTTTCTTACAACACCGTATGTAACATTGTTTCTTTTTTTATAACAAATTGGCAACCCTTTTCGTTTACGTTTTACGGGGAATCCCTCGATTGTATTAGTCTGGTTGTCATTTTTAATTTTTTCACGCAAGTTGTTTAACGTTACGGTGCGTTACAGGGGGGGGGGGGGGTCAAATATCTTCAACAATTATAACAATGTTATAAAAAATGTTTTGCGAAAACCAAACTTCGCATTTTTTTTTAAATTACAATCATAATAAGCGGCGACGGATTCCACTGTATTTAGTAATCGAGTACCAGGGGCGCATTACGCGCGAGAAGTACGTGTTTCTACCTAGTTTTTCTAGAAGTGACGATAAAGCTCCGTGCGGAAGGTGAACGCGGCTCACGGCCAAGGTTTCGGCGCGGCGAGACAATTTACTTCCGTTTGACGAATGCAAATCTATCTATATATGTTATCTTAATATTATATATCTAAATACATATGTTAAAATCTTATATAATGTTCAATTTTTATAAATCTTTCTATATACTCGCAAAGACGAATGATAAGTTGCGGACAATCATCCAAAAAGTAGAGAAAAAATTTTTTTGAGAATCCTTAGAGTATGCATGATTTTAAGATTTTCATTTTATTGGTAAATAAATGTAAACATCTCCAGGGAACGGTGTAATTCAAATGGAAAAAAAACGACAAAAAATTAGGGTCGATTCAAATAACAATATTGTACTTATCAACGTAATAGTTATGTTTTTAGTTTCTAAGGGTTTGGTAGAACGCGCTAATCTCAGAATCTACTGCTTCGAATTGAAAGGTTATTTTTGTTAGATAACCCATTTTTCGAGGAAGGCTATAGGCTATCTAATATCTAACATGACGCTGCGATTAATAGGATCAGAGCATCAATGGGAAATGTAGCAAAAACCGGAAAAAATATTTATATTTGTAAAAGCTCTCAAGTTAAAGAGTTTACTATTTAATTCTCTGCAACGCAATGGTTCCGAAAAGAGCAAAGACTTACTCTACAACTCGTATAAAGTCTTTACGCATTCGCTATGTTCGATATTATCACGAGTATTATTTGTATTTTTTTTTTTTTTTTTTTATAGGATAGGCCAGCAAACGAGCAAACGGATCACCTGATGGTAAGCGATAACCGTTGCCCATGGACACCCGCAACACCATATTTTCATATTGTATTTCTACAATATGAAAATTATAATACAACAATTTTTGATTTCCCGTTTTATTTTTGTTACTAGCGACCCGCCCCGGCTTCGCACGGGTGCAGTGAAAAAATGGTTATGGTGGGTTATCCCTAAGAGATACATATACCATCACGGACTTTTTTGTAGATTTTTGTAAGTTGTACAATACTGTAGTACATTATTTTGGTCTATCTCGTAGGGTTCAGCCAGCGTTTGCAATATAAGCGCAAAAAAACGTGCTTATTTACGACATCACATTAGAAACCTTTAAATTTATCAGTGTTTCTCTACTATATTATGCATTTATTATACATACAAACCTTCCTTAAGAATCACTTTATCTATTAAAAAAAACCGCGTCAAAATCCGTTGCGTAGTTTTAAAGATCTACGCATACATACGGACATACAGCGAAAGCGACTTTGTTTTATACTATGTATTGATATTATGCATTTATTATACATAAAACCTTCCTATAAGAATCACTCTACTATTAAAAAAAACCGCGTCAAAATCCGTTGCGTAGTTTTAAAGATCTACGCATACATACGGACATACAGCGAAAGCGACTTTGTTTTATACTATGTATTGATTGATACAAACGGCGTCTAAAAAGTATCTCTTCGCTCGTGACTATTATGAGTGAATGTAAGGTCATTTCTGTACTGTACATGACATATTTCCCTGTTAGTATAATATACTGTACTAGCGGACCCGACAGACTTCGTCCTGACAAATTTGAATTTGAAAAAGAATTGTAAAGTGGCAGTATACCACACAGCCAACCAAATTCCAAAAAAAGCCTCTAATGAACTATTACATTTTATGACTATTCAATTTTGGAACGTGACATTAAATCCTCGAACCATGTATTCTGTGCTCCAACGCACACACGAACACTGTTTTGATAGATATGATTGAATTTCAATTTTGTATAGCGTTAATAAAGCACAAATTGACTCAGATGTTAGCAACACACCTATATTTGCGTAGACAACAGTGAGTGCTTGCAATATGAACTTTAAACAATAACAATAAAGCTCAAATCGACTGTACGTTTTAGTTAGAAAACGTTGTATGGGGAAAAGGGGCTGTTTTTAGGATTTTTCCGATAATTATTCTCGCCGTAAAAACCATCCTTGAACTTCAACGAACATTTTAAGAAAAGATTTGGCTGAAATTGGTCCAGAGGTTGTTGGGTTATGCGCTTACCAACACGTTTTGCGATTTGTTTTTATATATAAGAAGATATTTGTTACTATGTGCAGTCTGTTATATAGTTAAATTAAATCTTTATAAACCACTAGCTCGCCAAAACGTTTGGAGATAGAATTACGCCATGAGCGCGTGAATCTGAACATGCCTATTTTGCTTCGAAGTATTTTAACATCATGACATCTCTAATCTCTACTGCCTAAAATTATACACTTGTAAATGGATGTGTATGCAGCAGCAAGCAGGGTCTAGGCTCGGTGTATCTATTGTCTAATTGTGTGACGAAAAAGAACACCGATTTTCAGCCGTCATCCAAGTATGAAACGCTGGTACAGCCAACTGTGCTATTCAAACTTAAACAAGTATTTATGGTTGGAATGGTGTATGTGCCTGGAATTTGCTAGACAAACATGTGCTAATAACAAAAATATATAAATAATTTAAATAACTCAGATCACTGCGCCAGTGCCTATACTACCACCAAGTCAGACCACCTAAATCTAAAAGTATTAAAATCAAAATCAAAATAATCTTTATTCAACATAGACATTTACAGGCTCTTATTGACGTCAAAACAAACAAAACAAAAAAAAAAGCTTAAAAAAACCTTGTCCGTACGTACGAATAAGGAAAATAAAAATATTGACTCTACACCTGTTCGGAAATTGGGAAAGCCTTCTCGAGAAGAACAGGCAAGAAACTCTGAAGGTCTATTTTTTATCTCCTCTTTTCAACGTTAATAATTATAATAATATAATATAAAAATACAATATAATATAAGATACAATCATACCTAATACGATTACAGTCGTATGTATGTTTACATACACATATAAAAATAATACAGTATTATAAATAATGTTGTTACCAAACATGGCTCTATGAATAGTGTCCCTATTCCCAAATAGTGTGATCATTTAGATAGTCACTTACTTTATAATAAAAACCTTTACTCATGAGTGTCTTTTTGATATGGATTTTAAATTTATACAAAGGCAAATCAATGACACTTTGCAGAAGTTTGTTAAACATAGATATACATTTCCCCAAGAACGAACAGCTAGTTTTATGGAATCTGAACATTGGAACTGGATTATAGGTTCCGAGTCGAGTTTCTAAAGAAGACGTTTAAAAGAATTTGTCGGATCAACACGACAAATATTGCTCTTTCATGATACATAAAAATAACATAACTCTTTATTGTATATTGTACATAAAATACACAACACACACACACCTAAAAAAAAGGAAAATAACAAATGTACAAAAGGCGGCCTTATTGCTAAACAGCAATCTCTTCCAGGCAACCTAGGACCAGGGAAATATTAAAAGGAGATTTAAATATAGGATGGGTGCAGTAATTAGACAGGACAATAGGCTATAACTAGTTTAAGTTAAGGAATCTTTGACAGGAAGTGAACACGGACTTGATCCTTAAAGGACTCCAGCGTTCGCGCTCTCCTAATACCCTCCGGGAGAGAGTTCCACAACCGGACGGCATAAACCAAAGAAGAGTATGAAAAAAATACTTATTTTATATACACCATTAATAGGCTTGTATCCACTATGAACAAATCTGATGCATTAAGGTTGCATAACTATTAAGATGATCATTTAATTATGAAAAAACAAAGTTTTATAAAATAATAACTTTTGATTATTTATATTTTTATAAAATAAAATTGCACAAAATAAGCCATAAGTCACGTGACAGCAAACACCAATTATAAAGTGTTACGTCACGCCGTGCAAAACGTCAAAGTCAAAATGTCATTCCCAAGTGTCTTGTGGAAGTGCGAAAAAGAATGGGCATCATTCCTTCTCGCGAGTGTCAGCCACTTTTTACGTATCTGCTGATTGTTTGACACGTATATAAATAATTTTTTTGGTGTTTTTATACTTGTGCTCGTACACTGGGGCACTATGCAGTACTTGTAATACGATGAATCCATTTTTTATTAAAATAACTTCACAATACCGAATATGCCGATACTAAAACAGCTGTGTTTTGCACGGCGTGACGTCATTCAAGACGCCATGACAGTCATGAGCGTTTTTGATGACTAATGTCAAATATTTAATTAAATGCAAAATTATTCTTACAAATAAGCATTTTTTTTCAAAAATAATAATTATTTTGTATAGAATAGGCATCAAGGTATATTAGTATCTAACTACTGAAATTTAGGCAACAAGCCTATTCTTTCACAGTGGCCAGATTAAACGCTGTTGTTAGCTGTTGTACCTTGTCATTATAAAATTATTTAGTAATAGCAACACCATTTTGCCCCTCTCCTTCTCCCTCCTTGTACCGAGTTTTATAGTCGATACGTGTGGTATAAAATAGTGTAATTAATTAATATAATACTTTATTACACATTGACTGTGTTACTTATAAACGAAGAATAAAATTTATATCGAGTGTAAAGTCGAAATAAGCAAAATGTCAACTAATAAACTCAGTATAACTTAAATCTGGTATAACGTGGATATAAAGTTCTAACAAAAGTTATTTCATCGTTATTCCAACCACCACCCTAGTTTAAGTTCAGTATAACGGTGACATTCGCTTGCAATTTGTAGATAACCTCACTTTCGGTTTTATAATACACATTAAAATTTGTTGTTAATTATAAAACAAACGAGTAATAACTTTCAAGAAAGCAAATAATAAACATCAACATGGCTCTTAGATCGGTACATGAAGTTGAAGATGTTAATAATATAATAGATATATTGCGGCAGACTACAAGAAAAACAAAAGAATTTAAAGCAAGAGAAGATCCTTTTTATTTATACAGTGATGAAGAGTTCCGCTTGAAATATCGTTTTAACACCTATTAAGAAAGAAACAGAAAAAATCCGCCTCAAACAAACACCAACGTATAATGGCAGCCGTAAACATCAACGCAAAGTGACAGCTGACAGCAATGACAATGTAGTGACAGAGGCAATCATAGACAAATGCAACTTTTTTTGCGTTTTTTCATAAGTTTGTCTATGGATCCGCTATAGCCGTGTAGTAGTTATAACGACGTTAGACTGAGTTTATGAGTTAAAAAATATTTTGAGTTTATACTGAGCTTATACTTGATTTAACTATATCTAGTATAAGTATGGAATAACCATGTTATAGTGAATTTTTATAAGTAACACGGTGAAACTATAACATTAGCTTTACTTAAAAAGTTCTTATGTAACACGATTTATCTCGGAGAGTCGATTAATAACAACTACACAGTTATTTATAGCAGATCACCGATTTCTTACATAACGTTGGACGAGTATCATTAAAATCCAATCACAGTGTAAACAAAGACCGCGAGATGATTAACTACCAGGGCGGCATGAGCGGGGTGGCACGTGAACGCAATTCACTTAATGCCGACCAATCAAATCGAATGATGTTACTGTTTCTCGCGATGTAATCACATTTTCTATTTGCAAGATAACGTCGTCGTCGGCGGCGATATAAATATTTGCTAAGCCGATAAACAGTTCCGATAAATTTCGTATGTATTTCTTGTTTGCATAACACAAGTTCTATATATAGCATCATAAGTGATACAGATAGGATGTAGCGTCTGTAGCGACGAGGTTTTTATTGATTATCAGAAATATAGGAATACTAGCTTTTGCCCGCGACTTCGTTCGCGTGGACTTCAGGTTCGTCCCGTCTAGTATTGGATAAGGATTAATACTGTATTGCTTAAAATCGCTTCGTAAATAAGCCATTATTTCTCGTACAAAGTAAAGGATAAAAAATGGTTATTGTCGGTTATTCCTAAGAGATAAACATATACCATCACGGACTTTTTTGTAGACCTTTTTAAGTTGTACAATACTGTAGTAAATTGTTTTGATCTATCTTGTAGGATTCAATCAGCGTTTGCAATGTAAGCGCAAAAAATATGTTTTTTTACGAGCTCACATTAGAAACCTCAAAAATTGTAGCCTATGTGTTATTCTGATGTATAAGCTATATTTTGGTAAAGTTTCATTCAAATCCATTCAGTAGTTTTTACGTGAAAGAGTTACAAACATCCATACTTACAAACTTTCGCCTTTATAATAGTAGTAGGATAATTGATGCGAAAGTAACTCCGTCCTGTTTTAACCACAAAATCACTGAATCGCTTTTAAACAAATTTGTCTCTCTCTAGCGCTATATTATTATAGCTATTATTTATAAAAAAATTGCCATATCTATTTAATCTATGTATGTTGTCGTCTCGTTCCATATGTCAATAAGTATCATAAGTTAGAAAGAGAAAAAAACTTACAACTTAAAATAACGAGGTTACAACAATGAGTTCAAAGGAAACAATATTTTTATTATATTTTTTTTTCAATTTCATAATACCACAGATATTATTCCTACACACAATACCGATTACAAGTATTTGGCCACCTAATGAAATATATTTTGTAAAAGTGTGAAACTACTTCATAAATATTTTAACTGTTTATTAGATTTTTTTTTGACATAACAATAATACATTTTTTAAATTTTGGACTCATCACAATGAAATCTTTTTATTTATATTGTTTATAACTAATAGAAAATACTTTTGAGCGGTAGTGTATATAGTAAATGCGTAGGTATTTCTATCTGTCTGTCTGTTGCGCTTTCACACCAAAACTACTCCACCGGTTTAATCTCTTTTTTGAAAAGAATCTTAATTTGATCATTGCGTGTCAGTAAACCATATACTAAAAATATAAAAATTTTATACACTCGTTAAGTACTATAAAAATGCATTAAAATTTAATATTTTCAAATTTCGCGCGTAATTAGACGAAGGCGCCGCACGAGTTGTTACTCTGTAGCGATGACGTCAATACGGCATGTAAATAATAAACAAAGCTCTATGTTTGATGCTATGTATTATTATATTCATAATTTAAAAATGAGTTATTATCTTTTATATATAAACAATTAATAAAGGAATAATAATAAAAGAGTAATACTGACATCGATGTTTTAATACTCCGTAACTCGGCAGAACAAAAGTCGGGATTTGCAGCAAAGAATTTTCCGACCATTAATGCATTTATTTTTGGTAAATTCGTACTATCTCCTTTTACAAAACTGCTTTCCATAGTGTGATTCACGTGCGATTTCAATTTAACTTACGTATTTATAACGTTCTCTTACATTAAAAAAGCAACCTACAAACTTCTTTTTTATTGTTTTGCGGCTTTATACGTACTATGACTCATAATGACATTGACACGCATAAGTTTACAGTACCTTATGACGTCACGACATGGCGGCCTATGTTTCGCTCTTGTTTTACGTATAGATTAAAAAAGTGAATACTTTGAAACTAATTTTTATATTATTTTTGTTATTTTATGTACTTAAACATGATGGTTCCGACTATTTAATGCATAAGCTATCATAGTTATATGCTTTTAGATCTTTTCTAATATAGAGGGAAGTACCCTATTTGGTACACATATAGTCTAAGACATGAGAAAGGATATAGGCTACTATATACATAGTGCGAAAAAGGACTGTAATGAATTGAAATACGGACTAAAATGTATATGGTGTTGTTCTTAATCTTTGAATAGAAATAGATAAACAATAGTGACAAAAATTGAGAAGGAAATGCTTAGATGGTTTGCCACTTGGACCAAATAGGTGATATATCGAAAGAAGGCCAGGGAGCCAATTCTCATTCCTTTAATATAATGTCGAACTCGATATTTATCGAAAAAACATGGCGGATATCAACTAATCGCGACATTTGGAATTGTCGTGACAACAAACGTGATATTTATCCAGTGTTAGCACTCGATATGCAACGAGTACTCGACCGTAGCCGATACAAAAATATCGTCTGTGATATTGCTAACTGTCAAAGCTATTGTATAAGTTTACTTGATTTAAATCAGATTCTCTCTCTTGTATTCCTTTTGTATCCTCTTATTGTTGTGAGTGTAATATGGACGCTGACGATTTTATATTCGTTTTTGTTCAAAATGTCGTTGAAGAGGCTGAAATTGCGGCAGAGTTTAAATGAAGGCGAATTTTATGGCGCGAGGATCCTTTCCTATGGAATGAAACGGCTTTCAGAAAAGATTCCATAATTAATTTCTCGGCAATTTTTTTCTTCAATTCCTAATTAATATTCTTTAAACTAACTAAAAATGAGCATCCAAACATTACAAAAATTTTCGATGTCATTATTTCATTCAATCATTTTTCTTATAAATATTTAACAGCCATGGCTTCTAGGCCTTCCGCCAAGTTTGGTTCAATTTCAAAAAATCAATTGGTCAATTCTGATCCGTTCGTGATCAATTTTCTCTGTGAATGGAGATTTTTGTGATATTAACGTTCGATAAAAGATGCTTGATATAATATCAAATTCGAAACCAAATCACATGAACTGAGAATTGGCTCCCTGATCAAGAGTACCCGTAACCAACGAGCGTGCATGAAAGTATTAATTCTTATATTAATACAATATTTAATGTTTTTTTTTTTGTTATTACAATAATTAAGTTCGTTATATTCAAATGTTAATGTGACAACTAACTTGAGTTTTGTAAAACAAAATCCCACCAAAAACTTTCTGTAAAAAACTGTGGTCCAATCGTTTCTTATCCAATCTGTCGCCAGAAACTCTATCCATTAACGATGGAAAACGTGGTGTTATCCTTCAACGGCTAAGTCACAACATTAACTATAATAATAACGAAATCGCAATAAGGAACCTTAGACTTGGCACGACTTTGTTATCATTTCACTACTTTTTAGAGACAAACTAGCAGCGCCATCGAGACTTGGCTAGTTTTTTACACAATGTTTTTGGTGGGATTTCAATTCTTTTCACTCTAGACACACTATAGTTTTTATAGTTTTCCCTTTATGTGGCTATAAAACCCTAACTCTGTTCCAAAGGAGATGTCCTCTTATTACAAGGAGGTTGGTTTTTTGTGATCAGCGTTAACTAACAAACACCAAACTACATTAAATTGAAAGCCGAAAAAATATTAAGTATGAAACAAATAAAATAAATATTTTTACCACCCCCAATTATTTTTAAATAAATAAAACATGTTTATAAGAAATATTTCATTATGGCAACACCTTAATGATGTTTTTATTAATCTGTGACTACCGGTATCTTACTCTATGTTTGATATTTTCCGTTGAGTTGAATCATGGAATACATTTAATCTATGATTTTACTCGGTCTGATCATAATCATAAAATCAAAACTATGATATTGACAGCAGGTGCCTGACTTGTCAGTTGAATTTTTATTAATATTTTTTTCTGGCTCTAGATAACATACATTAAGTAACATAGCAGTCCCTATATTTTGTTAGTTAAAAACTTCTCAAAATTAGAAATATTCGGTTCATTAAAGCAATTATGTATGTATTTAGATTTTTAAAAGGCTTGTTGATATTTTTTTTAAGCAATGTGTAATTATTGCATTAAAGATATTTCATTTTTTATGATACTAGAATACGAATTATTAAAAATCGGGGGTCTTGAAAATAACATGACTTACGGCGATTACTTTCTTTTAGAGCCTTCTATCCAAATATATCAAATTTACCCGAGTTAGTTACTATAAACCAATATGGGACATCTCCTTTCAGCTCTCTGAGGTTATGGGAAGTACTAGTTCTATTTTGATGATCATGAATGTGTGTCATAAATGCGAAACTTTGCTTTCGCTTAACTTCGGAACTACTTGAAATTTGAAATTTTGGATTTAAAGTATGTGATTATAGCTTACTGGATGATTTAAAGTATGTGATTATAGCTTACTGTATAGATAAAATAAATTTAATTTAGTCGCATAGTAATAGCGAGAGAATAATAGACGCCTCGTTCCGATTTTATGTTTCGTTATCGCAGCGCTCTCTTTCTGTCCCGTACTATCTGCATTATCTGTTTCATACATACACACTCACGCCTTTTTCCCATGGGGGTAGGCAGAGATTACGTCCTTCCACTTGCTACGGTCCTTACATATCTCTTTCGCTTCATCTACTTTCATAACATTCCTCATACATGCTCGACGATTGCGGGTACTTCTGACCTGGCCTTTTTGAGGACACTTTCGATTTGTTTCCAAATATGTTCGCCTAGGTCTTCCTCGTCCCGTGTCTCCACTCACTCCAGTCTGTTTCATTCGTTAATAATTTCGAGAAACATCAAACGATAACATAAGTACATGCAAAGCGGGATCAGTATTAAACGTCACGCCAAATGTAAACGCGTCATAGATAATTAAATATCACATACTACATTATTTTAACAAACAATGTCGTCAATTAATATTTATCAATCCGATAAATAGTTCTACTTGTTTACATAGAACTATATAAAATCACATGTGACGCAGAAAAGGTATGTGTGTGTGGCGACTACATTGTTGATACAATAAATAACATATCGTGTATTCGTTTATTCGCAGTTTAACGTTTTCTTCGAAAAGTTAAAAATACATATTGTGCTGTACTTATTCAAGTTTGTACAGATACTAGAATTAAGGCATTATTGTGTCGCCATCTTATTTTATTTTTGACGTGAAATGTCTTTGAAATCGCGCCGAAACATGCGGGTACCAGGTTTAAAAAGTGGACCGTAACGAAAAGGTCTATATCATCGTACCTTAATAATTAAAAAAACTGTTAGCCTTAGAAACAAAAATGTGGTGTGATTATTTCACTTATATAGTCAGCTCGCTCGCATTGAGTTTTTTTTTATTAAAATACTTAAAACACCGTCAATCTTGTTTTTATTACAATCTTTTACTTTTTTTTATGATAAGTAATCTAATCACAAATCATATCCACAAACGAATCCCAATTTCAAATCACAATCAGTAATAGACTGATAAAAAAAATATATAAAGAGAATTCAATTATCGAATGTTAATAATCTTGACATATGTTTGACAGATTTTGTCTGTGATAATGATAAACTTTGTTCTTTCGGCGTCATGTTGTCTATGACGTGAGCTAGGGTTGCCACAATTCAAATGTGTTGACAGATATTGGACCTATTTTTGGAATGATGATTTTTCAGTTTCGCTATCTGTCGCAACCACAAATTGCAACTGCGCGGAGTATGTAATCGTTGTGTAACGAACGCAACGAACAATACGACAGGTGTTGTCATAACGAGATTAATGACCCACTACCAGTGGTTAGCTTGTAACTCGGTAATTGTTGTCAATGTGATAACTACCGACAGCTGCAGGTATTAAGAGGTATTATTCATTTTTTGACGTGAAACGTCTTTAAAATCGCGCCGAAACATACGGGTACCAGGTTTAAAAAGTGGACCGTAACGAAAAGGTCTATATCATCGTACCTTCATAATTAAAAAACTATTAGTCTTAGGAACAAAAATGTGGTGTGAGTATTTCACTTATATAGTCAGCTTGCTGTTGTGACATTGAGTTTTTTATTAAACTACTTAAAACACCGTCAATCTTGTTTTTATTTCAATCTTTTACTGTAAAAGCGATTCCCCAACATAGACGTTTCACGTTAAAACAAACGGCCGTGTGCCCCGGCACAGCCCCACCCGATTTTTTTATTTGACAGATCACACAGATATCTCACTCATAATTTGTTTCCAAGTAATTGGGTTAATTCTATATATAATAAGAATACTCTTTTAACTAAGAAATATTATAGAATCAACAGTATATCTGCGATTATAACTTTTGAAGATACATCGACATGTTTGCGGCGCTGGCGTGGATTGCTCAAAAACGCTCAACACTAAAAACACTGCAATCGTGACGTTATAATTCAGTAAACTCTCCTAAGTAGTATGAGCATATAAACAAAATTGCAAATAACTTTCTATATAAAATAATATTACATTTAATGTGAGAAAGTTACAAATGTGTTCGTTTCATTAGAATTACGTAAAAAATAATTGCACATTTTTTTGAAATCCAAAATCTATATTAATAAAAAAATTTACTGGTATTTCTATATTGACATACTTTCATGAGATATAAATTGCTCAAATTAGATAATTACAGTATAAAAACGGCCATATTCGGTTATAGTCACGTACCCTATTCTCCTATGCTTACCTATGCTCACACTTACTTATATAAAGTAAATGCATATAATATGTTAATTTGTATATATAATAAATTGCCTAATGATATTAAAATTATTGAAAACTGTAATCATTTCAAGAAAAAGTTGACTACATGGTTAAAAGAAAAATGTTACTATACCAACAAAGAATATTTAAATGACATATTGTAATTATTGATTTATTGATTGCCTATTTTACCAATATTATTGAAATGTTTATATAGTATTTTAGGAAATTAATGATATAATTTGATTATTGACATACATTTTTAAATGACATGAATTATTAATTGGAGTTTTTAACACTTTAACATTATGTATTTGATGATTATAATTTCAATTGCATATATTAATTCGTAATAGGTTTTTAGATTTTAAAATATAAATCTTTGCACGTCAGCTTGCTGACAGAATGCATTGGAAATAATGACTATATCATCTTAAATACTGTATTCTTGCAAATAAAGATATTATTATTATTATTATGGAACACGCTACACTAACGCCATCTAATCAAAATGACTGCTAGCCTAGCCTATACAAAGTAGTAATAAATACATTAATTAAATATTTGTAATTTAATATAATAACTAGCTGACCCGATAAATGTTGTTTTGTCATATAAACTAAAAATTAAAGAAAAATGTTAAGGGTCAAAATCAAAATCAAAATCAAAATAATCTTTAGTCAACATAGACCTTTACAGGCACTTATTGACGTCAACTCTCTCTCCAGTCGTTCCCTCATGTCTGAGGATCGTGGTCAGCATCAGGGTTGCAAGTACAGTGGATGATCTGCCTCCACTGGTTTCGGTCCAGCACGTCTCTTGCAACCGTGTAAAATTTGGAGGTCGATGAGTCTTTGATCTGGTCGGTCCATCTCGTTGGTGAACGACCGCGCGCTCTTTTGCCTGCTGTGTTCCCAACCACAATCAATTTCTCCAGACTATCGTCTCCTCTGCGGACTGTGTGGCCGAAGTAAGAAACGTCAACAGACAAAACAAAAAAACAAAGCTTAAAAAAAAACCTTGTCCGTACGTACAAATAAGGAAAAAAAAGAAAAAAATAAAAAAATTGACTCGACACCTGTTCGGAAATTGGGAGAGCCTTCTCGAGAAGAACAGGCAAGAAATTCTGAAGGTCTATTTTTTATCTCCTCAACCCTTATCACTAGATGTTGGCCGATTCTTAGACCTATTCAATATGCTCACGAAATTTCATGAGAATCGGTCAAGCCGTTTCGGAGGAGTACGGGAACGAACTTTGTGACACGAGAATTTTATATAATAAGAAATCGAGCTTTATATATAATGCTTATGATATGTTTCCTTTGCAGGTGTTGGCGGCGCTCGCCGCACAGTCCATCAACATATCGGTGGGATTCTGTCAGGGCTTCTCTGCGGTACTGCTGCCCCAGTACACGCACGAGCACCCCAACATTACTTACGAGCAGAGCTCGTGGATCGGTAGGTCACTATTTTTTGTAACCACGGTGTTGGCAACACAGACAACATATAAGTTTTAATTTTTATATTCTGTGAATGTATCCCTTCTTCGTCTCTCGACCCAGTTGGTTGTCTGCCACTTTACTTGCACGACACTCTATATACGTTTGTATTGTATAATTTCTGTTTAAGTTCTTTAAATACAGTGAAGTGATTAGAAAAGACATAACACAGTTTAAATACTCGTATCATTTAATAAGAAACCAGATTCACAAGACCTACAAAATACAGTCCACTAAAAATAACTTGTGCCCAACACACGGCAAATGGTCAGGCTGATGGTAAACCATTACCACAGCTGCAGCCAGTACCGTCTTTACCCTAAGGGCCACACGGGGCCCGTGCCCAGGGCTCCCATTCTCAGGGGGGCCCCGAAGATTATATACAATTTCTCTCACACATTTAAGCACATTAGATATTACTGTTTTTCGCAAATTAGTTACTTTATGGTATTTCCGTGGCGTATACTACGCCATTATATTAACGAAGACAGACGGTCCGAGAAGGCTCGTTTCTATCTGGAAGCTGAGGTCGAGAGATGCCTATGGATTTGTAGTTGAGATTCCAACAACTGAAGGGCTAAAGTCGAAATTACTTAATCAATAACCTTATTTTAGTGCAGTATTGCAACCATGCGATGGTGCGAGCATAACTTATTTAGCGAGCATAACAAACTTATTTTAAAAATGTTAGAATAATTCGCGTTTTTTACTTTCCAAAAGGGCCAACAATTCTTGTGTGCCCAAGGGCCCCAGCTTAGTTTAAGTTGCAGTGGCTGCAGCTATCAAGTTCACAACGTCAGTGACCACCAGCTCGTTGCCGGTAACTGCTGGCCATGATCCTCCGACGAGTACTGGAAACCTTCAGCTCCAGAAACACTAAAGACATATTTGGCTGCGTTTTTCTGGGAGGTGGAGTTACTCCAGGAAGGTTACTCACTTGTTAATACGCTACGTCCCATCTCTACGTCTATTTCTAAATACCGATTTTGAGTAAAAATATTAATTCGGATTCAAACTACGTTTTATAGCTCACAGTATTCACTTTTTGAAATTTAGATTATCCAATAAACTAAACAATCTACTAACTCTATTTCGAGTTAAATTATTAATTCGACCTATGTTTGGCTCACAGCATGTACTTTGTGAAGTTTGGATTTTCGAGTAAACTAGATAATCTGTTTAAATAAAAATAAGTCGCTAAAATGTATGTGCGCGCATGATTTTCGAACGATTGCATCAAATTAGATAATGCTTTTATATTCTGCGCCTTTTTAATACGCTTTGTATTGTAATGTCAGTTTGACATCCCGCCATTTGTCGCAAATGACAGCGCGCGCCGTTTCATTCGCTGTTAGTATTACGACAAATTGAATACATAATTTTTATTTCCAATACACACATGCTTCAATTACTGCTATGTAAACTGAGATTTTAAGATCAAATAATCAAGGGCAGATTCTATATTCTTTAAACATAATGTAGAAAATTTTCATTTATAGATATATCTAGAAAGTTGAAAAAGCGATTAGGATGTGGAAATTCATTTATGTATTTGATGGTAGTGTGAGATTTATAGGTTATCTAGTATCCATTTATTAAACTCATTGGTCCTGTCATTAAAAATCTTCAACAAGTTACCCAATTCATAAAAAATATTTCTAACACTCCCAACAATTAGTCTAACCCAAAGTAAGGCTTGTGACTTGATAATCTGGGGTGACGGATAGACATACATATAAAATACTAGCTTTCCGCCCGCGGCTTCGCCCGCGTTATATTTGAATTTCCCACAGGAAGGATATGTTTTCCGTCGGTAAAATTATCTTATTTCCTTCCTTGGGTCCTCGGGTTTTACTATTGGTATATACGGGGTATACTATCTGTGTATAAAATTTTATTTAAATCGGTGCAGTGGTTTTTACAATACTGCCATACAACCTTTCACCCCCTCCTTTCAACCCTTTACAGCCCTTTTCTGCTTTAAAAGGTAGCCTCTGTCCTGTCTCAGCCTCTAGACTATCTGTGTCCCAAATTTCATTTAAATCGGTTCAGTGGTTTTAACAATATTTTCATACAACCTATTATCCCTCCTTGCAACCTTTTACAACCCTTTACAATCTTTTTTGTATAAAAAAGTAGCTTGTGTCCTTTCTCGGGCTCTGGACTATCTGTGTACCAAATTTTATTTAAATCGGTTCAGTAGTTCTGGCGTGAAAGTGTAACAGACAGACAGACAGACAGAGTTACTTTCGCATTTATAATATTAGTATGGATTTTTCACACAAACAACCATCACAAAGATACTGGTATTCATTACACAAACATCTGCCCCAACCCGGGATCTCGGAGATGGCGACACTTCGAAACCGGTGCACCAACCGCTCAGCCACTGAGCCCGTCAATGGATACATGTTATGCTAATTCCAGCTAGTCTCGGCGTGATATCCAACCCGGCGGGCGCGCTGCTGGGCGGCGCGGTGGGCGACGCGGGCGGGCGGCGCGCGCTGCTGCAGGCCGCCGCGCTGCCCACGCTGGCCGGCTGGCTGCTCATCGCCTTCTCGCGCTCTTACATGCTGCTGTGTCTGGGGCGCTTCGTCACTGGATTCACCATCGGTGAGTCACCACCTCACTGTCGATTGGTAATTGATTGCACGATCACAGGGTTCGTCATTCGCAGATCTTGGAAGAATCACTTAAGAATTTACTGTAGGCCGTGCTGTTCACATTGTCAACTCCTTCTCGAGTGTCACTGTCGACTGGCCATTGATGGCACGGTCAAAGCGTTCATCATTGTTCTGCTTCTACAGGTGTAAATGTATTTTGCAACACTTGTTAAAGAATTCTCCGGTGGTTCTCGTGCTGTTCACAAATACAGGTTGGTTTCTCATAGCCTTTACGAGGTTTTCTTCCTTCTGTTCCGTCTGTGAGTGGTTCATCTCACGGTAAGTTACTTCCAGCAAAGATATGTGTCTCGTGGTTCAACGTGGTAAGTATCATACCAATCTGAAAAGATCTGGAACTGCTCACGTTGGAGTGGTTTCGTCACGAATCGGTTCGTTACCTGCTTTACTCTCTGTAAGTGTTACTGACGGTATCAGATCAGTATTGGATTATGTGCCGGCTACTGATTATGAAGATGATAAGAAGCTAACTTAAGGATACTTTCCGATAAATTTTTCCGTAATTATCAAATGAAATGTTAACTAAAGCACTTTATAGTGTTCCACTGCTTAATAAAGTCAGTTATTGTTTTGTTTATCTTCACAGATTTATTATAGTAAAATTTATCGACCATATATCCCACCCAAGAACATTTAGAAACCAAACTTTTTTTTTCGTTTCTGAAATGTATCTTTTTTTATTTTCAGGTATGTCAACTGTCTCCTATATTTACGTGGCAGAGATCACGACGCCAGAGAAACGAGGGGTCCTGAGCGCTTTGGGTCCAGGACTTGTATCAACCGGGATTTTCATAGTCTACTCTTTGGGAGCGTTCGTACATTGGAGAAAAGTTGCCGCTATTTGTGCAGGAGTGTCACTTTTAACGCCTTTTCTTATGTATTTCGTACCTGAATCCCCACTTTGGCTTGCGTCAAAAGGTCGCATGAAAGAAGCGTACAACGCAATGTTCTGGTTACGCCAAAACAATAACACAGCCCAGCAAGAGCTGATGGAGTTTACTAAAGACCGCAAATCTGGTGAAAATATGACGTTCAAGCAAAAACTGGGCTTGTTTAGGAGACGTAACGTCTTAAAACCCTTTATTATACTCATTATCTTCTTCGTCTTCCAAGAGATGTCAGGAATCTACGTCATCTTATACTACGCTGTGGACTTTTTCAAATCTGTCGGAACTAGCGTCAACGAATTCACAGCTTCTATCATTGTTGGTGGTGTCAGAGTCTTCATGGGTGTAGTTGGAGCGTCTCTTATTAACAGTTTTAGAAGAAAAACTTTAGCTGCTGCTTCGGGTCTGTTGCTCGGCGTCGCAATGCTAGGAGCGGCCATTTGCGACACATTAGACGGCCCTCCTTTAGTAAAACTGACGTGTGTATTACTTCACGTTTCCTTTAGCATGGTAGGATTCCTTCAGCTCCCTTGGATCATGTCTGGAGAGCTGTACCCTCAGGATGTTAGGGGCATTATGTCTGGAACAACTTCGTGCTGCGCTTATGTCCTTATATTCTTCAACATCAAAACTTACCCACAGCTAGAGAATATTTTAACAAGCAATGGGACTTTGTATCTTTTCGGAACTTGTGCTTTATTGGGCGCGGCGTATTGCTATTTGTTCCTGCCTGAGACTAAAGGAAAGACTCTTAACGAAATCATGAGGCAATTTGACAATGAGAAGACAGGTGTGGATGCTGAATGTGGTTATATGGATAAGAAAGTTGGCACAGATAATATAACGGTCCAGAGACGGCACAGTATAGGAACTGTTGGGGATATGGTAAAAAAAGATAGTTTCTCTACAAATTGGACTCAAGAAACAGGTGTGAAGATTTGAAGTCTTTGAAAAGATGGTGTTGTTATATAACGTGAGTAACACGTACCGTTGCGTACTCTTAAGGGAATTGTGTGATACAGGGTCGTTGCAAATATATTTTATAAAAGTATTGAATAGCACGTAGGCTTAATAATATGTGATCTTTGCTGTAAGTGTTTTGTGAATTTAACCAAGGTTTACAACATTCCATAGGCTAGTTTAAGTATTAGGCGGCATAGACGATGTAGTTATTTTAATTAACGAATAGTATTAAGGCAGTTTTGTTACCAGAGGCATTACCGTGATCGCTTAGAGCAGAGTCCAAACATTATTGAA
Source organism: Scirpophaga incertulas (assembly GCA_036419045.1). NCBI lineage: Eukaryota > Metazoa > Arthropoda > Insecta > Lepidoptera > Crambidae > Scirpophaga > Scirpophaga incertulas. The sequence goes on from CM071627.1 coordinate 40,446,191, forward strand.
ACAAAGACACCGCTCTTGCAGCGTATAGCGCCATCTCGCTTGCACTGCGATTTTGTTCGCGTTTTAAGAGATCATGGTAGACCTACAGATTAGTAGATTAAATTATTTATGATATATTTGAGTTTATATAAAGGTGTTACAGAAAGTAGAAATAACTTTTAATGAGTTATCACATCTGATGAATACACACCAATAGATATTTAATGTATGTTCATTTCTGATAAATAGACACCATTAAATATTATTTCGACTTTTTGCAACATCAGGTTATGACGGAGTTTTTTTACTTTGATGTTTATACGAATTGTTAGGCTATTATGACTAGAGATCGGATAATCGGATGCATATTTACCTTAAGTTAATTTTTGGCTCACAAATTATGGAAGCGGCTTTTTAAAATACATTTTGTTAAATAAGTGTTATACGAAAGTAGTACTCTATATACCTACTCACAAATCACACGAGGAACTGAAACTAACCTTCATGTAACGTCGTTTTTAAGCTCATATTACCGACTAGTTTTGCATTACCAAAATGTTCTACAGTACCGGAATACCGGGATTTTTATTAATGAAATAAAATAAAAAGACAGTTCCATACTTTGTCAAAATCTAAATTAGGTAAACAAATAAACATCCGGCTATCCAATTCCGCAATCCCGGGATTTTTATTTAACAAAACAATAAAAAGCCGTTTCCATACTTTGTCTTAAACTAACTTTAGGTGAATATGCATCCGATTATCCGATCTCTAATTATGACATTACCAAAAATATATAAAGAAAATAAACGTTACCGAGGTATTCCAGTTTTAGCTGTCCTAAAGAAAACTGACAGACAGATAGACGGAGTGTTAAACGATGGTAGAAGTGTTCCTTTTGGTCTATCTATATCTATTTCACATTGAGAAATAATAAATAATCTGTGATGAAAGAAATAACGTATTCATTTTTGTCTCCAACGGTACAAGAATACAAGAAGCACGAAATCTTGGAGCAATACCATGTGTGAACATACGACTGTGATGTAAAGCAATTATGAATATTTTTATGTGTGTGATTAAATATAACGTTTTGTTGTTTTTATAAGGGACTTTTATTCTGTCTATCCTCAAGCACCTTAAAATGAACACCAGATATTTACTGAATGGTTTACTGTTATGGGGATCGGCTTCTAGCATAGAAAGTATTTATTTATGTTCTACAAAAAAGAGCAGTCCGCGCTATTAATAATTTCATTTCATTTCATTTTTCATTTCATTTCATTTATTCATTCATAAACATGGGTAGTTACAGTATAGATGTATAAATAGATTACAAGTTCAACCATGTTTAACCATATCGGCATATGAACACTTAGATAGGTCAACTTATTGCTTAATTACAAAATATGAGCTTTAAATACAAACTTGCGCCAATTTGTGTAAATGTTATACAATACATGTCAATTACATTAAAGAAATTTAAGTCTACTGGACTGACTTATAAAGAAAACCTATATAACTTAAACTAAACTAATTAAATGTCAAATGGAAAAGTTATTCATTATTTAGTGGAATGTCATTATACTTGATAATTAAAAATGTCAAATTGAGGTGTAGTAGATGTCCAATAATAATTAGTTATAGCAATACAAAAAGATGACTATTTTAAAATTTACAGTGTCAGTTAAAAACAATACAAAATTACAATTTATCTTTCAAAAAATCACCTATACTATAGTAACATTTGTCAATTAAAAATTCCTTTAGGCATGTGAGAATTCGGTTACATTTTCCTTTCCTCTTATATAAGAGGGAAGCTTATTAAAAATAGTGGGTGCCATACAGAAGACAGATGCTCGAAAATGATGCGTCTGACTTACCAAATTACACCGTATTAATCCTTGTCTCCTATTTCCCTCTGGATTAGTGCAAATAAGTTAATATTTTCCTTCGTAAATTTAGCTAATTCGTAAATATATATACACGGAAAAGTCAAAACACGCAATTGCTTAAATCGTGGACTACATGACTCTGTTTGTTTTATTTTCGAGCAAAGGGTTCTCTTAGAGATTTATTTAAAGAGAATATGAGAAGAGATATATAATGAATTTAGCGGGCCAGTATAATTATTAAAATTTGATTTATGTGCATAAAAATTGTAACACATTTCATACAATGTTCAAATGCATAATTAAAACACAAGAAATAAAAATAAACTTGCCGTTCCCTCGTACAGGCTACAAAAAACTAGAGTTTCCTTTATGGGCAAATGTATAAATTTTTATAACAAAATTCCACATTGCGTACCTTTTCATAAGTTCAAGGTACATGTTAAAAATACGCTAATGAGTAAGGGCTATTACAAAGTCAATGATTAATTAAATGATGCCAATGCTTGGTGTTGATTTGAAGACATCACTACATTAATAAAACGTAGTCGCTGTCCGCCGTCTGTCTTAGGGACAGACAGATGTATGCTTACAACTACGCAACGGATTTTGATGCAGTTTTTTTAATAGATAGAGTGATTCTTAAGGAAGGTTATATCTATACTAATATTATAAAGAGGAAAGATTTGTTTGTTTGTTTGTTTGTTTGTAATGAAATGGCTCCGAAACTACTGAACGATTTCAAAAATTCTTCACCTTTGGAAAGCTACGTTATCCCGAGTAACATAGGCTACTTTTTATCCCGGAAAAATCGACAGTCCCACGGGATGCGCAATAAGGCTTCGCTCAAAAACTACTGCACAGATTTTCATGCGGTTTTCATCAATAGATAGAGTGATTCTTGAGCAAGTTATGCGGTATTTTTTATCTTGGAAAAACGGATAGTCCCACGGGAAGCGCGATAAAACCTTCGTGCCATAAACCGACTTCCGCGCATATGTAGCCGTGGGCAAAAGCTATGCCCCTTAACCCTCCATAGACCCAATCCCGAAATCCACGCAGGCGAAGCCGCGGGCAGAAAGCTAGTGTATAATATAGTAGCGAAACACTGATAAATTTAGAGGTTTCTAATGTCGTAAATAAGCACGTTTTTTGCGCTTATATTGCAAATACGCTGGCTGAACGCTACGAGATATATAACATAACATAACATAACCCTTTATTGTATTCATAAAATATTCACACACAAAAAAAAAGAAAATAAAAATGTACAAAAGGCGGCTTTATTGCTAAACAGCAATCTCTTCCAGGCAACCTAGGACCAGGGAAATATTAAAAGGAGATTTGAATATAGGATGGGTACAGTAATTGGACAGGACAATAGGCTATAACTAGTTTAAGTTAAGGAATCTTTGACAGGAAGTGAACACGGACTTGATTCTTAAAGGACTCCAGCGTTCGCGCTCCCCAAATACCCTCAGGGAGAGAGTTCCACAACCGGACGGCATAAGCCGAAAAAGAATATGAAAAATAGTCGGTACTTCGGGGCGGTATATCCAGAGTCAGATTAAAATTAGAACGCAAGGCACGACATGACGAATGGGATCGAAAAGAGAACAAAGATTTAAGGTAGGATGGAGATGTTGTAATATATATATATATATATTCTGAGTAATTTGTGGGTGGTGATCAAACTGCTAAATTGAAGCGCTCATATTCAAATAAACATGGAGTCTATTATAACGTGCGTGGATATATTAATATATACCTACCCTAAAAGAAATCGATAAACATATCGGGTTAATAAGCTGGGGAAAGCGCCCTCTATCAACGTTTGCTTGAGTTGAATTCGCACAGTTTCTCAGATAGTGTCATGTGTTTTTGGTAGATGGCAGCATAGTCTTTGATTTAGTACTTTGAACAAAATCTTCACAGTTTTAAGAGTTTATTGTTCAATGCCTTAAGGTAGCTTTATTGCTCGCTTGTAAACACTGTATGTGTGTTTTTCATATGTTATATTTTTTACTTTTTGCGGTATGTATACTTAGGCTTCTGAGCACATCACTTATACAGTGTGTTAGGGATCGGACTTCCGATACTTTACCAACGTGTTGTATGTTAAGTTTTATCGACAAAAACCTATACAAATGGGGGTCGCATCCCTGACCCCTATGAATGAGAGCTATTTTAAAATTTTATTTCTCGTTAGTTAGTTAGTTTATTAAATCTTGCTGTTTTACGATTTTATTTGGTCTACATACACAAAAGTGGCCTTATTTCAAAAATGAGCTGTGCTAGCATTTAACAATAAATTTGTTAAGAAATTCTTTACAATATATATATATACAAATTATATATATATAAACAAAATCCTTTGATTTAGACGGAAAACTGGGTAAAATTATCTATTTTTTTTTAGTTATTGGGCTCTACCTAAAATTCCGGGCCCTTGACATATCATTTTTTTTGTTTTAATTTATTGGCAATGAGTTGAGCTTGTAAATAAACCTAAAATAAGTACCGCTAAGCAGGCAAATAGTTAAGAAACGGGTCTAACAAAACAAGTCAAAATTGACAAAAAAAAAACCCTATTCATAAGAAGGTAATATTTCTATTGTGTGTGAGAGAGAGAGGTACTTAAAATACGAGAAATAAAATTTTAAAATAGCTCTCATTCATAGGGGCGAGGGATGCGACTCCCATTTGTATAGGTTTTTGTCGATAAATCTTAACATACAACACGTTGGTAAAGTATCGGAAGTCCGATCCCTAACACACTGTTTCCACGGATAACGGTAACCTTACAGATCGCTAACAATTGTTTAGTACTACATCAGTATGAAACGTTCTGGTGTTGGTGTTTCTTCCGTTCGGGTAAAAAGTCTGCGCTAGTGTTCACGGTAAGGGTGGATTGCCGACTTACCTGCACTAAGAGCCGCACTCAGCTAACGGATTCTATTACTACCCGCAATGTAAACACGAGAATCAGACAAGTTTATTGAAAGGTGATTCCAATTCTTTCGTCCTTCACACATCTCAAAATAACCACTGACCTGGTCTGCGGGATGCCGTATTTGATGCCGACGCCGACGCGGGGCAGCGCCTTGATTACCTTCTTCACCGTGGCCTGGTCTGGGAACGCGAAGAATATCGACGCTGAAAGCAAGAAGAACGATATTTTGGTACGATTTCCGTGAAACTTCTAAATTTCCCAGCATTCTTGCCAGGACAGATAAAAGATATTCTGGGAGGATTTGAGATGGGACTGCTCTTATGCTAGGAATAGATGTCTCCAGCGAAGAGCCTTAGCATTTCGACTCATCGAAGATCTTTTATGCTCTCTTAGGGAGTCTCTACCTCATCAACTGTACGAGTAAACGGTACGAATTTTTCAGTAAGGATATTTTTCTCCAAACTAACCCCCCATAACGTCGTCCGATGGCTCTATCCCTCCGACCCCCATAACTGTATGAAAGTAGGTGAAAGAAACAATTCTTGCTGTTTCAGCATTAGTTAATAATCCTTATCTTGTCCGCTTTCCCCTCTTATCAATCTGTGAAGCCATCACCACCTGCAACCTGTAATTATGTTCCTGTATTCTATCGTGGGTGTTCATTTTTTCGTCCACCATAACCTCCTGCAGGATGAAGTACTGCAGAGGCACAATGTTCTATGCTCTTTTCTTATAAGAAATTTTATAACTACTAGTATAATGTCCTACCGTGGTTCACATGATCCTGTCGCCGAAATGTCGAGTTACAATTGTCGGCATTAAGCGAATCTGTGCTTTTCTTGTTCAATGCAAATCTTAACCTATTGTCTGTGTACTGAAAGAGTTTATGAAAAGACTTTATGATTAAGAGTTTATGAGAAGAGTTTATGAAGACTTTATGAAAGTCGCTTTAAATAATAGCTTATCAAGAAACAATATACAAAGAAGGGGGGTTTTATTTATATTAAAAAACGGCAGTGTGTGTAAAAACAAAAGATTCATAGATGATAAACTAACAGAAATTCAACGGATAACGACACGGGATTATAATTCTTTGTATGAGCTGCTGAAATTTGTTCCGGCTTTTGCGTATGTGTAGGTGAGTTTCTATAAATGTTACTGCACACACAAGGCAAGACCTAAATGCTAGTTTAAAGAAGAACTTACTTCTGCTAGCGAGGAACATCTCGATGGCGACATTCTGCAGCAGGTAGCGGCGCGAGAAGATGGCGCGGATCTCGCTGAAGTACCACTTGCCGTGCAGATGCTCGCAGTATTTCAGGACCTGGAAGGAAGTAGATGTGCTGTGTTTATTCATTGTAATTGAGTAACAACAGTTTATAATTAGGAGAAGCTGAGACTCTTATGGCAACTAAGCGCCACGGCGGTTCGACAATGAAAATTCGACATGAATTCATGTCATGCTCGTGAACGGGTGCTGCCAGCGGAGATCAGTCTGCTCTTTGCTATACTGGGTACTACTCGTATTTATTATAATTTTAATTTAACTTTAATATATTCTTTTATAACTGTATGACACGGCATTCCTAATATAGGCATGTTTTCAAATTATATTTTTATTAATTATATTATGTAATGGAAAGTGACTTCATGAATTATCAATATTGAAGTCATTTTCCAAATTGACGACTCTGTATCTATTTAATACAGGGAAAAAAAACAGCCCTTGCTGAGTTTCTTGCCGGTTCTTCTCAGTACAAGGTCTCCCGCCGTAGATTTGCGAACCGATGGCGTAGCTTTTCGACATTCACAAGTGCTTGTAACAGCCCAGACTGAATAAATGATTTTGAATTTTGAATTTTTGAATTTTGAATTAACTCTCTTTCTATTCTTCACAATTTTATTTGGGGTCGGCGCAATATGACTTCTTCTTCTATCACTCGCTATTTCGATAATCACTCCCTTCTTCAACATATTATCATTCACACAATCCATCCATATTTTTTTGGTCTTCTTCTCCTCGCAAGCCCCTCCACTTTCATGTCTATAACTTTCCTAGTAATATTATCATTCCCTCTTCATGACCATAACCAGAAAGTCTCCTTTCTCTCAATGTTTCAAAAATAAGGGCTACTTTCAGACTTCCCCTGATATGTTAATAGGCTTGTATTCACTATGAACAAATCTGATGCATTAGGTTGCATAACTATTAAGATGATCATTTAATTATGAAAAATCAAAGTTTTATAAAATAATAACTTTTGATTATTTATATTTTTATAAAATAAAATTGCACAAAATAAGCCATAAGTCACGTGACAGCAAACACCAATTAAAAAGTGTTACGTCACGCCGTGCGAAACGTCAAAGTCAAAATGTCATTCCCAAGTGTCTTGTGGAAGTGCGAAAAAGAATGGGCATCATTCCTTCTCGTGAGTGTCAGCCACTTTTTACGTATCTGCTGATTGTTTGGCACGTATATAAATATTTTTTTTGGTGTTTTTATACTTGTGCTTGTACACTGGGGCACTATGCAGTACTTGTAATACGATAAATCCATTTTTTATTAAAATAACTTCACAATACCGAATATTCCGATACTAAAACAGCTGTCTTTTGCACGGCGTGACGTCATTCAAGACGCCATGACAGTCATGAGCGTTTTTGATGACTAATGTCAAATATTTAATTAAATGCAAAATTATTCTTATAAATAAGCATTTTTTTTCAAAAATAATAATTATTTTGTATAGAATAGGCATCAAGGTATATTAGTATCTAACTACTGAAATTTAGGCAACAAGCCTATTCCTCACTCCTAAAGCACTGTTATATTAAACGGTGTCGCTGGTCTGTCTCCTCACTCTATCCTTTCTTGTCGCTTATGTTATGTTGAATTCATTATTATAAACAAAGTTGACCGAAGAATTAAAAAAATAACTCTATCACGTAGGAAAAAATAGATAGTACCTTATTCACCAACATACTGAATATGCATATAAAATTTCCTAAAAATCGGTCAAGCTATTTCGGAGGAGTCATACAATCTATACTTATAACAAACTAGCTGACCCGCGCCCACTTCGTTGGGCATAATATTAATAATCCCCGAAGCGAGCACGAAAGCGAACTGAATTAAACCCGAAGCCATCGCGCGCCGTCCGCTGATGATGATGATGATGATGATGATGACACTCCGCAATAATGTGGCTTTCTATTGGTGAAAGAATTTTTAAAATCGGTTTAGTAGATCCCGAGATTACCCCTTACAATTTACAAACACACAAACTTTACTTCTTTATAATATTAGTATAAATTTGTAGAAAGGTCATATATTTCCAAAATAACTATCAGGGGCTAATTAGGGATCGACATTGATGCCAAAAATGGAATCAGAAAAATGTTTGTATGTCTGTCTGTATAACCGTTATAGAAACAAAAACTACTCGACGGATTTTAACGAAACTTGGTACAATTATTTCTCATGTTCCTGAGCTGGTTACAGTGTACTTTTCATCGCGCTACAATCAATAGGAACAGAGCACTGAAGGGAAATGTTGGGAGAACGGGAGAATTAACTCCATTTTTTAAACTTCCGTCGCGTGTGCAACCTTAATGATTAAAGCTACACAGAAATCATGTATGATGGAAATGTTCTCCTTAAAATTATATAAAATATATCCTACGACAGCATAATTATGTATATCTTTTATGGTTGACTCACAATAACATGTATAACTCCCGATAGCTTAGCTATTCGAAGCTTTCTGATTATATTTGTCTACTCTTACGTTTGTAACACTCTCAGCCATTAAAAATGCTACCTAAAATTACGATTCTATGCGGACAAAGTCGTGGGCACAGCTAGTAGAAAATTATCTAAATGAGGATAATCAAAGAGAGGAACTACGTGGAGGATAAATATACTAATTTAAAAAAAATGAAGTGATCCAGGAGAATATTATTAACGGCAATAATCCAGATTAATTACATTGACAAACGGATAATGAAAACACCAGTCTCTATCAGTCGCTATGCCCTAATAGCGACCCGGGTTACATCCCGAGGGACGTCGACCCTCGACAAGAGCCCATGAGCAATCCAATGGGAAACAGATTACCAACGAATGACATTTGACATGGTACTGGGAGCAGCGTGCTTACAAAGCTCGTATGAATATGGGACCAGGATTAGCGTGTTGGATGATAAAGTTGGGATAGACGGTCCCTTTATCAAGTAATAATTGACAAAGGGATATTTGGGAATCAGATCTATTGCTATTTACTGTTTACGGGCTAGAGAATCCCTAAAAGAATTGTTCAAAGAAATTAATATTTTAACTGTAGCTAGTCAATATATATATGATAATTTAGTTTTTGTATATAGAAACTATAATAAATTCAATAAAAACAGTGATCTATATAATGTGAATACTAGAAACAAAAATAAACTTGCTGTTCCAATGTTCAGCCTCCATAAAACTAGCTGTTCGTTCTTGGGAAATGTATATTTATGTTTAACAAGCTTCCGCAAAGTGTCATTGATTTGCCTTTATATAAATTTAAAATCCATATCAAAAAGACACTCATGAGTAAAGGTTATTATAAAGTAAGTTACTATCTAAATAATCACACTATTTGGGAATAGGGACACTATTCATAGAGCCATGTTTGGTAACAACATTATTTTAAAAAATTGTATTATTTTTATATGTGTATGTAAACATACATACGACTGTAATCGTATTAGGTATGATTGTATCTTATACTATATTGTATATTTATATTATACTAGCTTTCTGCCCGCGGCTTCGCCCGCGTGGATTTCGGGATTGGATCTATAGAGGGTTAAGGCTTTTGCCGACGGCTACATATGCGCGGAAGTCGGTTTATAGCGCGAAGGTTTTATCGCGCTTCCCGTGGCACTATCCGTTTTTCCGAGCTAAAAAAATTCCGCAAAACCTTGCTCAAAAATCACTCTATCTATTGATGAAAACCGCATTAAAATCTGTGCAGTAGTTTTTGAGCGAAGCCTTTATTGCGCATCCCGTGAGATCTGACGATTTTTCCGGGATAAGAAGTACCCTATTATTTAATCCGGTCTTTTATCTTTACGTCTGCAAAATTTCAAAGCAATCGGTTCAGTAGTTACGGCGTGAAAGCGGAACAAACAAACAAACAAACAAACAAACAAATTCACTTTCTGATTTATAATATTAGTTAGGATTATTATAATTATTAACATTGAAAAGAGGAGATAAAAAATAGACCTTCAGAGTTTATTGCCTGTTCTTCTCGAGGAGGCTCTCCCAATTACCGAACAGGTGTAGAGTCAATTTTTTTTCCTTGTTCGTACGTACGGACAAGGTTTTTGTTTTTTTTTTTGTTTGTTTTAACGTCAATAAGTGCCTGTAAAGGGCTATGTTGAATAAAGATTATTTTGATTTAGATTTGATTTGAAGATAATTCATGACCCTGTGATTTTTTTGGATAAGTAACATACCTTTCTTCTATCTGTGATATCGAAATCAGAACAGGAACTAGTTCTATGCCAGTTTTGTCAAATCTATCCATCTATAGAAATGTGAAAGTTTCTATAGATAGGTGTTTATTACATTTTCACGTAAAACTACTAAATGGATTCTAATGAAACTTCATAATAAAATAGCTTGTATATCAGATTATAGTAGGGGAGGCCAGGATGCTAAATGCGTATTTACTCGAGCGTAATAGACACCTATTGGAATTGAAAGGATTTAAGAAGAAAAAAAGATTATGACATGTGTATATTTTTGGCGGTGGGTTTAGCAGCTACAGGTTTTCAAAAATGTTGAAGTCTAAAAAAAGTCACATAGAATTCTCGATCGTGTCAGATATTGATAGCATATTTTACAAGACTATTCAAATGTGACGCAAGCTTATTTGCCACATTTAATTAATTCCAAAACAAATTATGACTGTTCAAAATTTTATTTTTCGAATTGCCATATTTTGGAGTTCTCTGCACGTAATTGAAAAATTTAAAATCAACAGATTCAGGTCATTAAACTAAACCATATATGTGCTAATCTGACGTGCACGATAAATTCATATAACATTTTTTTAAACTAGTTCGTCACTAGATGGCGCTCTGTGAAATTTTGTGGGTTATTGAACAAGACGAGAGGTATCTCCCATATCTTAATCTGACACGCCGGAGTAACTGCAAAAATCCCCTGTTGGCCTCCCCTACTATATAATACTTAGGCTATAAATTATGACCTTTGGCGGTGGCTCGACCAGCTCTTGGTCGAGCCGGCTCCGGGGCACATGGCGGTCAAATCGCGAAAGCGCACCCCGCCATGTGCCCCGTATGGGCCTAAAGAACTCGGGGGGGTTTTAGTGGGTAGGCCGGTCCTCTTGACCGGAGAGCCCCACACACGGCCGCGCCTTGCCAGCGCGGTGTCATGGTGCATAATGTCGCATTTTCCCCCTCAAAAAATATATATAAAGCTACGCTATAATTTATGAAGATACTAGCTAGTGCCCGCTACTTCGTCTGTACAGATGGTACATTTTTTCCTACTTACTTGATACTATTTTGGACAATTCATACAATATCTTTATAAATGTTTATTGTGTCGATTTGGAAATAGATGTAATTGTATTTATTTGTTTGATTTTGAAAAGAGGAGATTAATGATTAGTCCTTCAGAGTTTCATGTCTGTTTTTCTCTGGAAAGCTTTTCTTTTTTTTCTTCAAGGTTTATGTAGCGCCTCTTTAGATTTTCCTCAAATTTTATATTTGTTTCAAAATCAAAATCAAAAATTAACTTTATTCAAATATGTCCTTATAGAAAGCTCTTTTGACTCGTCCAAATTTTTTTTCCCTATCACTCATTCAGGTCGTACTTTTTAGGTGATAAAAGAATGAACGCAAAAAACTTATCAGCTTTATCAAAAGTAATAACAACATTTACAATAAGTTATGTCGTTATCATACAATGTACATATATGTGTTTACTAATTTATACGGGAAAACAAATATTTACACTTAAGAATGTAAAATCTTCAAATCAACACCAAGCATTGGCATCATATAAATAATCATTGACTTTGTAATAGCCCTTACTCATTAGCGTCTTTTTAACATGTACCTTGAACTTATGAAAAGGCACTATGTGGAATCTTGTTAGAAAAATTTAGACATTTGCCCATAAACGAAGCTCAAATTTTTTGTAGCCTGTACGCTGGAACGACAAGTTTATTTTTACTTTTTGTGTTTAAATTATGCATTTGAAGATTAGTATGAAATGTGTTACACTAAATAACTTATTAAAATTACTTAGTATGTATTGTGTTGTGTTTGACTTTGTTGAAAAAAATAATTAGACTATTTGAACCGTAATTCACCACCTTCCCCCAATGCGGATTGATCGGGTTCACATTTGAGTAACATAACTTAAGGCGAAATAACTTAAAATTATTAAGTTATTTCGCCAGCGTATGCAGGTTGTCTCATGACTAGAGATCGGATAATCGGATGCATATTTACCTAAAGTTAATTTTTGGCTCACAAATTATGGAAGCGGTTTTTTAAAATACATTTTGTTAAATAAAAATCCCGGGAAAATACGGGACTGCAAATTTAACGTAGTGATATTGTTTGAAAATTACTAAATTAGCACGTGGTATTTATTTTCAAAAGACCGAGACTCCGGGTTGATTTATACAACTATGCATACGTATTTACATGAAGTTTAGTTTCAGTTCCCCGTGCGATTTATGAATGTACGATTTATTACATGAAGAGTGTTATACGAAAGTAGTGAGCTAGTTTGACTAAAACAATAATCAATTAAATAATTGAATAAAAAAACAGAAATGGTGAAAAATTTTATTTAACAAAACAATAAAAAGCCGTTTCCATACTTTGTCTCAAACTAACTTTAGGTAAATGTGCATCCGATTATCCGATCTCTACTCATGACAATTTCCTTCGCCGTGGTACAGAAAGCGGCACGTGAAAGTAAACAGCTGTTATTGCTTGGAGAATAGAAGCCGTCCCAAATTCAACATAGCGACCGATTTACATGGCGTGTGTACCTATAATATCATTATCGCGACCACAGCGCAACACCCTAACACTGCCACAAAAAAGCGATATTTAATTAACTGTCAACATGATACGAGTACTATAAATCAAATCAAATTTTAAAAATATATAGTTTTCTTCCCTTTTGCTACCCTACGCATTTATTGTATGAACAGTGCAATGTGTTGACTGTCCGCCAGCTTTTTATAATGCACTCAGTATTAAAACAACATACTGCTCTTGCCTATAATGTAAATATTAATAGTATAAGGCGGAAAGATATCGTCTGCTATAGGAATTTTACCTCAAAATATAAATTTACAAATAGATTTAATGACGTGAAACGTCTTTAAAATCGCGCCGAAACATACAGGTACCAGGTTTAAAAAGTGGACCGTAACGAAAAGGTCTATATCATCGTACCTTAATAATTAAAAAACTATTAGTCTTAGAAACAAAAATGCTGTGCGAATATTTCACTTATATAGTCAGCTCGCTGTTGTGACATTGAGTTTTTTATTAAAATACTTAAAACACCGTCAATCTTGTTTTTATTTCAATCTTTTACTTTAAAAGCGATTCCCTAACATAGACGTTTCACGTTAAAACCAACGGCCGTGTGCCCCGGCACAGCCCCACCCGATTTTTTTAATTTCTTGGTCCTTTTCTTTATAATAAGTTAAATAGAGTTTTAAAAATATATGATTTAAATTACTATAATTGTAAACAACTCCTGTACAACCACATTCAAAACTTAATTTACGAAGAGACAGAAGAGTTACTTGCAGTCTGTAAATAGATATTATGTTCTCGATATTTTCTATCAAGTAGTTTATTTATCACTTAGTTATAAGCATATAAAAACATTATTTGTCACTATGATTTTGTATTTTATTGGTATATGTATGTAAGTATGTTTGTATATATATGTATTATAGTATGTATTGTTATATTTATAGTAAGTATGTCATTAAGTTATACATCGCCATCTTCCCACGTAATAATTGATTTAAATTCCTGTCCATCCTAAGGTTACCTGGAAGAGATCACTCTGTGTGATAAGGTCGCCCTTTGTACAGTTAGTTTTAAGGATTCATTATCTGTAATTTTTTTTTCACTATGGTCGATGTACAATATAGTTATAAATAAATAAATAAATAGTGCGCTTCTATTATATTACTCAGATTAGGTTAATTAGTTAGTCATCACTAGGTATGATTATTATGAAACTTATCAAGATTTATTGTGATTAAACATTGTATTTTATACCTATGCAATTTAGCATGTAAGCATTAATTCGCCTGAAACACAGGTTTAACCTAGTTCAGGTATTTTAATATTTACTATATTTTTATTTATATCAAAGATCTTTGTATATGTACATGACCAATGTTAATAATAAATAAATTATTATTATTATTATTATTCAAAACTTTTGTGTTTCTCCCATCTTGGTGGGGTGTTAAGAAGCACGGGCCGAAGCCAACTGCGTTAAATTAAACATAAGAACTAACTATTTAAAATTTGCGGGTAAGGCGGCATGTATTTATTAAAATAACTGCTTTTTGCAGAAGAAGGTATGTTGACGGGCTGATCTTTAATGTGTTGAGACCATTATGAAGGGTTTTTGGAATAACTCCGGTGGTTGATAATATGATGGGGATAGTTTTAGTATGGGTAACATTCCACTGTGTTTTTAGTTCTATCGATAAATCTGTGAATTTTATTAATTTTTTTAATCGCCAGCAACAAAAACTGAATATTGAATAACGCGCAGAACAAACAATCGTGGCACAAAACGCATAAATACTTTGTCTGGTGATGAGGCGATCCGGGATTAATCTACACGGAGAGAGTGAATGCATTAGTATTGTTTGGGAGGACGTCTGGTCCAATTGTGTTGCAATTTGTCAAACGAGCCCCCCGCCTGGCGCCGTGGCACCCTCCACACATCGGGAGCATGCGATGTGTGACGGGGAATCATTGCAAAGCAAGTACGTGGAAGCAACGAGAATTGTTTTTTTTACTGTGAAAGACGGGATGATTAGGCTTTGATTTCGTCATTAAAACACGTAAACATATTACTTTAATTATTTTATCTACTATCATGCTATTAATTCTCTATAAAAGACAATATAACAATTAGCTTATTGCCAACATTAAAACACTCAATGATATTATGATCATTATATCATCCAAACGCGTGATATTATGAATGTAAAAAAAACATTCTCATGCAATGACATTTTCAATAAATTGTAGACTAATTCGTAATTTCGGATTCTCGTAATCCACATCTGTTGCTGAAATCCACAAAATCCACATCTGTTGCTGAAGGCTACATTAATGACTCTATATCCAACAAAATCCACGTGTCAAATCAATTTTAAGTTTATCTTATATATAAAAATGAATCGCATAATGTGTTGGTAAGCGCATAATTCACAACGCCTGGACCAATTTGGCCAATTCTTTTTTAAAATGTTCGTTGAAGTTCAAGGATGGTTTTAAGGGAAAAAACAGCCCTTTTACTTTCCCATGCAAACGTTTTCTAACTAAAACGTACAGTCTAATTGAGCTTTATTGTTATTATATAAAGTTCATATTGCAAGCACTCACTGTTGTCTAAGCAAACATCATGATTGTAGATAAAGTCTTGTATGCAACTGTTATAATTGGGTATTAAATCGCCTCGTATGATAAACCCACATTCGTGTTTTAATATCCCTGATTATACAACAGTTGCATAAATAACTATTATTGTTTTAAATAGGTTAAATAGTAAAAAGACATGAGGAGCAAAGAGCGCGGTCGATAGCCGAAAAATATAATTTAATTGTGGGTTAACGAATAAAAAAAAGGGGTAACTCGATGACGGTTGATTCCGCAGTAGCACTTCTGTGTTTTGCTGGGAATGTACATGTAGGCGTCAACACGGGGTCTAATCTTGGTTTCGTCTTGTCTTCGTTTTAATATGACTGTTTTCATAGCTTTAACAGATATTTGAACATCTTGTCATTTAAACATTTTTCGTGCGAGTAAATCAATAAAAAAATCTAATTGAATTTTATGCAATTTAGTGTGGAAATGTTCGGACACGCAAAAGAAACACTATGAAAAATGTTGCTTGCAATAAAAAATTGTTGCTCCTAAGATTATGATCATTTCGATCAAGCATCTTGATTCTATACGATTCGTATCTAAAATTATATAATTATTCTTACTATTGTTACTTAGTTGAGGCAATTAAGAGCTTAACTCATGCGTTACCTTTAAATATAAGGCAAGCACAAAGTCTTCCCATTTTCAAAAGCCTTGTTAAAAACATTATTTGTCACTATGATTTTGTATTTTATTGGTATATGTATGTATATGTATGTAAGTATGTTTGTATATATATGTATGTATGTGTGTAAGTGTATATATGTATTATAGTATGTATTGTTATATTTATAGTAAGTATGTCATTAAGTTAGACATCGTCATCTTCCCACGTAATAATTTATTTAAACTCCTGTCCATCCTAAGGTTACCTGGAAGAGATCACTCTTTGTGATAAGGTCGCCCTTTGTACAGTTAGTTTTAAGGATTCATTATCTGTATTTTTTTATAAATAAATAAATAAGTACTCTATTGTAGCAGGTGTTATTTTGCGGAAGTCCATTGTATTACAAAGGATATTGTTTTTTGCTGATTCCGCGCAGTTCATGATGACTTGTCCAACAAGCAGACAAGGTCGACACGTCGACACGTCGACACGTCGACGACTCACCAGCGGCTCGAGCCGCTGGTGAGTCACCGGGCGGGCAACACATCCTGAAGATGTCTCGCTGAGAGACGAAACACGTGTCGACCTTGTCTGCTTGTTGGACAAGTCATCATGAACTGCGCGGAATCAGCAAAAAACAATATCCTTTGTAAATAAATAAATAACTCAATATTAATACCAAAAATGCCTGATTTAACAAATTCTCAAGAAACTTCTAATTCACCTAGAGAGTCCATCTAAGAACTGGGTCAATATTAACACGAAAATTGACTATTAATCGATTCAACACATACCATAGTTAAAACAAACATGTCGAAGTCGGCAATTTAAAAATGAGGAGTTTTTATAAACAATATTTATTAAACGTAATTAACAAAACAATAAAAAGCCGTTTCCATACTTTGTCTTAAACTAATTTTAGGTAAATATGCATCCGATTATCCGATCTCTAGTTATAAGCATGCTAATTAAAACGACCATGAATCACTAAATTAGAAAAAAATTGTATGCTTATCTTAAAGCCTGTACACTACGTTGGCTGTGGTATTTGTTCTTGAATAAAAACAGTGATCTACATAATGTGAATACTAGAAACAAAAATAAACTTGCCGTTCCAATGTTCAGACTCCATAAAACTAGCTGTTCGTTCTTGGGGAAATGTATATCTATGTTTAACAAACTTCCGCAAGGTGTCATTGATTTGCCTTTATATAAATTTAAAATCCATATCAAAAAGACACTCATGAGTAAAGGTTATTATAAAGTAAGTGACTATCTTAATGATCACACTATTTGGGAATAGGGACACTATTCATAGAGCCATGTTTGGTAACAACATTATTTATAATATTGTATTATTTTATATGTGTATGTAAACATACATACGACTGTAATCGTATTAGGTATGATTGTATCTTATACTATATTGTATTTTTATATTATATTATTATAATTATTAACATTGAAAAGAGGAGATAAAAAATAGACCTTCAGAGTTTCTTGCCTGTTCTTCTCGTGAAGGCTCTCCCAATTTCCGAACAGGTCGAGTCAATATATTTTTTCTTTTTTTTTTCCTTATTCGTACGTACGGACAAGGTTTTTGTTTTTTTTTATTTAAGATTTTTTTGTGTTTTGTTTGTTGACGTCAATAAGTGCCTGTAAAGGTCTATGTTGAATAAATATTATTTTGATTTTGATTTTGAATAATAAATTATTTTTTTTTGGATAAAAATGTATAAATGGTCTGATTTTGATCGGCATTTCTATCAATTTGTTAAATGTAAAAAAGTAGTTATAGTGATGTAACTACAATAGTCAGACATGTGGTCTCGCAAGTTTTTTGTAGATATTGATATACTAGCTTTTCGCCCGCGGCTTCGCCCGCGTTTTATTCGAATTTCCCACAGGAAGGATATGTTTTCCGTCGGTAAAATTATCTTATTTCCTTCCTTGGGTCCTCGGGTTTTACGATTGGTATATACGGGGTATACTATCTGTGTATAAAATTTTATTTTAATCGGTTCAGTGGTTTTTACAATACTGCCATACAACCTTTCACCCCCTCCTTTCAACCCATTACAGCCCTTTTCTGCTTTAAAAGGTAGCCTCTGTCCTGTCTCAGCCTCTAGGCTATCTGTATACCAAATTTCATTTAAATCGGTTCAGTAGTTTTAACAATTTTTCCATACAAACTAGCATCCCTTCTTTCAACTTTTACAACCTATTTTGTATAAATAAGTAGCCTTTTTTTTTTTTTTTTTTTTGTTTCCCTGAGGAAACTGCATTAAATTGCATACCCCGGCTGTGGCGAGCCGGCGGTTATGTGGGGCTCTCCTCACCAGAAGGGGGAGGCCTACCCACTAAAAACTCAGGGATGGCCTTCCTCAGGCATGTAGGGAGCCCCCGGAACATCAAGCAACTTCCAGGAACCCCCAGCCTCCGCTCCCCTGCCTAGAGGGGAGCCCTTCTCGGGGGAGGCTACACTGCCTCCCCCGATCTCCTCACCGACGACGCCCCCGGCCACGGAAGGGGCGTGGTCCATCCCGGGTCGCTGAAGCAGTCGCGATTTCCTCGCGCCGCCGGCGACCCGCGGCGGCGCCGCAGCTGTGCTACCGAGCCCGGCGCCGCCTTCTTCGACAACCTTTTTTGTATAAAAAAGTAGCCTATGTCCTTTCTCAGGCTCTAGACTATCTGTGTACCAAATTTCCTTTTAAATCGGTTCAGTAGTTTTGGCGTGAAAGTGGAACAGACAGACAGAGGTACTTTCGCATTTATAATATTAGTATGGATTCTATAATGTTGTCGAACATTTTTTTGTCCTATCATTAATACTCTTCGCAGCGTATGCGATGAAAGACATTTTATGGCAAATATTTTTTACTGGTTGGTTTTTAATGGTTGGTTTTAATAAGAATTTCTAATTACAGTAATCTAGTACTAAATATAGCCTATGCTACTCAGTGATAATGTAGCTTTCTAATGAAAAAAGAATTATTAAAATCGGTCCAGTATTTTTTGAATTAATTCGTTAATTTCTTAACTTTTTATAGTATTAGCGTGGATAATGGCGAACAACAGATGCATGACCACGCGGAACTCCTGGCGCCACGTGTACAAATTGTCGTATCAGCTTCGAACAGAACCTACCCAAAGTTTACCCATTGATCGGTTACTCTGCTTTGAGATAGGACACGCCTTAGGGGCGAAGTGTTTGGAGTGCTTTGAGTAGGATCACGTACAGACTATTTAGTGCCAGCGACTTCGTCGTATTTTGGAAAATCCACGTAATAATAAATTAATATTATCAATGGAAAAATCACTGCACGGATTTAATGATTTTCATCGTCTATACCATCCATACTGAATGGAATCAGAATAACACGTAGGCTACATTTTATAAAGATTGAACTAGCTGGTGACAGCGACTTCGTCTGCACAGATAGTAGATTTTTTCCTACTTACTTATTGTCATACTAGCTTTCTGCCCGCGGCTTCGCCCACGTGGATTTCGGGATTGGGTCTATAGAGGGGCTATAGCTTTTGCCCACGGCTACATATGCGCGGAAGTCGGTTTATGGCGCGAAGGTTTTATCGCGCTTCCCGTGGGACCTTTTTTCCGAGATAAAAAAATACGCAAGACCTTGCTCAAGAATCACTCTATCTATTGATGAAAACCGCATGAAAATCTGTGCAGTAATTTTTGAGCGAAGCCTTTATTGCGCATCCCGTTGGATCTGTCAATTTTTCCGGGATTAAAAGTAAGCCAGTAAGCAAAAAGCCTATTATTAATCCGGACTTTTATCTTTACGTCTGCAAAATTTCAAAGCTATCGGTTCAGTAGTTACGCCGTGAAAGCGGAACAAACAAACAAACAAATTCACTTTCCGATTTAGTAAGGATTTTGGACAATTTACACAATCACTACACAGTATAAAACAAAGTCGCTTTCTCTGTCCCTATATCCCTATATAGGCTTGAATCTTTAAAACTACGCAATTTTAAAAGCGTGCTTTTGTCAATCAATTACAAAACTTAATATATACAACAATTATACAAAAAAATATACATATACAAAAAATATATAATACAGGGAGCGGCAAAATGATCTGACGGTTTTAAAATGTAAATAAGTCAATAGTTTTAAGAGATACAAAGGGTTTATTGCATATTACAGATTGCTATTTATGAACATTTATAAAAATAAACAAAGAAACGTTTATGTTATCCGTTTAAGATTTGAAGATGACATCTTTCAAATGATGACCATCTTGGGCCATGCATTCTTCCAATCTTGCACTGAAATTGTCAAACACTTTCCCTAACATTGCAGGAGAAAGGTTGGCTATTTCTTGACGTATGGCTTCCTTCAGGTCATCCAATGTGCGGGGTTTGTTTGTGTACACTCTTGATTTCAGCACTCCCCACAACAAAAAGTCACAAATGCTGAGATCCGGGGAGTGAGCTGGCCACGCAATGTCCCTGAAACGCGAGATGACTCGACCATGAAACTTGCTTCTTAAGAAGTTCATTACCTCATCGGCTGTGTGGGCAGTTGCCCCATCCTGCTGGAACCAAATTCTGCTGTGGTTTAAGCGTTTTCTGCGTAGTTCGGGGATAAGGAAGTTTTTCAACATAGTCAGGTATCGTTGTGAGTTGACGGTTACAGTTCGACCGTTTTCTTCAAAAAAGTATGGGCCTTATAACACAATGTTTCCAATGGCAAGTTAACATTTCTTTGGTTATTTTTATTAATGTTCATAAATAGCAATCTGTAATATGCAATAAATCTCTTTGTATCTCTTAAAACTATTGAGTTATTTACATTTTGTAAATAACTCAATAGTTTTAAGAGTTGCTTGCCTTTCGGTTTTCTATAGGTTGCATTTCGGAGAGTGTGCGTTGGAATTACATGAATTAATTCCACCGCTCCTTTCACCACCAGTCACCAGACGTAGGCTTAACTACCATCCTTACGTGGTGGACTATCCTCTACACGTACAAAACGGTTCCAGTCTTCGTTTTTAATACGAACAGCTAAGATGTGGAACTCTTTGCCGACGTCTGTGTTGCCGGAACAATATAATCTTACGGTCTTCAAGTCACGAGTGAATAGGCATTTGCTAGGTAAGCGTGTTCCATCCTAGTCCTCATCGTCACTTACCATCAGCTGAGATTGTGGACAAACGCAAACCTATTTTAAATAAAAAAAAAAAAAAATTAAAACCGTCAGATCATTTTGCCGCTCGCTGTATATACAAAAAAAAATATATATACAACGAGGTACAAATGCGCGCATTCTTAAATAAATAAATTAAATGATAAAATTTTTTATAAATTTGGTAGAAATATATTATAACAACCATGACTAAGGTACAAATGCTGGCATTCCTCACGCAAACATCTGCCCCCACCGGAACTCGAACCCGAGACCTCAGAGATGGCGACAACTTGAAACCGAAACAGACAGACAGGTATACAGACGACACCCCAATTTTATTTATATGTATAGACGATAAAATAGAGGGAGAGTAGATTGAGGAATGAGTAATTATAAAATTTAAACAATATCTTATTCTTAATATATATATTTCTTGTGTGCGTGTGTATGTGACTGAACTCCTCCTAAACGACTGGACCAATTTTGATGAAATTTTTGTGTGTATTCCAGGGGCTTGAGAATGGTTTAGATTCACAATACGGTCATATAGATATTGTTTTTCAGCTAAATTATTTATTTAAAAACATTTGAGACAACGTGAGACAACGTGACATTTGAGACATTTGACATTTGAGACATTTGACAGGACAACGTCTGTTGGGCCAGCTAGTATATGTATAAAAATGAATCGCAAAATGTGTTGGTAAGCGCATAACTCAACAACGCCTGGACCAATTTGGCCAATTCTTTTTTAAAATGTTCGTTGAAGTTCAAGGATGGTTTTGACGGAGAAAATTTCCAATAATTATCAGAAAAACTCTAAAAACAGCCCTTTCCCAATAACTTATTTCCCATACAAACGTTTTCTAACTGAAACGTACAGTCAATTTGAACTTTATTGTTATTGTATAAAGTTAATATTGCTTAGACAACAGTGAGTACTGTTGTCTAAGCAATGTAGGTGTGTTCCTAACATCAAAGAGTTAATTTGCGCTTTATTAACGCTATATAAAGTTGAAATTCAATCATATCTATCAAAACAGTGTGCGTGTGTGCGTTGGAGCACAGAATACAACTTTGGAGGATTTAATGTCACGTTCCAAAATTGTATAGTTACAAAATGTTGTAGTTCATTGGACCTTTTTTGCAATTAATTATTTCTTATTCACAAACGCCCTACCACCAGGGTGACGGTTCTGTACAGGAGAATTGTTTGCCCTGACTATAAAATAAGTAGGAACAAAAATCTTTACAAATCTTTTTGACAGGGCGAAGTCTGTCGGGTCCGCTAGTAACAATATAACAATATATAAATGAGGAGATTATAGACTTTGTAAATTAAATAAATTATTTTCCCTAAGCACACGGCTACTGTCTAATGGATATCCCATTAGAAAGATCTCGCGTTCATTATATTCGCACCATAGATGCAATTAAGCCACTCTGAACGGATCCCATAACCGCGTTGGTATAAATCACGTAGACGCCACGTGTTGGGTTCCCAGCACTGGGATGGTGCTGTGCGTGACTGACGCCATTAAGAATACCTTCGCGCTTTCATAGTTCTCAATTGAATTCGGTGTTATTGTTGGACAGCACTCGACACCCCTTCTGCGTGGGATCGACGGAAATGAGTTTCATTTTTATACATTTTATTTATACTGCTGGTAGCGGATGGCCTAGACGAAAAACTTGGACCAAATAGGTGATATACCTACTGAAGGAAGATCAGGTCAAGAGCAGCGACTGATCAAGAGTTCTGACCGCCCTAGACTAATTGTAAGAAAGCGCCCCCGCCAGGTGTGTTACGGTCGGTCTAAGAAGAACCGATTCGAGTCAAGTTAAGGTTTGTTTTGCGCGCGTTTTTAAATTTCAAAATTAATTGTCCGCCCCCCTTAGGCTGTAGCCTAATTAGCCTAAGGGTTAATCAGGCACTGGTCAGGAGTACCCGTAACCGACGAGCGTGCGTGAAAGTAATAATGAAAGGCTGGGCTGATCGATGTAATGTGATTTAATAAGGAAATATTTATTATTATATATATATATATATATATACATACATACATACATGTTAAAGATTACTTAAATTTTAATAACTCAATAGTCATGTTTCCATATATTTTGACTGTAGTAAAAAACACAATGAAACTATAGCTTTATAGAAATAATTTGAACGTGTTTATCTGAGGCCAGCTTCTAATTGACAACTCTGTAAAAGTACAGGGGAAAAAAACCCTTGCTGGCATTTTTGACATGCGAAAGTAATTGTAAAAATCCTATATGAAGAATAAAATTATTATGTACAAAAATTATGTCTGATTTATTGTTGTAAATAAGCAAATAAATAGACAAGAGAAAAAATAAGATAAGCAATTATCGGCTGAAATATAAGTTTGAAATATAAGCCCCTTGAATTACGTACATCGAATCGCGTCAATCGCTTGATTCGATAAAAATATTCGAGAAATCCCGCAGCAAATAAAAAAATGTTTTTCGAGCATAAAAAAGAGCTAAGCATATCATTCCTCTCATTTAATGAAACGTTGTCTCAAGCTGCCCTCTCGGCCGCGTTATCTCAGATCCGCTATCAACGGCGCGGGCAAAAAAAAGCGAAAACAAAAAAGCAGGCGTTTTCTAGAAATCCACCAATTTAACGACGTCGACGGGATCCGAACATGGAGTCTCCGTGATCCTCGATCGTTATCGCGCGTCGTCGTAAATAAGCCGCGACAAGAATGCCCATTACACTCCACTCCTGCGCAGAGGTCGGGGGGTAGGGGGGAGGGATGCGGTCAAGCGCGAGTTGTAATACTCGACGTGTTTCTATAACATTGCGTGTGTATTAAAATATAACTAGAGATCGGATAATCGGATGCATATTTACCTAAAGTTAGATTAAGACAAAGTATGGAAACGGCTTTTTATTGTTTTGTTAAATAAAATTTTTCACCATTTCTGTTTTTTTATTCAATTATTTGATTGATTATTGTTTTAGTCAAACTAGCTCACTAATTTCGTATAACACTCTTCATCTAATAAATCGTACATTCATAATCGCACGGGGAACTGAAACTAAACTTCATGTAAATACGTATGCATAGTTGTATAAATGAACCCGGAGTCTCGGTCTTTTGAAAATAAATACCACGTGCTAATTTAGTAATTTTCAAACAATATCACTACGTTAAATTTGCAGTCTCGTATATTCCCGGGATTTTTATTTAACAAAATGCATTTTAAAGAGCCGCTTCCATAATTTGTGAGCCAAAAATTAACTTTAGGTAAATATGCATCCGATTATCCGATCTCTAAATATAACATATGTATTTATTAAATTACTTAAAATTATGACAATCTTTTAGACGACGACGGCCAGTGTTCAGCTTTGATGAGGTGACGAATTTTTGAAACAATAGAAAATCAATTCGCATTCGAAATCGTGAGATTCGTATACGAATCACCGAATTCACTATTTCCGAACTTTTATTTCGTGCGTTGTGCAACGAGTGGTTGAACCCATTCGTTTTTGATTTCTACTACTTAGTAGAATATCCAACGCTGAAGTGACGTTGTGACCTTTTGTTTATAGTGTATGTATGTAAGTATATATTTGGAACTTTGCATGGTAGTGTGTACATCTTTTTTTTTTTTTAGATTTTTTGCCACTATCACTTTGCAAGTGTCTCAAGTGCAAACTATTCAATTTAGAAAAAAAATAATTAGAAACGATTACATCATATTTGAAGACCTCATATCCAATAGACCCCATAGATACAAGTATGAGTTTGATGAAATAACAATTATTGTTTTTTTTCTATTTTCGTATGCAAACCCTTGCGGTTCACAAAATACATTACTTGCCTACTTTTAACAGTACAGTGTTTATAGTATCGTAAAAAAATGGCGACAGACAAACATGACGAAACCATATAAAGGTTCCGTTTTTCGACATTTGTCTACGGAATCCTAAAAAGAACATGTTTTATCTAATCAGAACAGGTACAAGCAAGTTACTTGATCAGATGCATAAGTCTGATTCAGGTGGTCGCCGCCTCAACACTTTCAGATATTCTAGTGGGGTTATAATATAGAAAGCAGCAACTGAATTTCTCAAAGTGCATACAAATGAACAACTCATTTAGGGCACGACTTCAGTCAAAGGGAAGTCCTAATTAAAAACCAATACATCACGGCGGCGCGCGGCGCGTCGCACCGCGTCTATTAATGTCTGGGACTACCACGAGATCTCGAAACTGTTTTATTTTTTATATTATTTATTGTAATTAGGATCACCAACAACTGTTATATTATTATTACATCTAAGATCTAATTTCACCAAACTTAAACTAATCGTCTGTTCATTGTGTAATGGCTTGTTAAAATTAACAGAGTTGTTAGGTTATTCTAGATCCTACATTGAAAAATTAACAAGTCATTACTAAATCAACCGTTAACTGAATGAAATGCGAAACGTTCATTCAATTTGTAATACAACCAAATAATAGTGTCGTCGTGCATCACTGTTACTATACGGAAATGCGTCTAATTTCTACTGGTCGTATAATGTATCAAGTAGCAATACAATATGAACAAATTAAATTGTCGTTCTCTCTATAAGTTTCTAAAGCAAGCGCATAATATTTGGTTTTGCCAGGTTATTTCTCTATTGTTTGTGTAGGTCATGGAATTATAAAAAAAATATTATTATTATTTATTAAATAATTCCATGGTGTAGGTATTTGATTGACGTTTCGTGGTGTTTTCGTTCGTGGTAGGTATTTTCTTTGATTTGTAAAATACCTAGGTAGTGATTTTACTTAGCTTTTTATCTTTCTTTTTAAAATAAAAAAATGTCGAAGAAAACGAGAGGTCCAAATTTTTCAAACAATGAGAAGGAAATCTTAATAACTCTAATTAAATCGTCGAAATAGTCACGCCGTTCTTTAAAAATCCTAAAGTATCTAAATTTGTTAAAAAATCTTCGTCATCCATAATAAAATTGTACGCCGCGTCCATCTTGACAATAAAATAATCGTCTGTTACAGATTAACGAACCACTAGAGCAGTCATTAAATTGAACAGTCCATCAAGCTAACTAATCTCTTGTTTGCACATGGTGGGACACTTGCTAACTCTAAGAAGCTGTTAACGGTTTAACAAGACGTTATTTTAACAAACAGAGTATGGTGAAATTAGGTCTGAATATTACAAATCCTTAACCTATAGAATATAACAATTATTATAGAATATAAAATCGATGTACAGATGTTTCATGGTCTTCTACAACAGATGCACATGTTAATATTGTGCAAGTTGTTGTGGAAGGCTGTAATATATCTAACTTGAGACGAATATCTTAGCAATCCACCGTGCGGGTGCCGGGTCCATCGTGTGACGAAGAGAGAAACTCCGAGCAGCTCCCGGGACTTGCGACGCGGGTGTAGGTTTAAGGGGGCTCACTGCTCGTGTTTCCCCCTCTGCCGAGCCAGACTTGATAGGAGCCTGCAAGTGCTGCCTTTGATACTCTCTCTAGAGTTGAATTAATTGCAGCTCTCGACAGGCCAAGGTCTTTTAGTAAGTTGTATAGAGATTTTGCTGGTATACCTCTCGCTCCAACTTCTACCGCGTATAATTTGACCGTAAAGCCATTTCTAGTTATTTCGTTAGTGAGATCGTAGTATTTATTTGTTTTTATCGCGTGGTCTTTATGTATATTCGTTTCCCACGGAACTGTAAGCTCTACAAGTATTATATGTTTAATGTGTCTGTCAAAATATTGTAATAATTATCTGATTATGGTGAGAAATAAAATATATTATTATTATTAATGATTTAACGATGTCTCCCGATAGTAAAGAAATACAGTGGATACCACACATGAACCATAATTATAATAGACATATCCGTGAGACTGAATTCGAGTTTCATTGGTAGGGGAGGCGTCTCCAGTCCCCCATTTCGCAGTTTGTCATCCAGAATGGATAATAAATTCGCTGTCATCGGCCGCTTCGCTTCACGGACTATTCCTGGACTCAAATATTCTTTTTAAACACACCACACCAGCGATGCGTTTTGTTTCTTTTTTTTTCTACGCGCATTCAAAGGGCTATTATAAATCTTTGTCTATCCGAGAGCGGACGGTATCTGTTTTGGATATGCGACTTTTTTTTAAGTCGCGAGTCGAGTTGGGAGTCAGTTTTAAGCGTCTACATGACCAAGCATAGATTACGTGTATAATTAATGGTCTGTAAACGAAACCGTTAATGATTTATTGCAACGGTAAAGATTGTTATATTGTTAGGGATTATTTAAAAACAATGTTTGGGTTTAATTTTAGTGACTCAATAGTAATGTTGTAAAAAGTTTTGACTATGGTAAACAACACAATGAAACTAAAGCTTTTATAGATATAATATGAACTTGTTTAAACTTGTAAAGGAAGTTGGGTTCAGACTAGTGATGTGCCGGAACGTCAAAAATGTATATCCGCGGATACAGATCTGAATACGGATATTTGGTGTCAAGATCCGCAGATAATAATAATAATAACTTTATTTCATTGCCACAGAACACACACACACAAAGCAAACGGGTATAACAAAGACACCACATTAAACAAAAGCAGTGTTGCGTTTTCCCGAACGCCCGTTATTTGCTTATATTATTTAATTATATAATAATATTGCTTACCGGTCCGTAGTTCTGGCTTGGCTTGAAAGTGTGTTTTGTGTGTACTAATGTGCCCTACCGTATGTGGTTATAAATATATATCATATACTACAATACTTGTAGTGTATAAATAGGAGAACGCGTGGCCGACCACTTTTCCAATCTAATCCCGTCGAAACCGTAATATGCAAATATTAATCCGCCGTAAATAAACTCAATAAAAATGCCGTGAAAAAAATCCGAAGTGACAGTCAAGTACCGAAACCGTAAATGTCAAAATCTTTTTTTTATTACTTTTTAAATTTCCTTTTCCGCGGTCCGAAACTCATAAGTCCTAAACAATCCCCCACCCCGAGATGAGCAACCCTCATCTCGCTAGTCTACCGGTAGACGGGACAGGGTTGCCACCGCACGGCGCATCACAGAGTCGCCGATCGAGACCTCTGCGAACCGAGGTACACCGTCAGAGCCTGGATAAAGCTTCAAAATGCGTCCTCTACGCCAACGTAGAGGAGAAAGATTTGAATCCTTAATCAGGACAAGATCCCCTACCCGTGCAGGAGCCGTTTTATCTGTCCATTTCAGCCGCTGCTGCAACGTGTGCAAATACTCCGAATAAAACCGTTTATTAAAATTTTGTGACATCTGTTGCAGCATTTGAAAGCGAGAAAGTCGACTCAGTGGTACATTCTCAAAGGGATACTCAGGGAGAGCTGCAAGGGGCTGGCCGATGAGGAAATGACCCGGTGTCAAAACCTCCATATCGTTGGGATCCGAAGAGAGTGGGCATAAAGGCCGTGAATTTAAAGTTGCTTCCACTCTGTAAAAGACCGTAGTAAGTTCCTCGAACGTAAGAACCGTTTCCCCAATAACACGTCTCAAATGTGTCTTAGCCACCTTCACGACAGCCTCAAAGATGCCTCCCCAATGAGGACATCCAGGAGGATCAAACTTCCACGTAATGCCCTGAGTAGCCATTGCTTGTCCCAAGTCCGTACTATGTTTCGTTAAAAAATCATGGACCTCCTTAAGATACCTGTCAGCAGCCTGATAATTTGTGCCGCAGTCCGACCGTACCAAACTCGGTAACCCCCTCCGTGAAACAAAACGTCCGAACGCCGCGATAAACGCTTCCGTACTAAGCGAAGATACTATTCTAAATGTACTGCCTTCGTTGACAGACAAACAAATACACATAAATAAACTTTGTAAGTCTTAGAGGTCCGCAAGTGAGAAGCCCTGACAATAAAAGGACCAGCGAAATCCGTACCGACACCGTGAAAAGGTCTGGTGACACTAACCCGATCGCTAGGTAGGTCACCCATCATAGGCTGCATGGTGTTAGCCTTTAATCGATAGCAAGGTATACACTTAAATATAACCGATCGGACGCACCGTCGCGCCGATAGTATCCAAAATTCCCGCTGAAGAATAGCAAGCAGTGCCGTACAACCTGCATGCGAGTTAGTAATGTGCCATCACTTACTATCAACTGCGTCAAGGGTCCGTCCTTGGGCAGCAAAAGGGGATGCCTAGCCGAATACGGCAGCTTCGAGTTGCGCAGCCGTCCGCCAACACGAAGTAATCCCTCGCCATCAATGAATAAGTTAAGTTTCTGTACGGCACCCTTTAACCGACCCGTCGTCCGTAACGATTTAAGCTCGTCAGAAAACCGTTCCGATTGTACCCGTCGTACCCAAAACATGAGAGCAGCACGCCGTTCGCCTGCCGTCAGAAACAAAGATGTATTTCTTACAACCGGTTTGCGAGTATTCGTTATAAACCGACGCATCCATCCCGTAACGGCCAGTAATTTATTAAGAGAGCTAAACCGCAGTAAAAGAGGGTTTGTGACGATTTCTTTCTCCACAGCCATGACACGCACACAGGGCAGCGGATCCGATCCGATTAAAACCGTAGGGGGCCATGACGACTCCGGTGCCGTCAACCAAGCAGGTCCCCACCAAAGGTTATGACTCACCAACGAGGAGCATAACAGCCGCGAGAGGCCACGTCGGCGGGGTTCAACTCGCCGGGTACGTGCCGCCAATTCAGATTCACTGACGAGTTTTGAATTTGCGAAACCCGATTCGCAACAAATGTTTCCAGCCTATGTACCGAGGTCTGGAGCCACGCCAAAACAATTTGGCTGTCAGTCCACGCATAAACGTTGCCTATGTTAATGTGCTTCCCGAGTGTATCACAAACATGATTCAATAACCGAGTAAGTAACGCAGCTCCCGAGAGCTCCAATTTGGGTATGGTTTGGCGGTTGCGTATAGGAGCCACCTTGCTCTTCACCGTGATTAGATGTAACGCTACTGAACCATCTGGCTGTATCGTCCGAAGATATACGACTGCCGCGAAACCCGATTCCGAGGCGTCACAGAAACCGTGAAGTGACGCATGATACTTCCCCGGTGGAAGTATTTTACGAGGTATAACAACCCTTCCGATAGTGGGTAACTGATCAATAAATGCGAGCCAGTCCGTTAAGAGTTCAGTAGGTAGGGTCTCATCCCACTTAAGCTCAGCCAACCATAACCGATGTAGAAAACATTTAGCCCAAAATATTATAGGAGCGATCCACCCGTTAGGATCATAGATACGAGCAACCGTAGACAGGACTAGCCGCTTAGTCCATATCTTTTCCGTTATTGTTAAAACCGAAAGGAAAAGATGTCAGGAACCGGTAAATACTGAACACCTAAAACCGATGTTGAACGAGGAGAGTCCGGATTCTCAAATAACAATGGATCTTGAACGTGATCCGCTGGTAGTCCTTCTAAGAGACGTGGACTGTTCGAAATCCATTTCCGTAGTTCATAGCCAGCCGTTGCCAATAACGCTATGAGCTCGTTACGTAAAATTAAAGCCTCCTGTTCCGAAGATCCACCCGTGATAACGTCATCGACAAAAATTTCCGACTCTAAGACGTCCGCCGCACGAGGGAATCGAACGCGTTCCCGTTGAGCGAGTTCCAACAAGCACCGCATAGCCATCCAGGGGCTAGATTTCAAACCGTACGTGTTTGTGTTCAGTTCGTAGACGCGTAATGGGTGAGACGGGTCCTCGCGCCAAAGAATCAGCTGATACCGTCTATCAGCCTCATCAATCACCGTTTGCCGGAACATCATGCGTATATCCGTCGCGAAGACCACCTGGTGTCTACGAAAGGCCGAAATAAGATCCGAAATATCTTTATGTAGTTTAGCACCCGAGTGCAGGATTTGGTTCAATGAAACACCGTTAGAGGAAGGGGCCGACCCGTCAAACACGACCCGTATCTTACCGCTATCCGATTTAAAAACCGCGTGATGTGGTATGAAATAGTGTTTTCCGATGAGTAGTCCCTCCGTGCCAGGGACATGTGACCTAATTGTACATATTCCCGCATGAACTCAATGTATTTGTCGCGAAACTCTGTATCTCGCTTCATGCGACGTTCCATAGAAAGCAGGCGTTTCTCAGCAGTGAGGTAGGACTGCCCCAGCGGTTTGCGAATGCTCACAAAGGGCAACCGAGTAACGAAACGACCGTTCGGTAACCGATAAACATTTTCGATAAAATGGCGCTCGCATTCTTCGTCGAGCGGGTCCTTCCGTGAAACCGTGGGTACCTCTTCTGTCTCCCAAAAACGCTGTACTAAATCCGAAAGAGAAACGCCCGTAAAAACCGTATCAAAACCGTATCATATGCTGGGCCCATAATCATATATCCGTAGTGCGATGGTATAGCAACCAAGCCATTATTATTTAAATTTATAGTGCGTCCGGTGCACAATAATTGACCAAGCACATCAGTACCAAGCAACAAATCAATTTTTCCAATATTTAAAAATTTTCTGTCAGCCAAAGACAGGTGAGAAGCCGAGTTCAAAATTTCCGAAGGTAATTCCACCTGTGGATGTTCTCCTAAAATATCATGTAACACTAGTGCTGTAACTGTAATAACAGGTTGAGAGACCGATTCTCCAACAATGTTAAAGGTACATTGACCATAAACATGTGACACGAGCACATCACCTATGCCACGAACCGAAATATTATTATTAAAAATATGTATAGGCCTAACCGTCTCGCCAAATTAACTGTTATCATGCAACCTTGCGAACCCGTGTCCGCTAGAGCCCGTGCTCTAACATAAAAACCGTTAATATCACAAATCCTTACCGCAACGGTAGGCAATAAAATAGTATTTAAAAAGGTTGCATTTGGCGAGGCGGCGGCGACTACCTATTCTTGAACGTCACTATGAAATGAAGCATTCACCCGATTAAAAACCTGGGCTGCCGACAGCGCCAGAGGGTTATATGTAGGGGGTCTCGAGCGCCCCAATGGCCCGAGTCAGGTGCCAACTGGCATCCGGTGTCCGGTAACCAACCGGATGACCGAAAGATGGCGGCGTGTTCCTCAATCGCGGCCGTTCCGCGAGTGGTGGTGAGAAACCCCTCGCTCTCGCTGCATACGAAGCCGCAGACGCATACTGTTCCGCAGTGACGTCACGGGATTCGTCCGCTTGAATATGCCCTATGCCCGCTGCATAGGGTGCTTGTACCATAGGCCCGGTGCCTCCCCACCCGTATGTGGAGATGCCTGTGAAGTAGGCCTAAAGCCACCCCCACCCGTATATGGAGGTGTCGCGCGCACGTCCACCCGTCGAGGCGACGCTCGTCCAGAATGAGGAGGTGAAGTCCGTACTTGTCCGCTTTGACCCCCTCCTGAAGGAGAACCAATCCGTCCCGCTGCAGGCCTAACTCCACCATTCCTATTCAGGCATAACATCCCGTGATGTTTGCCGTTACAATGAATACATGGCCGTGCCACTGCACAACTATTAGCAAGATGATCCCCTAAACAAAAATAACACAACTTGTGATTTTGCACAAAACACCTCCGCTGTTGAGGGAACAATTTATAAAATGTTGGCATTTAGATATGAAATGGCCTATGATGCCACAAAAGGTGCAACCAACCCGCTTGGATTGCAACCTATTATTAATAGTATGGTCCGATGTAGCCATACCTACCCTAGTCCCCGAGTGGGTGGCCTAATCCTACCCTGACTGAATACAGGTCTTCCCTGACTGGACACAGGCCTCCCAGATGGCCCTGAGGTAGCCGTTGCAGGAGGTGAGCCTACATTGTCAACAATCCGTGCTTCTTCCTCCAAGAAGGTCAAAAGGTCAATAAATTTAGGCAACGGGCTTGCCTCATCTCCGCTTCCATATTTTTGTTCAAATCTTAATTTTAAATCAGAGGGTAACTTATTCAATACAATATGGAGCAACAAGAATGACCACTCCGTTACTGGTAAATTTAATTTCTCCAAACAATTATAGGCCACCTTTAATGGATTTAAAAAATCATCCCTTATAAACATGATATTCCTTAAATAAGGCAAATTTAATATCTTTGCCACATGGGCATCCGCAATTAACCTAATATTTTGATATCTGCCCATCAATAGCGCCCTTGCAGTCTCATAATTGTTATCTGTTATGGTTAAATGTGAAATAACCTGGTGAGCGTCTCCCGATAGACAACTCAACAGATAACTTAATTTTTGTGAGTGTGATATATCCATCCGACAATGTACCAAGGAATCAAAAATGTTAATAAATGACATCCAAGTTTCATACCCACCAGAATACTTGGGCAAATTTAAATCCGGCAATCTAGTATAAATTGAGGCATTACTACTTGACTGACCCTTAACCGTGGGACTACTGGCCAGATCCAGTGTCCTTACCGCCTGAATAATGCTGTCATAATATTCTAAGCATTGCTTGTAGTCTGCCTGAGCTTGAATCAACCTTGCCTGCAAAGTTTCATTGTCTGGATTCATGTCAGCCCTATCATAACACATTTGTAAAGCTTGATCCAGGTCCGCCATGTATCTGTTTGCATTTGAAGCCCGCTCTTTCAAGGCCTCAACCCTGTCTGGTCTACTCACCAGAGAAAATGCGCTTACCAACCATTGCAAAATGCGACGAATTTCGTTGTAACCGTCCGACATTTTAATAATTATAGTAAATACAAAACAAAGAATTTACAAAATAACAGGTCCGTAACCGAAAAGAAAACCACGCTCTGCTACCAAATAATGTTGCGTTTTCCCGAACGCCCGTTATTTGCTTATATTATTTAATTATATAATAATATTGCTTACCGGTCCGTAGTTCTGGCTTGGCTTGAAAGTGTGTTTTGTGTGTACTAATGTGCCCTACCGTATGTGGTTATAAATATATATCATATACTACAATACTTGTAGTGTATAAATAGGAGAACGCGTGGCGACCACTTTTCCAATCTAATCCCGTCGAAACCGTAATATGCGAATATTAATCCGCCGTAAATAAACTCAATAAAAATGCCGTGAAAAAAATCCGAAGTGACAGTCAAGTACCGATACCGTAATGTCAAAATCTTTTTTTTATTACTTTTTTAAATTTCCTTTTCCGCGGTCCGAAACTCATAAGTCCTAAACAAGCAGTAAACGCAATATATAAAATACCATGAAAACATAGACACACAAAGTATAAAATACACATAAAACACAGTATAGTACACAGACAATGACTTAAACTATATGTTATACTTATAAGGGGCCATCCAAAATTACGTCACACGGTTAGGGGGTGGAGGGGGTTGACGAAGTGTAACATTGTGTGACAAGGGGTGGGAGGGATCTTAAATTTCGTGACGTCACATTCAAAATCTATCATAAACTAACTGTTAAAACGCAAACTTTAAATTATTACTATTAGTATGAAAAGTGCTGTAAATATTAACTTTTATTGTAAAGTCTTTATACTCTCATAAATAAATAAAGGAATAGTATCTTCTTCTATCTATTAATAGGGTTTACTCCCGAAACGTTACTATTTTTCAATTGCTTATAGTACGTGATTTTGAAAAATATAATAATAAAATCATGAAATGACCATGATAATATACTTATTTAATATAAGTAATCGTTTTTTGTTTTGTTAATTGATTTTGATGTTAATTTTATTAAAATAAAAATAAAACTGATTTCGAAATCGCTTTTATCATTCAATAATTTCTATAATTTCAAAATTTGTGACGTCACACTAGGGGGGGGGAGTCTCACAAATGTGACTAGCTGTGACAAGGACGGGGAGGAGCAAAAAAATCACGAAATTCGTGTGACGTAATTTATGGATGACCCCTAATGATGTAAACACAAGTGCTGGTGTGTGTGTGCGCCGCAGCAGGTGAAATAAGGCGACAGCTCAGTATAGTATTTGCTTACAGTTACAAGCAAATTGGTGATTTTCAGCTGTAACGGATACGGATAACGGATACGGTGATACGGATACGGATCTTAACTTTCTTACACAATCAGTGTCGGTGCGCGCGATCTTGAGTTGAAACATGTTTAGACTTGCATTGCGCGGTGGGTTCTAAAAAAATGTCTACAAAGAAGTGTAATATGGAATTATTTTCAGATTATAAATTATGAATGTGCTAAGTGTAAAACTCGTGATAGAAACTATTCCCGTAAGGGTAAAGGCTCAACTTCCTTAAAAAAACATCCTCAAGAATACGAATTATTCTTTAAAGAAAACGCCAAAAAGTAACGGATACGGACACGGATGCGAATCTTTCTTCTGCCTCGGATATCCGCGGATACGGATACGGATATCCAGCACATCACTAGTTCAGACTAATTATCTGAGGCCAACTTTTAATTGACGACTCCGTAAAAATACGGTGAGAAATAAAATAGCCTTTGCTGATTTCGGTTGCTTGTTCTTTCCAGTGCAAAAGTGCAAAAGTGATTGTAAGAAGCTTATTAGAAAACAATTTTTTTTTCATATTAAAATGAGTGCCGAGCCTTTCAAGAGGCCAATTGCAATTATAAACACCAAAAATCATTTTGTTATATAGGCGTCAGGTTACCCAAATATATTTCAAAGTTTTATTGAGCCACAAAAACAAACGTGCCGATTATGCTGCTATTGTGATAGATTACATTGCTCTAAAGAGGTTCATATCAAATTTGATTATTTTCATAAATGCAGGTAACTAATTTTACGGGCGTATTGTTTAAATCTGTCTAGTACAGTGATCCCAAAAAGGTCTATATGATAGATAGATAGATAAATTTTTTATTTGCACATAATTAACATTTGAAACACAGTATACAAACACAAAATTAAAAGCAGAAACAGAAGAAAAATAAATAAATAAATAAAACATGAAAATATATAATGGCAACCATCATGTACAAAACAAAGGAATTGTTTATATTTGCACTGTGTCAGTACTATGGATATGTGTTATAGCGGTGCTAATAGGTAAACAGCTCAGCATACGATTTGCCCATACAGACGGGCAAATCACTGATATTCTGCTGTAACCCTGAGGCCTAAAAAAAAGGTATCAAACTGCCAAACGATTAATAACTCAATGTAAAGAATAAAATATCGACCCCCTAGGGGTCTATGACAACCTGCAAGGGGTTTACGTCAACAAAACAAAAATTTGGGGGTCCATGAAATGAAAACGGGGGTCTACGACAATGGATCTCAACATACATTGATAGTACTTATTTACTTACATTATACTATCTTCTAAACTAATATTATAAAGAGGAAAGATTTGTTTGTTTGTTTGTTTGTAATGAATAGGCTCCGAAACTACTGGACCGATTCCAAAAATTCTTTCACCTTTAGAAAGCTACATTATCCCTGAGTAACATAGGCTACTTTTTATCCCGGAAAAATCGTCAGATCCCACGGGATGCGCAATAAAGGCTTCGCTCAAAAACTACTGCACAGATTTTCATGCGGTATTCATCAATAGATAGAGGGATTCTTGAGCAAGGTTTTGCGGTATTTTGTATCTCGGAAAAACAGATAGTCCCACGGGAAGCGCGATAAACCGACTTCCGCGCATATGTAGCCGTGGCCAAAGCTATGACCATTAACCCTCTATAGACCCAATCCCGAAATCCACGCAGGCGAAGCCGCGGGCAGAAAGCTAGTCTAATATAAAGACAAAAAAATATTTATGAAGTAACTATGAAGTAAAAAAAATACTGTAAATGTTTATAAAATTTTGTAAGTTTTTAGGATGTAGGTGTGCAATATCAGGTAAGTAGGGGGTCTACCCAAAACCGAAAAACATTTCAAAGGGTTCTACTACGACACAAAACAGTTTGGGGGTCTAGTATTTCTCGAGTTACACTTGATAAACGTATGGTATGCCTTCTTACAGCTTAAGTAAGACTAGGCCCCATTCTATATAGACCGTAGCCATTTGGGTGTACTGCGTCTTTTCTAGCGCTTATGTCCTCTTTATAGGAGAGCGTTGACTGCGTCGTCTCCTGAGGATGCGGTCTTCCTTGTCACGTCAAGCCATAGAGTCATTAGGACCAACGGCTCAGGCTGAGTTTTGTCGGTAGGTCATTCTGGTCTGCGTCGAATAGGACGGGAGGGATCGACACATTGCCACCACTGCGCATCCGACCTCGACTCGGCCCAGCACACGCTGGCGGAGTGCCCCGCGTGGGCCTCCGAGCGCCGAGTCTTGGTCGCAGAGATCGGGCGAGATCTGTCTCCGCCGGCATTGATTGCGGCAATGCTGGCGGACGAGGGAGATTGGAGGGCTGTGGCCTCCTTCTGTGAAGCAGCTTCTGGGGAGGAGAGCCCCACATAACCGCCGGCTCGCCACAGCCGGGGTATGCAATTTAAAGCATTTTCATCAGGGGTAAAAAAAAAAAACAAAAAGTTCATTCTGGTCGAGGCTGGCTACCGCTCACGCTAGGTGACGCCTCTCCGTCTGGGGGATTGTCCAAGTGTTCTCGGACAATCCCCTCCGTGGCTATGGCTCGAGGCAGCCCCAGAGCGCATGGCAGTAGAGTCGCGAAAGCGCATCCTGCCATGCGCCTCGTTTGGGCCTAGAGAACCGGGGGGTTTTAGTGGGTAGGCCGGTCCTCTCAGACCGGAAAGCCCCACACACGGCCGCGCCTTGCCAGCGCGGTATCACGGTGTATATAAGGAGCATTACCCCTCGGAAGATCATTCTGGTCGATTCGTCTCGATTAGTCTACCGTGGCACTTGGTTGCGGTGTCCTTGAGGAAGCTCAGCCTCCTAACCAGAGGGTTAAAAAGAGAAATTACCGACAAATTTGCACATAAAACTTGAGCCTGAGCTGTACTTTACGTCCTCATCATAAAGATGTCTATTCGCGACGGAAGATTTACTAGCGCGGAGTCGGCGTGCGCACGCGCAACGCACGAGACGCATGGCCTGTCGCCTGCTACTAAGTATCTACCTACTGTTAATTATATACAAAGATTCTGCAAAATTAGATTTTAATATATGAGATATTTGAATTTTGTGTACAAAAAATGTTTTTTGACATATTATGACTATGGGGTAGTATTGATAGGAAAAAGCATTTTTTTTTCAAATAACACAATCTTGATAGGTCGCGAAATTCCCACTTATCCTCACTCCCAATTCTAATAGTTACTCGGCACGAATTGGGCCGGCTCGACCGGAGTGATACCACGGCCTCACAGAAATTCGGCGTAAAATAGCGCTTGCGTTGTGTTTCGCCGAGTGAGTGAGGGTATCGGAAGCCCAACCCCCCTTTCCCCCCTTATTCCCATTTAAAAGGCCGGCAACGCATCTGTGACTCCTCTGGTGTTGCGGGTGTCCATGGGCAGCGGTTATCGCTTACCATCAGGTGATCCGTTTGCTCGTTTGCTGGCCTAACCCATAAAAAAATATATACTTATGCATTTTATGTATTATAAGTACTTATATACATTGTATGTTATTATTAATTATATATGTAGTTTATGTCATATCCATATAAACATTATTTATAATCGCGAAAGTTTTTAGCTATGGATGGATGTTTGTTGCTCTTTCACGTAAAAACTACCGAATGGATTTTAAATAAAACTTTTCAGTAATATAGCTTGTACATAAAAATAACACATAAGCTACAAATTATAACCATATTGTGTGAATTGTCCAAAATATAACGATATATTGACCTGCGCAGGACAACTATCGATTCGACAGGACGAAACATTGAAGTGTCACCTCAGGAAATCTCTGTTAGAAACAAGTCCACCATTTGAAAAGTTAATTTACTATTATGTATTTTAATCCATTTCTGCAGTCCCATAAATGCCCTATCATATGATAAATGTGGTGGAGTGTATTCCAGTAGAATTGCAGACAGCGTCAACAATAGTCATTGAAAAAGAGCGAATTGAATATTATTTCGTTCAAATATAAATTTATTTACAAGTAAAAAAAAAAAGATCCCGTAGAAAAGTACCACTAACTTAGGTACTCAACAGTAGTTCGCAATGTCTTCTTCAATCAATACATACCTAGTATAAAACAAAGTCGCTTTCGCTGTATGTCCGTATGTATGCTTAGATCTTTAAAACTACGCAACGGATTTTGACGCGGTTTTTTTAATAGATAGAGTGATTCTTAAGGAAGGTTTGTATGTATAATAAATGCATAATATAGTAGAGAAACACTGATAAATTTAAAGGTTTCTAATGTGATGTCGTAAATAAGCACGTTTTTTTGCGCTTATATTGCAAACGCTGGCTGAACCCTACGAGATAGACCAAAATAATGTACTACAGTATTGTACAACTTACAAAAATCCACAATAAAGTCCGCGATGGTATATGTCTATCTCTTAGGGATAACCCACCATAACCATTTTTTCACTGCACCCGTGCGAAGCCGGGGCGGGTCGCTAGTAAGCAATAAGTAATATAATATTCGAACGCTCCTTAAATCAAAATTTTAAAAATACGCTCATTACTTTAATTGGTGTCATTCTAATTGAATTACTCGAAATAGGTCGTCGAAATGATAAAAAAATATGTCCCGAATAAGTTGGTCCGGATACATCCGGAAGCGGCGGCGACGACGCACCAGATGTCGCGACAAGAATATTCCGTGCGCACTCGTGGCAATGTTGCCATTGTAAATATATATTTTATGGACATGTAAATTATAAACTGTCAAAATATTATTTATCTGTGTTGATCTTTAATGCGTAATCCACGTAAAGGATTTTTTTTACAGTATATTACGGTATAGCTGTCAAAAGCGACCCGCCTTCTAGTGTACTACCTATGTTGTCGACCTAAACACGGTCGAGACTTGTCACTATCAGCTATAGGTGGGGGGGAGTGGGAGGCTGTCGATTCCTTCTGTGATGATGTGATATCGCAGAAGGCAGCGAAGGGAAAGCAGAAAAACATCCCCAAGTTGCTCTCCTCCGCCGGAGATGTTTGGATGGTAGAAGACGGGCCTACGCAGCTCGCTTTTCATGACCACCCTAGGTGTGGGCTGTCCGCTAGGGTCGCTCCAGATGCTCGCATATACACCCCCCTGTCTAGGGATCATTGCTATGTTCACAATAATCTCCATAGGCGTTTAGACCCGGCGAGTAAGGCGATCAAGGTGATCCAGAGAAATTGGGTTACCCAGTCCCTGGATCGTCCTTATTAGCCCTCATCAAGTAGGGGGACAGCATTCTACCTTGAGAAAAAAGAAGGTCTCACACATTAATTTATGTACCTGTGATGAGATCGTATATCAACTGCTGATAAAACTGAATTTACAAGGCAAAAAAGTCGGTGA
This sequence comes from Scirpophaga incertulas, assembly GCA_036419045.1. Lineage (NCBI taxonomy): Eukaryota > Metazoa > Arthropoda > Insecta > Lepidoptera > Crambidae > Scirpophaga > Scirpophaga incertulas. The sequence goes on from CM071627.1 coordinate 40,486,848, forward strand.
AAACCAAAATTAAAAAGGTTAGTTAAAAAAATTATTGGGTAAGGAATTTTATAATGTTCCTACAATATGTTAAATTATAAGTAAATATATTAATGCAACTAGCAGGCCAAACAAACATTTCAAAAGTTACAACTTTATTACACACACACACACACACTGCCATATGTCCGGTTTTTGCGTGGAGTCATTAAAAAGGATGATGAAAATTCGACTGATGACGAAGAAAATTCGACTATGAAATTATATTTATTTTCATTATATGTTCTGCAAAGACGTAGAACATTATTTTGTTCTATAATCAATATTTCTCGCAGCGCACGCGACGTATGAAAGATTTTTGGTAATTTTTTTCACACCTTGGGTTACATTATTGGAGTTTTAGTATGAATCCGTAACTTTTTGAAAATTTAATATAGCCTATGTTCGCCGAAGACAGCTTGCCAACAGCTTTTTTATTGTAATAATTACCGAAATCTGACGTGCCCACTATATTGGTGTTGATGGGAGACGAGGAAATGGCTCACCTGACAGTAAAAACAGCATTATAAGAACCGATATTTTGTACAATTAAAATAAATATAAAAAAGTGAAATTCAGTTCAATTTGAGACATCATTACATTCAGAGTATGCAGTTTCTTTCACATATTTAAGTATTACCCATTCCTAAAAACATATAATAATATCAAAAGCCACCTGTTAGGGAAATTTTTTATTTTGTCTCTGGCGACACAAGCGTTCCTCCACGTGCCTTTGATTTTACGCTCGCACTCCCGTCCCGAGTCAAATTTAATTGGCGAATTAGCTGAGACTTTTATGATGTCCTGTGCCAGATTTGAAATGTAATTAGTGAGACGTAGAATGTAAACATTACTAAGAAGTAGCTCACTAATAGCTTTTGTGGAAAATAAATCTATAAAATTGCCAATGTTGTCTGCATTTATTAAGTGATTCAGCCCCGATTCGGTGAAATGTTCACTAAAAGGATGTTAACTAAAAGGAATTATGCTTGAATGGTTAATGGGCAATGTTGCAAATGTTATTTTATTTTATTTGGAAAACTAACAGTACTTAATAACTATTTAACATCTACTTATAATACTACGGACTATTTACGAGTTTTCGCATATAAATAACTAACCTAAAACTTGACTGCTATCTTAATAATTCCTATGAACATTATTGACAATATGTCTAAACTAATCATCCGGGAACCGACTCAATCCATTGCTGCGAGACCACATGAGCAAATCTGGATGGAGCTGAATTAAATAGATCTAAATCTTGGATATTTCCTAACTCATTCACTCAATTATATCCTTAATCTATTGAATATGAAAGGTGTCATTCAGGGTAATATCCTTGGTCCAATATTTTTGTTTATCAATACTGTGAGGCTACCGTGCACGCCCCGTGGTGATGGGTGATGTCTCTCCTGTCTGGGAGACTGTCCAGGGGTTCTCGAACAGTCCCTCTCTTAGCGTTGGCTCGACCAGACCTAGGTCGAGCCGGCCCCGGAGCACGTGGCGGTAGAATAGCGAAAGCGCACATGTGCCCCACATGGGCCTAGAGAACTTAGGGGGGTTTATTTGGGAATAGGGACACTATTCATAGAGCCATGTTTGGTAACAACATTATTTATAATATTGTATTATTTTATATGTGTATGTAAACATACATACGACTGTAATCGTATTAGGTATGATTGTATCTTATACTATATTGTATTTTTATATTATATTATTATAATTATTAACATTGAAAAGAGGAGATAAAAAATAGACCTTCAGAGTTTCTTGCCTGTTCTTCTCGAGAAGGCTCTCCCAATTTCTGAACAGGTTTTTTTCCTTAATCGTACGGACAAGGTTTTGGTTTTTTTTAAGCTTTTTTTTTTGTTTTGTTTGTTGACGTCAATAAGTGCCTGGTAAGGTCTATGTTGAATAAAGATTATTTTCATTTTGAGTGGGTAGGCCGGTCCTCTCAGACCGGAGAGTCCCACACACGGCCGCGCCTAGCCAGCGCAGTGCGAAAAAAAAAAATGGTCCAATATTTTTGTTTATCACCATTTTAATAGAAACCTAGATTCAGAGATAACAGCCCGGACAGTATCAACCCATCGACTCGTCGAAACTAAACGGCGATCACATCAAACCGGCATCGATGAGCGCAGATAACGCGCGTCGTAAACCCGCGTCGGTCCGCGGTAACTACACATCGCCGCGAGATAACTAAACGCCGTTGACGATAACGACACAAAGTCTGCTTGTTAACGAGATAAGAGGATAGTTACGTCCGATCGGCAGTTATCGAAATGTTGTAAGCGTGGGCGTTGTTTCACGGTAACGATCTTTAAAGGTTGGTTACACCGGGCGAGTGCTACAATTAACATTTAACTGTAATGACTTAACGGCATTGATAAGGGGCAGCTTTATAATCTAAAGGTGTCAACGACAATGTTAATATAATGTCCAGGTGTTCACGATGATGTCGAACTTGTACAAAGTACTGTGCTCGCATAAAGAGCTGTTAACTCGAACGCGAATGCAATAGTTATAAAATAACTATTGCATTATCATTTTATTGCAGCTATTGCATAATTAGTTTATTGTTTAATTATAACTATTGCATTATCATTTGTCACCGTAATCCTGCGAGTCTTCGACTAGCTCTTCCAAAAACACTCTCTCCATCACAACTCGTCATGTCAGGAACACCGTTCAAAGTATTTTTTAAAAATCATAAAACATGAAATGCGACCTATAAGATAGATACCTAGATATACTTTATTCAAACTGACAACACAAACAAAACACACACAAAAGAAAACATTATAAAGTAATAAAATATATTCTGGTAACAAATTGTACATTAAAGAAAGGTTTGAGTTTCAAATGTGTGCTGCAGTTTGAAAAGGACTTATAACTGCGTTCCTGTTACACATTTAGTGTTTTACTATAATTATTGCATTATCATTTTATTGTAACTAGTGCGTTATCATTTAAATATTTTATTAAGACTATTGCATTATAATTTTATTGTAACTAATGTGTTAGCATTTCATTGTTTTATTAAAACTATTGCATTACAATTTTATAATTTATAATTAATAGCGTTAAGGTCGCGCTTAAGGTCGTACATTGGAATTATTGCATACCTAATTAACCGATAAACAGTACATGACTTTGGCTACGCTGAACTGTGTATACTCCAAATATTCCATTCAAGCCGTAGGACCCTTATGGCCCGAGCGGGGTCGGGAGATGGCCGATCCCGCTCGAAGGAGGCGGCGCCGGGCTCAGTAGCACAGCTGCGGCGCCGCCGCGGGTCGCCGGCGGGCGCGAAGGAGTCGCGCCCGTAGATACGGCGACCCGGGATGGACCACGCCCCTTGCGTGGCCGGGGGGCGTCGTCGGTGGAGGAGACCGGGGGAGGTAGTATAGCCTCCCCCGAGGCGGGCTCCCCTGTATCTCGACTCCCTCGCGCCCGTAGATACGGCGACCCGGGATGGACCACGCCCCTTCCGTGGCCGGGGGGCGTCGTCGGTGGAGGAGACCGGGGGAGGTAGTGTAGCCTCCCCCAAGGAGGGCTCCCCTGTATCGCCTGGGGAGTGGAGGCTGGGGGTTCCCGGAAGTAGCTTGGTGTTCCCGGGGGCTCCCTACATGCCTGAGGAAGGCCATCCCTGAGGTTTTTTAGTAGGTAGGCCTCCCCCTTCTGGGGAGGAGAGCCCCACATAGCCGCCGGCTCGCCACAGCCGAGGTAAGCAACTTAATGCATTTTCCTCAGAGCTCTAAATAGCACATAATTATACACGATTCCTGGTAATCGATAAATTAAACGCACATGTAAGACATTACCATAAAAAGCAGTAAAAGTCAAAGGGGTATAACCAAGAAAAGACTCTTTACATTTACTAAACAACATCACTTGTTGTTGTTTACCAATCTTATGTTAAGAATATCATTTGTTAATTGTTTACAATCTCAAGTCTGTTTGTCTATACTAATATTATAAAGAAGTAAAGTTTGTGTGTTTGTATATTGTAAGGGGTAATCTCGGGATCTACTGAACCGATTTTAAAAATTCTTTCACCAATAGAAAGCCACATTATTGATGAGTATCATCATCATCATCATCATCATCATCATCATCAGCGGACGGCGCGCGATGGCTTCGGGTTTAATTCAGTTCGCTTTCGTGCTCGCTTCGGGGATTAATAATATTATGCCCAACGAAGTGGGCGCGGGTCAGCTAGTATACAATATCATAAGTAAATTACCTTCAATAATCAAAGTAATCAAGCATAAGTAATTAACAAATTGATTCAATGATAATTGTATCCCCACCGATCTTTTCACATAAATAGTACAATTGCTATTAGAACATTCATTCTAGTGTCGACACACGCATGGTTAAGTCGTGTCGTATCCCTCTTATACTCAAAATTGTATTCTTAGTAATAAATCAAATAATAAATATATTCCTTTAAAAAAAATAGTTTGTGTCGCGTATCACTTAACATATGTCTGGCTTATATTTATCTGACCAGACTATCTTTCGCATTATAAGGTTTCTTAAGTCATCAAAAAATTGACATATTGACATGTTGCAATTTAATTAGGTCCTTATGCACCATAGTTTGATGGCATAAATTAACATGTCAAAAATTCGTAAAATTTAATCAAATGCATTACACAGAACTATGGTACTTTCGTACTTTTGATATAACTATATGGTGCGCAATAAAACAAAATACTACTCAATAATTTGTTTCCATTAAATAAACGAATAAAAAGGGTTTACTCGTAGAGTGCCCTTCCATGGTCTACCTTCCTTACAGTTTGGAGCATTATTTATCATCATTTTAACAAACGTGTTTTTTTTGCAAGACGTATATAAAAAATGTGACAACATTAAAGCATACACTGCACACAATAATTTTCTTTTTAATGAAAATGTCGCTGCATATTATCAGCGGACATAAAGTGTGGCTGTTCCGCTATCATAGCGCATATCGCTAAAGGCACCGCAGCGGCCCCTAATGACGATGAAACAAAACAGTCGCCAACAAAGGCCGGATCTTATCTGGGATCTTTATAATAATTACAAGAGACATGTGGACGTCTCAATCGGGTTTCGCTCGCGAGCCCGCGTCCTGAATCCAATTACCTTGCCGGGGGGACGGAAATATCTTGGCGCTGAAGAAAAATGATTATTTTAAAAAGTCATGCCGCACAACCCTACAAAATTTCTGGGGCCGCGAACAAAAGCGACTCACACTACACCAGATAAGGTTGAAACTCAAATTAACTTCGAACGAACATACGCCGTATCAACCCCAAATCTTCCAGAACGAGGCGGAGCGTCCCCACTACGTACGAAGCCAAGAGGGGTGGTAGCGAACGTCAGTATCGCCGCAGCGGTGGGGGAAGACGGATGCCCGTCTGCGCCCATCGCTCATACGAGAACACGATACCGAATTCAATTCCCCATAAATATTCCGGCGCCTTGTTCGTTTTACAGCGCTCTCCGTCATTACATTTGTACAGGCCTCACGAATATCGAGCAGCGGTGTAATCGCGACAGTCGTACTAATGTCGTTTAGTTGCCGTGAATTAATGCTAGGTTCGAATGTGTTAATAACATGTGCCTCGTCCCATTACGGATTGTGTGCACAGAATTCACGCTACAAGTTTTGAGGTGACCATAAATCTCGGACGTGATTCGGATGACTTCGCGGATTCGAGATTAGATTTGAGATTAGAAATGGAGAAATGTTGAGGTGTGCGTGTGAAATACGGTGCAAATGGAAGATTTATGTGTGTGCTACGCGTACGGAATGTTTTGGAAGATGTGTGAATGTTTGTAGGATGACATATTTGTATATTCAAAAGTTTATTGCATAATTAGCAGCACTAAATTCTATTAAAACGGTTCGGCGTTCAAATGTACGGATAAGAACTTTACGATTCTGTTTATAGTGAAATTGTTAATTGCACAACAATGTGTGTGCAAAGCTACTAGATATGTACGCTGTTGCCATTTATGTATTCACGAGTCACGACTAGAAAGAGCGGCGATTTGAGCTTCGAGCTCTTTTTCAGAGGCTGCGCGTTCCGCGGCGGCCAAAAAGAGCGCTCAATTTCGACAAGTCTTCTAGCGTGCTCTGCCTCAAGCGCCAGTTTTTGCGCTGCTCGTGTAGACGAACTAGTGGAGTCAGCGTTGGTGGCAGCCCTTCGCTGATTTTCCTTAGCCATTGAGCGAGTGATCATTTTTATTATTTAATTAATAAATTGGGTACTTACAGTTCTCGCGAAGCTACTTACTCACTTTCCAAATACTTCTGACACCAATTTTGTGGACGTTGCAAATATTAATTAAAGATTTTAAATATTTAACACATTTATTATAGTTTGACAACGTAATCAATACATAGTATAAAACAAAGTCGCTTTCGCTGTATGTCCGCATGTATGCTTAGATCTTTAAAACTACGCAACGGATTTTGACGCGGTTTTTTTTAATAGATAGAGTGATTCTTAAGGAAGGTTTGTATGCATAATAAATGCATAATATAGTAGAGAAACACTGATAAATTTAAAGGTTTCTAATGTGATGTCGTAAATAAGCACGTTTTTTTGCGCTTATATTGCAAACGCCGGCTGAACCCTACGAGATAGACCAAAATAATGTACTACAGTATTGTACAACTTACAAAAATCCACAAAAAAGTCCGCGATGGTATATGTCTATCTCTTAGGGATAACCCACCATAACCATTTTTTCACTGCACCCGTGCGAAGCCGGGGCTGGTCGCTAGTGAATAATAAAAGAATTAATACAATTGTGACAATTAACAATAAAAGTAGAAAAACGTAATAGACGTATAAAAGTACAAATATATAAAAGAACATTGTGTCGGCAACATACGCGATTCAATTAAAGGATCTCAATTAATTGATTCAGCAAACGAAGATTTTCTCTCTTTTATCGACATACTTTTTTAAGATATAAAATATGACAGAACTAAGGTGAACAGATGTGCGGTCGGTAAAGTAGTTTTTGATTGCGTTTTCACTGAATTATTCATCGATCCATTTATAGACTTCAGATATTTAAAAAACAGTCGATATTTTATTTAAAAGCTGCCGAATAAGGTTCATTATTCATACAAAATTATCGCAAATCCTACAACGAGGAGGCATGTCTAAAAAAAGACAATAGTGTTTGTAAAGATATAGCATAATGTTTGAATACTATTGTTATTTTAGTCGAATTATACAAAAAAGAATTAGGAATAAATGTGTTAATATTAAGACATATTGGCGTTCCTAATTGATAAAACTTAATTAACATTACAATGTATTTCCAAGACAAATCCATTCGCTCACCATCTTTGGAGGTTAAAATAAAACTTATCTTTTAAGTTTCTGATGAGATAAAATTCAATATTCAAAGTTTATAAAAAAAATGCTCTTTTTCAAAATAGGGGTTGATCGTTTTTTTTTTGTATACGCTCACAAAACAGTAACAAATTTTAAAGAATGTTAAAAACGAGATAATTTGAGACCCCGGAGGAGAATATAGGGATATTTTTACCACGGCAAAATATATTTTTCCTATCGGAAAATCGGATATGACGCGGAAATGTTGTAAAATATTTTTACTGACAACAATTTGACGAATCCGATAAGAATGTTCCGTTGTATAGTTAGAGGAAAAAGTAATTTAACAGACAAATTTGATCGTTACAAGCTCAGTACAAGAGCAAGGGTGTCACAGGGCGAGAACTCCGGACGTCCGGCGGAAGGGGGCGGAGCTTTGCGGCCGCCATCTTGGACCGCTGCGCGCGCACGACGTCGCCGGCGGTCCAAAATAAACATGTGGCTTAACAAAGATTTTTCACTTAATACCTTGTAAGATATATTTATTATTTATTGAATGATATAGTATTTTTTTACATACATACATACACTCACGCCTTTTTCCCACGGGGGTAGGCAGAGATTACGTCCTTCCACTTGCTACGGTCCTTACATATCTCTTTCGCTTCATCTACTTTCATAACATTCCTCATACATGCTCGACGATTGCGGGTACTTCTGACCTGGCCTTTTTTGAGGACACTTTCGATTTGTTCGAAATATGTTCGCCTAGGTCTTCCTCGTCCCGTGTCTCCACTCACTCCAGCTTCATAAATCATTTTGGTCAGTCTACTTTCATCCATCCGTTCCACATGCCCAAACCACCCAAGCATCCCTTTCTCTATTCTTGTCACGATATCCTCTTTCAAACCACATTTCTTTCTAATCACTTCATTATACAATCTGTCACTCAGTTTTCACTTTATTTATTTATTTATTTATATACTTTATTGTACATATAGTAAATCATATTGTTATTAAGACTATAAAGTAAACAAAAGGTGAACTTATCTCTAAAAGAGATTTCTTCCAGTCAACCCTAAGTAGTGGAAGTAGTAGAATGGTGAGATGACTCAAGTGTATTCGAATCTAGTATTAATTTTTAATTAAATATTTATTTTAACAATATGTACCTATATCTAAAAGATAACACCTATACAGTATATACATACTTACATATATATAATAGATATATTACATACATATTACATAAATAATAATATATAAATAAGAAAATATAAAAAAATTACAGATCAGTACAAAACGATGGAGTTGTTGAAATATAATGACATACGTTACCTATGTGTTGATTTGCGAAAGGTAAAAGTTAAAAGGTAAAAGTTCAAAAGTCTACGGTGAGACTCCTTGTGCTGGAAAGATCCAGAAAGGGCAATTTTTTTTCTCTGTGTATTTTTATTGACATATCAATTAGAAGCTAGCCTCACATAAACAACTTGACATTATATCTATAAAAGCTAAACTATAGCTTTTTATTTGTTTTATTTACTATAGTAAAAATATTTGTCAAGTTTAAGTAATTTAATTATTAACAGTATATAACTTTTTTTTTATATTCTTTACAATTGATTTAAATCTAAGGAAATGCAAATCGGTAGGCAACACTTTTAGGAACGAATGACGAAAATACAATGGAAATAGTTTTACCGAAACAACTTTTAATTACTCTCAACATTTGTTAAATTAATTCGCATACGAAGATTTTTTATGACAAAACGTTGTTTACAGAATAGCGACTTAGGCTGTAACAATAAAGTTAAAAGTCTGACTTAGTTAGTCTACGTTTTGTTACTCTCTTTCTAAGATATGATATTTATTGAAAGATAAACGAAACAACAACTTTGATTAGCTAGACATAAAATTAACTTACATTTTTACTTTAGAGGCCATATTAATAATATGGCCTCCAAAGTAAAAATGTACGATAAAAATGTTTTATCATTACATTGTTAGTATTAAAGTTCAATAGAATCTCTATTGAATGTCATATTGTCAAAAACATTGACATCTATATTCGAGTGAATAGTAAGTACATCGGTTTTAAAATGACCCGGGTTCGAATCCCGGCGGGGACAGATGTTATATGTAGGCTACATAAACTACAATTTTAATATAAATGGTAGTCTATGTAGCCTACATTTGCCCACAATATGGTAAGTGTCAAGTAGGTAAGTAGAAAAAAATCTATAATCTGTGCAGACGAAATCTCGCGGACACTTACTATATATAAATTGTAGCTATTTGCATTAATTGTGTAGCCTATGTGTTATTTTGATGAATAAGCTATGTTATTATAAAGTTTTAATAAAATCAATTCAGTAGTTTTTACGCGAAAGAGTAACAACCATTCATCCATACAAATTTTCGTGTTTATGTTTATGGAGATATGTTTTGACGTCAACCTGGAAAGGCCATGTTGAATTAAAAAAAATTGATTTTAACACCGACAGTGAAATTTATTTTTCATTTCTCATACTCGGAAAGTTGTGTTGTTTTGATCTGATTATTGGGTGGAAAATACTGCTTCCCGACATAGGGAGGGAAAAACTCATACAATTTACTTCCCACCCAAGGGCCGGAATGAACTTTAAAAATAGAACTACGAATGTCAGCTACGAACTGTCAGTTGTGAACTATAAAAAAAAAAAATGCTGCGGCCATGTGAGTTTCTAAACAGCCAGTGTGAACTTAGCGCAAACTACTTCCAGCGGAATAAGCCGCAACAAACACGCGGTGAGTTCCATATTTAAAATTTAAACAGTCGACATAAATTGGCGGGTTGTGAATTTATTATATATATCTGTGACGGAATTTGAAAAAATTCAAATAATCTCTTATACTAGTTAAGATTTTAATTTTAAAAATGAGTTCAAGCGATTCCCACATATTGACACCAGATTCAATTAAAGACGACGCAAATTGTGTTCTGCCTACTGATGGTCTACTGATATTATCATATATTATCAATAAATAGATTAAATAAACAACCAATGTTTTATTTTCCTCATATATTCGAAGTGAAAAAAAGTAGTGTTTAACACGGGTAAAAGAATCAATTCCTTCTCGGACTATAGCCGTCTAAATACCTCGGGAATTGATTCTTTCCACCCTCGGTTAACAATCTACTATAGCGCAACAAAAATTGAACCCCGAACCTCACGTGTGACAATCACAAGCGACGTAACAGATATAGAAAAGCGAATTCTTCTGCTTCGAATCCTGTACATTGCTTCCGCCGCTACCAGGGGCGCAGCGGTCGGCAGGAGACACGCGTCGCGTAAATCAGCTCGCCTGCCGCATCTATCAAGCGGTCGCGGCCATCAATCGACGGGACCAAAATAGGACGGCCCCAACTTGGTGCTTTACATTCTCACCTAAGGAATGTAATGCAGGCGGTGGTTCTCAACCAGCGATCAGTGAAACGCGGAATTCGAACGGTAACAAATTATTGTGTGCATATATTTTTCATCTTTGCTGGTAATAATACAAGGTCCAAAATCGATAGCAAAATACCATAAACAAATAGCTATCAAAGTTTAAAGCAAACTTTACAATATTTACGATCTAAAAGACACTTTGTTACAGTTGAAAATATATTTTCACATTTCAATTGAATGTAGTTAAAATTAAAAAAATGAAGGTTGAATTTGGGAAAATTTACCGACGCAGTTCTAGACACTTTTTCATTTATACAACGATTTGCGTTATTCTTTGTTATTAATAATGTTGTTGCGATATACAAAAAATGCAACAAATCACAGTAATATTCGTTTGAACAACAACATAATTTTTTGAGAAAGTTTAGTTATAACAAAAATATTTCTGGTGTGTTACATAGTTTTAGTTGTATATTTCAATATATGTATTTAGTTAAAAAAATTATCATTAGGTTTATTATATTTAATTTAATGTTTAGCTTTTTGTAAATAAGTTACTTTTTCAAATAATATTCGCAATTATGTAAAAACTAGTAACTACTTTCTGCCCGCGGCTTTGCCCGCGTTATATTCGAATTTCCCACAGGAAGGATATGTTTTATGGTATATACGGGGTATACTATCTGTGTATCGGTTCAGTGGTTTTTACAATACTGCCATACAACCTTTCACCCCCTCCTTTCAACCCTTTACAACCCTTTTCTGCTTTAAAAGGTAGCTTCTGTCCTGTCTCAGCCTCTAGACTATATGAACCGATTTAAATGAAATTTGGTACACAGATATCTGTGTACCAAATTTCATTTAAATCGGTTCAGTAGTTTTAACAATATTTCTATACAACCTATTATCCCTCCTTTCAACCTTTTACAACCCTTTACAATCTTTTTAGAATGAAAAAGTAGCCTATGTCCTTTCTCAGGCTCTAGACTATCTGTGTATAAAATTTTGTTTAAATCGGTACAGTAGTTTTGGCGTGAAAGCGGAACAGACAGACAGACAGACAGAGTTACTTTCGCATTTATAACATTAGTATGGATATAAAGAATTTTATTAAATGAATCCGGATCAGGGGTAAAAAAGTTACTGATTAAAGAAAGGTGGGGAACCACTGAGTCCGTACTCGTTAGTCCATTGGATATCTGTCGGAATCGGTGGCCTTCTAATGAACACGAGCCCCTAGTATGCCATAAACTATGTAACAGGATTACGTTTATAGTATCTTAGTCTATCTATCTAGTGAAATGATTCCATCTTGTGCAAGATTACAAATTATACAAACACTGCAGCGAATAAAGTTTATGAAAAGTATCAAAGAAATTCACGTACGAATATATGTCGTGAAATGTTTTATTTATGAGATGTTATTAATGCTAAATTGTTCCAGTGTAACATATATTTTGAAGAGTCTCTAATTCTATTAGTGACTAGCACCCGGCCCCGGCTTCGCACGGGCTTTAAATAAACATTTCAAAAGTGTTAATTCTTTACACACAAACACACACTCTCGTCTACATACATACTCGTTTTTGCGTGGGATCATTAAGATAGAATAAATTGAAGGACGGCTACGTCGCTTATAATTATTATGGTGCCGTCTAACCGAACGGCGTGAGCGGCGACCATGCGACAATTTTCAAATAACTTAGTAATTTTTGAATTTGTGATATCTTTCGAATGGAATGTCCAAATTGAATAATTCAAAAAGTTATATAATGGTAAGGTAAACAACTTCTTCGGGGCAATTTTTTCGTATCCCCTCCCAAGGAACATTTTAGCAAAAAAAAAATCATTTTAACTAGTAGAATAACAGCTTGAGACTTTATGAACGGTGTACAAAAGCGTACAAATATATTTAAGGCTGTATAGAGCATTCATTGTATTCTTTTATACAGCATGGCTGTACAAAACAGAAATTACTTTTAGCTGTTAAGTAGCACGGGAATACTCCAAAATACAGTGCGTGGTAATACTTTAAGCAAGTTTATATGACTAGGGCAGTATATCAACTGAATAATGCTCTAGAATTATTTCTTTTTGCAGCCTAGTTCTGTTGAATATTGCTATATCTCAATAAAGGTGTATACTTACTCTGTAGTACAGTAATCACATATGGCTTGATAATGGTTATCTAGGACACCCTTATAAAGCTAATTTCTGTACAAGAGTGTCATACAATGTTGTCTGCTAATAATGGTTTTAAGTCTTACTTTTTTTTAAAGCAATCGTGATTAGCGAAAATGTTTCTTTTTATTACAGTTTTTGGTGTTACAGTAGACTATTATACCGGTTATAGTGTTTCAATACGTTATGCAGCTTATCTAGTATTTAAATTTCTAAGTAAAGGGCTATTACTCGAACCATGTGAAATGGTATAATTATGATTTAATTCTTACTAATATTATAAATCGGAAAGTGAGTTTGTTTGTTTGTTCCGCTTTCACGCCGTAACTACTAAACCGATTGCTTTGAAATTTTGCAGACGTAAAGATAAAAGTCCGGATTAAATAATAGGGTACTTTTTATCCCGGAAAAATCGACAGATCCCACGGGATGCGTAATAAAGGCTTCGCTCAAAAACTACTGTAGATTTTCAGGCGGTTTTCATCAATAGATAGAGTGATTCTTGAGCAAGGTTTTGCGGTATTTTTTATCTTGGAAAAAACGGATAGTCCCACGGGAAGCCTTCGCGCCATAAACCGACTTCCGCGCATATGTAGCTGTGGGCAAAAGCTATGACCCTTAACCCTCTATAGACCCAATCCCGAAATCCACGCGGGCGAAGCTAATTTTGATCGTTATAATCAGAGACTTATTTTCTTGTTTGTTTATTTATTATTCAGGCTTCGGATAAAACAATCAATTTTATTTGTAAGTTCATATCTATGCCTAGAAGTATTTATTTAATTACGACGACCGCCGATTGGTTACAAGGTGTCTCTAAGGTTCCGCGTTCGAGTTCCAGTGGGGGCTGATGTTTCTGTGACGAATGTAAGCATTTATGTCTTTGTATATGAATATTTAATATATGTATGTCTATCCGTTACCCTAGATTATATAATACAAGCCTTACAGTGCTTACTTTGGGCTTAATGTGAATTATAATAAACATTTATATCATTGCAAATGATTATTTTGTATTAATTACAAAAGTGTGTAAGAATTTACATAATGACATGTTACAGCTACGTTCTAATTGAACGTAATTGTAAAATAATAACTTCAAATACATCAGTATCTACACATTACAGCATTTATTTTTGATTTGGATCCGATTTTTATTACAATAGTTTTTTATTGAAATAAAAAGATTTTTGACTTTAAGTTTAAACTCGTAACTAACTGCGGCGTAGGTATGTGTATTATGAAATAGATCTAACATTTTTTATACACAAATTAATTAAACAGTGAACGCAACAACTTACAAATGTAAGATTTATTTCATTTGAATAATCATTATTGTTTATTTTCTTGTAAATAGGCATCGCTATTAATTAACTCAAACAAAAACAGAAGTTAAGAGTCACGCAAGATTAATTTATTGCAAAAACATTCAATCTCTCTAAACGACAAGATATAAAGCTGAGAGGCATCTAATCAGATTAAAGCTAACAAACCTGAAAAAAAGGACGGGCGTCATTAATAGACTCAAACTTGTAATGCTACTGAACGACGAGCGAACGCATTCATGTAATTACAAACACCTAGCTAAAGCGATACCTATTTGGCCCGCGGGAGGGGCGGCGTTAGGCGGCGATCAATACTCGAAAGCCCCATGCACTGATGTTGTGTCTCTGTTGCTCTAAACACATCCGAAGAAGCTTCGAGTGCGAGCGAGACACACAACGCCGCTCCGATTCGTCCTCCAGCTTTCAGGGGCGTGCCTTTAGTCCCAATGTCGTTGGCCGGCCCGCGGCCAGGGTTCAGTCGGCATACAACCGCGTGCGGCGCGCGTGCGTACTCCGCCGCCGGAATGCACTGCGCGTAGTCCAGCCACCATGCTCGTGCCCCCCGAGATGATGGCGGCCCAGTCCAAGCTCGTCTACCAAATGAACAAGTACTACAACGAGCGGGTCGCCAACAGGAAGGCGCAGATCGCCAAGACGATACACGAAGTGTGTCGGATAGTGCAGGATGTGCTCAAGGAGGTGGAGCTGCAGGAGCCCCGCTTCATATCCTCCCTGACGGACTACAACGGCCGCTTCGACGGCTTGGAGGTGGTGTCGCCGCACGAGTTCGAGATCGTCATCTATTTGAACCAGATGGGTGTGCTGAATTTCGTCGATGATGGATCGCTGCCCGGGTGCGCCGTGCTCAAGTTGAGCGACGGCCGCAAGCGCTCCATGTCCCTTTGGGTGGAGTTCATCACAGCCTCCGGCTACCTTTCGGCGAGGAAGATACGGTCGCGTTTCCAGACACTGGTCGCGCAAGCCTGTGACAAGTGTTCGTATCGAGACTGCGTCAAGATGATCGCGGAAACAACGGAGGTCAAGTTACGCATTCGCGAAAGATATATCGTGCAGATAACGCCAGCCTTTAAGTGCGCCGGCCTCTGGCCGCGGTCCGCGGCGCACTGGCCGCTGCCAGCCATTCCCTGGCCGCACCCGAACATAGTGGCTGAAGTGAAAACCGAAGGCTTCGACCTGCTGTCCAAAGAGTGCTTGGCGCTGCAAGGAAAGAACTCCGCGATGGAGGGCGACGCGTGGGTGCTGAGTTTCTTTGAGGCTGAAAACCGGCTCTTGCAAGGCGGATGCCGGAGGAAATGTTTGAGCATACTAAAGACAATCAGGGACAGGCATTTGGATTTGCCCGGGAACCCCGTGACGTGTTACCACATGAAGACTCTGTTACTGTACGAGTGCGAGAAACATCCGCGAGAACACGAATGGGACGAGGGCGCGATAGGGGATCGGATCAACGGGATATTCCTGCAGTTGATCTCGTCGCTGCAGTGCCGGCGCTGCCCTCACTACTTCCTACCGCACGTGGACCTGTTCAAGGGGAAGTCCCCGACGGCGCTGGAAAACGCTGCTAAGCAAGTTTGGAGGCTAACCCGAGAGATGCTCACCAACTCGAGGGCGTTCGAGAAATTGTGAACAATAACTGTAGTGTAGTTGGAGTGATGTACCGTTACGATTGCGTTTGATCAGAGTCAGTTTGCATAGTCAGTAGAGAGTTTGGTGAGTGAATGGATAAAGTAGGCCGTGGACAGTGATCTCAGTGATCCATGTACACGCAATAAGGTCCTGTGTGATGATCATTAATTCCATGTGGATCGGACTGACTGTAAGTAGAAGTGATGCTACTAATAGTATAGGAACTGTTTCGACATATTATTTTGTGATATACTGTATATAGCTTACATTCGTTGTACAATTATTAGTGATATATTTAACTTAAAAGAAAAAAAAAGCGATTTGTATTTATTTGACTGAATTATTTAAAGTGGAAACACTACTTGCGTATATTCTATAGTTAAAATAAACAATTTTAAACCTTACGTGGTAGCATTTGATTTAAACGTGACCTTTATTCAAGTAAGGATTTAAATAGAACGAATAACACTTTTCTAAATACAAAACTCTAAAATAGGCCTAGAATGGAAATTCTAAAATAGAAAACGCGCGTTACCAGAATCGAATTAACGCAAAAACTGCAATAGATCAACGAACATTATCTAATAACGTGCTACTAAGATAATGTCAAAGATATTCTATAATGAATAATTCTGAGATTTAATTAGATTGAGAATCCGCATAAAATTTACATTAAAACTAATAGCTAATATAGAGAAAGGGAACAGTAACATAGAATCGTATAAGTTAAACCGAGGCATTGGGAACCTTAGCATTTAATATGGTAACCATAACTTAGAAATTAACTTAGAATTGCAAAACAATAGACAAAATTAACAAACGACATTGAAGACACAATAACAAATTTTGTGAAAACTTTGTCAATATTTCGAAACGGGTGCTAATTTTTGAAAATATGGTTAACAAATAATAGCTAAATAATTATTTCTTACACTTACACCCCTAGCATAATATATAATAGCATAATAGCATAAGCCTAGCCTAGCCCAAAGTTAGATCTGTAAGGCTTGTGTTATGGATTCTAGGATAACGGATAGACGTACATATATTACATCTATATAAATATTTTTGTCAGAAATATGTGCTATTATTTAGGTACAAATGCTGCAAATTGCATTCATCACACAAACATCTGCCCCCACCGGGATTCGAACCCAGGACCTCAGAGATGGCGACATATTGCAACTGGTGTACTAACCACTTGACAACATCAAACGTTTTTAGTGAAGCTGTCTTTGTTTTATATTGAGCAAATATATCCGAAGCCATTGAAAATGAACACAACTCGGCCGTATTTTTAAAAAGCGCAAAGACCACAAACTCATCTTACGGCATTCCTGCTCTTTCTGCCCACGCCATCGCATCCGTGCCTGTGTCAGTGCGAGAATCATCTTTATCGTGTACTAAATAAGGTGCTCACAATAAAACCGTCCATCCGTATCGTGTTACTAGACCATATTTTAGGCCGCGTTACTCGCAGACGATTCGTTTACGATTGTAATCTATACTGTTCTTGGATGTAAATGTATGAAAAACAATAATAAAGTAAATGTCGTGGGATTTATAAAGGAGGCTGTGTAAATGGACGATGCGAGAGAATACGGTCATTATACTCATGTGCCCTTTGTCCAAGAAACGCTCTTTGCATATGTCGAGATTATTTCTGACAATATTGAAATTGTGAAAGGAACCGTTGATTGTCTGGAACTGCCGTGCAACACTTCGATAAAGGTACCTAAACGTGTGCCTCGTAAAAAACTTCAGACAGCATTCAAAGTTCCTCTCTATCGCACTAACTTCAGACATATCTGTTGCAGAATTAGAGCTGATAATTATTTAACGGTTTTGATGTTGAGCTGGATATATTTCATGATAGCAAATTGTGAGGAGAACCGTTGATTGTCTGGAATTTTCGGGCAACACTTGGATTAGGTTTCCTAAACGTGTGTCTCGTAACAAAATTCAGAGAGCATTCAGTGTTTCTCTCTTTCGCATCAACTTCAGACAAAACAGTTTCAGAATTAAAGCTTGTTATTTATTTAAGGGTCATGATGTCGAGGTGGATATATTACATGATAGCAATATTAAAATTGTGAGGGGAACTGATTGTCCTGAAATGCCGGGCAACGCTTTGATTAGGGTACTTAAACGTGTGCCTCGTAATATATTTCAGAGAGCATTTAGTGTTTCTCTATTTCGCACCAACTTCAGACATAACAGTTGCAGAATTAAATCTGGTAATTTATTTAACGGTTTTGATGTCTAGCTGGATATATTTCATGATAGCAAATTTGAGGAGAACCATTGATTGTCTGGAATTTCCGGGCAACACTTGGACTAGGTTTCCTAAACGTGTGTCTCGTAATAAAGTTCAGCGAGCATTCAGTGTTCCTCTCTCTCGCACCAACTTCAGACATAACAGTTGCAGAATTAAAGCTGATAATTTATTTATGGGTCTTGATGTCGAGGAAATATTTCATGATAGCATCTACGGCATCAGGAATATTCTGTTGGATTATTTTCTTGGAGAAGCTGCTCAAGCATGTTTTGTTGAAGATATTGTTTTTATTAAAATTGTTTTATTATACTGTATTTGCAACGGTTGCGGGCACCGATAGAGTTGTGACTATTTGCGATAAGTTATTATTGGCATGTAGTTAATTACTATTTAGTTGCTTACACTCGTTATTATTGCTGTTAGCTATATTGATAAAATAAAAGAAAATAAAAATAATATTGAATATACTTTTAGGAATCAGAAGAGAAATTCCTTAAAAAAAAATAATTTGGCAACAACATAATTTTACAGAGGAACAAAATCAGCCTAACGCCTACTTTACGAATTACGCAACGTTACGCAACGCAACACGTAATAACGTTACGACCGGTCTACCCGCTCCGAATGCCCGACGATAAGTGAGTCGCTAGCCAACCGCAGCGGCTTTTATAGGCAACGGCCGGCAACCTTACGCAACGTGTGGGGTAACCGCTTATACGGCCTCTCCTGACATAGTGTCGTCCTCGACACGAGCCTCGGGGTTGTCACCACTTTGTATGCTGCCATCTGCTTCAACTCCACCATCCTCGTCTGTCAGTCATTCATTCATTCTTATACCTGTATCATCATATTCAAGCTACGTCCACTCGTACGTTCAATACATACAAAACTGTATGTCTGCCGGACATAAAGTCCAATACATACAAAACTGTATGTCTGCCGGACACAAAGTCCAATACATACAAAACTGTATGTCTGCCGGACACAAAGTCCAATACATACAAAACTGTATGTCTGCCGGACACAAAGTCCAATACATACAAAACTGTATGTCTGCCGGACATAAAGTCCAATACATACAAAACTGTATGTCTGCCGGACACAACGTCCAATACATACAAAACTGTATGTCTGCCGGACACAAAGTCCAATACATACAAAACTGTATGTCTGCCGGACACAAAGTCCAATACATACAAAACTGTATGTCTGCCGGACACAAAGTCCAATACATACAAAACTGTATGTCTGCCGGACACAAAGTCCAATACATACAAAACTGTATGTCTGCCGGACACAAAGTCCAATACATACAAAACTGTATGTCTGCCGGACACAAAGTCCAATACATACAAAACTGTATGTCTGCCGGACACAAAGTCCAATACATACAAAACTGTATGTCTGCCGGACACAAAGTCCAATACATACAAAACTGTATGTCTGCCGGACACAAAGTCCAATACATACAAAACTGTATGTCTGCCGGACACAAAGTCCAATACATACAAAACTGTATGTCTGCCGGACATAAAGTCCAATACATACAAAACTGTATGTCTGCCGGACACAAAGTCCAATACATACAAAACTGTATGTCTTCACACCGAACGCCAAGGCCGCATCGCGATCTGATGACGTCCCTGACGCATTACATTCGTCCGTATTTGCATCTGCTTAACATTTTGAGGTTCAGCTGAGTCAATCAAAGGTCTAACCTTCTCCTGACTCGGCCTAACCTGACCTTCACTTATATTGCTAAGATCGACGCAAGACGGTCCATGATCGAATTCAATGTGGAATGAATAGCCAAATCCGGGGTATGTGACCTGCCCGAAGACCGCGATCCGTCCAAGCGACGATGACGGCGATCACGATTAGGCGCTCCTTCTGACGGTGTGAAACTCCCATTACGCGCCCCACTATATGACCGACGTCGCGATCGGCGGTTCCTAGTGGACACTTCGTGACGGCTACGTGAACGGTGCCGCGACTTATCACGGGAACGACTTCGCGACCTACGGTCACTCCGACTGGATCCGCCAGCCATTATCACAAACACGAACACTAAAGTACGCAGAAGACTTTGTTCCTCGTAATTGTGGGCTAAGAGTTGCTTATCCCACTTCTGATTTTAGGAATCAGAAGAGAAATTCCTTAAAAAAAAATAATTTGGCAACAACATAATTTTACAGAGGAACAAAATCAGCCTAACGCCTACTTTACGAATTACGCAACGTTACGCAACGCAACACGTAATAACGTTACGACCGGTCTACCCGCTCCGAATGCCCGACGATAAGTGAGTCGCTAGCCAACCGCAGCGGCTTTTATAGGCAACGGCCGGCAACCTTACGCAACGTGTGGGGTAACCGCTTATAATACAATTATAGCTGTGATTGAGATATTATCCGATGTACTATATGAACAAATTTCAATAACAGGGGATATGTATCCTAATTCTGAAGATTTTCCATAAGCTGTTGATGTTTGATCGAAGCTAGAATACACAGTAACTCGGTTTAATTTTAATAACTCAATAGTTGCGTTGCCAAATATTTAGCCTATATTATTTATTTAGATATAATGTAAACTTGTTTAAACTTGTAACAGACTATTTATCTGAGGGCAGCTTCTTTAAAAATACAGGAAGAAATTAAAAACCCTTCCTTGCCCGACGTAAACTTGTGAACCAATGGCGTAGCATCTTTGACGTATAATAATTTTAGCAATTTGATTTTGAGAGAAATGTTTTAAACTAATAATTTTTATTGACAATCATTTTTGAACTAATAGCTTTTGAATTCTGGGACGATTCATTAGTATAAACGTCTAAAAGAGCTTATGCAGTGAAATTTAATTCGATAGATAATATAATATTTACAGATGCTATCTATCTTGACTTCCCGGACGGATTTCTTACAAAAACCATTTGGAAATAACCATTTAACAGAAACGTAACACCGATTAGGTATAAATCAGTTAAAATGGACAGTTAACATATTTTTAACGTTGCATATTATAAAGTTAAACATAATTTAACAGGCCAAGCTGCCGGCGTTTAAGAAAAACTAACCGCATTAATTACATGGGAACCAACTTTTTAGAAATGCATGTGATAAGAATATTAACATTAAAACGGGTTTCGAAAAAATAACATTAAATATTAATCTAACGTTGAACAAGTAGGAAGTATAACTATTTACTGGTTGGTGCCCGCGACGTTGTCTGCGCAAGATTAGTATTTCGAGTAGCTTATATTAGCGTGGCGTGTCACTACATAGTATAAAACAAAGTCGCTATCCGCCGTCCGTCAGTCTGTCCCTATGTATGCTTAGATCTTTAAAACTACGCAACGGATTTTGATGCGGTTTTCTTAATAGATATAGTGATTCCTAAGGAAGGTTTACATGTATAATCCTATTACTATTATAAAGGCGAAAGTTTGTAAGTATGGATGTATGGATGTTTGTTACTCTTTCACGTAAAAACTACTGAATGGATTTGAATGAAACTTTACCACAATATAGCTTATACATCAGAATAACACATAGGCTACAATTTTTGAGGTTTCTAATGTGAGGTCGTAAAAAAAACACATTTTTTGCGCTTACATTGCAAACGCTGACTGAATCCTACAAGATAGATCAAAACAATTTACTACAGTATTGTACAACTTAAAAAGGTCTACAAAAAAGTCCGTGATGGTATATGTTTATCTCTTAGGAATAACCCACAAAAGGAAAAAGATCGTTAAATGTAGTTTATAGGAGCATACTGCAGTAGCTACCTATAGGCCTATGATTAGGGCTCTGCAGTGCTTAGTTACCGTATTTCTTACTTATTACTAGACTAGACGGGACGAACCTGAAGTCCACGCGAACGAAGTCGCGGCCAAAAGCTAGTACATCAATACATAGTATAAAACAAAGTCGCTTTCGCTGTATGTCCGTATGTATGCTTAGATCTTTAAAACTACGCAACGGATTTTGACGCGGTTTTTTTTAATAGATAGAGTGATTCTTAAGGAAGGTTTGTATGTATAATAAATGCATAATATAGTAGAGAAACACTAATAAATTTAAAGGTTTCTAATGTGATGTCGTAAATAAGCACGTTTTTTTGCGCTTATATTGCAAACGCTGGCTGAACCCTACGAGATAGACCAAAATAATGTACTACAGTATTGTACAACTTAAAAAAATCCACAAAAAAGTCCGCGATGGTATATGTCTATCTCTTAGGGATAACCCGATTTTCCGAGATAAAAATACCGCAAAACCTTGCTCAAGAATCACTCTATCTATTGATGAAAACCGCATGAAAATCTGTGCAGTAGTTTTTGAGCGAAGCCTTTATTACGCATCCCGTGGGATCTGGTGATTTCTCCGGGATAAAAAGTAGCCTATGTTACTCGGGGATAATGTAGCTTTCCAAAGGTGAAAGAATTTTTGAAATCGGCCTAGTAGTTTCGGAGCCTATTCATTACAAACAAACAAACAAACAAATCTTTCCTCTTTATAATATTAGTATAGATAAAACAAGTAATTAACGTTTCTAAATTCAATTTAATTCGAAAAAGAAGAATGACACCTTGTGAATGTTAGATTATTAACAAAAAGTTGCAATTTTCCTATTTTTTGGCTGTACGGCGAATGCCATTGCTTCTTAAAAAGACGCGGCGACGGTAACATTTTGATGCCACGTGACAGTTTCATTCATCAAAGAGTAGGTTTCATTGAATTCATTTCGTATATTATTTTTCTTTGGTGTTTTTATTAATTACAATGCAGAAAAAAGAAAACGTGGTGAAAACTTTTCACTTGAAAATAAAGATAAGCTAATAAAATTATTGTTTCAACACAAAATAAGGATGTAAAATCAAATTTAAAAAAGAGACAATATCAAAGCAAGGTTTCTGATGATAGAAATAAAAGTGATTCAAGACGATTAAATAAGAGGTGAATAAGTTTTATTTAAGATTGGTAAGCAACGGAGGAAAGGTGAAATTATGTTTCAAATAGGTGCACGGACATATAAAATTATTTCTAACGGTGTTTATTTTATTCGCAACAGAATATTAATCAAACAATAAAAGAGATTCAAAACCATTAAATAAGAGGTGAAAAAGTTTTATTTAAGATTGGTAAGCAACGGAGGAAAGGTGAAATTGTGTTTCAATTAGGTGCACGGACATATAAAATTATTTCTAACGGTGTTTATTTTATTCGCAACAGAATATTAATCAAACAATAAAAGAGATTCAAAACCATTAAATAAGAGGTGAAAAAGTTTTATTTAAGATTGGTAAGCAACGGAGGAAAGGTGAAATTGTGTTTCAATTAGGTGCACGGACATATAAAATTATTTCTAACGGTGTTTATTTTATTCGCAACAGAATATTAATCAAACAATAAAAGAGATTCAAAACCATTAAATAAGAGGTGAAAAAGTTTTTTAAGATTGGTAAGCAACGGAGGAAAGGTGAAATTGTGTTTCAATTAGGTGCACGGACATATAAAATTATTTCTAACGGTGTTTATTTTATTCGCAACAGAATATTAATCAAACAATAAAAGAGATTCAAGACCATTAAATAAGAGGTGAAAAAGTTTTATTTAAGATTGGTAAGCAACGGAGGAAAGGTGAAATTTTGTTTCAATTAGGTGCACGGACATATAAAATTATTTCTAACGGTGTTTATTTTATTCGCAACATAGTATTAATCAAACAATAAAAGAGATTCAACACCATTAAATAAGAGGTGAAAAAGTTTTATTTAAGATTGGTAAGCAACGGAGGAAAGGTGAAATTTTGTTTCAATTAGGTGCATTGACATATCAAAATTATTTCTAACGGTGTTTATTTTATTCGCAACAGAATATTAATCAAACAATAAAAAGATTCAAGACCATTAAATAAGAGGTGAAAAAGTTTAATTTAAGATTGGTAAGCAACGGAGGAAAGGTGAAATTTTGTTTCAATTAGGTGCACGACATATAAAATTAATTTCTAACGGTGTTTATTTTATTCGCAACAGAATATTAATCAAACAATAAAAGAGATTCAAGACCATTAAATAAGAGGTGAAAAAGTTTTATTTAAGATTGGTAAGCAACGGAGGAAAGGTGAAATTGTGTTTCAATTAGGTGGCACGGACATATAAAATTATTTCTAACGGTGTTTATTTATATTCGCAACAGAATATTAATCAAACAATAAAAGAGATTCAAAACCATTAAATAAGAGGTGAAAAAGTTTTATTTAAGATTGGTAAGCAACGGAGGAAAGGTGAAATTGTGTTTCAATTAGGTGCACGGACATATAAAATTATTTCTAACGGTGTTTATTTTATTCGCAACAGAATATTAATCAAACAATAAAAGAGATTCAACACCATTAAATAAGAGGTGAAAAAGTTTTATTTAAGATTGGTAAGCAACGGAGGAAAGGTGAAATTGTGTTTCAATTAGGTGCACGGAC
The DNA here is from genome assembly GCA_036419045.1 of Scirpophaga incertulas. Classification (NCBI taxonomy): domain Eukaryota; kingdom Metazoa; phylum Arthropoda; class Insecta; order Lepidoptera; family Crambidae; genus Scirpophaga; species Scirpophaga incertulas. Next base: position 40,511,575 of record CM071627.1, read on the forward strand.
ATATAAAATTATTTCTAACGGTGTTTATTTTATTCGCAACAGAATATTAATCAAACAATAAAAGAGATTCAACACCATTAAATAAGAGGTGAAAAAGTTTTATTTAAGATTGGTAAGCAACGGAGGAAAGGTGAAATTTTGTTTCAATTAGGTGCACGGACATTAAAATTATTTCTAACGGTGTTTATTTTATTCGCAACAGAATATTAATCAAACAATAAAAGAGATTCAAGACCATTAAATAAGAGGTGAAAAAGTTTAATTTAAGATTGGTAAGCAACGGAGAAAAGGTGAAAATTTGTTTCAATTAGGTGCAAGGACATATTAAATTATTTCTAACGGTGTTTATTTTATTCGCAACAGAATATTAATCAAACAATAAAAGAGATTCAAGACCATTAAATAAGAGGTGAAAAAGTTTTATTTAAGATTGGTAAGCAACGGAGGAAAGGTGAAATTTTGTTTCAATTAGGTGCACGGACATATAAAATTATTTCTAACGGTGTTTATTTTATTCGCAACAGAGTATTAATCAAACCTTTCACATTTGTTCCTTTTTATATACCTGATGACATAGAAAAATCTTGCGCTGTTAATGAACCTCCGTCTGTGGAAATCAAAAGTAATCCAGTTTTGCATAGGAATTCTAAAGGTTGCATTGTAACTTCATCAAAATCAAATTCAAATTTTTGCTTATCTGTTATTGTTTTAATAATGTCACTGCCATGACCACAGACTATATAACAGAATCAACGGTCCTACCTGAAAACCAGCGCTTTTGCTGCGTACAGCAGTAAAAGCATTAGCTGAGGTAGGAGCCTTTTTGGCCAAACTTCGATGTTTTTTTTTTAGTATATTATCATAAGAATCATATTGTACAAGAATGGCCAAATAAATATATCATATCTTTGTTTCTAAAGTAACGTTTAATCGATGCTGCTGTTAAAGGTATCGAAATTAAACTGTTTAGAAAATCGAATTAAACTGTGACACGCTCGCCAGAGGAAAAAGGAAAAACATCTGGAAAATTTAAATCAATAAACATGGGAGGGTTAAGCTTAAAGAGGCTTCAATGGACATTATCTAAAACTTCCGTGCAATCTAGAGTTTCAGAGACATTTATACATACTACATATATACAAAGTATGGAACTTATATATTTTTTGCATAGATCATTATGATACTTTTTTGTACATTCTCAATCAGAGATACATTTTATACCTTGGTCTCCAGATCTGGGAGGCATATTCCAGATGACTTCTAACAAATGAGCATTTAAGTATTTTAAACGCTTTATTTATCTAAATAGATTATTTATTTATTCGAGTATAATTTACGTTAACAATTATAATAGGCCTAAATGTCTTGTTGAACATTTAAATGTAACGCCAAGTCCGGTGTTCCCACATTGTCAATTAGTTATCATTTTAATCGATTGAAAGACAAAGAAAAATCTTTTCTGTACGTCAGTCTCACTAAAACACGAGAACGGCTGGACCCGATTTGGTTAATTTGATCTTGGATTATTTGTGGAAGTTCAAAGAAAGTGAATAAATATGAAAACGCTCGGAATTAAAAACAACAATTTTGATTAACAAAACTACACTCGTAGACAAATTTAGAGGAACGCAAAAAAAAGTGTATATAAAATAAAAAATCATCAAAAATCAATAACATTTCGTTATATATATTTTTTTTGTAATTTGGATTTTGTTTATTATTCATTAATTAAAAATTGCAAACGTCGAAAACACAAACGCTCATATGGCAAAAATTAACCAACTTAAGAAAAAAGAAATAAATTTACAGATTAGAATAATTTTGTACTTAAAGTTTTATTCATTTTTTTCATAATGCTTAAGAAAGCCTGTAACGTGGGCTATATTCAGTACTTAGTGTTGCTTCCTCTAGCTATTCGAACTGCTTCAAGTCTCCTTGGCATACTCCTGATTAAGTTATCTATAAAATCTTGAGAGATTGCGTTCCATTCTTCTTGTAACGCGTTTTTTTTAAGCTTTCTCAAATTAGCGGGGAGAGGATTTTTTTTTCTAAATTTGTCGTCCGGGTTGTACAATAATAACAGCAGAAATTAAACCTTTTTTTTGCGTTCCTCTAAATTTGTCCACGAGTGTAGTTCGCTGGAAGTCAAACTTTCTTCTCTATTAGGGATTCTCGTTATAAAAAAAATTTTTGGTGTTTTATTTATCAGGTCAGTTCCTTATAAAAATAAAATGGAAAGTGACTTCATGAATTATCCATATTGAAGTCATTTTCCAAATTGACGACTCTGTATCTATTTAATACAGGGAAAAAAAACAGTCCTTGCTGAGTTTCTTGTCGGTTCTTCCCAGTACAAGGTCTCCCGCCGTAGATTTGCGAACCGATGACGTAGCTTTTCGACTTTCACAAGTGCTTGTAACAGCCTTGACTGAATAAATGATTTTGAATTTGAATTTGAATAAAATGTAACTTAAAAGCAGAAATTACTTGTCACATTTGGGTCGGCGGTCGGCAAGTGATCAAGGAAACTGTCTTATATGGCCGCTCTGGAGGTGTCTACTGTACGTCGTCTAAGGAAACAGTGCCGATCGAATTACATAAAACCCTCGTAAAAATGTAAGCGTGGGCCCAAAGTTGACCCACTGTCGATCGTTAATGTCCCACGTACACCGACGGTATAGAATAAGTAGGCCTCGAATAATTACAGCAACATCTAAATTATAAGTTCGGATTTCGAAACAATGTTCCACTTTGAATTGTTTCAGATGACAGTTCTCAATTTGCTCTTCTGTCTGTCATTCTGTTGTTGTGTCAATCTGTAATTTTCGAATGAAATTAAAATTTGAATAAAACGATAAAATAAATATAATAACAAAATTGATTGCTGCTTCGATGTTAAATTATCAACCATTTATGTTGTAACAGATTTGCTGTTCCAACGTACAGGCTACAAAAAACTAGAGGCTCATTTATGGGCAAATGTATAAATTTTTATAACCAGATTCCACATAGTGTAGCTGAATTGCCTTTTCATAAGTTTAAGGTAGGTACATGTTAAAAAGACGCTAATGAGTAAGGGCTATTATTACAAAGTCAATGATTATTTAAATGATGCCAATACTTGGTGTTGATTTGAGGATACATTCTAACGTGTAAATATTTGTTTTCCCGTATAAATTGTAAACACATATGTACGTTGTATGATAACGACATAATTTATTGTAAATGTTGTTATTACTTTTGATAAAGCTGATAAGTTTCTTGCGCCCATTCTTCTTATTAACTAAAAAATACGCCCTGAATGGGTAGTAGGAAAAAAAAATGGACGGTTCAAAAGAGCTTTCTATAAAGTCATATTTTAATAAAGTTGATTTTGATTTGATTTGATTTAAATACCCAAGTTACTGAGGTTTCTCTCGGTAAAGACCTGGGTGTATAAACTGTGATAGACGGTCAAGTTACTAATTATCTGTAATTTTCGAATAGCATTAAAACTTGAATGAAAATAAATAATATTGTAAAATAGTAAAAAAGTATAATATGGTAACAAATCTGTTGAGAACAATTTAAATACCTAAGTTTCTAAGGTTTCTTCCGGCGGAGTCTATGAAGACCTGCAAGGGGTGTACGTTAGCGAAAAAAAATTTGGGGGTACATGAAATGGTAATAGGATGTGTGGTGTGACAAGGATGGATAAGATAAGGAATGAGTACATAAGAGGAAGCCTGAAAGTAGCGCCAGTGGTAGAAAAAGTGAGAGGAAGTAGATTAGCATGGTTTGGACATGTCACGCGGAGGGACGAAAGTCATGTCACAAGACGAATGTTGAATATGAAAGTGGAGGGATACACGGGCAGAGGAAGGCCGAATAAAAGATGGATCGATTGTGTGAAGAATGATATAAGAATGAAAGGAGTAAGCATGGAAATGACGGCTGATAGAGAGGAATGGAAGGAAAAGATCTACTGCGCCGACCCCAGATAATGGGAAATGGGCAAGAGGATGATGATGAAATGGTAATAGGGGTGTTTTTATTTTTATTATTTTTTACGTTTTATTTAATTTTAAAAAGGGGTGTCTACAATAATGGATCTCAACATACACTGATAGTACCTATTATACTATCTTCTAATATAAAGACATATAGATTATTTATAAAAATATGAAGTTAAAAAACAATATTATATATGTTTATAAAATTTAGTAAATTGTAGGATGTATATTCAATATCGGGTAAGTAGGGAGCCTACTCAAAACCGAAAAATATGGCAAACTCACAACTTTTCTAATAACACCGTCGTTCTCTCTTCTTAATAAGTGAGCAGACCAGGAGACCTATTTTTGAATTACGAATGCGACTTCGAAATCACCGATGTGACTAATAATCACAGATTTTCAATAATTCTTATTTTTGAATATCACTGATGTGACTACCTTAGTCACAGGTGTGATTTCATTATGAGTGCCCTCACCCACTCGTAATCAAGTCATACTTGTGGAAATATTATCTGTGTTTTGTTTGATTTTTCAGTCTATATATACAATATACATATATGAATATAGCACATATATTATATATATATATATAAATATAAACCATAATGGTTTATATAAATAACCATAATGGTTAAGCCGGCAACAACCGGCAGCGGCTACATTCTGCGTGGAACCGAACTCTTACATTTATGTGTGTACTTTATCTATGTTGGCAGCTCTGCGATCGACTTTCAAAGATTGGATGTTTAGGAATCCGTGACCTCAAAGTCACCGCTGACTATTTAGTCAGCGGTGATTTCGAAATCGCATTCGTAATTCAAGAATAGGTCTCCAGGAAAGTCTTGTTAACCAGCTGGCGCCCGTGACTTCGTCTGTATAGATGGTGGATTATCGATGATTATCGATGGTAGATTTATCGTCATATTTCGAACAATCGCTAATGCTTGATAACTGACACATTTCACGTTATCGCAGTACAGTAAAATGCGCCATAATAACGCTATTGCTCCCCACTCAGGTTATCAACGCACAAAATACGACGCCATTTAGATGTTAATATCTTTATTAATCCTGGTAGACTGCGTTGAATATTTATCGTTAATTGATGTCGGTCAAACGGCCGGCACGTTTCGTAATCGATCGGTAATCAATCGCCCGTAGATTGCCAACTGGACGTCACCTGCGCAGTAATGGACCAGAGATTTCTCCATGCATTTTAATAGGGCGTCAATAAATCTCAAATAGTATTTTCTGATGTTTTACGTCAGAATTTTGTACATTATTGACTATAGTTTTATGACAACTAATTTTATTGCCTTCAAACTACAATATTATTACTAGAGATCGGATAATCGGATGCATATTTACCTAAAGTTAATTTTTGGCTCACAAATAATGGAAGCGGCGGCGGCAGTAATGACAATAGATTCTGTGCATTTAACTGGGTATAAGTCTTTAGCTGCATTTAAATGCAGATAGAGATTAGTCCTTTTTTTTTTTGTTTCCCTGAGGAAAATGCATTAAATTGCATACCCCGGCTGTGGCGAGCCGGCGGTTATGTGGGGCTCTCCTCCCCAGAAGGGGAGGCCTACCCACTAAAAACCTCAGGGATGGCCTTCCTCAGGCATGTAGGGAGCCCCAGGAACAGCAAGCCACCTCCGGGAACCCCCAGCCTCTGCTCCCCTGCCTAGAGGGGAGCCTCCTCAGGGGAGGCTACACTACCTCCCCCGGTCTCCTCCACCGACGACGCCCCCCGGCCACGGAAGGGGCGTGGTCCATCCCGGGTCAAAGATAGAGATTAGTCCTAGTTGGTACTCGACGCAAACTTTCATTGTGTGTCTGTGCTGTGTGTGTGTAGACCTATAAACGTATATATAGCACATTTAATAAATATATTTTGTTGAAATGTCTATACAAAATAGCAATTTCATACTTCAACTTTTCATATGTGGATTCTTGTTATGCATTCATATTTAGACTGCTCACCTCATAGTAAGCGGCGAGAATCGCTTATGGTATAAATTCGCTTGTAATGTCACAAGCGTTAAAAAAGTGTCAAAACCATTTTAATTTTTAAAACGCTCATTGATGTATATTTAAACATCCAACTGCCATTGTAAACTGCAATTAGTAAAGAGCGACTATTTAAAACGGTGATCAAGTTATGACTTTATTATGCAAATTCCATAGTAGTTATCTTTATTTACAAAAATAGTATCATCAAAAGTAAAGTTTATTAACTTCAACTGACAGTTTAGTCGAGATGACTGCGACATTGACAATTGGATTATTTTATACACAGGAGACAGGCAATGAAATATATTCCTACAGTCAATTTTAGAGTACCTGAAGACATTGTTTTTATCAAAGGTTTTCATTTTCATGGATTTGCATTTCTATTGTATTTTATTAACAACACGAAACAGTACTTTAATAATTCTATTCAACAGTTTAAGCGTACATATTATTCGTAAAACAATGTTTTAGTAATCCGTAATAATTACATAATTAAAATGTCAACTGTCAAAATCATACAAGGCTGCTATATTAATATATTTTCATATAGCCGATATCATCAGAATAGGAAAGTACACACATCAAACGTTCTATATGCAGACGCCATGCAGTGTTACCAACTCTCAAAAATATTTATCCCTAAAGTTTGTGTCAAAACCCCTAAAATCGCCTTAATTATTGAGTTGTCCCCTAAAAAATATTTACAGTAGACGCTCTATACAGTTACGCTTTGGGGGGTAGCGTAACTTTTAAAAACGGACAATCACAGGCGTAATTAAGAGATTTGTAGCCAATAGCCAGTTAGAACTGATTTCAATTTGAGGGAAAGGTAACTTTTAAAAACGTAACTTTTATATTATTTTAAATATATTTATTTATTTTAAATAGTTACCACAGAGTGGTTGTAGAATTACGAACTAGATGTTATAAGTCGGTAGGTCAAGAAATAAATATTAATGTTTTTGTTGGCTACATTGATTCACACGAGAGCCATTTTTAAGTTTGTCTTAAAAAAAAATTAAAAATATAAAGAGTCAAAAAATCCCTAAAAATACCCCTAAAAATTTCAAATCCCTGAAAAAATCCCATCTCACTTATTTAGCCCCTAAATCTAGGGGGAAAACCCCTATGTTGGGAACCCTGACGCCATGAGCCAGTTCCACCTTTCATCGCCAACACAATGGCCCGAACCAAACCGCGGACAACCCAAAATCGTATTACGCAACGGATCTCAAACTAGCTTGTAATTTATAAGGTTTGTTATGACAAATAACAGTTATAAATAACGTGATGGGCGGACTCGACACTCTCCGGGCCGAGTGCAGTGTATTATTGTTGTGTGATGGCTGTAATGAAGAGGCGAAATGGGGGCGTGGACGCCGCACGCGGCGGCGCTCGCGCAAAAAACGAAAGAGGGTGATGAGAGGACGATTTGGGTCTCTGTGTGTTGTTTGCTTTGTCGGATCATTAGCATTAATGGAATAAAGGTGATGACTTCTTTATTGGTTGTGTGTAAAAAAATACAACGTTATGTAACCTCTCAAAATCTGAATGAAAAAATTGAAGATATATTATTTAGATCCACAAACCACCCATATCAAAAATCACAGTTAAATTTTATAATTGATAGCAGTACAGAATTAGAAAAAGTAACTGAACACACTTTATTAGGTCTCAAAATTGACTCCCATATAAATTGGAAAGCACATATAGAAAAATTAGATAGAAAATTGAGCAGCTTTGTGTATGCACTACAAGAAGTAAAAACACTACAGATGTAACCACGGCATTTCAATATATTATGCATATGCATATGCATGGCTAAGTTATGGCATAATTTTGTGGGGCAATAGCATTGATACACCAAGTCTTCTAATAAAACAAAAGAAACTGATTAGAATTATATTTAAATATCCAACAAACAGAAAGCTGTAAACCTTACTTTTGCGAGATATGGAATTCTTACCCTGCTTGTATGTATTTATTGGAATTGTGTAAATTTGTCCGCAAACACCCAGACTTTTACACCAGGCGAGACGACACCATAAAGAGACCTCTTAGACATAGAAACAAATTAATGTTACCACAATCCCTAATGAAACACCACTCTTCCATGCAGCCCATTGGTCATGTCCATAAAAATTTTCAATAAGTTACCTGACTCGTTAAAAAATATCAGTGATGACAAACATTTTATAAATGATTTTAAAAAAAATACTCACTGAGAAGTGCTATTATAAAATATCTAAATATTTAGAAGACAAAAATATTGAATATCAAAAACAATAAATAAAATTGAAACTAAATCATCTCAAAATACAAATTTTATCTGAAGTCTAAAATTAATAAATAAATATTAATAATAATATAAGTAATAATTTTGAAAAATATTACATAATAATAGAATAAATAATTAATAAATAATCAATACATAGTATAAAACAAAGTCGCTTTCGCTGTATGTCCGTATGTATGCTTAGATCTTTAAAACTACGCAACGGATTTTGACGCGGTTTTTTTAATAGATAGAGTGATTCTTAAGGAAGGTTTGTATGTACAATAAATGCATAATATAGTAGAGAAACACTGATAAATTTAAAGGTTTCTAATGTGATGTCGTAAATAAGCACGTTTTTTTGCGCTTATATTGCAAACGCTGGCTGAACCCTACGAGATAGACCAAAATAATGTACTACAGTATTGTACAACTTACAAAAATCCACAAAAAAGTCCGCGATGGTATTTATGTCTATCTCTTAGGGATAACCCACCATAACCATTTTTTCACTGCACCCGTGCGAAGCCGGGCGGGTCGCTAGTACTTATATTAAATTAATAGTGAGAATAAAAATTTTGTTCTTTCCAATTATTTGCTGTGCCCGACAGGGTCCATAGAGATGCTCATTTATTTATATTAACATGTTTGTACCGATGGATTGCAATAAAGTATTGAGTATTGAGTATTGAACCTCTTTTGCCTTTGATGTTTTTTAATGTTACAAATTTCATACTTCGTACCTCCAAAGGTAAAAACGGAACCTTATAGGGTCACTTTGTTGTCTGTCCACTCGTCAGTCAAGACCCTTTTTCTCAGAGACGCGTCGAAATATCAAGCTGAAATTAGGTCTCAGGTCAGGTCTCCTATCTCTCAAAGCAGTGAAAAAATCAAATTTTTAAATCAACGCAATAAAAAGATATGGCCGTTTATGTTCCATTTATATTGCATATTTTGACATTTGCAAGGGAATCAAAACCTATAGGGTACTCACTTTCCGTTGACCTAGAATCATGAAATTTGGCAAGAAGCAATGTCATATAGTACAAGTAAAGGAAGAACTCCAAAAACCGTAAATTTGTAGTTGTTTCATAAACATAGTTATTTAACAACATAATTGAGAAAAACAGGAATAATCTTTGAGACTTGATTCTAGTAATGAACGAACAATTTACATGTCAACAAATTTCTTCGGAATCCTCGGGAGTCCGACTCGCATTTGACCGGTTTTTTGTGTTATAATGAGGGTAGACGAACAAGTAGATCACTTGGTAGGAAGCTATTTCGACCGTCTATTGACTTGCAACACCAGAGGATTCACGTATACTTCTTTTGAAACTTTGGACATCGCGCCGGTTCTGTCAGCAAGCGGAAATTTGGTTGTGCAAAGTAGAGAGTTCCTGGTAAAATCCTCTGTTCATCCACCAACCATCAAGAAGATGAGGTTGAACGCTTTGACGAAACGATAGCGAAAACTAGCGCTAGGGATCAATTTCGAACTATTCCCCGGAATACTCCCTGTAATATATGAGATAGAGGACGCATAACGATGCTAGATCACCACGCAGCGGCAAGGAGTCAAGCCGACGTGAAAGACCCAGGCAGTCCACGATTCAAGTCTCTTTCCGTTGAACACTAGAGTTCGACTGCAAATACGGTAATTTTTTTCCTACTTACTTTGACACTTAAATAACTATCAGGGGATGATTAGGGGTCGATACTGATGCCAAAAATGCCAAAAATATCTGTCTGTATAACCGTCATAGAAACAAACTACTCAACGGATTTTAACGAAACTTGGTACAATTATTTGTCATACTCCTGAGCTGGTTATAGTATACTTTTCATCACGCTAATAATCAATAGGAGCAGAGCAGTGAAGGGAAATGTTGGGAAAACGGGAGAAGTTACTCCATTTTTTTGAGCTTGCGTCGCGTGTGCAACTTTAATGGTTAAAGCTACACCAAAATCATGTATGACGGTAAAGTTCTTTTATGGTTGACTCAAAATAACACGTGTAACTCCCGATAGCTTAGCAGTTCGAAGCTTTCTGATTATATTTGTCAATTTCAAAGGGCCGTTGTGGTTTTACTTGAATGATTATATTTGTCTACTTATGTGAAACATACCTTATGTGTGCTAAACCTTAAAAATATTTTTTTTCATTGACATTAAGCTAGGGAAACGTAAAGCAAAAAAGGGAGACATAGCAGAGATATGATAACAGGATCTGGAGACCATATTGCACCATAGTAATAGATACCACCTAAAAATAATTATCATATTTCTAGCCGCGACTTCATCCGCACGGAGTTGCGACTTTTTAATTAAATCTAACTAATCAAAAGCCAAAGGAAAAAGTGTCGGCGTTCTAGCTTCAAAAGTGGCGCATTAACCACACACTTTCAACCCCTATTTTTAATCAACCCCATTAAGGGTAAAATTTATGCAAACTTTGGAGGGACTTATTTATTTATATCTAATCATATGTAAGTGAAAATGAGGATACTTCCGTACAGTGTAGCCTATTTCCTTTTTCAGACCCTAATAGATTAACTAACTCCCAAATTTCATTCAAATCGGTTTAGTAGATTGGGCGTGAGAGCGAGACATATAGACAGATTTACTTTCTAGTTTATATTATTAATAAGGATATCAATAATGCCTTAAATATCTCATAAATGTAGTTTTAATTATTTAGTAAAATTATTCCTTTAATTATTTAGTTCCTCAACATTGATTGTTTGTTCCTTTCGGTGTAACTACACAATGAAACGACATCAAAGGCAAACTTACTAGTATATCACAATAGCACCCCGCCCGGCTTCGCACGGGCTTTAAACAAATATTTCAAGTTATATTCTTGTGTTTCGAATGGAATGTCCAAATTGAATAATTCAAAAAGTTGTATAATCGTATTGACGCATACTTAAATATGAAGCCATTTATTTTGATAGGAATTAATTCCGACGTATAAATAATAGAACTTTTATAGTGGTGGCATTTTTATATGTTTTTTTATATGATACTAGCGACCCGCCCCGGCTTCGCACGGGTGCAGTGAAAAAATGGTTATGGTGGGTTATCCCTAAGAGATAGACATATACCATCGCGGACTTTTTTTGTGGATTTTTGTAAGTTGTACAATACTGTAGTACATTATTTTGGTCTATCTCGTAGGGTTCAGCCAGCATTTGCAATATAAGCGCAAAAAAAACGTGCTTATTTACGACATCACATTAGAAACCTTAAATTTATCAGTGTTTCCCTACTATATTATGCATTTATTATACATGCAAACCTTCCTTAAGAATCACTCTATCTATAAAAAAAACCGCGTCAAAATCCGTTGCGTAGTTTTAAAGATCTAAGCATACATACGGACATACAGCGAAAGCGACTTTGTTTTATACTATGTATTGATATGTCGAGATATTTTTTGTACATAATTATTATATTTTACAAAGAGTATTTTTTTCAGATCTTGGGTTACATTATTGGAGTTTTAGTACAGATCCGAAACTTTTTGAAAATTAAATATAGTTAATGTTCCCAACAGTGAAAGAATTCTTTAAATCGGTCAAGTAGTTTCGGAGCCTATTTAATCCAAACAATCAAACAAAAAAAAACCATCAAATCTTTCGTTTTTTGTATACAAGTGTAGATTTCCAATTTCTATAATTCTGTACTCCCACTATGATCGCTTAAAACATGAATAAAATCACAGTGCAAGCGAGATGGCGCTATACGCTGCAAGAGCGGTGTCTTCGTTCAATATTCAACCGTACTCTAAGCGATCATGGTACGTCTGGTCTACACCGTCCCTGGTCTGGAGGTTGGGCGCTTTATTCAAAAGCCGATAAGCTCCCAGGCCTTCTACCCGACCAAAGGCTGTAGGTAGTGTTTAGTTGGTAGGCTAGCCTTCTGCTAGAGTCCAACATAACCACCCGCCGTAGACCGGGCATGGGTGGTATCCGGTGTAAGGTCGTTCGAGCACCAAGGGGTTATTAAGACTACAATAGTAGCTCACCTATTATGACGATTCACTACCATTACCCGTGGAGAAAGATCTGGTCTGCGAACATATCACGTGTTCCGGACAATCGTATTGAATTTCATATTACGAGACGCTGTAGAGGAAATTGCAGGCAGTTTGAATAGTTTATGCTGACGTCTGAGGCGCGATTTCAATTTCAAAGCTAACGGCTGTTTCGTTGGGGGTCATTCAAGCGGACATTTTAAGGTAACTCATTGTAAATCAATTTTTTTCTACTGATACGTTGACTGTCCGTCATCATTGACGCAATCGCTACTAATATTACAGGAGAAGTTTGTATGGATAGATGTTTCGTTGGGGGTTATTCAAGCGGACATTTTTAAGGTAACTCATTGTAAATCATTTTTTTTTCTACTGATACGTTGACAGTCCGTCATCATTGACGCAATCGCTACTAATATTACAGGAGAAGTTTGTATGGATAGATGTTTCGTTGGGGGTCATTCAAACGGACATATTAAAGGCAACTCATTGTCAATATTTTTTTTCTACTGATACGTTGACTATTTATCATCATTGACACAATCGCTACCAAAATTACAGGAGAAGTTTGTATGGGTAGATGTTTGTTACTCTTTCGCATAAAAACTACTGACTTGATTTTAATGAAACTTTACAATAACATAGCTTGTACATTACAATAATACATAGGCTACATAATTTTCACAATCCTTGTGAAAGTTTGTAAGTATGCCTCCACTAGGGTCTGAGATAGCGACACCTTGAAACCGTTTTACTAACAGTCGAGTACGAGACTAATATACAATAACCGCTTGCAGTATAAAGGCTCCGACTCAGCTTGGATGCTGCATCATAGCTAGTGCTCGGAATAGGTAGTGTAATTTTATGTACTTGCAGAAAGAAAGTCAATGTAAGCGTTACATGGATAAACCTAAAATTTTTACAAGCTTTTATTTAGTTTCACCTGTCCCGTTGTCTGTCGTTCTGTAATCAAATCTTGCAACTTAAATTTGATCCACTTCCCGGTTTCCGATTGAGTTGAAATTTGGTTTACACGTTTAGTTTGGATGACAATGCATTATTGACTGTGTGACGTCATTCTAAATCCAACATGGCGGCGTATCCAATATGGCGGACCAATTATTTTTAATGCACTCCCACAATATGGGTATCAAATAAAAGGGCTTGCCAAGAATAACTAGAAGAAAATAATGTGACGTCATTCTAAATCCAACATGGCGGCGTATCCAATATGGCGGACCAATTATTTTTAATGCACTCCTACAATATGGGTATCAAATGAAAGAGCTTGCCAAGAATAAGTAGAAAAATAATGTGACGTCATTCTAAATCCAACATGACGGCGTATCCAATATGGCGGACCAATTATTTTTAATGCACTCCTACAATATGGGTATCAAATAAAAGCCTGTAGAGGTACTACAAAGTTTGAAATAAAATTAAAGAAAAAAAAACCTTTTTAAAAACAAGCTTTTTTTATTTGCTATTCGTTTCTTTACGCTTGTTTTATTGTAGCTAAAAGATGAAATACTAATTTGAAAGTTCAATATAATACTTTTACAATCTCTGAAAATAGTAAGTTCCCAGGCATATCCATACTATTGGTGTCACAAAATCGCAAGTACATAAAATTAAACTACTATAAGAAGATCCACGCTATTATTAAGAAAACTAATATTTAATAGAAAACTATAGAGGGTAATTTGAAAAACATGTGTTCACTCGTCGACTAAGTAAATGAGACTAGCAGTCGCCACGAGACCTCTGAGCTCGAGAGCGCTCGGATAAATTCGGCTGCTGTCGAACGCTCGAACGCTACATAGCACACGTAGCGCCATCTGTTTTTCGTTAGCGACAACACGCAAAACGGACAGCAATGCCCGGGTCAATAGTTTGCACTCGCTTTTATACCCTCCGTAGACTCGCTTTTCTACACTACCTATTCCGAGCACTAAGCACTAATCGATAACGACACTGCGCTAGCACACATCCGAACAAGAAAAAGAATTTTTGTAACCCAATCCAGACGGACTCTGAACAAGCTCGGATAAGGTTCAAGAATAGCAAGAGATAGACTAAATTTAAATAAAAATTAAGTAGCCTCACCGAATACGTCGGCAACTTTATAGGTGATTGCCTCCATTTTGCATCAGTAGACGGACTACTTGCTGCCAACACAATAAAACAAGCGCTAAATTGAAATCTATAATCGCACACAATAATTGCTCGCCATCATGGCGGCGGCGCGGTGTCCGCCGCGACAAATTTCAAAGGCAATACGTATAATATTACAATTTGCCGGATGAATTATTCAATGTGGCCGGTTCGCCATCTTTATTCGATTATATCGTATTTACATTCATAACGCCGTACGAATATTGCGCCTGCGCCGAGCGCTGTTCCCATGGCGACGCGCCATTACACACAAGTGTGCAGAACAATTTTATTGACTGCAAATATTTATGTAGCTAAGGGCTACCCTTGATAAGTTAAGTATTTATGCTACGTGACAGTATTTCATCATACAATATTTTGATTTTTTTTCCCCTCTGGAGAGGAGAGGCTGAGAATCGTCATCGTGTGTCCATCTGCAATCGAATGCCACAGTGATTATGGCCTATCGGATCGAAGCGGCTCGACCAGAATGACCTACCGACTAAACTCAGCATGTATTGGCCACAAGGGCCCTGACCTTTCCTGGGATGGGAGTTTTGAAATTTCCTCGAACGTCTTCAACTTTGCCAAAAACATGTTTGTTTCATTATGCAACTTCACTATATTAACTAAAAGAAATAAAATAAAAAGAATTGAAAACTGCAGTTTGAAAATCACTACATTGTAAGTAATGTCGCTTTCTCTGTCCTTATATCCGTATGTATGTTTAAGTCTTTAAAACTACGCAACTGATTTTGATGCGGTTTTTTTTAAATAGATATGCCCGCGACTTCGTCCGCGTGGAATGTAATAAAAAAGAAATAGTTTATTTATTTATTTTTTAATTAAAGTTTTTTTCTAAAATAAAGCCGAAAGTCCCGTCCAAATCGGTCCAGCCGTTCCAGAGATTAGCCGGAACAAACAAACAGACAACAAAAAAAATTTAAAAATATGTATTTTGGCGTGTGTACCGTATATACTTACATTCGTATGAGTGTAGCAGAAAGCGATTATTTTAATATTACAAACAGACACTCCAAATTTATTTATTTGTATACATAGATAACATACCATACATACAAAAATAACGTAAGCACCCCACGTGCTATGTTCAATAATATCAATTTTCTAATTGATTATTACAGTTTTATTTTTAATTTTTCAATTCAATCAATTTTAAAAGCGTGTTTTTTAGTTGTTTAAACTATAACTAATTGTATACAGCGTTCACAGTTTTTCTGTAGTGTATACAGTATCTGCATTGCCGGGGCTACCCGTGCGAAGCCGGGGCGGGTCGCTAGTGTACACATATATTACGCAATAAATAAATAGGGCTCAAGATATAGTTAAAAAAAATTATATATTTTCTTACACTCACACCAATCAGCCCAGCCCAAAGTAAGCTCTGTAAGGCTTGTGTTAATGGGATCTAGGGTAACGGATAGACATACATATATTACTAGCTTTTGCCCGCGACTTCGTCCGCGTGGAATAGTGACTTCCGGCAGATTTTTGGTTTTTCCCACATAGATCATGTATAGAGGAATAATTCTTTCATACATATTTTTTGTGTATCTTGAACCGTTTTCGCAGCGCACGCAAAGAAAGCCTTCAAAAATGAATAATTATCCCGTTTTTTACACATTTACCGCTCTGTCTTTGCTCCTATTGTCATAGCGTAATGTTATTTAGCCTATAGCCTTCCTCGATAAATGGACTATCCAACAAAAAAAGAATTATTCAAATCGCACCAGTAGTTTCGGAGATTAGCGCGTTCAAACAAACAAACAAACAAACAAACAAACAAACTCTTCAGCTTTATATATTAGTATAGATATATACATCTTTTCGATATAAATATATATTAACAACTACGATTAAGGCACAAATGCTCGTATTCATCACTAGAGATCGGATAATCGGATGCATATTTACCTAAAGTTAGTTTAAGACAAAGTATGGAAACGGCTTTTTATTGTTTTGTTAAATAAAAATCCCGGGATTGCGGAATTGGATAGCCGGATGTTTATTTATTTACCTAATTTAGTTTTTGACAAAGTATGGAACTGTCTTTTTATTTTATTTCCATAAATAAAAATCCCGGTATTCCGGTACTGTAGAACATTTTGGTAAATACGTATGCATAGTTGTATAAATGAAAACGGAGTCTCGGTCTTTTGAAAATAAATACCACGTGCTAATTTAGTAATTTTCAAACAATAACACTACGTTAAATTTGCAGTCCCATATTTTCCCGGGATTTTTATTTAACAAAATGTATTTTAAAAAGCCACTTCCATAATTTGTGAGCCAAAAATTAACTTCAGGTAAATATGCATCCGATTATCCGATCTCTATTCATCACACACACATGTGCCGCCAACGGGAGTCGAACCCGGGATCTCAGAGATGGCGACACCTTGAAACCGGCGTACTAAGCACTCGGCTACAGAGGTCGTCAAAAAATTACAGAGTTACAAATGAAATGGAATATTAATAAATAAAATAATGATTAACATAATTAAATAAAAAAAAAGGTCATATAATTTTGGGTCTTAACTAAGTCAGACAGATTGTTTATTAAATCCGTCAACTCCACAACCTATTTATATCATAAGGAAATGTGATCGAAACATTTTCTTTGAACACTCCGCTGATGGAAGTCGTTCCGAAGTATACTGACTGACGTTAATTGCAAAATGAATACAGCGGTTTGGAAATTGAAAATGAAAATCTTCTTTTTGGAATTGTGCAAGGGAAATCACCATCCTATCTCTATGAAAAACTGTCCTTTTCTCGACGCCCAGTTAGGCTTGCTCCAGTGATGATTTGCCCTCGTTACAGCACTGCAGCATTTCGCGGCAGCTTTCGTTACGCTGCCACCAAGTGCTGGAATAATATACCCCCGCCTATCAGACAATGTGCAAGTGTAGGGGCTTTTCGCAATAAATATAAAATGTATTTATTGGATAAACAAAAATTAGGTTCGTAATTTTCTTATCCGCCTGATTTACTGAGCTCGCCATGTCGTCATGTGGTCAACTCTATTGTAGCAGGTGTTATTTTGCGGAAGTCCATTGTATTACAAAGGATATTGGTTACGTTTGCTGATTCCGCGCAGTTGATGATGACTTGTCCAACAAGCAGACATTCGATTTCGTCTCTCAGCGAGACATCTTCAGGATCTGTTGCCCGCTCGGTGTCTCACGAGCGACTGTCAAATATTTGTCCTGTGTGTGTGTTTGTTCATATTTATGTGTCTGCCTGTGTGTGTATATGTAAAAGCTTTGTGTCAGTTTTATATAAATTAATAAAATTTAATTACCTATTATGATAAATTGTTAGCACCATAGTTTGTCTTTTTTTTTGTATAATGTAGTCTATACCAATATTATAAAGAGGAAAGATTTGTTTGTTTGTAATGAATAGACTCCGAAACTACTGGACCAATTTCAAAAATTCTTTCACCTTTGGAAAGCTACATTATCCCCGAGTAACATAGGCTACTTTTTATCCCGAAAAAATCGACATCCCACGGGATGCGCAATAAAGGCTTCGCTCAAAAACTACTACACAAATTTTCATGCGGTTTTCATCAATAGATAGAGTGATTCTTGAGCAAAGTTTTGTGGTATTTTTTATCTCGGAAAAACGGATAGTCCTACGGGAAGCGCGATAAAACCTTCGCGCCATAAACCGACCTCCGCGCTTATGTAGCCGTGGGCAAAAGCTATGACCCTTAACCTTCTATAGACCCAATCCCGAAATCCACGCAGGCGAAGCCACGGGCAGAAAGCTAGTTTTATATATAGTATTTAGTTTTATGTTTAATATAAGTATGTAGACTAAGTAATTGCTGTGCCATAGCAGTTCCTCTGGAGGGATATCTACGGAAGACCAGCGTCAGGGGGTCTATGCGACGCCCTGACATCATGCTGAGTAGATATCCTTTTCCGTGTCACATTAAATTTAACTTGTTTTTTTTTTCTGTTGTATATAAATGTTAAAATGTGTCACAGCGGCAATAAAATAAATAAATAAATAAAATACTCAATTGTGTATAAATCATGAGAATGTTTAAGCGGCGACGTTAAATGTGTATCGGACATCAAATGAGAATCTTTGCGACGAATTAATCTTAGTGATCGCGCGACGGCCGATGGCCGTGTACCTATCGCGTCCAATTTACAAGATGGCGGAAAAAACGCGAGCGCGCGCACAAAAAGCCGCGCGAGCGAGCGGCGCGCAGACAGCGTCGCGGCATGCGGGGCCGTAGCGGGTAACAAAACACCGCATCGTCAGTTTGATATTAAATAATTCAACTGAACAGTGTGTCCATCCGTGCGTCTAATGTGTTTCGACGGACGCCGGGTGGGCACACTGACGGCGGGACTGAATCAAATCAAAATCAAAATAATCTTTATTCAACATAGACCTTTACAGGCACTTATTGACGTCAACAAACAAAACAAAAAAAAAAGCTTAAAAAAAACCAAAACCTTGTCCGTACGATTAAGGAAAAAAACCTGTTCAGAAATTGGGAGAGCCTTCTCGAGAAGAACAGGCAAGAGACTCTGAAGGTCTATTTTTTATCTCCTCTTTTCAATGTTAATAATTATAATAATATAATATAAAAATACAATATACTATAAGATACAATCATACCTAATACGATTACAGTCGTATGTATGTTTACATACACATATAAAAATAATACAATATTATAAATAATGTTGTTACCAAACATGGCTCTATGAATAGTGTCCCTATTCCCAAATAGTGTGATCATTTAGATAGTCACTTACTTTATAATAACCTTTACTCATGAGTGTCTGTTTGATATGGATTTTAAATTTATACAAAGGCAAATCAATGACACTTTGCGGAAGTTTGTTATAAATAGATATACATTTCCCCAAGAACGAACAGCTAGTTTTATGGAGTCTGAACATTGGAACGGCAAGTTTATTTTTGTTTCTAGTATTCACATTATGTAGATCACTGTTTTTATTGAATTTTTACTGGAACACTGTTTTTACTGATGCAGAGGCATCGAAAAACACAAAAAGAATACATAACTAAAGAAAGTTAAAAGTAGAACTAGTAACAGTAGTAGTAACTAAGTAGAACGCATCAAGCGTTACCTTTGTGTGACTCGATAACATGTCAGCATTCAATGTAAGTCACATTAAAGACATTCAAAACTTGACGCTATGACCAATAAGAGCGTCGAGTCAATGAAAAATAAGTTCACACGAGTGAAGCCATGAGTGTTTTATATTAAGCAGCGATGAACGTACAGTGGATATCAACAGACGTTTTACACTAGCGCAATCAAAATCATTACTATTACGAGCGACAAATCAATGTTTCAACTTTGGATCACTGGTAATAGTGGTAGCGTTTGTAGTGCAGGTAAAGTTTGATGTGTTCGTCAACAGTTTGTAATCGTGAATAACATAAGATTAGAGATTTCTCTCAATTAATTAAACACCTCATCAACACTTGTATTTAAAAATCCGTTATCCGGGCTAGACAGCCGTGTATAACATACAAGCATTCAGTACATCTCGTTTTTTTTGTCATATGAAAGAGCGAGTAGAAACATCTCACTTAACTCTCATTCTATTTTGTCGACTTTTAGTTACGATTGCAATACTATTGTCAACATAATAATGATAAGATAAATTGTATATTTCATATCTCTTACATTTAATAAAGAAGCAAGACGGGACGAGTATTTGTAACATTGTTGCCTCCTTTTCCTCTTTATATACAAAACTAAGGGCGCCAAAAAGGGGTGAGACGTACTTTTAAAAAGCGTATATTTTTTTTTTGGATATATGCTGTTACCCGCTGTTTGACTTGGTATGGTAGAAACGAGAACTATGGTAGTTCCTAGCTTTGCAGGAGACCAACCCTAGTAGATTTCTAAAGAATAGGCACACCAACAAGTGTCCTCACAAACGAATAGTCATCAGGCCACACACACCACACATTCAAGGTCACACTCAGAGCACGAGCACGCTTACACGTAGTTTACGCGTCGCTTTCACTGAAACCGTACCCGACGTTCATTCGTGTGTGAAACTTTACATTTTTACCGAAATTACCCCAAGAATTATGGCGCATTGTAGCAAAAGAATAATGTTTGATTCGCCGCTGCATTGTGAGTGCGGGGATAATGGGAAAAATTATCATAACAGCCAAAGCATGATCGACTGGTTCCGATGATGTAATTGAACTGACGTTATGCTATGTGGAGCGATATGTTTTTTGTAGAGTTAACTCGTCTCACATTACACTAAGCTGTACAGAAATATTTGGTGCAAACTTCCCTCTTAAGTTGTAAGTAATACTAGCTTAGAATGTGCAGGAATAATGTAATTACAACTTTCTTTTTTTTTTAGTTTTTTTTTGACGGATCTATGCTGAAGCCTCAGATGACTATGTACTAAGCAGAAGTACATTTTTTTTTTGGAAAACATAAAGTTCATTTACGTATTGTTTGCAGTATATGCAAAGTTTTGATTGGACATAGTACCAATCAACATTAAGTAACGAATGAGAAATACAACTAGCTGTGCCCACGACTTCGTCCGAGTGGAATCGTAATTTTAGGTAGCATTTTTAATGACTGATAGTGTTATAAACGTAAGAGTTGACCACCATTGCAGGGTTAATTTAATTATGTTAGGATAGCTTATTATTATTAGATTAATTAATTTTATTGTATAAAGTATTAAAATTAAGTGTATTGGTAAATGGTTGTATGAAGGTATAAATTAGGATAGTTATTAGATAAGTAAGTGCTGCGCAACTCACGTTAATATTAAGTCACGGAATAGTATTATAAGATAATATGACGCTGTACGTACAGTACGTATATAGTAGATCCAAACGAGGACAGTTTAAAAAAGGCACGGACTACGAGTCCGTGGAGTAGACATATATATATAAAAAAAATATATATATAATCAGAAAGCTTCGAACTGCTAAGCTATCGGGAGTTACACGTGTTATAGTGAGTCAATCATAAAAGATAGACATATGCAGTCATGGGATATTTTTATATAATTTTAAGGAGAACATTTCCGTCATACATGATTTCTGTGTAGCTTTAACCATTAAGGTTGCACACGCGACGGAAGCTTAAAAAATGGAGTAACTTTTCCCGTTTTCCCAACATTTCCCTTCTCTGCTCTGCTCCTATTGATTGTAGCGTGATGAATAGTATAGTATAACCAGTTCAGGAGTATGAAAAATAATTGTGCCAAGTATAATTAAAATTCGTCAAGTAGTTTTTGTTTCTGTAACGGTTATACGGACAGACAGATAGACAACAATTTTACTGATTGCATTTTTGGCATCAGTATTGATCGCTAATCACCTGACAGTTATTTTGGAAATATATTTGTAAAGAACAATAATAGACTGTTTAAGAAAGCCAGTGATATGTTCCCACGTGGCACACGAAACAGAGATAGGTTAGTGTATGAACATTTCCCAAAATTAGCTTTTTATAAAAATCAAGGCCCTGCTATGTGTGTTAAAATATATAATGCTTTACCTGCTAATTTAAAAAAAATTGACATTATTTGAATTCAGGACGCAACTACTTATATGGTTAAAATCAAATAATTTTTACACCTTAAATGATTTTTTTAAATGTAAGTAATTTTTTTTTTTGTGTAGAAATATGTTTGCATGCTATTTATTGGCAAAATGTGCTGGACTATTTGTATTATAAATCACCTAAATCAAATGTAACCTTTTCAGCAAATAAAGATATTGATTGATTGATTGATTGATGGATTGATATTTCATGTACACAATTGACCTTTTTTTTTCCTCAGGAGAGGAGGCTGAGAATCCATCATGGATACCAACGCAACAGGCAAGCAGGGATGCGTTGATTATGTCGGACTCCTGGTGCTGTCGAGGCGGCTCGACCACTCAGACCTACCGACTAAACTCAGCCTAGCCTTTGGTCCTATTGACCCTACTGGCTTTATTGATGAGGATGCAATTGACCTCTCTACAGATTTATTATAAGTATAGATTTAGCATTCATTCCTTCTTTTATGTAATGCTGGATGTAGACTTTTTTTTTATTTTAACATCATAACGTTCTTCATCTAATTTTTGAATTCATACGCATTTCAGCTGGTTGGGTATAACATTCGCAACTCTATTATTTTTATGGATTGAATCCTTTCTATGTAGCTGCGTCCAATTTGTTCATTGGCATTAATAAAGAATTATTTATTTCAGCTACTTTCATAGTGTTATGTCCTATGGACTGCTGCTATGGGGATCAGCGGCTAACGTTGAGAGTATTTTCCTTTTACAAAAAAGAGCGATTCGTGCTATTTACTGTTTACGGGCTAGAGAATCCCTAAAAGAATTGTTCAAAGAAATTAATATTTTAACTTTAGCTAGTCAATATATATATGATAATTTAGTTTTTGTATATAGAAACTATAATACATTCAATAAAAACAGTGATCTACATAATGTAAATACTAGAAACAAAAATAAACTTGCCGTTCCAATGTTCAGACTCCATAAAACTAGCTGTTCGTTCTTGGGGAAATGTATATCTATGTTTAACAAACTTCCGCAAAGTGTCATTGATTTGCCTTTATATAAATTTAAAATCCATATCAAAAAGACACTCATGAGTAAAGGTTATTATAAAGTAAGTGACTATCTAAATGATCACACTATTTGGGAATAGGGACACTATTCATAGAGCCATGTTTGGTAACAACATTATTTATAATATTGTATTATTTTTATATGTGTATGTAAACATACATACGACTGTAAGCGTATTAGGTATGATTGTATCTTTCTATTATATTGTATTTTTATATTATATTATTACAATTATTAACATTGAAAAGAGGAGATAAAAAATAGACCTTCAGAGTTTCTTGCCTGTTCTTCTCGAGAAGGCTCTCCCAATTTCCGAACAGGTGTCGAGTCAATATGTTTTTTTCCTTATTCGTACGTACGGACAAGGTTTTTGTTTTTTTTAAGCTATTTTTTTTGTTTTGTTTGTTGTCGTCAATGTTGAATAAAGATTATTTTGATTTGATTTTGGTTTGATTAGCAAATAAATGCAACGTATGAATCCTTGTTGGATTATAAGCACAAAAACACACTTGTTTTTTCGTTTCGAATTTGTTTTATCGCCTACTGGATTTGGAGGGAGCTACGTTGAAACCGCAGATGGTTATACTCAACTTCACCCTTTAGTGTGTCTGTGGAAGGCACGAGGACTGAAGGCTTTCCGCCTTGCCTGCTAACTAGAGATCGGATAATCGGATGCATATTTACCTAAAGTTAGTTTAAGACAAAGTATGGAAACGGCTTTTTATTGTTTTGTTGAATAAAAATCCCGGGATTGCGGAATTGGATAGCCGGATGTTTATTTATTTACCTAATTTAGTTTTTGACAAAGTATGGAACTGTCTTTTTATTTTATTTCCATAAATAAAAATCCCGGAATTCCGGTACTGTAGAACATAAATACGTATGCATAGTTGTATAAATGGACCCGGAGTCTCGGTCTTTTGAAAATAAATACCACGTGCTAATTTAGTAATTTTCAAACAATATCACTACGTCAAATTTGCAGTCCCGTATTTTCCCGGGATTTTTATTTAACAAAATGTATTTTAAAAAGCCGCTTCTATAATTTGTGAGCCAAAAATTAACTTTAGGTAAATATGCAGCCGATTATCCGATCTCTACTGCTAACGGACCCGGCGCGATTACGGGCCGTTAGGGTCTAACACAGGGAGTTGACGCAAAATCCGAGCGCGTCTCCTGGATCGGACGTTCAAGAACTCCGTGTAGTTGGAAGTGAGAATAGGCGCGGTACAAGTCTATACCGGGGGTATGTTTGAAAATTTGTAGTGTTTAATACATATGTTGATATAGTGTAGATGAAGGTCTCTTCATCTACACTATATCAACATATGTATGAAGTGTCTACTTCATCATAAACATTCCCTCCTCCCTCCCCTCCCTCAGCAATAAGACTGCCATTACGAGTACTTACATTAATTTTTATTTGTTACAATTGTTTTTATTTGCATGCAAAAAGTATTGTCTTTTTTCTTTCATTGGTTATTTAATCTAGGTAATGTGTGTGCTCTCCCAAAAAAAAAAACTTAATTCATTTAAATGATTAAATAAAAAATAATTTAATGTCTTTGCACACCAGTTATGTGGACAGAAAGATTTATGGCTTCGTCCTCTACCTGCTTAGTCGTATCCGAGGTTGCAAATGCGATGATTTGAATACAAAAGTGGCTCGCATCAAATGCCTCGCGAAAGGCTTTAAGCGACCGATAACGGACGCAGAGCAGAGAGCTTTTCTATGTAACTTCCATCTCCGCGACAGAAATAAAGGAAAACAAAACAAAAACGGCGAGCGAGCGTGACGCATGCGACTCCGACTTTTTTTTTGGATGCAACCGCAAAAAAAATATGACGAGATATTCAACTTTGGAGGCGAACTCGCGAGCAGCGAGCACGAGATGCGCGATCAGTTCCAAAGCATTTTCCAGACGGTCTGGCGTAATAAAAACAAAACAATTGACAGGAGTCGATATGTGGTAGACTGTGTGACATGTTATAGCGGAATATATATATCTCCGACGGGCGGTTGACAATGACAGACAGGCAATGGGCATTGCACAAGCAGACACCTTTTTTTTATGTCAGGCTTTACGCATACCCCGCGGCTCGGGGAAACCGCGGGGTTATTTTGGACTCTTCACGCGCCTGGGGGCCTAGTGCCAGCCAAGCGCACGGCTTACCAACTAAAAACCTGACAATGCCCCTTATTGAGGCCTTGCCGCGAGAGCTTCGATTGTCGACGTGTCCTCCCCCCCTTCAGATGAGGTGGGGGGGACACGCCGAGGAGAGCTGCATCGCGGCGTGACAAGGTCATGGAAACTCGCGAGAATACTTCCACGAGCACAAGCAGACACCTGCTCGCTAAAGTGAATGCAACAACGTAAAACTATGGTAGATAGAATGTTTTCATGCATACTAGGGATGTTCATGTAAAAAAATATCGATATTTTTTGCGATATAATATATCGTATTGTTGTATCGATACTTGGCGATATATCGAATAAATACATCGATATTTTAAAATATCTTAAGTAACTACTTGTATTTAATAACTAGTCTGTAATATGAAATAGGTACCTATCAGGTTAATTCTGAGTAAAACACTTTATAGAGAAGAAACAAATAAACTTTATTTATAAATTGCACGAAAAAGACTTCAAGGCCATACGACCCAAAAGTGCTAAAACTGACACTGGATGAAAAAGCTCAAATGTATGTAAACATTGCACAAATGTCCATCATACACGATTATCGATTTCGTATTTGCGATAGTTTGTACACATGTGAGTGACCTGCTTAAAGTAAGTGAGTGACCATATGACACTACCCACAGATTATAAAAGTGCTGCCATCTCATATCTGCGTTCCGTTACTGCAAAAGCTAGTTTTCTGTGATCCAGGTATTTTCGATTTATACTCAAACTAACAATGTTGCAGATTTAAATTAGAAAATAACTAGGTAAAAAGAAAATGGAATGTGACCCGATATTTGATATATCGGATGAAATATTCGAATATAAATTCGATACTAGACGATTCGATAATATCGGATTCAAGCGATATATCGCGTACATGTATCGATATTTTTTGAAATATCGATTTAGGGGGCAGGCACAGATCACAGCTTTCCAGTTGCTACGATCCAAACATAGTTCCCGGCTTCCTCGAGTTTCATTAATACTTACAGGCACGCCCGTCGGTTACGGGTTCGTAACGATGGACAATGCGTAATAAATGGGATAAACAAACATCATTATTATACTATAAGCGGTTACCCCACACGTTGCGTAAGGTTGCCGGCCGTTGCCTATAAAAGCCGCTGCGGTTGGCTAGCGACTCACTTATCGTCGGGCGTTCGGAGCGGGTAGACCGGTCGTAACGTTATTACGTGTTGCGTTGCGTAACGTTGCGTAATTCGTAAAGTAGGCGTTAGGCTGATTTTGTTCCTCTGTAAAATTATGTTGTTGCCAAATTATTTTTTTTAAGGAATTTCTCTTCTGATTCCTAAAATCAGAATTGGGATAAGCAACTCTTAGCCCACAATTACGAGGAACCAAGTCTTCTGCGTACTTTAGTGTTCGTGTTTGTGATAATGGCTGGCGGATCCAGTCGGAGTGACCGTAGGTCGCGAAGTCGTTCCCGTGATAAGTCGCGGCACCGTTCACGTAGCCGTCACGAAGTGTCCACTAGGAACCGCCGATCGCGACGTCGGTCATATGGTGGGACGCGTGGTGGAGGTTTCGCACCGTCAGAGGGAGCGCCTAATCGTGATCGCCATCATCGTCGCTTGAGCGGATCGCGGTCTTCAGGCAGGTCACGTGCCCCGGTTTGGCTATTCATTCCACATTGAATTCGATCATGGACCGTCTTGCGTCGATCTTGGCAATATGAGTGGGGGTCAGGTTGGGCCGAGTCGGGAGAGGGTTGGACCTTTGATTGACTCAGCTGAGCCTCAGAGTGTTGGGCGGATGCAGGTGCGGACGGGTGTGGTGCGTCAGGGACGTCATCGGGTCGCGGTGCGGCCTTGGCGTTCGGTGTGAAGACATACAGTTTTGTATGTATTGGACTTTGTGTCCGGCAGACATACAGTTTTGTATGTATTGGACTTTGTGTCCGGCAGACATACAGTTTTGTATGTATTGGACTTTGTGTCCGGCAGACATACAGTTTTGTATGTATTGGACTTTGTGTCCGGCAGACATACAGTTTTGTATGTATTGGACTTTGTGTCCGGCAGACATACAGTTTTGTATGTATTGGACTTTGTGTCCGGCAGACATACAGTTTTGTATGTATTGGACTTTGTGTCCGGCAGACATACAGTTTTGTATGTATTGGACTTTGTGTCCGGCAGACATACAGTTTTGTATGTATTGGACTTTATGTCCGGCAGACATACAGTTTTGTATGTATTGGACTTTGTGTCCGGCAGACATACAGTTTTGTATGTATTGGACTTTGTGTCCGCAGACATACAGTTTTGTATGTATTGGACTTTGTGTCCGGCAGACATACAGTTTTGTATGTATTGGACTTTGTGTCCGGCAGACATACAGTTTTGTATGTATTGGACTTTGTGTCCGGCAGACATACAGTTTTGTATGTATTGGACTTTGTGTCCGGCAGACATACAGTTTTGTATGTATTGGACTTTGTGTCCGGCAGACATACAGTTTTGTATGTATTGGACTTTGTGTCCGGCAGACATACAGTTTTGTATGTATTGGACTTTATGTCCGGCAGACATACAGTTTTGTATGTATTGAACGTACGAGTGGACGTAGCTTGAATATGATGATACAGGTATAAGAATGAATGAATGACTGACAGACGAGGATGGTGGAGTTGCAGCAGATGGCAGCATACAAAGTGGTGACAACCCCGAGGCTCGTGTCGAGGACGACACTATGTCAGGAGAGGCCGTATAAGCGGTTACCCCACACGTTGCGTAAGGTTGCCGGCCGTTGCCTATAAAAGCCGCTGCGGTTGGCTAGCGACTCACTTATCGTCGGGCGTTCGGAGCGGGTAGACCGGTCGTAACGTTATTACGTGTTGCGTTGCGTAACGTTGCGTAATTCGTAAAGTAGGCGTTAGGCTGATTTTGTTCCTCTGTAAAATTATGTTGTTGCCAAATTATTTTTTTTAAGGAATTTCTCTTCTGATTCCTAAAAATACATTTAAAGGAACAAACATAACAATAGGCTTTTTGACAATGCGAAAAATAAAGTGTCAATTACTGTTAACAGTATAAATTAAGAGTTAATTTTTTTTTATTTATTAACGTAAGTTGAAAATAATAATTAATATATTTCAAAATCCGTAAATAAAAATTGCATTTTTTAAACGTTTGTCACGTGACACAAAACGCTCCTGATTGGTCGAGTTTCTCATGACGTCACTTGCTTGTAAACTTCGTTTGCCTACTTGTGTTGCGCCTAGTTGTAGCAGATTATCTCCGTTATATTAAGATTTTCTTTATTATCCATTGTTTTTTTTTTTGTTTATTTGCACTATTTTACAAGTACTTTCAACCATGTACAACGATTTTGTAAAAGCAGACAGCAGAAACCTGCAGCAAGCCGACGCAATTATGTTCGGATTATTTTTCAAAAATAATTCTGACTTTTATGCTTCGGAGCTATAAAATGTAAAAACAGCAAAGTAAGTATAATTACACTTTACTGGTAACTTAAATTATATCATAAGAAAGTGAAATAATGATGAACTTCCACAAGAACTTATATAGGTTATAAATAATTAAGTTTGTTCGGCACAATTTCGTGAACATAAACTATAATTTGTTCACGTTACGTCGGTTATTGAATGTCTTCACATTGTTTAACATGTTCCATTCTTTGGCGTTTGACAAATGCAGATCGGGAAGTACCAGCATCACACATTCTTTTAATGCGATCTGGCTGGCAATGAAATTTAGAAGGCAGAACTTTATTTTTTTAAATTATTTTTCGACTGAAACCCATTTTGTACTGATAGTAATTTGCTATGTCATTTTTCATGATGTTTTAGTGTACTGCTTATTGAAATCATAGGACTCTGTAGCTACAAATTTTAACAAATATTATGGAAAACAGAGGAAATATTCGAAGTGAGTTGCAAGAGACATTCTGTTAAAAACATTAGAAGTATTATAACCTCAAATTAATAACGAAAATATTAACATTCTGAATGTAATTAATTATTACAAAATATAGATATTATGTTTACTTACATCGAAATGGTCTTCACAAAGAAAATATTTGTACTATTCGCTATGTCATTATGATCCCTCCCAGAAAGTTGCAACCACTTTCGGTGCACTTCGATATTCTTTGGAACACTTACAAATAGTTTTTCATCACTGATAAAAAGTAAATCCAATCGCACTTTCGTTTTTTGTTTACAACAAACAAATATATATGCCAGCTGTCACAGATCAGAATACAGGCAAGTGACGTCACCGACCTTATTGCAGCGCCATATTGTCAAAGTAGCGTTTTGGCAGACTATTTGAATATTGAATTTTTAATTCGATGTTTTTCAGCTAATATATACGAGAATTAAAAATAACAACTTTTACTGGATTCCTTAGACTCTACTAAATAATTTAAAATGGATTTTAAAAACCTGTCAAATAGTCTATTTCTAAGCAAGATAACAATATTAACAAAGAGCTACGTGTCCTAAGTCCTTTACAAAATGTCGTAAGTAGTATTTTTTATAACCATAATAATAGTGTAGTTAGTTCTTTGTTTTTTTTTTCCTCAGGAGAGGAGGCTGAGTTACTCAGCCTAGCCTTGGCCCTAATGGCCCTACGGCTTGAATGGAATGGTTGGCGCACCCTCAGGAGAGGGCACGTCAGCGCTGCCCTCCGAAGAGGACATATGCGCGAAAGAAGGCTCGGTACGCCAAAGTAGGTTCGGCCTTGAAATGATGGGGCCTACTCGTACATGTGCAGCAAGCTGCGAAGTATGGACTAACTAAGAGGGATGGCGGCGCAGATGCCGCCTCTCGCAAGGCTTGAAGAGCCAGCGTCAATGAGTCGGGAGGGTCAGAAATGACGTGCCTGGGTCGGCGATATTCTGTATTACGCGGATTGACGTAATTACGTGTAGCTACACGCCTGCCTCACTAACGGATTCGGATGCCCTTCAGCGGTGGTGAAGAACCGCTTAGAGCAATCCAGGAAGTGTTCGTGTATGGTGAGTTCTTTGTTCAAAGTACGTTAACTTTATTTGTACTAAAAAAGCGACAGCCCTAAGAGTGCGAGCGGAACGCACGCTCGTATGATGGACTGACGACGTCAGATGCAACGACATTCGCTCGTAGCTTCTCATCGCGACGCTCCAAAATAGACTTTTTCTGCGGTCCTCTGACCCGTTATACTGACCCCAATACTCACTTCATCAGTGCAACCTATATACGGTACTAGCACGATGTACTGCATTGATTATAAGTTCTACTTTACGACGCAGGGTAATCGGGAATTCTAGGTTGCTACGATGAAGGAAAAAAACCTTTATGTACTTGTGAAGAAGCAAAGTAAGTGATTTTGATTCAAAATCAACCTGGAAATAATCTTTATTCAACTTCACAGTCACTTCATAGCGTCAAAATACATGAAAATAAACATGAAAATAAAATAAACAACGGACGTTCAAGGAAAGTAAAAAAGACTTGTTAGAAAATTGGAATAGCCTTCTCGAGAACAATAGGCAAGAAAATTTGAACGTTTGTCTGGCTTGAATATCCATGAGGTGACGCCTGCATGCTAAAAATGCAGCAATATTTACATTCCTAAACATTACACTGCAATAAAAAACCACAAAGCTATACATTGAATACGATTATAATAGATTTTTGTTTCAAATACAAAAAAATCTTTATTCAACATTGGCCTTTTCAGTTAGAAAAAATGAAATTTAAAATGAAAAGAAAACAGAGCTACTTACCCTTGAAAGAACATACTTACAAGGGATATAAAAGAAAAGACTTTTTGTTAGGAATTTGGGAGAGCGAGGTAAGAAAATTCCCTGTCTCGATTAAGCATGCTAGTGACTATTCTTTCACAGGGACACCCGCCAAAAATCCAGTAATTGTCTTGTTTTCGATTTTTTATGCACATGTAGCTAATATATATAGCATATAAATATAAATTATATATTAACAACACCAATTACTATTATATATTAAATTAACTATGTTAGACAAATTATCTCAAAATTATAATTGACACATTATAAAATATATGTAAGTCTTCAACTTTTATTACTGAGAAATTATGTTCACTGCGTAATTTACGCTAATCAACAAACTAAACATTTTTATAAGTCTAGAATGAATGTAGCTGTAGTTTCAGATTTCAAAATCAAAATAATGTTTATTCAACATTACAAACCTTTACAGGTGACAGTTACTCAATTACGTGGCTGGATTATTTACAGGGAAAAAATTGTCACTGCGTTTTATAATCGAAAATGTGTTGACAACTTATGGGTATAGAGTGCGTTCATGAGTGGTTTCCGGAGAAAAAACAAACATATTGAACTAGTTAAATACGATCGTTTAGTTGACAGTAAGCTATCGGCGGCGTTCTTGTTTTATTTTTAAGCCGGCGTCATTGACGTGAGAAAAATCACGTTGCAACAGACACGGACTGTTTAGAACAGACTTTTATCACTTTAACATGTTATTATAAATTCAAAAAGTTTTGTCTAAAAATCTTCCGCAATATCCTAACAAGTGTTAAGATATATTTTTTCTATATTGTTTTTTTTTATTTATATCGACGTCAATGAGTGTATTAAGACGTATGAAATTTAACGCTTGCTACGTTTTCAATAGACTAATTAATAGTAATAGAATAATTGCTGTTGGATATTATTAGAAAACCTCATGAGTGTGCCCATGGAAAAATAGTCACTAGAAGATTCAATTTAGATAGGAAATTTTCTTACTTGTTCTTCTCAAAAAATCGCAATTTCCTGACAACGACGAACAAAATGACGTATTTTTTTATTTGAATTCTACGTATGTTCTTAAAAGGTTAAGTTGTTGTTTTTTTTTTCATTTTAGATTTATTTTGACTTCATAAGTGATCTCATTAACTGCAAAGGTCAATGTTGAATAAATATTATTTTGATTTTGAATCAAAAATCTGTCATCATCGTATTCACGTACGTAAGTACGTTTGCTATAATAGCTTTCAATGGAATTCATATCCGACTTTTGCAGCGTAGTGTTTAGTAAGGCAAGTATTGCTACATTTTTAGCATGCTGTTAAATCATCATCCTCTTGCCCATTTCCCATTATCTGGGGTCGGCGCAGTAGATCTTTTCCTTCCATTCCTCTCTATCAGCCGTCATTTCCATGCTTACTCCTTTCATTCTTATATCATTCTTCACACAATCGATCCATCTTTTTATTCGGTCTTCCGCTCTGCCCGTGTATCCCTCCACTTTCATATTCAACATTCGCTTGTGACATGACTTTCATCCCTCCGCATCACATGTCCAAACCATGCTAATCTACTTCCTCTCACTTTTTTCTACCACTGGCGCTACTTTCAGGCTTTCCTCTTATGTACTCATTCCTTATCTTATCCATCCTTGTCACAACACACATCCATCGTAACATTTTAATTTAGCATGCTGTTAAATGTTGAAAAAAAAAACATTTAAAGTATTCCATAAGTTGAATAAACATTATTTTGATTTGATTTGAATCTAATCTAATTTTTAATTGTCTAAGTTGTCTACTTCTTCGAAACTGCTAGAACGTTCTGAGCATTTTTTTATATAATCTTAGTAACCTTTCTATATCGAGATATACAAATCAGATTAATAGAATTGGTGATAACACAATGCATATTAACTCATGGGCCAGTCAATGGCCAGCGAAACGGCACAAATTACAATAAACTCCACATTATCCAGTCTCTGGGCCATTGTCTATGCGAATCTATAAATCTGATGTCGTGCCTATGCGTCATTGGCACGATACCGGTAACCGATAACATTTGTTCTATTAAAATGGTAGACCATAGTACAGAAAACCAAAAACGGAATTAGTTAATGCAGTTAGTGCGCAATAAAATTTGGGTTTCTGAGCCCTTCACCTAATGAATCGAAGGAGAAACAAATATATTTTTATACGTTATTTAATTAATGTAAACCAGATGTTCCCAAACATTTTTGTGTCGTAGACCCTTTGCCTTTGCCCTCTACTTACCTGATACTAATTTTATAACTTTTTTAAATTATAAAGATTTAGCAATACATTTTAACTCTGAAGCTGATATTTTACATATTATATTATAAATAAGATATTTTAAACTAAAAAACAATCTCAAAATCTACTTGCTGTTGTTTTACTTCTGAATTTTGTTTATTATTGATTGTAATTACATGACAAGTAATTTTCATGCCTTACATGTTATTACTTAAATTAATATCTATTGACGGCTGTGTAAAAATTTCGTGTAAAGTTTGCTCTCTTGGTTTATATAATCAACAAGGAAAACCATATTCTTTGATATCTCAATACAAAACGGCAATTTCATTCTGTTAGCCCCTAGTATTTTAATCTGGAACAATTTCATTAGCAGTCACTTCACTATTGATTGATTATGAGATTAAAAATCCATTTTCCATGGCTACGTAATGATGCTATGTCACATAAAAAAATCCAGATATTCCGTGGTTTCATCGACTGGATACATAAAACCTGCTAGTAGGCTCCACCAGTAAAAATGTGGATACGGCTATACCCCGGGACGACAGCGGTTAGGACGCTACGGGAGGTAGGCGCCATTCGCCACCATGGCGCACACTGCAATCACTACCGTATGTGAATTCCGTTCGCTATAGATTTTAGGTTAAGTCCATCTCTTATTTAAACAATATTACGATACCTCTAGTTCAAATCGATCGAGTCGTTCAGGTTACGTGAACTATATGAATACGGTGCCAAAAAAGCCGCCATTTTGTTTTATTTTTTTAATTTAACCCAGTGTCGTTAGTAAATATCTATCTAAGTACATCCCTCAAAGTAACTCAAACGCTCATAAAAATAATATTATTCACTACTATCCGCCGTGGGAAAAAAAAACTTTTAAAACTCAAAAGATATACCGAAATGATTCAAACAAAATTTAAAAAATTACTTGACCTACTTTAATTTCGTCAACTGTGCCACAGTTCACGCACACTATGAGCTGGTATTTAATAATTTTGTATTTCCATCTAATCGGCGGTTGTTAATCTTTATTATATTTTGTTTACACGATTAGTGCACATTGTTTGAATTTCTGACGGCTATTATCGAGGTAGCTTCGAATATTATTATAATATGGTGCTCGCAGCTGACGATTTATTGGTTCCGTTTTTACATTTGTAACCTTTTCAGTTATCGTTATGTAGAGGCATGGATAATACATAAGTATGTGACAATGTTTTTATTTTATATGCAGTATGAATCTTGATAAAGTGTACAAACGAAGAATTAGCCTAGCCCAGAGTTAGCTCTATAACCACTCAACCGTGGTACAATGTGTCTAGTAAACTATATAAAACGCTACCTGTTGACCTGTGATGACAAGAATATGCTTTTAGAGTTGGATTCTATTAAACAATCTACCTAAAAAATCATAGATGTCACCACAGTATGCTTTGTGGACTGAATAATTAATTTTCTGAGGTGATTTCGTTTTGAGGAGAGCTAAGTTTGTTTTCTTTTATTTCATAATTTAAATTTGTGCTTAATATCTATATACTAGTATCAAACGAAAGAGAATTTAATTTGGTTTAATTTAAAAATTAATTGAAGGACATAACTTTAAATGAAATTGCGAATAAACTAAATTAAAATGAAACTTTCAAAAAATATTCCGCTTCTTTCAAGTTCCACATTTATTTTCTACTAAATACAATGGTATAGAAAGTTAAATATATATAATGTTTTTTGCGCTAGACTCTCCTCGTAGATATTTTTTGTTGCAATATAGCTCGTGTGGTTTACGAGTTTCAACTGTTTTTATCCTGTTTTTGATAATCGCGCGCTCGGAAATGGCCGATCGTAAGACGCATAAACGCCGCTGACAGCGGAACGGTTGAGTGGGTAAGGCTTGTGTTATAGAATCTTTTTTTGAAAGGAAATGCTCTTTATTTACCGTGACACCGTGCTGGCAAAGTGCGGTCGTGTGTGGGGCTCTCCGGTCTGGGAGGACCGACCCACTAAAACCCGCAGTGTTCTCTAGGCCCATTCGGGGCATATATTCGGGGTATATATATTTGATGGAAATATATATTGAAAACCATGTCTAAGGTACAAATGCTCGCACCCATCATACAAATATCAGCCCAAAAAGCGCAGAGGGAGGAAAGGGTAGAGATGCCTATCCTCTGACGATAGCGGCACAAAAAAGAATGCCAGAAATGGCAGTCTGACCCAAAGCACCACTTGTGTTAACAAATGGCAAACGCAACTACCGAAAGAGGCCGTGCCCCGAAAGGTGTCTCGTCGCCCTCACGATTAGCCTAGACAGTTCTTAGAACTTAGGCACAGGCTGAGTTTAGTCGGCAGGTCACGTGGTCAGACCGCTCCGGTCGCGTGCAGTCCGACATAACCTCCGTGACACTTTGCCGTTGCGGGAATATCCTGAGCACGTTTTGTGGATTCTCAGCTGTTCTCCAGAAAAAAAAAATATGGCTTAATTTTTATAATTTAATAGTTGTGTGATATAGTACAAACACTACACTAATATTACAATGTGTTATGATATTGTAAATGTCAAAAGAAAAGAGGAGAAAAGCAATAGACCTTCAGGGTCTCTTGCCATATCTCGAGAAGGCTCTCCCGATTTCTTTGTTAATAAATTTTTGTTTTGTTTATTTCAAATAAATTTGCACTCGAATAAGGCTAATGTTGAATAAACATTGTTTTGATTTTGATACCAAAATCTGTCTGTATATTTTTTTAAAGCACATTACATTTTCTCTGTTTTGTATATTTGCAAGTCAGGGCATAAATATATTTTCGTATTGACTTATTTTTTATTATTTGCATATCTTGAATAAACATTATTTTGATTAGATTGTTGTTTTTTTTTTTATCGTGTCGTATACAAATTTATTTCTTTAATTTAATATTCATTATAATGACTTGTAATAAAACAGTTGTAAATGTTTACGATTTCGTGAAGAAAGTCCATATTCATTGATAGTTTTATTGCTGTAGAATATTGAGTGAACAAATAAAAACGCGATCAATAGAATTTACGAGGCCGTCGGAATATATGGTCATTTTTAGACGCTTAATCTTAGTTTTACATTTAAATTGTAATGATGATTATAAAATGAAAAAAAAAAATATAAGAAAATCCGACACAACTCGGGTCAAGCCACAAGCGGGGGGCTAGTATTAATTAATTTATTTAGCATTAAAAAAAAAAGGCAGTCACAAATACAGATAAAAATTCACTTCTCCCGACAGACCTTTTGTTATTTTTGCAACGTTCGATCGTCAATCACTGGCAACACTTAAGAAACCGCAGGACACGTTCATTATCAAACTGTTCCCGGGGTCGCTGCAACGTAATGGAAACAAATGACAGCGGCTCACGCGCGTCCCATAAAAAATTCAATTCATGGATGGACGAAAATAGGAAGAACGGGACGCGTACGATTTTAATACACTCGGCTAGTGATGTCGCAGTAGTCGGATTCGTCAGTAACTGACGCATTTAAAATTTTCATTGACAACAGTACAAAGATGAATAAGCTACTTCAACAATAATAAATTAAATTTAAAGTACCATTTTTCAAACAATATTTATTTTTTAAATTCAAATTCAAATTCAAATTCAAATTCAAAATCATTTATTCAGTCTGGGCTGTTACAAGCACTTGTGAATGTCGAAAAGCTACGCCATCGGTTCGCAAATCTACGGCGGGAGACCTTGTACTGAGAAGAACCGGCAAGAAACTCAGCAAGGGCTGTTTTTTTTCCCTGTATTAAATAGATACAGAGTCGTCAATTTGGAAAATTACTTCAATATTGATAATTCATGAAGTCACTTTCATTAGCACATAGATACATTAGCATTAATTAGAAATAGTAAAAATGTATATTCAATGGGACTTTACAAATAAAAATGTGTTACATATAGCAAATTAAATAAATGTAATAATTTTTTTATCTATACTAATATTATAAAGAAGTAAAGTTTGTGTGTTTGTGTAAATTGTAAGGGGTAATCTCGGCATCTACTGAACCGATTTTAAAAATTCTTTCACCAATAGAAAGCCACATTATTGCGGAGTGTCATTATCATCATAATCATCATCATCATCATCGATTTTAAAAATTCTTTCACCAATAGAAAGCCACATTATTGTTGAGTGTCATCATCATCATCATCATCATCATCATCATCATCAGCGGACGGCGCGCGATGGCTTCGGGTTTAATTCAGTTCGCTTTCGTGCTCGCTTCGGGAATTATTAATATTATGCCCAACGAAGTGGGCGCGGGTCAGCTAGTTCTATATATAACAGGAGTGCTCTTTTAACTCAGAAATATTGCAGAAGTAACAGGCTATCTGCGTTATAAATGAATTTCGAAACACAAACACTTTAGAGCCTGAGAAAGGATTAAAATAGGGGATGAAAGTTTGTATGAAAAGTATGTAATTATTGGGAGTTTTATTATTATTAATTATATTTTTGATTACACATAAATATAACATTCAAAGTTTGTAAAATGTTTGTATTGGCCGTAAAGTGAGTAGAATTAGAGGATATTTTTGTTTGAATAAGCTCAGATACCGTCAACTCATGTCGACTCTCATTGAACTGATTTTGATGAGAGTTCATAGAGCGATAATATATGGAGACAGGTAAATTTTTATCACGCAAAAATATACTTTAATAATCTGATAAAACAACTGGCCTGATTTCTGTATATATCAGTTGGAGAAACGGGAGAAGGAGAAACGATATATTTATTATAAAATCCGACATAACGTATATAGACGACCTCCATAGTCGAGTGGATAATACACCGGTTTCAAGGTGTCGCCATCTCTGAGGTCCCGGGTTCGAATCCCGGTGGGGGCAGATGTTTGTGTGATGAATGCGAGCATTTGTACCTTAGTCATGGTTGTTGATATATATTTCTATAAAAATTATTTATATATGTATAATATATGTATGTCTATCCGTTACCCTAGATCCCATAGCACAAGCCTTACAGAGCTTAGTTTGGGCTAGGCTAATTGGTGTAAGTGTAACAAATATTTATTTATTTTATTTATTTATTTTATTTTTATTTATGTATAGTCGCGAATACGATTGTACGTCGCATCACTAAAACTCACACGTCAGAGAAAGTTTTAGAGATATTTTTTAACGCGTGGCATTCTGTTGTGGGGCTCGTCGTGAATTATGACGGTTTATAATTGAATCGGAGTACATAGAGGTGGGTGAATCAGCTGTTTCTTCTCATACGGGGAAGGCATAGCTTTTTGTGCGTTTGGTATTTTGTCTTTGTAAGCACTTTTCATTTAAACTTATCCATGGAGTGGATATTTGAACTTATCATGGAATCGAAACCTGCCCACTTACAGTGGACCTTATAAGGAGGTTCAAAGTCACTCGAAAAGCAACGGAGAGGGCGATTCAATAAAAAATGATGAAGTCCGCAGACGAACAATTGTGAATCTTAAGTGGTAGTGCGTAAGGCGCGAATCAGCAACGTGTGCATTTTTTTTAATTTGTAATATCTGTGTATGATTTGTATGATGTCTTGAAATGCAACTGATTACTTTACTTATAAAAGGTCACAGGTTCACAAGTCTGATAAGAGTGTGACAAGTATGACAGTATCTATTTTTTTTTAGTTATAGGGAAGCTAATGAGCGGACGGTTCACCTGATAGTAAAAGGTTACCGCTGTTCATAGACATCCGCAACACCAGACGATATACAGGTATTTTTTTCCCTCTGGAGAGGAGAGGCTGAGAATTCTCATGGATACTACCGGAAGTACCACAGTGATAATATCAGACACCAGACCGATCGAGGCGGCTTGATCGAGATCTTTGAAACTCAGCCTTGGCCAAAACGTAAAAATGTTCCCATGATATTACTAAATAAGTCATTTATGTACACAAGGAATAAAATAGGCCCCAAAATACTTCCTTGAGGCACCCCATGCGATACAGGACAGAATTCGCTTTTCAAATCAACAATTTCTACGCACTGAGTTTGACTGCTGAGGTAATCTTCGAAAAGTTTCAATTGGATACCCCGATCTTTTCTAATGTATTTACCAAGATGGGAATCGAGACTGTATCAAATGCCTTAGTCAGGTCAAGGAAAATAGCCAAGGGTTTCAGGTGATTATCCAATTTTTTCACTATAAAATCAGTTAAACCAAAGTTCATGGACAGCATGGACCTTACAGAACGAAAACCATACTGCGAGTCAGAAAGGAGTGAATTGATTTCAAGATATCTCATCAAACGAGAATTAAGCAATCTCTCTAATAATTTTGATAAAGCTTAAAGTAGAGATATAGGTCAATCATTATTCACAACATTTTTATCTCCATTCTAATATAGCTGAATTGCAATGGCTTTCTTGAATTTAGAGGGGAAATCTCCAGTAGTAAATGAGAGATTAGATATATAGGCGAGAGGGCCTAATAAGTATACATTATATCGTTTCGTAAAATCACAGCTTATATTACCAAAGCCAGGCGCCGAGGAACGTTCTAAATTGAAAATTTAAATAACAGCATACCTCCAAGTAAGTTGCACGCAAATAAAATCTTTTTTTTTTTACGTACTCGCCAAAATATCGTAGCGTTTATAAAATGCACGAATGAGAAAAGAACCGTCCATCGGATAATAATCGCGTTTAAAATAGCCGAGGTATCGTCCGTAGATCCTCGAGATAAAGATGTCGCGGTACCAGGCGCGCATAAGCGCACGGTAGCGGGGTAGGTAATTTACGGCCTCCGCTAATGGAAGCGGAGCATTACTCTGTTAACTTATTAATAGACGGCGTGGGTATGTTAGTCGTAACTCCCGACACCAGGTGTCGTCGTCATGGTAATTGTTTAATAGCTGCCGGCTCCTTATACTCTAGGGCGTCAGTTTTAAAAGTCTCCCGAGGTGATCGCTTACGTCTAAAATACGCCTTGTTGAGATGGGAATTAACATCTTAATAACATTTAATATTTCTTATACTTAGTACAATTAGCCTGGCCCAAAGTAAGCTCTGTAAGGTTTGTGTTACGTAATCTACATTGAGAGAAAATTATTGTCATTGTATCAAAAAAACTTTAACCCCACACAACCGTTTAAGGCAAATTGATATAATACAAAGTTTTTATTGTCAGATGTTTATTGTGATTATAACAACATTTATTAGCAATGTTAAACGTTGTTACAAATACAATTTTTATTAACAATGTGAAACTTGTTCTGGATACAAGTTTTTGTTGTCAATTTAACAACAAAAACATTGTTAAGTTCAAAAAATTCATTTGTTGATTTAACAATTACCATAGTATAACCCCCTAAATTTACTTTGCGATCCCGACAATATTTTGTACTATTTATAAATTAATTTTGTTCTAGCATATATGTTTGTTTTGCAGTTGCAACTAAGTACTTTGCCAAAAAGTAAATATTTAACTTTATAGGTTTTATTACTGTGTTAAGCTTACTAATCTTATTTTGCTTGTATAACAAAGTTACTTTGTATTAGTATTAATTTACCTGTGTTAATATATTAAAATTGCAATTTAAAAAATTATACTTTGTGAGAAGAGCAAAATTTTATTTTGTTGTTTTAACAATTTTACTTTGCTAAGGTGACTTTCTGTTTTGTCAATATGGCAAAACAGTCAACTACTCCAGTATACCAACCTTGCTACCCTAACAAAGGAAACACACGCTTCTGAAACTGATTTGTAAGACGTAACGTAACTGATTCTTTATCTATGTATTTTGATGCAAATACAAAAAAATATTGACAACGTTTTTATTGTGCCTTTGTTAGCTATATTTTTCCTCAGTGTAGGGTAACGGATAGACGTACATCCCTATATTATTAATAATTAATGTTCTAAATGCGAAAGTGTGTCAGTATGGGCGAATGTTTGTTCCTCTTTCACTACAGATTACCCTCTTATTAGATTCGAGTCTCTTATTAAATAAATAAATTAAATATGTAACACTAGCTGACCCGCGCCCACTTCGTTGGGCATAATATTAATAATCCCCGAAGCGAGCACGAAAGCGAACTGAATTAAACCCGAAGCCATCGCGCGCCGTCCGCTGATGATGATGATGATGATGATGATGATACTCAGCAATAATGTGGCTTTCTATTGGTGAAAGAATTTTTAAAATCGATGATGATGATGATGATGATGATGACACTCCGCAATAATGTGGCTTTCTATTGGTGAAAGAATTTTTAAAATCGATGATGATGATGATGATGATGATGACACTCCGCAATAATGTGGCTTTCTATTGGTGAAAGAATTTTTAAAATCGATGATGATGATGATGATGATGATGACACTCCGCAA
The DNA here is from genome assembly GCA_036419045.1 of Scirpophaga incertulas. Taxonomy (NCBI): domain Eukaryota; kingdom Metazoa; phylum Arthropoda; class Insecta; order Lepidoptera; family Crambidae; genus Scirpophaga; species Scirpophaga incertulas. The sequence continues at coordinate 40,553,312 of CM071627.1, forward strand.
TAATGTGGCTTTCTATTGGTGAAAGAATTTTTAAAATCGATGATGATGATGATGATGATGATGATGACACTCCGCAATAATGTGGCTTTCTATTGGTGAAAGAATTTTTAAAATCGGTTCAGTAGATCCCGAGATTACCCCTTACAATTTAACAAATATACAAACACACAAACTTTACTTCTTTAGATATACACAACACGTAAACTAAAAATTGATTAGTTTATATAAAGTTTTCTTGTTAAGAGGTCGTTCGAGGTGGGCGCTAATAACTGCGACACAGTCTTCGACTAAAGTAGTTATTAACGTTATATGAGTTTGTAAACTTTATTAAATTATTATTATTAAAATACTAATCCATGGCGGCATGTTATTCTAACGATTCGATATCGAGCTGTGTTTCTGCTAGGGTTATTCTGGTTAGTATAATGCTGGCTAAATGGAGTACACGTGCGGTAAGGCGCGAGTGATGATATTGTTACACGCTTGTTCGTATTATTAGAGGAAAAAACTTATCAAAGCAACATAAACAAGCAAGCGGCAAAAATAAAAAGCAAACCGAAACAACCCGGAACAAATTGGAACACGAAAATTATATTCATTGCCGCCGCGGCCAACCCTTCGCCTGCTCGCGATAAAACAGCGCCCGCGTTTTAACCCCCGACCCCCGGCCGAAACGTTGTTACTTGCAAAACGAACCCTTCCAGTGTTATGATGAATTTGCCGATGTCAATTTGAATTTCATCATTTAATTAGTCTCGTTAAAATTGTGTTTCGGAGAGGAACGAGCGATTCATTTGTCTCTCCTCCAAATGAAATTCAAACATGGAACCGAAGTGAAGTAAGATACACTTGCACGTGAGTGAAATTATCAACATCAAAGAAACCTTTACACTTCTAATATGTTATATATAAAAGAGATGTCCCATATTGGTTTATAGTAACTAACTCGGGTAAATTTGATATATTTGGATAGAAGGCTCTAAAAGAAAGTAATCGCCGTAAGTCATGTTATTTTCAAGACCCCCGATTTTTAATAATTCGTATTCTAGTATAATAAAAATGAAATATCTTTAATGCAATAATTACACATTGCTTAAAAAAAATATCAACAAGCCTTTTAAAAATCTAAATACGTACATAATTGCTTTAATGAACCGCATATTTCTAATTTTGAGAAGTTTTTAACTAACAAAATATAGGGACTGCTATGTTACTTAATGTATGTTATCTAGAGCCAGAAAAATATATTAATAAAAAATCAACTGACAAGTCAGACACCTGCTGTCAATGTCATAGTTTTGATTTTATGATTATGATCAGACCAGCAATAGTATATTATTCTGTGACATAGAGTAAGATACCGGTAGTCACAGATTAATAAAAACATCATTAAGGTTTGCCATATGAAATATTTCTTATAAACATGTTTTATTTATTTAAAAATAATTGGGGGTGGTAAAAATATTTCTTTTATTTGTTTCATACTTCATATTTTTTCGGCTTTCAATTTAATGTAGTTTGGTGTTTGTTAGTTAACGCTGATCACAAAAAACCAACCTCCTTGTAATAAGAGGACATCTCCTTTAAGAACACAAACAGCTTAATAGCTACATAACTTTATGGGGAGGTATAAGGGAAAAATAGTTAATCTACATCTATTTGGAAAATGAGAGAACCTTTCAAAGAAGAAAAGGCATCAAACTCTGAAGGTGTACATTTTTTTTCTCTACTTTTCAAAGTCATATTAATTTACACATCCGCACAATAAACAAATCGGATATACCTGTGACCGGTAAAAACAATTATTTACTTAATACAGAACCATTAAATTATCTGTGCTTATGATAAATCTGTAGAGAGGTCAATTCTGTACATGAAATATATTTTAAAAATAACTATCAGGGGGTTATTAGGGATCGATACTGATGCCAAAAATGTCTGTCTGTATAACAGTCATAGAAACAAAAACTACTCGACGGATTTTAACGAAACTTGGTACAATTATTTTTCATACTCCTGAGCTGGTTATAGTATCCTTTTCATCACGCTACAATCAATAGGAACAGAGCAGTGAAGGGAAATGTTCTGAACTCCATTTTTTAAGCTTTCGTCGCGTGTGCAATCTTAATGATTAAAGCTACACAGAAGTCATGTATGACGGAAATGTTCTCCTTAAAATTATATAAAAAAATATCGCATGACAGCGTATGTCTATCTTTCATGGTTGACTCACAATAACACGTGTAACTCCCGATAGCTTAGCAGTTCGAAGCTTTCTGATTATATTTGTCTACTCTTGCGTTTATAACACTCTCAGTCATTAATAATGCTACCTAAAATTACGATTCCACGCGGACGAAGTCGTGGGCACAGTTAGTAACATCATAAAAATTTCATCCAAGCATCTATTATCATGGACTTTCTTATACCCTTGTTTCATTTGAGTATTTCATAACAAGTGCATTAAATTTATTATAAGGCAAAGCAGTAACACTTTCTGGATGCGTGTTGTAGAAAGTTCACACTTCTCCATGAATGAAGTCGATTAATGAAACAGCTTAAGTGCTGCATAACTTTCTAAGCGGTTACGTACATGGAAAAAGAAGTCGCTACACCAATCTGGTGAAAACTGAGAAGGAATAAGTACCTTGACTCGACGCGTGAGGTCACCATCTAGGATGTTGAATCGACGATCATTGTTCCGTTAGTTGTCTGCGAATGGCTTGATAGCGAAGAGTCTCGATCAACATCTTAAGAGGCTCTCGCTTGACGGTTCAAGGACCGGATACAGAGAGCGGTGATTCTCGACAGGGCGCGACCCTTTATCATTGCTAGCTTAATGCTCGCTACCAGCGGCCCACCAGGGTTAAGTTTAACCACGTAAAATTTGCATAAGCTAAAATATTTAAATTAAAGATTGATTTTAATTTAATCAATGAATTATAATTATCGTAATCATTTTCGATATATTTTCAATAGATTCCTTATTATTTCAACTCTTTTCATCAATTTACATATTATAATTTATATAACAGTATACTATCTAGTCCTACTTCTAAAATAAGTAAGACTTTATATAAAATTGTGTCAGTATGTTTACGATGACGTTAAAATTTTATAACGATAAAGGTGGCGCAATCTTTCAAAGACAAAACCCAAAAAATAAAAACTAAAAAAAAGTTAATTTAATTATAATACTTATAAATCCATAGGCGTATCTCGGCCTCAGTTTTCAGATAGAAATGAGCCTTTTGGACCGTCTGCCTTCGTTGATATAATCTTATATATAAAAATGAATCGCAAAATGTGTTGGTAAGCTCATAACTCAACAACGCCTGGACCAATTTGGCCAATTCTTTTTTGTTAATGTTCGTTGAAGTTCAAGGAGGGTTTTTACGATGAGGAAAATTCGAATAATTATCGGAAATACCCTAAAAACAGCCCTTTTATTTTCCCATGCAAACGTTTTCTAACTAAAACGTACAGTCGAATTGAGCTTTATTGTTATTGTATAAAGTTCATATTGCAAGCACTCACTGTTGTCTAAGCAATGAAGGTGTGTTCCTAACATCAAAGAGTCAATTTGCGCTTTATTAACGCTACATATAGTTGAAATTCAATCATATCTATCAAAACAGTGTGCGTGAGTGCGTTGGAGCACAGAATACATCGTTGGAGGATTTAATGTCACGTTCCAAAATTGAATAGCCACAAAATGTAATAGGTCATTTAGACTTTTTTTGCGATTTGGTTGGCTATGCGACATTATCTATAAAATAATTAGGAACAAAAAACTGCCACTGTACAAATCTTTTTGACAGGACGAAGTATGTGCGGGTCCGCTAGTATCTTATACAGTTATTAATTTGCGAAAAAAAGTAATGTCTAATGTGTTCGACAAAAAATATTTGAGAATAAATGTGTGGGAAAAATTGTAGGTCCTTCGCGGCCCCTCTGGGAATTGGAGCCCTGGGCACGGGCCCCGTGTGCCCTTATGGTATTGCCCTAATTATTGCAAACTTCGCCTCAGCACTAACATGAATCTTTGACATGAGACATGCAAAGAAGAGTTTAATGGAATATTTAAAAGCGACCTCAATCCACCGAATCCCGGATGTGGGATCACAAAACACCAAGTGCCAATGGCAGCTAGACTTTCCGCGAAATGGCCATAAACAACTATATGCGTCTCGGGGTTCCCACATAACATTAAGAGTGGTCAAGTAGCTCTCACGTCACGTTGACAAATGCGTCGACGTGGGTAGGCCTATGAATTAATATTCAACGGATGCCAAGCGCCTTGGCAATTGGCAACGAACAAAGCATCGAAATTTTCACCATCACAATCAGTTGCACCGAATCCCGGATCTTTACAGTTAGGTCTGTGTAGATTGTATTTTAACTATAGCTTTTATTGATATAATGTGTTGTTTTAAACTTGTAAAGGAAGTTGCGTTCAGACTATCTGAAATCAGCTTTCAATTGAAGATTCTGTAAATTCTGTAAAAATCAGCAACGGCTATGTTTTCTCTCCTGTGGCGTATGGCGTAGCATCATTGACTTGCAAAAGTGATTGCAAGAATCTCACTTAAAGAATAAATTTTTGATTTTCAAGATTTATACCGAACGTACGAATATCGGATATGTTTATTGTAGTCTGACATTTATTATTCTGGGTTTAATAAGACATTTTATTGTTTCTGTACCGACCATATATCACATACATTTACAAAAAATCCCACTTTACAAGCTGTGCTTAGTTTGGGATTTTTTTGAATAATTCCGATATTTCGTATTATGTTCTTTTCTGGAAATAAAGTTATTATTATTATATATATCATCTATTTATTTATTTATTTATTTATTAATAGGGTCACCAACATAAGTAACAGTAAACATAAATCTTTGTTAACAGTGAAAATGTTGGTCTTCAGCCAACTGCACTTACAATTATAGGTAACCACAGCATGCAAATATACATCAATAATTTCCTAAAGGTAACATAGAAAAAAAAAACGCTAAAGAAAGTACACAGGAAATTATAATAAATAATAATATATGCTTAAAATTAGGAGGTGTCAATGTCAATAGATTTCAAGAGTCTCATAAATTTAGGAAGACTATGGAAGTTTATGTCTAGTTCAGGCAAATTCTTGGTATAACTGTTGTAAAGACGAGCCAAACGGACAACTGGTGAATTGCAACCCATTCTAGTTCTACAGAATTTTTTTCTTAATAGACTACACGGATATCTTGGTATTCTAGCAGGAACATTAATGGAGAAGTGACTGAGAAGTTCAGAGGGCCTAGACAAGATGCCTTTCTATTTTCGTAATCGCATCGCTAAAATAAAAAATGTATGATATTGACATTGCCGATCGCTTGACTTTTCGAGTGGTTATGTCAATACCCTACATTTTTTTTATGTTAGCGATGCGATTACGATTATCGAAAAATATCTTGTCTAGGCCCTCACGACTGTCAATGCCGTTATTCAAAGTTTTATGCAAAAATGCCAAATCTAGTAAAGAAGACATAACTCTTTTAATAAAAAGATATATTTCTTTTGATATATAAATGTATGTAACTGTTTTATATTGTATTATTGAAAAGAGAAAAGAGAGAGAAAACGCTTTCCCAATTTCCACATAAGTGTAGAGACACTTTCTATCGTAGTGAATTGTCGACACAGACACACTAATACGTACCTATAGACACACATTCACTTCTGGTTTGAATATTAAGTCCCGTTAAGTACAAATTTAAAAGTACAAAGTATGTTTCTATACTCAGACGAACTACTCGTAATTATTGTAAAAATACAATTTTCTATCGTTCCATGTTCTGCTTATAAAAATATTTTTTGGTATGTCGATGATTTTATGGAAAATATTGCTAAGTTTAAAAGGAGCATCCGTGCTATTAGCCATGACTCACAGCGTTCCCTTTTGTTGTTTGAATTGATACTATTTTGTTTCTTAAAATATATAATTAAGTGGTAACTTCACTGGTGCAAGATTCGATATCGATATATAAATATAAATATATATATATATATATATATATATATATAATATATATATATAATATATATATATATAATATATATATATATATTTGGTTTTATCATCATAATAATAATCATTTTAGTCAACAGAAGCCTAAGTCTCTTAAAAGGATCTTTCTGCGATGTTCACCAAATTTGCGCGCAACTTGTGGGAGGCTGCGGTGTCCGGCATATGGCTGCCACTCAAAGGTCTAGTGGCCGGCAGTTCTGCAAGTACCCGTCAATATAAGCCATTAGGGTCACTAGGACCAAAGGCTTAGGCTGAGTTTAGTCGGTAGGTCTGGTGGGTCGAGCCGCCTCGATTCACCAGGAGTCCGACATAATCAACGCATCCCTGTTTGCCTGTTGCGTTGGTATCCATGGTGGATTCTCAGCCTCCTCTTCTGAGGAAAAAAAAGCTCTGCAAGCAATTTGCTCTGCCTTTGATTTTGCATTCTACCGCTTAATCTTACTTCTTTTACTCTTCACAGCGGAACATAAAACATTGCTATTTCGAGGCAGAAATTGATAAAACGTACCCAAACAGACGTATCCCTAACCTGTTTCCTCGAGCCGTGTGATATTAGGATAAGACAAATTTTCTCCCATTATTTAAGTGCTGCCATCAATAACATTGTCAAAGGACATATCAACATATAGGAAGATTAGCATTGAAAAAAATTGTCCATCGTCAGCCACCTGTCACGGCCGCGACAGGAGATAAACATCGCTCCTCTCGTAGACCATTGACAAAAAGGCATATCCGCTTACAATAATGTGGACTAAGCCGCGCGGCCCGCGCCCCGGGGACCGCGGCCATTTGCCAGCCAAAAAGACCGAGGGCTGTCAAAACTCATTTGCACAAAAAAAAATATAGAAAAAATTATTGATTTACTTTACTTAAGTAAATTCGTAGTTGATTAACCGTGTAACGATAATTTTTTAAAAGGAAGTATAAGATGCAATTTACTATTACTATATAGAACGAGTAATAGTATTTTTTTGGATACGTATACGGCTGGAATAGTACTATGTATGATTATCCTGATTTATGTAATTTTGTAAATGAAATTTGTAACTTCATTTACAAAAAATTTTGTAATTAAAAGAAAAAAATAATAAATAGACCATAACCATTTTCTGGTATAATCATTTTAATAGCTTGTATGTTATAATATTCTATCAAAAAATTTTTATATTTATTGTGATATATCAATTAATGAATATATATTTTAAAAGTAGTATATATATATATATATATATATATATATATATATATATATATATATATATATATATATAATTTAATAATACGAGTAGAATTCTCTGAAATTTCGCCGCATTCCGTCATAAATATTCCCTTACAAAGGGTATCTGGAAGAGATCGCTCCCAGCGATAAGACTGATTTTGCATTAGTCTTAAGAGTTTATCTATCTAAATATGGTCCAAGTTATTCTTACTTTTGGATAGAATAGGTTCTATTAATGTACCTGTATGATGTAATATAGAGATGAAATGTATGTTGTATGTATACACAAAATGTAATTAAGTTTTTAGATAAAAAGTATATATGTCTTTTATTAATAACTAGCTCTCTATTACCGCGTTGTATCGGATTTTCCAAAGAAAATATGCATTTTCCCGCTATTATACCAAATCACATCAAAACCCGGCCATTTTTTCATTAGATTTCCCCGTAAAATATATATTTTCCCGCAGTAAAAATGATCCTACATCATTCTCCGGGTCTCGGTCTATTTATCATTACTCCAACTTAGATCAAAATCGGTTCGATAGCTTCTGAGTGAACTCAAACAAAATATTTTATTTTTACCCCGATTCGGGTAATTTATATTAATAAAAATATAATTTTTAATATTATATTTATATATCTCTAATGAAAAGCGTAAAAAATAAGTCTCAAAGCTTTAGAAAAAAACGTACTTTTCATGCAAACATTTATCATTTATTTCAACCCCACACGGACTATAAGGGGTTGAAATAATTTCGCATTAAAAAGTAGCCTGTCTTTTGTCAGTCCCTAAACCATCTATGTACCAAATGTAGTATGTGTAATTTTTACCGTGGGAGAGCCATGCTTCGGCACGAATTGGGCCGGCTCGACCGGAGAGATACCACGGCCTCACAGAAAACCGGCGTGAAATAGCGCTGCGCTGTGTTTCGCCGAGTGAATGAGGGTACCGGAGGCCCAACCCCCCCTTATTCCCCTCTATTCCCCTTATTCCCCCTATTCCCTTTTAAAAGGCCGGCAACGCATCTGTGACTCCTCTGGTGTTGCGGGTGTCCATGGGCAACGGCTATCGCTTACCATCAGGTGATCCGTTTGCTCGTTTGCTGCCCTATCCTATAAAAAAAAAAATGTTTTATTTACATTAACTGTCGGGGCTCAATTTTAAGTTTTGGCGTGAAAGTGCGATATATAGACAGACATAATTATTTTCTATCTATAATATTCGTATTAGTAAGCATTTAAAAACCATGGCCAGCCCTACGCCGCATAAGGCCGCGTGCAGGCGCCCCGCATGTTTTGACTCCGCCGTTTCCCGCGCATAAATCACACGCCTAATGTATCGAAATGACGCACCAGCTCGCAAGTGAACTCGCGCCCTTAGACCAGCTAGACAAAATCAACCCCAAACCCATTCAGATAGGATCCGAATTCGCTCGCCTCTCCAAATAGGTATAATTGCGGATAATCTTCACACGAGTGCAGTGCAAGCTTTACGTTGACGTAATAAGGGTGATTTTAGCGTGAAACTAGCGTTGACAATCGAGGTTTTGATAGAACAGGAGTTTGACAAACTTTCTTATGCAGTCGCGAATTTACGCTTCGATTCAATTCTTTGGATAATAAGGTTCATTTTGTGGCTGTTTTTCGTATTATTATTGCATTGATGTCGTTGTAAACTTGTAATCCACATGAAAGCTTTCGGATTAGTGTTTGATGACATCATTATTTCCCGAACAGGACCATCGCGTTGCGAGACCATGGGGCGAGGGACATTTTTTAAGACGTGAAAGAACAAACTGTGATTTATTGTTGTGTCACAATTTGCTAAGTACAATTTTTGTATTACGTTAAATGTTGTAATAAAAAATGTGAGATAGATCGATAGAGAAAAGAGATAAAAATGTCATTAGCGAACACAGTTCAGTGTTACTAATATTTCCTTAATAACAGAGGTTGCCAAACCTTTCTTTTGTCCCCTTGCAATGTTTTACGGTTTTGAGTAGACTACTTACCTGATAGTGAATGACTACGTCCTGACAACATACAACATTTTATAAGCATACTAGCGACCCGCCCCGGCTTCGCACGGGTGCAGTGAAAAAATGGTTATGGTGGGTTATCCCTAAGAGATAGACATATACCATCGCGGACTTTTTTGTGGATTTTTGTAAGTTGTACAATACTGTAGTACATTATTTTGGTCTATCTCGTAGGGTTCAGCCAGCGTTTGCAATATAAGCGCAAAAAAACGTGCTTATTTACGACATCACATTAGAAACCTTTAAATTTATCAGTGTTTCTCTACTATATTATGAATTTATTATACATACAAACCTTCCTTAAGAATCACTCTATCTATTAAAAAACCGCGTCAAAATCCGTTGCGTAGTTTTAAAGATCTAAGCATACATACGGACATACAGCGAAAGCGACTTTGTTTTATACTATGTATTGATGTATATGTCTTTATATTAGAAGAAAGTAGAATATAAGTAAATAGATACTATCAGTGTATGTTGAGATCCATTATTATGAATCCCCAAATTTTTTATTTCGTTGTCTATGACAACTTGCAAGGGGTCTACCCCTACCCCCTAGGGGTTGATATAGACCACTTTGGGAATCAATTCTTTATACAATCAAAGCTCATTAGCGACCATAGTTCAGAAACACTTATATTTCCTTATAATAACTAATTAATTTAAAAAGCTTTTTAATTATTATGAGGTTCATTTCGACAATGATTCTATCTTGATCAAAGAACGGACATGCACTTTTCAGTTAAATCGCTATTAAATTTAATACATGTGTTCCTTATGTACTGGTTTGGTTCATTGTGTATGAAATTGGGTATGTGGTGGAGGCAAGGAATCGTCGTACGATGGAACAGGTGTCGACAATGAGGGACCACATATTTTTATTTAAGCTTATTTCTTTAAGTGATTGTATGAAGTGGAATGAGTCCTGTCGATGGAAGGATGATTTCATCTCCCAGTCGAATATATTTTCGAATTTTCTCTTCAGATTTTTTCTTATATTTTCAGAATTAGGGATAGCTATATCTTATCTTCTTTCTTATATATAAAAATGAATCGCAAAATGTGTTGGTAAGCTCATAACTCAACAACGCCTGGACCAATTTGGCCAATTCTTTTTGTTAATGTTCGTTGAAGTTCAAGGAGGGTTTTTACAATGAGGAAAATTCGAATAATTATCGGATATACCCTAAAAACAGCCCTTTTATTTTCCCATGCAAACGTTTTTTAACTAAAACGTACAGTCGAATTGAGCTTTATTGTTATTGTATAAAGTTCATATTGCAAGCACTCACTGTTGTCTAAGCAATGAAGGTGTGTTCCTAACATCAAAGAGTCAATTTGCGCTTTATTAACGCTACATATAGTTGAAATTCAATCATATCTATCAAAACAGTGTGCGTGCGTGCGTTGGAGCACAGAATACATCGTTGGAGGATTTAATGTCACGTTCCAACATTGAATAGCCACAAAATGTCATAGGTCATTTAGACTTTTTTTGCGATTTGATTGGCTATGCGACATTATCTATAAAATAATTAGGAACAAAAAACTGCCACTGTACAAATCTTTTTGACAGGACGAAGTCTGTCGGGTCCGCTAGTTTTATATAAAATTCTCGTGTCACAATGTTCGTTCCCGTACTCCCCCGAAACGGCTTGACCGATTCTCATGAAATATTGTGAGCATATTGAGTAGGTCTGAGAGAAGCGGCCAACATCTATTTTTCATACCCCTTGGTGATAAGGGTTGTCCACCCTTAACATTTTTCTTTAATTTTTAGTCTATATGGCAAAACAACGTTTGCCGGGTCATCTAGTATATATATATATATATATATATATATATATATATATATATATATATATATATATATATATATATATATGAGAAGGAATTAGTTATTTGCTCCTCTTTTTGTGTAATGTGTTGGTATTGTTAGCAGTTGTTTTATCCATAGTAATGTTACAATCCCAGTAAAGTTTAGTATGCTCGTTCATTAATACATTTTCCGGCTAAATATTTGTAACATGTTTCTTTATTTATTAAATTATATTTTGATGCTAACAGAAACATTATTATTAGGAATAATATATAATTTCTCGTGTAAACATTGTATTTACAATAACAACATATACAAAACGAGCTTACGTATTGTTATAGGAATATCAAACGTCGATTTCTCTACGGCGAGTGTAAAATAACAACATCAACGTAGTGAAACGATACAACTACAAAACAGACGAGACCTCTTAAAATAAAAATGCATAGAGATGCAACAAAAGAACGCACTCATTGCGAAAACATCGCAAATCACGACGTCGTGCTAATATAGACCTTGGGCGACGGTAATAGCGTGCTAGGAGTGAGAAATTAACGATTTGCCGGGCCATACTTTCAATTTTCCAGCCCACTGGTCCGTCAGCGCGGGTAATGCGACCACGAGGGCTACCATGATAGCTTTGTGTTACATTAAAAGCTATATTAAAGTGCGACGGTGCTACACACAGTAATAGATCTATCTCTGTCTGCGTAATGCCACGATGATTTTATAAGCGCTTGTTGTAGCTTTATAATTGAGCAGTTGGCGCGGACACCCTCAAAGCATCAGACAGGCATACATCACCGTGTAACTGCTTTGTCATCGCATAATACGAGTCCCGCGAATCGATCTAATCTCGCTATAAATGTCATTCATTTCATTAATGGGACAATCTGATTGGTTAGGCTAACAAGAAAAAGTATTCGATTGTCATACGTAAACTGTGCCTTTACCACGAGATTTTTGTCGTTTCCTTTACGTATAACAGGAACTCCGTTCTAGGTAGCATTTTGCGCATTTTATTTGTGGGTTTTAAAAAATACTTTGAACGGTATTCCCGACATGACAAGATATGTCACCGTAAGCTAGTGAGCCTCCGACTAGCTGTTCGTTCTTGGGGAAATGTATATCTATGTTTAACAAATTTCCGTAAAGTGTCATTGATTTGCCTTTATATAAATTTAAAATCCATATCAAAAAGACACTCATGAGTAAAGGTTATTATAAAGTAAGTGACTATCTAAATGATCACACTATTTGGGAATAGGGACACTATTCATAGAGCCATGTTTGGTAACAACATTATTTATAATATTGTATTATTTTTATTTGTGTATGTAAACATACATACGACTGTAATCGTATTAGGTATGATTGTATCTTATACTATATTGTATTTTTATATTATATTATTATAATTATTAACATTGAAAAGAGGAGATAAAAAATAGACCTTCAGAGTTTCTTGCCTGTTCGTCTCGAGAAGGCTCTCCCAATTTCCGAACAGGTGTCGAGTCAATATTTTTTTTTCCTTATTCGTACGTACGGACAAGGTTTTTGTTTTTTTTTTAAGCTTTTTTTTTGTTTTGTTTGTTGACGTCAATAAGTGCCTGTAAAGGTCTATGTTGAATAAAGATTATTTTGATTTTTTTTTTGAGATCTTCTTTACGATAAATCAAAGTCACCAGTCAAACATACTACTTCTCCCTGTCTTTCTCGTCTCTTAATAATACTTTCATGCACGCTCGTCAGTTACGGGTACTCTTGACCTGACGTTCTTTCCATATATCATCTATTTGGTCCAAATATGTTCGTCTAGGTCGAAGGTTCCCAAACTTTTTTGTGTCGTAGACCCTTTGCCAGTTTTATGGGTTTTGGTTAAATCCCCTACTTACCCGATATAAGACAACATACAACATTTCATATGCATATATAATAACTTTTTTTTACTTCATAGGTACTTTTATAAATAACGTACATGTCTTTATATTAGAAGATCGTATATAAGTATATAGATACCTACTATCAGTGTATGTTGAGATCCATTATTATGGACCTGCATTTTCATTTCATGGACCCCCAATTTTTTTTCGTTGACGTAAACCGCTTGCAGGTTGTCATAAACCCCTAGGGGTCGATAGAGACTATTTTGAGAATTACTGGTCTAGGTCGTCCCCTAACAAGTGGCCTATTCGTATATTTTAAATAATTAATATTTTCATTACATTATTTGGAACTAGCTTTCTGCCCGCGGCTTCGCCTGCGTGGATTTCGGGATTGGGTCTATGGAGGGTTAAGGGTCATAGCTTTTGCCCACAGCCCCACATATGCGCGGAAGTCGATTTATGGCGCGAAGGTTTTATCGCGCTTCCCGTGGGACTATCCGTTTTTCCAAGATAAAAAATACCGTAAAACCTTGCTCAAGAATCACTCTATCTATTGATTAAAACCGCATGAAAATCTGTGCAGTAGTTTTTGAGCGAAGCCTTTATTGCGCATCCCGTGGGATCTGTCGATTTTTCCGGGATAAAAAGTAGCCTATGTTACTCGGGGATAATGTAGCTTTCCAAAGGTGAAAGAATTTTTGAAATCGGTTCAGTAGTTTCGGAGCCTATTCATTACAAACAAACAAACAAACAAACAAATCTTTCCTCTTTATAATATTAGTATAGATGAATGATACTAAAAAAAAGCTCGATTTTGTCGATTTCACTTAGCGATAAACATTTTATTCTAAAAATTATAATTAAAGCAAAAGGATACAGCCTCTTTTTTATCTTACTTAAATCTTATTTGAGCTACCATATTCCAATAACTCTACCTAACTTCCAAACACATCATAGAGCAGCCCTTATCAGGTACAGAATAACAGATGAATAAATGATAGAGCAGACACGAAAATGCGAGATTAGCTTTGGAAATATGTTCGTTGTAGAGCCGATGCATTACCGAGGCGAGCGGCGAACCCACGGGACTCGTAACCCGAGCCATCGGACAAATAACGCGTTTGTACGAACACAAATAACACTATAAAATGTAGGAGACGGTGGGCCGTTCGGTTTTATGGGATAGAGGGTAGCTAATAGATTTGTAGAGAATATGTGAAACAATTTTGGTAGAGACTTTCCTCTTAAGGGTAGTGTTAAGGTACAGAGACATCAAAATTATAAAATATTATTTTAAAATTAAATAAATATGATAATTAAATTAAATTTAAAAAAATATTTCTTACACTCACACCAATAGGGAATTAATCTTTTTTTTGAAAAGAATCTTAATTTGATCCTTGCGTGTCAGTAAACCATATACTTAAAATATATTTTTTTTACACTCGTTAAGTACTATAAAAATTGCATTAAAATTTAATATTTTCAAATTTCGCGCGTAATTAGACGAAGGCGCCGCACGAATTGTTACTCTGTAGCGATGACGTCAATACGGCATGTAAATAATAAACAAAGCTCTATGTTTGATGCTATGTATTATTATATTCATAATTTAAAAATGAGTTATTATCTTTTATATATAAACAACTAATAAAGGAATAATAATAAAAGAGTAATACTGACATCGATGTTTTAATACTCCGTAACTCGGCAGAACAAAAGTCGGGATTTGCAGCAAAGAATTTTTCGACCATTAATGCATTTATTTTTGGTAAATTCGTACTATCTCCTTTTACAAAACTGCTTTCCATAGTGTGATTCTCGTGCGATTTCAATTTAACTTACGTATTTATAACGTTCTCTTACATTAAAAAAGCAACCTACAAATTTCTTTTTTATTGTTTTGCGGCTTTATGCGTACTATGATTCATAATGACATTGACACGCATAAGTTTACAGTACCTTATGACGTCACGACATGGCGGCCTATGCTTCGCTCTTGTTTTACGTATAGATTAAAAAAGTGAATACTTTGAAACTAATTTTTATATTATTTTTGTTATTTTATGTACTTAAACATGATGGTTCCGACTATTTAATGCATAAGCTATCATAGTTATATGCTTTTAGATCTTTTCTAATATAGAGGGAAGTACGCTATTAGTAAGCTCTGTAAGGCTTGTGTTATGGGATCTAGGGCAACGGATAGACGTACATACATATACTATACCTACATAATATGTTTGTATGAGTATATATTAACAGCCATGAACTAAGGTACAAATGCTCGTATTCATTACATAAACATATGCCCCC
This sequence comes from Scirpophaga incertulas, assembly GCA_036419045.1. Taxonomy (NCBI): domain Eukaryota; kingdom Metazoa; phylum Arthropoda; class Insecta; order Lepidoptera; family Crambidae; genus Scirpophaga; species Scirpophaga incertulas. The sequence goes on from CM071627.1 coordinate 40,568,671, forward strand.
ACCGAGATTCGAACTCGGCACCACAGAGAGATTTTATTTATTTTATTTTTATTTTATTTAATTTGGGTAGCTAACAGCTTGCAATAACAATGTAGTAATAAAAATAAGAAGCTGCAAGCTAATAATAAGCTACCACATGTAAAACTACTTACTATCTATCAACAACAACGAGGACAATACAAAATAATCACAAATTAAACCAATCGAATCAATTCGGTATCTGAGAAATTGCAGACAGAATCGGTATCAGTGCATTTTTTATCTTTTTTAAACTATCACTGAATATGTCGACTTCGCCACTTATACTATTGATAAGATTATTCACTCTAATGAAATAGCTATTACGTCTATAGTTAGTGTTCGCAAAGGGCACATTAAAAAGATTATATAAATTATTACGTCTCATGCGCATTGGGACATTAAATGAAATTTTCTCTAGAAGCTGCGGACAATCAACCAACCCCCTAATCAATTTCACAAAAAATAAAATATCTGAAATATTACGCCTCACGGCTAAAGGCAGTAAATGATATTTAGAGCATCGTTGTTCATAGGGACATTTAGGGATTTTAAATTTAAAATTTAAATAACGTGTGAACTTTTTCTGGATTCTTTCTATTCTCGAAATATACAATTTATAACAAGGGTTTCATATTGAACTGGCGTACTCAAGATGACTACGTACATAAGCACAATAAATAATTTTGATGGTTTTCATACGCTTAAAAGGTTTAGAGACACGCATTATAAAACCAAGAGCACGGGAAGCTTTATTAATTAAATTGGAAATATGTTGGTCGTACATCAATTTTGAATCAATAATAACTCCCAGGTCATTAGCTTCTTTTTTAACACATAAATTTTGATTTTTAATCCTATATATACAATTGAAGTTGACTAATTTTCTATTAAAACTAATTGAAAAACATTTATTCACATTGAGATCTAATTTATTAGATTTGCAATAGGCACCCAACCTATCTAAGTCATCTTGAAGTTTCTCAGCATCAATAGCATCAAAGAGAGATCAGGCGATACGGAGGATTTTATGGATCATTGAGCAGTAAATTGATATGTAGAGCACATAAGAAATACTTTTAGGCTAGACTAATTAATGCTATCCAAATAAAGTAGATGATACTGTTGTTAAATGGTCAAGTGGTTTTCGGGAGCCAGGTCTAAATTTTGGATATGTTGTTCTCCTGGTCGAGCTGAGCAAAAAATGTAACGGTCGCAATAAAAGTTAACGACGCATTTTCCCGCTAGAAGGCTCTGAAGTCTGAATTAGAAAATCGTGGTTTTCTGCAGAATCCGCAGATTTTATAATATGTTGTTCTCCTTGACGAGCTGATTCAGACAATTCAACTTTTAAGAAAAGTTAATGACGCATAAGGATTGAATACAAAGTGTTAAAGTTCGATTTTTAATTCGAGTCAGTAAAATGACATTTCCAGTGTCATGTGTCACAAATCATATTATTTAATATGGTATGTATTACATATTTACAATAAAAAAACGCTTTGATACCTAATAAAATAAAGCATGACTAAATGTCTAAATCTATTGATTGTCGAACATCACTGTTGTAGTGGCTTGTAGTGGGTCACCCTTTTCATTATCAGTGACAGTTGCACTTGTCATTTTACTGACTCGAATTAAAAATCGTAGTTTAGTCTATGTTATCAAAAAAAATTGTGAAAGGAAAAACGAAACAAAAGTATAATAAGTCAAAATAAACTTGACAATGTTGACAACGATATATCGTGCCTGTGTTAGTAGCTGTCTATATATATATATATATATATATATATATACATATACATATACATATATATTTATATGTGGATTGTGTGAGAGGATGAAACAATATAAGTAACCGAGAGTGAGGGAGTATGGCGTGTACATATATAATAAAAAAAAACTTATCTGTGTATAAGAACAATAAAAAGAGAGTTTTGTAATGCATACCATTCATGTACAAACATACATACTATAGTTAGCAAAACATCGCAAAAATAATGTTTAGACTTTGTTCGTTTATTTGCCAAAACTTTTCTCGCACTAAACAAACTCGAACGCGAAGCTATTGCGGCTGCTTTAACGTATTTTTTCCATGGGTACAAGATCGGGCGCTTATCTCCGATCGGGTCGAGGCGAGTCGAAAGTGTATATGCCACGGTACGGGGTACTTACCCACCGACGACGGCATCTCCGAAAACACGGCTCGAATTTCATAAACACTTACCTGGAAAGATATAACGGATACTTTAAGCGACAGACAAAAAATAATAAAAAGAAATGAACACATTGCATATCGCTGGGCGCGTATGGAACGCTAACAAACAGGACCGCTATTCTGCTAACCTCAACGCAATGATTGTGACTCGATATCATTTCAATGGAACTTTCCAGGATTGATTTATACAAAATCAAATCAATGTATTCTTCAGATAGCTACGCCATTGGTTCACGAGTCTACGGCGGGATGCCTTACACTGGAAAGACCCAGCAAGGGTTTTTTTTTCTCCCTGTATTTTTAACAGATTCGTCAATTAGAAACTGGCCTCAGATAAATTGACTGAACTACTTCTTTTACAAGTTAAGTTCACGTTATATCTGACCTCCATAGTCGAGTGGATAGTACACCGGTTCCAAGGTGCAGCCATCTCTGAGGTCCCGGGTTCGAATCACGGTGGGGACAGATGTTTGTGTGATGAAGGCTAGCATTTGTACCTTGTCATGGTAGTTATAACATATATTTCTATCAAAATATTTATATATGTATAATATATGTATGTCTATCCGTTACCCTAGATCCTATAACACAAGCCTTACAGAGCTTACTTTGGGCTAGGCTAATTGGTGTGAGTGTAAGGAATATTTATTTATTTATCAATAAAAGCTATAGTTTCAATGTGTTATTTACTATATTAAAAATATTTGGCAACGTAATTGAGACATTAAAATTAAACCAAAGCATTGTTATAATTTAAGATGATAAATATAGATTTCATTGACTTTTGAATGGACCATGTTTTCGTAAATAACTATCTAACAATACCTGCGTCGAACATGTTTATTAATTAAATCTACAAATAAATCTCACCGGTAATTTATTTTATTACTTTTTAATATAGCTCAGTACATTTATGAAAATGTAATTTATTTATAATAATCTATACTAATATTATAAAGAAGTAAAGTTTGTGTGTTTGTATATTTGTGAAATTGTAAGGGGTAATCTCGGGATCTACTGAACCGATTTTAAAAATTCTTTCACCAGTAGAAAGCCACATTATTGCTGATTGCTGAGTGTGTATATAAAAAACCGAAAAATAAAAAGGCTTTTATGTGGTAGCCCGTTTTGCAAAGTGAATCGGAGAAGAACCGGTCGAATGAAAGCGTTTCTTGCGAACGCTGCCTTAACTATGAAAGATATATTTTTGAGTTCTAGAGAAAAAATGTGGAGCTTGAAAATGCCTACAAAAAAGTCAACGACAGCATATGTCTAACTTTTATATTTAAATTACAAAAAGTATATTTTTTAACATTAGCATAGACAATTTAATTTTTTATATTAATAAAATAATTCAAATCATTAAGTCATATATTACGAAAAATTAGAATCTATGAAAACAAGTAAACTCATCGTCATAAGCGTGAAGGCCAAAGCAGCGGACGGCGCGCGATGGCTTCGGGTTTAATTCGGTTCGCGTTCGTGCTCGCTTCGGGGATTATTAATATTATGCCCAACGAAGTGGGCACGGGTCAGCTAGTATATAATACGTACACTAAAACGATGTCTATTTCTATAAATTAAACGCGAGAAATAAAAATAATCTCGCCGCTCCAGCTGCAGAATACTGGGGGGCTTTTTGTCAGGAAATGTTGTCTTTTACAACAAAATTACACAAAATTAACGATTTGCCTTTTCACAAATTTAAATCAATTGTCGAAAATACTCTTATAAAAAAAGGTTACTCTACTGTTAAGGATTACTTAAATGATAAAAATGCTTGGGCTTAATTTTGATGACTCAATAGTTGAGTTGCCAAATATTTTGGCTATAATAAATAACACAATGAAACTATAGCTTTTAGAGATATAATGCGAACTTGTTTAAACTTGTAAATGAAGAAGAGTTCAGACTATTCATCTGAGACCAAGTTCTAATTGAAGACTCTGTAAAAATATAGGGGGAAAAATACTCTTAGTGGTTCTTTCCAGTACAAGGTGCAAAAGTGATTGTGAAAATCACATTTGATTGATATTTCTAAGTGCTCCAATGATTGATTGTTAATCCAATGATTCAGTATTTCACAGTAGCCACATCGTTATACGAACCGAAAGGCACTGTCCCTGTACTGTGAGCATGCAAATTTGATATACCGTTGTCGTTGTCGCACCACGTCCTACTCTGACTTACGTACACACAGAGAAGTTGGAGCGAGACGTGTGACGAAGCGACGACAATATATCCTATGTTCGATTTTTACAATACGGGTTCGGAATCGTTATCTAAACTCGCCTTCCTGACAAATTCTAGCGCGAGTGACGACACAACTGTTATCTGAAGTCGCGCGTGTCGATTGGACGCAATAAATAACTTAATTAAATTAATTGGGCCCCGTTTGTCTGCGCGCGTGGCGGGCTAGTCGCGCGTTTATGGCCCGCTTTATCTTCGAGTGGTGGGCCAGTTGCTCGTTTATGGCCCGCTTTATGAGTTGATGTAGTGAGTATACGCGATAAAATAGTTATATTCTCCGTGTCAGAACGATTCTCATTTTGTAATGCCAAAGTTTTAAAATGTCAAACTCGTTCCCAAAAAATTCCCGTCGTTTTCTCAAAATATAGCAATAGGCTTTTCAGTATGAAATAGCAATTTTCTTTCGAACGTTGTAACCGTTGTTATATATATTTTCCATATGATCACTGTTTTTCACGTGCTACGATCAAAGTTATTTATAGCTACTTCCACTTCAGTTACGAGTACTCTTGACTTGGCCTTCCGCCTTTTATTATCAACTAGCGACCCGCCCCGGCTTCGCACGGGTGCAGTGAAAAAATGGTTATGGTGGGTTATCCCTAAGAGATAGACATATACCATAGCGGACTTTTTTGTGGATTTTTGTAAGTTGTACAATACTGTAGTACATTATTTTGGTCTATCTCGTAGGGTTCAGCCAGCGTTTGCAATATAAGCGCAAAAAAACGTGCTTATTTACGACATCACATTAGAAACCTTTAAATTTATCAGTGTTTCTCTACTATATTATGCATTTATTATACATACAAACCTTCCTTAAGGATCACTCTATCTATTAAAAAAAACCGCGTCAAAATCCGTTGCGTAGTTTTAAAGATCTAAGCATACATACGGACATACAGCGAAAGCGACTTTGTTTTATACTATGTATTGATTGATGATATTTACCTTATAGGAAAGAACGTTATGACGTTTTTATTAGATAATCAATTTGTCATAATGCAAACTCATCAAATTCCTAATTCGTTAGAACCGCAAGACTGAAGTTAATAAGTCCAGGGTACTGCAACTACTGAGGTTGGTCTTACATGATAAAAGTTTACACGGCGACTCTTCTAAGAGTTCAGGATTAAACAATGTTACAAATGTTGGATGTGGGATGTTCAGCACACTTAAGATTAACAGCAGTGGTGTGGGGGAGTAGGGGGAGTAGGGGGAGTAACCCCAGTGTATGCTACACACAAGTTGGCCCTAGCGAGCACTTTCCTAGAGCAATTCATGCCGACTATCTAGAGGTGTTCAATATTCCCATATTTGAACTCTAAGCGTGCATAACATCGATTTATTTTAAGAAAACAAAAGCTTCGATATTTAGCTGCATGAGTGTAACATTAAAAAGTGAAAGACAGGCAAATATGTATTTGAAAATCTAGGAAAACAATTCGTACAAGACATATTTTAACGAAACAAATCGCTATGGCGCGCATAAAAATGCTAATGGCCGCTCGGAAGGCAGGAGACAACTGTCACTTTCCTAGCCATCTCGGATGCTGTGGAATCTCATAAATAACATCAACAAACGGAGCAGCAACAATTGATGGCCCCGGCGTCACCGGCCACTCAGCCGGAGCGGTGCGCGCGCGCACAAAAACGCACGTAAATATATCAAATCGGAAACAATAGCCAGACACCGAGATATCGCATCACACACAACCCACGGACATATTTCAAAAACTCGAGAACGATCGCACCAAAAAAAACAAAAAAAAAAAAACAAAAAAAGAGACCAATATAAAGGATCAAAAATCAACGAGTATCGAAAAACCAACATCGAAAAAAATACGTGATGGGCATTAATTAAAACGGACCCACGAGGAGGATCCAGAAAAACAAAAAGTCTAAACAAACCTTCGCAGTGGGAGCCCCCGCAATGATCATCATCTCACATTTTTAATCATCGGACATAAAATTAGACGCGCCATCCGAATAGCGACTTTACGCGTGGCGACTTAAAAGCCGTGTTCGAACGTCCAGGTCGCCGAGGAGCTGTTGAAAATTATTTTTTGGTTGGATTGTCACCGTTGTTTTAATGGTATTACGCATTGAAGAAGGGTTATCTCTTGGGCCGATCGCAGGTAGAGGTCCAAGATTGATTGGAGGCGAGCCGACATTTTTATGCCCGCGCTCTTGAATGTCGTCGACACGGCGACGCCGTGATGGTAGTTATTGAATTAGTGATACGAACCAGACATGGGGCGGTCACAACGTGACGACGTATCCCGATATGGAAACTAATTCGTCAAAACTGTAGTATTAAGACAGTTTGTTCTTGTAATCGCTTCTCATTACGGCAATTGCTTAGATGGAAATTTCTCTTATATATGATTTTATTTATTTATTGTAATTAGGACACAATCAAGAAGAAGGATGAAAATAGATTGCATACAAATGAAATGAGAATGTTACGATGGATGTGTGGTGTGACAAGGATGGATAAGATAAGAAATGAGTACATAAGAGGAAGCCTGAAAGTAGCGCCAGTGGTAGAAAAAGTGAGAGGAAGTAGATTAGCATGGTTTGGACATGTGATGCGGAGGGATGAAAGTCATGTCACAAAGCGAATGTTGAATATGAAAGTGGAGGGATACACGGGCAGAGGAAGGCCGAATAAAAGATGGATCGATTGTGTGAAGAATGATATAAGAATGAAAGGAGTAAGCATGGAAATGACGGCTGATAGAGAGGAATGGAAGGAAAAGATCTACTGCGCCGACCCCAGATAATGGGAAATGGGCAAGAGGATGATTGTAATTAGGACACACCAGTTTCAACACAGTTGTGACAGATATTATATCTATGGTCACGTTGCTAAGCACTGCGTTCTTGTTGATTTCTGGATCTTCATCTATTTTCTTGAACTGACCCCAGAAGCTCAACCACTTTTTAACCTCTCCATTAAACTTTGAGATTTCTAGTACAGGCAATTTTACTCTGTAGCTTTGCTTACGTGTTTTCATTGTTGGACTTGTTGATGTACTCGAACTGTGATCATTTATTTTATTACTACTGAGCTTGCTTTTTAATTGCGAATACCTCATTTTGTATTTCAGCGCCGTATCCTGATCCTTCTGGTACTCGTTCTCCTCAAAATTAGAATCGTCGCACCATAGATCCCGTAGTGCTGCCTCGCAGCCAAAAAGCGTGTCTGCGCAATCAAAAAAGGTCGCCGCGTGGCCTATTGGGTCTTCTTCACGTTGCAGCGCTTCTTCAAGGGCATCTGCTGCAATCGTAAATTCGCGACGGAACTGTGTTCGCTTTCTTTTCATGCTGTCCATGATTTTGTGTCCTGTCACGGTCGCCACTATGTAATGGAAGCTTTTATTAGAATAAATAAGCAAAAGGAGTGGAATTAACTTATTTAATCAGGATCCAATTAATTAGGTTCACAAAACCATGGGTTGCTCGTAGTTACATAATTATAATATTAATTGTTTTCCGTAAAAATAGGAATAACCAAAATCAACAAGAACCCAGTGCTTAGCAACGTGACCATAGATATAATATCTGTCACAACCGTCTTAAAGGTCCCGAGTTCGAGTCCCGGTGGGGGCAGATGTTTGTGTGATAAATGCAAGCATTTGTACCTTAGCCATGGTTGTTAATATATATTTCTATCAAAAATATATGTGTAAAATAATGTATGTCTATCCGTTACCCTAGATCCCGTAACACAAGTCTTATATTACATAGCTTAGTTGGGGCTAGGCTAATTGTGGTTTCTGTGGGTCAGCGTTCATCAGAAGACCAGAAGACGATTACGTGTACGTGTATCAGCGTTTGCTGTGTAACTTTTTACTGCTTAAGCAACAAAAAAAGATTAATCGATGATTCGTGACAATTTAACTGCAACAACAAGAGTTGTTGCCGGAGGGAGACTCTATACAAAGGTCGTCTGCCTGGGTACCTTTTTTTTTTTGGTTCCGCTGAGGAAAATGCATTGAATTGCATACCCCGGCTGCGGAGAGCCGGCGGTTATGTGGGGCTCACTACCCTACCCACTAAAAACCTCAACGATGGCCGTCCTCTTCAGGATCGAACCCCGGCTTTCCCTCTCCTGCGTGCCGTTCTCGGGAGGAGCGATCTTGCAGCTTTCCCCCGTCCAACCTCCCCCTACTTAGTGCGAGGTGGTATACAAATCCATTTCAACGTCCTCCGGGACAGCTCAGTCAACTTCCGTGCGAATCTTAGCGCCTGTGGGGAATCATCTTGGACATAGAGGTACCATGGACCACATGGCCTATGAATGCACGCATCAGAGGAGGAACAAGGGCCTAAGGCAGCGTTTAGTTGGTGGGTAATAAAGAAAGAAAAGAAAGAAAGAAAAACCTTTATTTTTGGCCACATAAAAGTAAGACACACAAAAATAAAAGTAGTTACTTAAAACAACAAAATTAAAACTACTTAATTAAAAAGAAAATTAGTAACAACAGCACAATTAAAAAACAACAAGAATGGGGGGTGTCTCACAGCTGCGCCAAAAAAGGGAACCAGTTCAGCATATGCCAGACAGGGGTGCCTGACGCTGGTTTTCAACTAGTCCCTGTTTCTGGTGACTCGCGGATTCGAGCATGGAACCTAATTAAAATATTTAAAATTAGCTTTCTGCCCGCGGCTTCGCCTGCGTGGATTTCGGGATTGGGTCTATAGAGGGTTAAGGGTCATAGCTTTTGCCCACGGCTACATATGCGCGGAAGTCGGTTTATGGCGCGAAGGTTTCATCGCGCTTCCCGTGGGACTATCCGTTTTTCCGAGATAAAAAATACCGCAAACCCTTGCTCAAGAATCACTCTATCTATTGATGAAAACCGCATGAAAATCTGTGCAGTAGTTTTTGAGCGAAGCCTTTATTGCGCATCCCGTGGGATCTGTCGATTTTTCCGGGATAAAAAGTAGCCTATGTTACTCAGGGATAATTTAGCTTTCCAAAGGTGAAAGAATTTTTGAAATCGGTCCAGTAGTTTCGGAGCCTATTCATTACAAACAAACAAACAAACAAATCTTTCCTCTTTATAATATTAGTATAGATATGGATACTATTTACAAAAAAACATGAGTGTCCGTAAGTATTAATCTAAAAATCTAAGATAATTATATAAAATTGTACAATTATATTTATATTAAAAACAAGAAATACATATCCGTGCATACGAGTATAATGAAAGAAATGAGGAATGAATGAAAAATAATACTAGTTGAGTCGTCTCGGAACATTGATTCCAACATAATTTCCTCGGAGTTTGGCTGAATCCTAGGCGGGCTTTCCACTCCTTAGTGAGGATTCTCTGCCTCTTCTCTTCTGAGAGGGAAAAATGAAGTTTTTTACCGTTCAACCGTCAAAGTTTTTAAATCCCGACGCACTGTGAGCATATAGAAACAATATACAAGACTAAATTGCGCAGGCGTCGACACTCGGGACATTTCGTTGACGTCGCACCGAAACAAACGACACGCCCTGCGCGGACGCGTCGACATTTTAAAACGCACATAAAATTGCGCGTTCTTAAGTGGCAGCGAAAAGAGTGCGTTGTAAATTGGCTCCATTTGAGACGAAAAAAAATACCAACGGCCAAATTGCGCGTCGCCGTCGAAATTTTTCAGCGAATATTGGGTTAAATATAAATCAGAAACTCAACATTACTATAAATAGCAGAGCCAATTAAAATGTACAGATTTAATTATTAAGCTTAATTTATTACTAGCTTTGTGCCCGTTGTTTCGCTCGCGTCATATCGGGTTTGAATAGTGAATAGATGAACCTTTCATAACTGTTTACGTCAAAAACTACATAAGCATAGATAGTAGTTAGTGTGTTGCAACGGGGTGGCTGCACTGATGCGACAACTATACAACCTTTGGCACTGCGTAGGGATCTATCTTCCCTATGCATACTTTACAGAGTCTACAATGGGGAGTGTTCCGAGGAGTTGTTCAATTTAATAGAAGCCGCTGATTTTCGCAACCGATCGTCTCGCCGGAACTATCATCCGCACCATCTGGATGGTTGGCGTTCCACTACAATGCGTTTTAAAAACAGTTTTCTGCCACGCACAGTAAATATCTGGAACTCGTTGCCATCAGCTGTCTTCCCCAACAACTGCGACATTGGGTTATTCAAGAAAAGAGCATATTCTTACCTGAAGGGTAGGCAACACACTGGCGTCGCTGGTGACGTGGGCGGCGGTGAATCACTTACCATCAGGTGACCCGTCTTGCTCGTTTGCCTCTTTTTACATAAAAAAAAAAAACTTCCTAGTAGATTAATAAACTTACGAATCTTGTTATTTTCCGGTGACATATCTAACAATACCTGTGTATTTATATTTATTATTGATCACCAACAGCAATAAAGAAGATGCAAATTTATGATGGTTCTAATACAAAAACAATGCTGCTTTTGTGATACTATGATCGTACGTCATTGGGAGCAATGTGGCCAAGTGATGGGTGCGCGGGCGCACCCATTTGACGATAACTGTCACCGGAACGTCACAGAGACTGCGGCGGGCGGACGTTACGTATGAAGGCACAGATAAAACGCTTGTTTATAGCGCACGTATGGGCGTCTATATGTCTAAGAACACAGATTAAATAGTACAATCATTCGGCATACGAATGTTTATAACATATTTTTAAGATTTGATTAACTAGTATTATTGTGTGCACTGGACTGTGCTGTGCTCTAAATCGCATTTTTAAAAAGCAAATTTAGAATTGTTAAGAATCATATAGATGTAATTAATATTAATTGGTTAAATGTTGTTTATTTATATGTTTATATATTTCATTTATTTCATTTTAAACTTAAAAAATAAAACAAATTGGTTGGTGTATGTGTGTGTGTGAGTTGGTGTGTGTGCGCAGTTTTTGTTTTTGTTAATCGCTGGATAACGTTGTTGGTTGCAGCATTGACATGCATAGATATAGTAAACTAAATTATACTTTATATATTGTAACTGTTGTTATCTCGTAATAAATAAATAAATAGTATTCATCCTCTTGTCCATTTCCCATTATCTGGGGTCGGCGCAGTAGATCTTTTCCTTCCATTCCTCTCTATCAGCCGTCATTTCCATGCTTACTCCTTTCATTCTTATATCATTCTTCACACAATCGATCCATCTTTTATTCGGCCTTCCTCTGCCCGTGTATCCCTCCACTTTCATATTCAACATTCGCTTTGTGACATGACTTTCGTCCCTCCGCATCACATGTCCAACCATGCTAATCTACTTCCTCTCACTTTTTCTACGACTGGCGCTACTTTCAGGCTTCCTCTTAGTAATAATTAAATTTATTTATATTAAATAAAGAGGTTTCCGTACAAGAATTTTGTTTTCTTACACAAAATAAAACGCAGAATTTAAATGAAGACTATAATTTTAAGTTTTTGAAATTATTAATAAAAATGATATCAGGTACATGTACATCGCGACCACGCTGACATAGGTCGATTCTTTCATCAATGTCTTTATTCACTTTTTCGCAAACATGGCGCTTCCATTTCGTTAATCACATTATGGATTTTGGGTGTTAAGGCTGCAAACAATTCCAAAAAAAAAAGTTTTGTGGTGTGGTGGCCACTAAGCAGCTGAATTTCGTGAAATTAGCGAAAAACTACAATTTTCACAGTGGATTTTACTTATTTAAATGCGATTTTCGAGCGAAATTGTATGCAACAATTGCCAAATTTTATTACGAATAATTCAAAAAAATTACTGTCAAAACTGTCACGTTGTTGGCGTTGTCTCAATTGATAAACAAAGTTCTTGTTGAAAACCCCTTTATAATTAAAGGGAATGTTGTATGTATGTGACAAATTAACTCAAAAACTACTGAATCGAATTCAAATCTTTACCTACCATTAGAATGCTACATTACCACTGGTGGTTAAAGACTATATTATAATCTTTACCGCGGGATAATATATTTATCATATGGGAAAATTCGATGACTATCAGTTGATGATTTCTAAAGGTTTCATTATCTCAAATTAATTATTTATTTACACAACAATCCGACATACAGAATAACAAAATTAATAAAGGCATACCCGACCCGCTAGTATACTATATATATATATACGAGTATATATATATATTATTATATAACTAAGATTTTGTTCGTTCATTTGGTAAACGTGTTATATATCAAAAACTTTTAGTTTTATATGTACACAAATAAGTAAATAATCGCAGAAGATCGCAGAAAATCCGAGTCCAGCAAAAGGCGTCTACTGGCTGAAATGATCATGACGATGACAGGATAATCTGACATAATGCGGGCGAAACCGCAGCTTCGAAGCTAGTGTAACATAGACGTATGTAAAAAACCGTTCAAAAAGGTTACACTATTAAAAAATTCAACACAATTGTCGTGTATATAAACGTCTCGAACAATAGAAAGAGCACAACGCCGAGCACAGTCCACAGATTTAAATCGTTGTGAACGAGACAAAAAGCCCTCGAATCTCCACGCTCTGCAGTCGGCACAACAAATCTAAGATTTCACGATAGCTGATCTCGTGAGGATTAAGCAACAATGCGATATTGCATTACCGCCGTTGTATTTTGACGGGCGAGAGGCTCGCTGGGCACAGTCTAAGGGCATAAAGGACCGAACGGCTTCAAAGGGCCCTCGGTTAAATTCCCTTTGTTTCTGTGCCCTTTTTAAAATTTCGAGAGTCTATAAAGCAGCTCCGGTCGTGGTGCGAGTGATAGCGTTTTTCATTTGTTTTTTTTTCTAACATCTATCCCTACTCGGAGCTGGGAAGCTGGGAAGTTCGGAATAATACTCTCGAGCAAGTTAATGAATACCGACTGTTAGAACTAATCATAGACAGCAATATTTCATGGAAATCACACATAAATAACTTGAGCATTAAATTGTCCCGATTTTCATATGGCCTTCGCGAAATAAAGAAATGTACAGACGAGAAAACAGCAATTGCTTCATACTACGCATATGCACATTCATGGCTTAATTATGGAATAATATTGTGGGGTAATGGCACAGAAACTCAGAGCCTTTTTATCCAACAAAAAAAGCCACTACGTATTATAGCAAACATAAAACAGACGGATAGCTGTAAACCTGTTTTTCAAAGTAAAGGAATTTTAACTATACCCTGCATGTACATACTCGAAATTTGCAAGTTAGTTAAAAAATATCCCGAGTACTTCACGAATAGACGTGACCTACCATCTAGATACAAGTTACGTCAAGCTACAGGAAATAGGCTAATGTTGCCCACCTCTAACTTAAAATTACATACAAACAGCCCGTCAGTTATGGGCGTAAAAATATATAATAAACTGCCTACTAGGTTTAAAACAATAGAAAATGTAAACGTGTTTTTCAGAAGTCTAAAGGATTATCTTATTTCAAAAAGCTACTATACGTTACAGGAATACTATTCTGATAAGACAGCCTGATGAGATGATGTTAGTGTAGAATTGTGTATAATGTTTTATATGTTAAATAAGTTTATTATGTCTACACAAATTACACGAAACAAATATATGTTTACAAAAAAAACACTCAGATATACTTAAGTTTTAATAGCACATAAGCGCTGCATTAAGGCTTTATATGGCACGACTCCAGATATTTCCTGCAGGCCATACTTGCATGAATTGAAAATTCTAACTGTTGTATCACTATACATTCTCGAAGTAGGAAAGCATGTCAAGAGCAATCACAATTCATTTGTAGAGGCAAAATACAAGACATCCACATAGGCTTGTTCTGGATCTAACACCTAGAATGTTTTTGGCGCCAGTAACGATCCCTAATCACCCCCTGATAGTTATTTTGGAAGTATATTTCATGTAGAGAATTGACCTCTCTACCGATTTATTATAAGTATAGTACCGATGTATCATACATATTGTGAACTTCGTCAAGGTCGTTACAGTTAAATTAACGCATAGCTAATGCAAGAGCCGCAGCCTTACGCAGTCTTTTCACGGGCGGCGCGTCTTTGCGGCAGCTGTAAGGGCGTGCGTTGCGTCGCGCGGTAATGGGCTTTTTTGCGCGCGACAAAAAGACGTACGCCCTTTTATTGCACGCATCCACTCTTGACGATCTCTGTAGCCGAGTGGTTTCAAGGTGTCGCCATCTCTAAGATCCCGGGTTCGAATCCCTGTGTCTTATTTGTTAATATATGTTTCTATCAAAACTATTTATATATGTGTGCCTATCCGTTACCTATTTGTTGTTTTTTTTTTGGTACGCTGGGGGAAATGCATGAAATTGCATACCCCGAGAGCTGTTGGTTATGTGGGGCTCTCCTCCCCAGAAGAGGGGACCTTTTTTTTTTTGTTCCCCCGGAGGAAAATGCATTAAGTTGCATACCCCGGCTGTGGCGAGCCGGCGGTTATGTGGGGCTCTCCTCCCCAGAAGGGGGAGGCCTACCCACTAAAAACCTCAGGGATGGCCTTCCTCAGGCATGTAGGGAGGCCCCGGGAACATCAAGTTACTTCCGGGAACCCCCAGCCTCCGCTCCCCTGCCTAGAGGGGAGCCCTCCTCGGGGGAGGCTACATTACCTCCCCCGGTCTCTTCCACCGACGACGCCCCCCGGCCACGGAAGGGGCGTGGTCCATCATTTCTATCCGGTGCAGTTAGAAACGTAGAATCTCACATGCACAAACACTCAGACTGGAACAAATTTTTGAAGGTCACACAAAATGTCTGTCGTCCCGTGCGGGAGTTGAGAATGTCGTGCGGGAATGTCGCGTGCGCGAGCCATTCCAAACTAGAGCGATTCTGTTGTTATAAACAAATTGGGATATAGAACATTTTGCAATTTCCATAACTTAGTTGAATGGAGAGGTGGTCAAAGACTAGGGCAGAGGTCCCCAAACTATTTTGTATCATAGACCCTTTGCCATGATTTTCGATTTCAATATTGAATGCCTACATTCTACCACTTACAAATTTTTATAAACATATATAATATTTTTTTTACTTCATAGGTACTTTTACAAATAATGTCAATGTCTTTATATAAGAAGATATAGTATAATGTAAGTAAATAAGTACTATCAGTGCATGTTGAGATCCATTATCATGGACCCTCGTTTTTCGTTTTATCAGTTCGCTGACGTAGACTCCTTGCAAGTTGTCATAAACCCCAACCGTGAGGCTGCGTGCGCTGCGCTGAGGTGACGTCTCTTCGTCTGGGGGATTGTCCAAGTGTTCTCGGAAATTCCCCCCTTGGCGTTGGCTTGACCAGTTCTAGGTTGAGCCGGTGTCATGGTGCGTAAGTAGCATTTCCCCCGAAAAAAAAAGGTTGTCATGAACCCCTAGGGGTCGATATAGAATACTTTGGGAATCACTGCTCTAGGATAAGATTTGAAGAAGGACCTATGCTGAAGCCGCAGTTGGCTATGTTCAGCTTCACCGTGAGTGTTTTTGTAAAAGGAGCACGAACGGAAGGTTCGACGCTTGCCTGCTAGCGACTCCGGCGCCGTTCCGGGGTCGTTTGGGTCAGAAAGAGTCGACACAAAATGAGAGCGTCGTCTAGCGGCTCGGAGAATTTGAGTCGTCGAACGTATGTACGTGCAAGCCGATCAGGCGTGCGCAGGCAAGCTGTGCGCTAGCGCGTGAAGCATTGACGACGGACGATAACAAGCGAAGACAATGGGTTGGCGGACAGAGCGCCGGATCAAGATATTAAAGGCGTCTGGCGCAAGGCAAGAGAGAGGCAGATCGAATAAATTTGTTACAATCAAAATATACAGTTGCATATCAGCAAACATACAATAGAACCAACCAAGGTTTATTGCATACTAGCTTTGTCTGCACAGATGGTAGATTTCTTCCTACTTGACACTAGCAACGTGGTGGCCGGACTGACGCGACAATAACAAACCGACCTTAACGCGACCCGCGCCTTTGCATTTTTATTCCTATCTATTGTCAGTGTACCTTTTTTTTTTTTCTTTTTTTGTTACGCTGAGGAAAATGCATTGAATTGCATACCCCGGCTGCGGAGAGCCGGTGGTTATGTGGGGCTCTCCTCCCCAGAAGGGGGAGGCCTACCCACTAAAAACCTCAGCGATGGCCATCCTCTGGCGTTGTAGGGGGCCCTCAGGATCAAGTATCGCATCTGAGGACCCCTGGCCTTTGCACCCCTGGGTGCATTAGGGGAGCCCTTCTCGGGAAGGAGTGATCTTGCCGCCTCCTCCCCTCCGACCTCCTACTACGTCACCCCCCGGCCATCCGGGGGTGAGGTCCCTCCCGGGTATTGTGAGTGTACCTAAACTGTGCCAGTGAGAATATTAAAGAGAAGAGGAGAACTCAGCGGGTAATTCCTATGGTCGACCTAGGGTTCTCCGAAGGCGTAGTGAAAGCGCGGTCACAATTTGATTTGACATTTAACAAACAACGATAACAGGGCCCAGCAATTCGCACAATCCCTACTAAGTAATATTGTACAGTGTTTGTACATAAAAGTGGTCCTTCGAGCCGGATCAAGGTTTCCTTCGAGAAGAAATCTGTGTGTGTGTTCAGACGGTTCAGACGGCGAGACCCGCTTCTGGGAGACCGCTGAACCGATTCGCTATCACTCAAAAAATACACAAAATCACACACACAGATTTCTTCTCGAAGGAAACCTTTTTTCGCTCGAAGGCCCACTTTTATGTACAGTGTTTGTACATAAAGAATCTTGATATAAACACTTGATAACGATAAACTTGATTTATTTTATGTATAGTGTGCACACAAACAGAGTCGGTTTAGAACTGAATTAATTACGTAAAATGTCGAGCGCTAACGACTCGCGCGCAAAACGCTGACGCGGTACAATGCTAAACAATGTACTTTGTACAAATATTATGTAAATAAAAGTAAAAGCAAAAAAAGTAAAGTATGTAAATATGGATGGATGTTTACACTCTGTCACTTAAAAGCTACTGAATGGAATTTAATGAATAATAATATATTTTTTAATAAAACCACATAGGCTGCAACTCATAATAGTACATTATGATCGACTCATAATAGTATATCGTACGTCGTTTTTAACACATTTACGAGGAAACAGAGAAAAGAAAAAATTTTAATAAACTCAATCTGTGAATGCACACTGTTGCTTTCCCGCCATTTTACTACTGACTGGCGCCGCGCGGCGATTAGTTCCAAATTTGAAGAGCAACAGCGCGCGAAATGGCAAATAATATTGTTATGGAATTTGTATGGACTATAACTTAACTATATGCTTTGGTAACACACGCGTTTTTTATAACGTGATTTAAATATTTAGAACCCGTGGAACAATATCAGCTTTACGACCAAAGGTGTTAAAAAAGATATTGTGTGAGTTCTCTAAAATATGACGATAAGTGTGAAGTGAGTAGCGAAAAATCTACCTGAGGTAATAGGAAAATATCTCCCATCTGCACAGACGATGTCGCGGGCACCAGCTAGTCTTAATAAGTAAGTAATCTTTATAAGTAGCCTATGTGTTATTCTGATATATAAACTATGTTAGTAGTTCTTTCTCGACAGATTACACCTGTCCCCATTGGGACCCTAACTCGGGATCTCAGAGATGGCGATAGCTATAAACCGATGCATTAACCATTCGACTACGGAGGTTATCAATAATGAGAATACATTTTATCCTAATAAATAGTTTATTTTAGGAATTTATTTATTTGCAGTTTATTTAGTAAAGTATTTGAACTCGAAACATATAGGTACTAGAAAAGGTCGCGGTGAAAAGTCATTGCGTTTCTCCGTTTATCACTGTGATCTATCAAGAAAGAATTAAGTTCCTAACGCCTAAAATAGTAAGCTATCTTTAATCCAAATTTGAAATCAACCTAAAATTGACATCAATCCAACGATCGGGCGTCTATCTGCGACTCAATATAAAAAGTCGTCGTCACAAGCCTTTTTATAGCCAGATAGCCCCTGTGATATTTTTCCTTTCAGTCCTTTCCGTTTCTCGCAAAACTACATTTTCTTGTTTATATTTCAAGAAATACAAGAGTTCTAAATATTTAGCAAAACAAAAGGGCTAATAATACATACTTGTAAACTTATTATTATAAATGAATTAAAAAGTGAACATTTTCAAAATATACTGCGTCTATAAACAAGGTTTTCTTAAAATCGGCAATAACATAAAACGGTCGAACGGATCTAAGCGACTTCTAACTCTGCGACTTCTTCAAGTTTCATTGCGTGGTGTTTTTTATATTTATCTTATATATTTTTAGGTAATTTTAAAAAACTTAGCATATGTCACTTGAAATGAGAATAAGGTCCTGTAGATCACAACTACCACTATTTAGGATCGAATTTAAGACCATCTTTATTGACAATAATCAAAAAATCCTAAAGATACGTCGAAATTGACGAATACTAAAAATACACTCAAACTGTCATCAAACAAGATCCAGACTGCTCCACTAGGATGACATACCGACTAAACTCAGCCTGAACCTTGGCTATAAGGTCCTACGATTTGGATCGAAGGGGCAAACGGAAAATACACTTTCCCCTTAAATCTGACAGCTCGCCGGGATTTTAATTAGCAATTTGGTGTGGGAATAGCAGGAGACTCGGGGAAGAATTATGAGTCTACCATCAGAGCTAAGAGAGTTAAGTGGCAGACAATCGCTACTAATGACGGAGAAAACGTATCTTTGTTGAGATTGGATCATTTGTATCCGGATCAGTACAAAATTCGAATCAGTGAATCACTTGGGAGAAACGACTCACTGATGCCCAGTTTCTGAATACCTTAGCTAAGCTCTCAATAACTAATGATTCAACAAAGTTATCGAAAAGATAAACGTCTCATAACTGTCAGTGAGTTTCTGAATGCGGGACCGTGCTTTCAACAGCTATGAAACAGTTAAGTAGTTCTAAATTATGTCACTAGATGGGTCTGTTCACAAAATATGAAATAAAAATTGACTTTGTTATATTAATTCATCCATAATTACAATTTAAACATTTATAACATTTTTTTATCGATATTAAGTATTAAAACACTATTTTATGAAATAATTTTTAACATTTCGATAGTATTGCCTGTATGAATTATACCCATAAATCGATAAAATAAAAAGATTATAGATGAAAAAAAATGGCATGCTTTCGCACGGATTTTGAATTCGTTTGTGTTTAATTGTTTTATTTTGTAGTGTCGCGGTACTTTATTTTAACATTTCAAATGAATTTCTTCTTTCTCGTAAGTTTCTGGGTATAGATATTCCAGAAATGAACTCCAGTACTTCTGTATCCGACTTTGAAGAACTACTCGTATTTAATATTGCAGATCTCATTGTCTTTTTTAAATATAATAATTTAAAATGTAGCTGTCACTATTTAATTTCACATAAAATTACCACGTAATAGCCTTAAGATTTTTGTTTGACATACATAAACCACAGAGACATAAACGTCAAATAAAGTTATGGGACCGATAAACGGCACTAAATGGTCAGTTAGGTTAAGCTAAGTTTAAACGGAGTTTATCTAATTCTACGGTGTTCAGAAACGAATTGTTGGGAGTTATCGAACTGATAGCGTTATTGAACAGATAAACCATTGACAAAATGTACTCAGAAACCGGGCATGAGTCGTTTCTGTAAAGATTGCCACATGTCTAATCGCTACAGCGCATAACTGACGCCGATCGGCAACGTTTAACATGGCCGGATTAGGACGGCGGCGATGGAGCGCACGCGCGCACCAGACCTGACGTAATGCGCGCGGCGCCAGCGCACCCGGCACACCTTATTTACGCTTTTTCATATCAAACTTTGAGGGTTCAGCTCACAAATAAATGAAACGATTTTAATTACTTACTGGTGGAGTTTAAGCGCTTCAAGCAGAGACTCATTTACGTCGGATGTAAAAAGTTGAACCACCCATGTGGTGATTTTCTTATAAAAATTAGAACCTTTTTTTTTTATTAGTGTCTGGAAAATGCGTTACGCATACCCCGCGGCTCGGGAACACCACGGGGTTATGTCGGACTCTCCGCTAAACTAAAAGATTCTTCACTGTATGAAAATAGAAACTTACAAAAATATCACTATTAATTAATTAACTTCAAACACGATCAAGTATACATACAAACATGTAACCTTACAATTAACAAAAAAAACAGTATCACGGTAATATAAACTCACCACTTCGACACTGGCTAAATGCTCTAAACGAAGCCATTAATCAAGAATTAAAAAAAATGTCGAGTAAAATCTAATCGTATTTGCGTAATATAATAGAAACACGTCAACCGCCAAACATTAATCATATTAATAAAAAATAATGTAGTAACTTAATTTATTAGCGATTAGTACAAAAGTACAGATACAATATAGTGAATACCTATTATTTAGTTTTATATCGATATAATTGGAGATAAAAGACGTCTTTTTTTTCTTTTTGTTACTTGTTAGAAAAGGCGAAAGATTGAATATCAATAACAATAAGAATATTCTTATAATAAAACACACACCATTATATTACAACATTAAGTAATTTGATTGCTTCGTACTTTTACATAATTCGAAACAACGAAAAATAAAAATTAAACTTTTTAACATTTTCCAATATACCTAGGTAGTGTGTATAAAAATGTCCAAACAATTAATTTATTGGCAATTTTATTTATTTTCGTTTTTTCGCACATGGAAATAGCAACTTTACCATACTGTAATGTCACAGTGTCACGATGTCACAATGCTGTGTACGGTGCGTGTATGAGCGAGCCGCGAAGCGCAGCAAAATAATGTGCAAACAATTAATTTAATAGCAATTTTGTTTATTTTCGTTTTTTCGCACATAGAAATAGCAACTTTACCATACTTTGATGTCACAATGTCACAATGCTGTGTACGGTGCGTATATGAGCGAGCCGCGAAGCGCAGCAAAAAAATGTCCAAACAATTAATTTATTAGCAATTTTGTTTATTTTCGTTTTTTCGCACATAGAAATAGCAACTTTACCATACTGTGATGTCACAATGTCACGATGTCACAATGCTGTGTACGGCGCGTATATGAGCGAGCCGCGAAGCGCAGCAAAAAAATGTCCAAACAATTAATTTATTGACAATTTTGTTTATTTTCGTTTCTTCGCACATAGAAATAGCAACTTTACCATACTGTAATGTCACAATGTCACGATGTCACAATGCTGTGTACGGCGCGTATATGAGCGAGCCGCGAAGCGCAGCAAAAAAATGTCCAAACAATTAATTTAATAGCAATTTTGTTTATTTTCGTTTTTTCGCACATAGAAATAGCAACTTTACCATACTGTAATGTCACAATGTCACGATGTCATAATGCTGTGTACGGTGCGTATGTGAGCGAGCCGCGGTCGCGCCGCAAAAAAAATTGTTACTCTTACTCCAATTAGCCTAGACCAAAGTAAGCTCTGTAAAGCTTGTGTTATGGCATCTTTTTTTTTTTTGAGGGGAAATGCTCCTTATGCACTGTGCTGGCTAAGCGCGGCCGTGTGTAGAGCTCTCCGGTCACAAGGACCGGCCTACCCACTAAACCCCCCCGGTGTCCTCCAAGCCCATATCGGGGCGCGCTTTCGCGATTCTACCGCCACATGTGTTATGGGTTCTAGGGTAATGGATAGACAAACCTATATTATACATATATAAATAAATTTGTTAGAATAAAATAAATGCAGTAGAAATGAGAGCTTTGCGGAGTACGGCAGGAGTAAAACTGAGTGACAGATTGTATAATGAAGTGATTAGAAAGAAATGTGGTTTGAAAGAGGATATCGTGACAAGAATAGAGAAAGGGATGCTTGGGTGGTTTGGGCATGTGGAACGGATGGATGAAAGTAGACTGACCAGAATGATTTATGAAGCTGGAGTGAGTGGAGATACGGGACGAGGAAGACCTAGGCGAACATATTTCGAACAAATCGAAAGTGTCCTCAAAAAAGGCCAGGTCAGAAGTACCCGCAATCGTCGAGCATGTATGAGGAATGTTATGAAAGTAGATGAAGCGAAAGAGATATGTAAAGACCGTAGCAAGTGGAAAGACGTAATCTCTGCCTACCCCCATGGGAAAAAGGCGTGAGTGTATGTATGTATGTATATTGTAACAACCATGACTAAAGTACAAATGCTCGCATTCCTCACGCAAACATCTGCCCCCACCGGGATTCGAACCTGGGACCTCAGAGATGGCGACACCTTGAAACAGGGGGGCAACAAATATGCCGCTGTATCTTCAAAAGTAATAAACGCAGGTACACTGTTACTTTAACAAAAGTTTTTAGCTAATAATATATGTTTAATATATAAAATAAAATAAACAATTATTGAATTAATTCAAACGCACCACAGTAAAAAAGGGAACTAACCTTTCTCAATATACACAGTAAAATGCCACCCTTTTGTAGCAACGCAGCCATTGCTAACATTAAACTATATTTAGCCAGCGATCCACATTATACGGCGCTTGGAACTCGGAATACCACAAGTCACATTAAAAATTTATCTATTTACATTACAGATACGATTAAACTGTCTATGGAAACTGTGCGGCGGTCAAATGGCGGAGTTTGTCGGGGATCACTAATTAACCGCTCCGACAAACAGTTTACACGCGATTTCACATTTCACGTAATCGAACAAACTTAGCAGTCGTGTTAAAGGAGTTCGGAACGATGTAAGTGCACACCGGTAATAAATCGAGCGCCGTGTACCC
The DNA here is from genome assembly GCA_036419045.1 of Scirpophaga incertulas. Classification (NCBI taxonomy): domain Eukaryota; kingdom Metazoa; phylum Arthropoda; class Insecta; order Lepidoptera; family Crambidae; genus Scirpophaga; species Scirpophaga incertulas. The sequence goes on from CM071627.1 coordinate 40,591,923, forward strand.
ATAAACATTTCGAATTCTACCTCTAATTAAATGCGTGTTCATGTTCTACTGAAGGTTTGAGTCGATACCGTTGCCGGTCGTGCTAGGTTGCGTTGCGCCCCGTCGAGATTTTAACATTCCGAATAGTGAAGTCTTGTTCGGCTCTACTCGATAAAACGCGAGAGTTACGAGCGGTAAAACCATCGACAAAGTTTATGTGACAACACTACGGCCGCAGGGCGTCGCGGCCACGCCCTCCCGCGCGCACCCGAGTAATGATCGCGCATCCCGCTCTGGCGCCCGACACGTCTCCCTCTAACGATTTAATTGCCCAACGCTGGCGTTAATCGTAAATTACCCGTTATTTATTACAAGGAGCCCAACGCCGAAATTGTGAGGCGACGTCGTCGGACTTTAAATATTTTTTTTTACGACGCTCCTAATGGCCATAATCTTGTTAGTGTCTTGTCGCAGTAAAATTAGTGAAAAATAAAAACACGGAAGGCGAGGTATTAATAAAGTACCACTTAATAGGCCATGCACGTGTGCGTTGAGATCACTGCTGCAGTTATTCACAGACGCAATGTCAATGGCGTAAAAGTAAAGTGTAAATGTCCAGGAGACGTAACTCTCTCGAATTCAATGTTGTCATAAAAAACAAATTCTTAATTAAATTCAGTTTTACTCAGAAAAAGTAAAAATCGCCATAACTAAAATTAAATTATATGTACTCAAACAATATATAGCTATTTACAAGCTTTACATTAACCAGAATAAATTTATCACTGTCAGCGTCATTTCAGCGTTGGATATTCTACTAGTAGAAATCAAAAACGAGTGGGTTGAACCACTCGTTGCACAACGCACGAAATGAAAGTTCAGAAATAGTGAATTTGGTAATTCGTATACGAATCTTACGATTTCGAATGCGAATTGGTGTTCTATTGTTTCAAAAATTCGTCTCCAGAGAGAATACCTAGCTAAATAATATAACACTAAAAAGGGTTTACACCCTCAAATACCTTGGCCATCTGGTGACCTCTGATCTGAAAGGCGACACAGATATAAAGCTAAATCGTAGAGCGTTGTCTGTTAGAGCGAAGCGATAGCTCGCAGATTTGCTCGATGCTCGGTTGAGGTGAAAAACACTCTTTTCAGAGCGTATTGCACCTCGTTTTATACGAGCGCCTTGTGGGCTAACTATACTCAAAAGCAGTACAGCGGTCTACGCATACAATTAGCAATGCCTACAGGGTGTTTCTGGGGCTGCCTCGGTACTGCAGTGCGTCGGGAATGTTCACCGAGTCACGTATCGACTGCTTTTATGCGACGATGTGGAAACGGTGTGCATTCCTGGTGCGTAAGGTCCGCGCCAGCTCCAACGCCATACATCAGGTGTCTTTATAAGACACGGTCCTTTATAAGGCGTGCGCGGGGATACAGATCCAACGCGTAGATGCCATTTTAGCGAAATTTAATGAAAGTGTGCGTGGAGTGTACCAACTGGGTCTAATCACTATCTGCACCATGACACATGCAACCAAAGACTATTGTGATTTGTGGTCAAAACGTTTGTGGCCTATTGCATTTCGATTTTGGTGGTAATGAAATCTGGGCTATGGAAGAGACTCCGGTCACCTGCTTTCTCAAAGCCTCCTAATTGATTTAAATATGGCAGGCGGTAACTCGCCGCTCACTAAATGGGCCCCCCAAAAAAGCAGACCAATATTGGTGCGAAGAGAGCAACATTGGTGTGAACGGCTAAGGGTGTAGAGAGGTGTGTCTGCGACAGCGATCGACACGCCGTCGGCGTTACGACATTATTACACTTCCACCCTTCGAGCAACAAGATCACTCTCAAATGGGTGCCAGGTCATTCTGGAATAACCGGCAATGAGAAGGCCGATGAACTAGCCAGGGCTGGGGCTCAAGGAATACAGTTCGGCCCAGAGCCTATCTGTGGTATCTCAAAGAACCAGGCCATGCAATACCTAAAAACTCGCCTTCTTAACGAGGCGAAGGCAGAGTGGCACAGTACGTCCGGGATGACACACTCAAAAGCACTAATCGAACCATACTCTCGCAAACGCACTGACGAGCTATTAAAGCTTAACAGGAGTAACTTGAGCGTGATCGTTAGGGCTTTGACCGGTCACTGCAAGTTGAATAGACACCTTTACAACATGAAACTAAAGGACACTGACACATGCAGAGTCTGCAAACAAGAGCGTGAAACACCAATACACCTCTTGTGCTACTGTGAACCGCTGATTCACAAAAGAAACAGACACCTGGGGCAACACATCCTTGACCCAGATTAAATAAAAACAATCCGAACTGGGAACATCCTATCTTTCTTGGTCAGTGCCCAGTTAAGAGAGCTACTGTAGGGCCTACATAGAACCTACATAGGAGGCTGGTCACAATAGATCTTAATAGGTCGCAGTGATGCATATCAGCCCCGACTTACACACGAACCCTTCGAGCATTTGCTCTTACGACTCCACTCTGTCCGGCTGATTAAGGCAAGACAGAGGCGGGTGGCATGAACCCTGAAGCACATCGGTACCCTGGGTGTCGCAACTCACCGACAGCTCGCCACAAGCTGCCCTGAGGGAGACCGACTGCACTGATGGGGCATTTATGGCAGTTAAGAGGCATTAAATGCCCCACCAGCGGGCGATGGGGTCGTCACTTCCATACGCACTTATTACTATTATTAATGGGAAATGTGCAGTGTGAAAGAAGACGTAGTGATAAAAGTCGAAAAGGGAACGCTTTGATGGTTTTGGAACGAAAATTATAAAGTAAATATAAGAGACCTGGACGAACATACTTGGACCAAATAAGTGATTTACAGAAGGAAGATCAGGTCAAGAGTACCCGTAACCGACGAGCGTGCATCAAAGTATGATTGAAAGTCGAGGAAGCCAGGGTAGCAAGTGGAAAACTGTAATCTCTGCCTCCCCCATGGGAATGTGGCGTGAGTATATGTATGAACAGTGTCAAAACTAGAGTCAAAATAATCATGATATTATTTCTCTATTATGTAGAGTTTGTCTCTACATAATAGAGAAACTCTAGTTTCTCATAACTCCATAGTCGTTCAAAGTATAGATGACAAGTTTGTTTGTATATAAACACACCCAAACACATATTATAAAAACATTTAAATTATCGTGCTCGATACATCAATACAATTCATGAAATAGCGTTGCAAAGAACTTTTATTGGGCACACAAAAAATTACAAAAAAGAGAAGAAACAAACGGGATAGTGTGCGAGGTCAACAATAATGTTCGTATAGATAACATAAAAATAAGACGACCTCCATAGTCGAGTGGATAGTACACCGGTTTCAAGGTGTCGCCATCTCTGAGGTCCCGATTTCCGGTTCGAGTCCCGGTGGGGGCAGATGTTTGTATGATGATGCGAGCATTTGTACCTTAGTCATGGTTGTTGATATATATTTCAATAAAAATTATTTATATATGTATAATATAATCCGTTACCCTAGATCCCATTGCACAAGCCTTATAGAGCTTAGTTTGGGCTAGGCTAATTGGTGTAAGTGTAATAAATATTTATTTATTTATTTATAATGTGTATTAAATAAATAGAGAAACTCTAGTTTCTCATAACTCCATAGTCGTTCAAAGTATAGATGACGAGTTTATTTATATACTAGCTGACCCGGCGAACTTCGTACCGCCTTAGCGTAGCTTTGATGCACTACTTTATTTTGTATAGTTGACCTAATGCTCTTTTAATATAGTCTATGGCTGTGAATGACGTTGACATTCGTATAAAAAAAAAACGCGCGTTTTTTTAAAATATGCAAAATTAAATGTATATTTTTCAATATTTCTGAGAGATTTTCTTAATATTTTTTTCCGTAAGAACCATCCTTGGACTTCCACAAACATTTTAAAAAAAGAATTATCGAAATCGGTTCAGCCGTTCACACGTGATGCCGTGACAACGCGAAACGGGTTTCATTTTTATATATATAGATAAACACACCCACATACATATTATAAAAACATTCAAATTATCGTGCTCGATACATCAATACAGTTCATGAAATAGCGTTGCAAAGAACTTTTATTGGGCACACAAAAAAATACAAAAGAGAGAAGAAACAAACGGGTAATGTCAAAAGAGTGAAGAAACAAATAGATAACATATAAATAAACAAAATAAAAAGTAAAAAAAAAGAAAAGAAAACGCGCCAATTCAAGTGCTACTCGTATAAAGATACAGACGTGACGCTTTATCATCTATACTTATAATAAATCTGCAGAGAGGTCAATTCTGTACATGAAATATATTTCCAAAATAACTATCAGGGGGTGATTAGGGATCGATACTGATGCTAAAAATACAATCAGTAAAATTTTTCGTCTGTCTGTCTGTATAACTGTTATAGAAGCAAAAACTACTCGACAGATTTTAAGGAAACTTGGTACAATTATTTTTCATACTCTTCAGCTGGTTATAGTATACTTTATATTATACTTTTCATCACGCTACAATCAATAGGAGCAGAGCAGTGAGGGGAAATGTTGGGAAAACGGGAGAAGTAACTTCATTTTTTAAGCTTCCGTTGCATGTGCAACCTTAATGGTTAAAGCTTCACGGAAATCATGTATGACGGAAATGTTCTCCTTAAATATCCCACGACAGCATATGTCTATCTTTAATGGTTGACTCACAATAACACGTTTAGCAGTTCGAAGCTTTCTGATTATATTTGTTTACTCTTACGTTCATAACACTTTCAGTCATTGCTTCTCAAAAAGCTACCTGAAATTACGATTCCACGCGGAAGAAATCGCGGGCACAGCTAGTTATAAATATTACTAAAAAGTGTCATTAAAATCCATTCAGCAGTTTTAACGTGAAAGAGCTCGTGAAGATGCTCGCTACATGGTATTCGAGAACTAACGACGAATTGCTTGAAAATTCTTGATTACTATATAAAAACCCATAGCTGATTATCAGACCACTTGTACTGGAAGACAAATCGCCACCTTTCGGGAAACCAGAGCATATGTCTTTCGTGGATTTGTTCGGATTTGGAGTTATTTTTTTTTCAGTCACCAGATATCGCGGCGTTGACAGCTGGCTGCGTTAAATCATTGCATGCACCACAGAGCAACACCGAGATAGAAGGAACAGTCGCTAGATACTTATATATGCGCTAGCTGGTGCAGCAGGACACTTATCGTCATCCCAAATTTCCAACTAATATCTTATATATGTATATTTCTTCTTATATATAAAAATGATTCGCAAAATGTGTTGGTAAGCTCATAATTCAACAACGCCTGGACCAATTTGGCCAATTTTTTTTGTTAATGTTCGTTGAAGTTCAAGGAGGGTTTTTACAATGAGGAAAATTCGAATAATTATCGGAAATACCCTAAAAACAGCCCTTTTATTTTCCCATGCAAACGTTTTCTAACTAAAACGTACAGTCGAATTGAGCTTTATTGTTATTGTATAAAGTTCATATTGCAAGCACTCACTGTTGTCTAAGCAATGAAGGTGTGTTCCTAACATCAAAGAGTCAATTTGCGCTTTATTAACGCTACATATAGTTGAAATTGAATCATATCTATCAAAACAGTGTGCGTGCGTGCGTTGGAGCACAGAATACATCGTTGGAGGATTTACTGTCACGTTCCAAAATTGAATAGCCACAAAATGTAATAATAGGTAATTTAGACTTTTTTGCGATTTGGTTGGCTATGCGACATTATCTATAAAATAATTAGGAACAAAAAACTGCCACTGTACAAATCTTTTTGACAGGACGAAGTCTGTCGGGTCCGCTAGTAATATTATAAATGCGAAAGTAACTCTGTCTGTTTGTCTGGTACGCTTTCCCTTTTAAACCTCGCAACCGATTTTGATGAAATTTGGTACAGACTATCTTTAGACCCTGAGACAGAACATAGGCTACTTTTTATTTCGAAAACAGGGATGAAGGGGTTGAAATAGAGGTTGAAAGCTTGTATAGGATTTCTTAATTTAAAAAGATAAAAACATGAAATTTTATATTTAAGCACTTGATAAGAAATCATTAAACATTTGTTCTAGCATTTTTGAAATTTCGACCAGCTAGGGGGTGAAATAGGGGTTGTAAGTTAGTATGCAAGTTCGTCAAATATCATAAAAACAAAAAAATCGTTTGTTTTAGCATTTTGAATTTTTTACCAGTGTGGGCGTGAAATAGGGGTTGAATTGATTTGATTTGAATTGAATTGGGTTAATTGATTGATTGAACTATAATTGTACCGATTTCAACCGACTTCAAAAAAGGAAGAATTTCACAAATTCGACTGTATCTTTTTTGTTTGTTACCCCAGAACTCGGTGTAGTTGGTTGGTACTTTTTTTTTCATAAAGTTGATACTTCTTTTGCGATCCAATTTTCTTTTGCAATTCAGTTTTCAGATGGCGTCTATGAGAAAAGCATATTAAGCTTTAAATTTACACTAAATATGTACGCGACAGAAGACTTTTTTTTTTTTGTTCCCCTGAGGAAAATGCATTAAGTTGCATACCCCGGCTGTGCGAGCCGGTGGTTATGTGGGGCTCTCCTCTCCAAAAGGGGGAGGCCTACCCACTAAAAACCTCAGGGATGGCCTTCCTCAGGCATGTACGGAGCCCCCGGGAACACGTCGATACAGGGGAGCCCTCCTCGGGGGAGTCTACACTACCTCCCCCGGTCTCCTCCACCGACGACACCCCCCGGCCACAGAAGGGGCATGGTCCATCCCGGGTCGCGTGTAAGTGTACTTCAGATTCGCCTGTAGTATTTCCAAGCCGATGCGATATCGAAACCTTCAAAAAAAGAGCAAATTCCCATTTACAAGGCGGCCACTAAACGCCCACACAAAAAGCCGCCTCACGCCACTCGCACGATTCCGCGCAGTAAATAGTCAGCAGTGACTTTGAGGTCACGGATTTCTAAATATCCAATTTTTGAAAGTCGTTCGCCAGAGCTGCCAACATAGATAAGGTACACGGATAAATGTAAGAGTTCGGTTCCACGCAAAATGTAGCCGCTGCCGGTTAGCACCGGCTTAACCATTACGGTATATATATATATATATATATATATATATAGACTGAAAAATCAACACATCAACTTCAGATTCTTGTCAATATGTTCTCTAAATAAAACATGTGTGACACACGTGTGGCTAAGGTAGTCACATAAGTGATATTCAAAAATAAGAATTATTGAAAATCGGTGATTATTAGTCACATCGGTGATTTCGAAGTCGCATTCGTAATTCAAAAATAGGTCTCCAGATTAGTGAACGCATGCGAGTACGCACACATTCTCCTTCTACATCGATATAGATCTGTGCGTACAGCTAATCCCGGGATTAAGGCGCCGGGATCAAGGAACCGGGACTTATGGAGACGAGTCACACTGGAAATCGCGGGATAGCGCACTTTGAAATGATTTATACTCAGTGGTTTTCGAAATGGCCTTTTTGATCCTGCCTGATGTGTATAAGTCTTATTTAAGTTGAAAATGTGTCTTGGTGACAGATTTATTTGTAGTTACAATGAGATCTGTCGTCGGACTCTTAATGCATTTTATAAAGATATCATCTTTCTAAGGGAGACATTATAGAGGAATTTATATGAAGATCAAATACCTCCGTACGACCTCCATAGTCGAGTGGATAGTACACCGGTTTCAAGGTGTCGCCATCTCTGAGGTCCCGGGTTCGAATCCCGGTGGGGGCAGATGTTGTGTGATGAATACGAGCATTTGTACCTTAGTCATGGTTGTTGATATATATTTCAATAAAAATTATTTATGTATCTATATATATAAAAATGAAACCCGTTTCGCGTTGTCACGGCATCACGTGTGAACGGCTGAACCGATTTCGATAATTCTTTTTTTTAAATGTTTGTGGAAGTCCAAGGATGGTTCTTACGGAAAAAAATATTAAGAAAATCTCTCAGAAATATTGAAAAGTATACATTTAATTTTGCATATTTTAAAAAACGCGCGTTACGAATGTCATTTTTTTTTTATACGAATGTGAACGTCATTCACAGCCATAGACTATATTAAAAGAGCATCGTTTCAACTATACAAAATAAAGTAGTGCATCAAAGCTACGCTAAGGCGGTACGAAGTTCGCCGGGTCAGCTAGTATATAATATATGTAAGTCTATCCGTTACCCTAGATCCCATAGCACAAGCCTTACAGAGCTTAGTTTGGGCTAGGCTAATTGGTGCATGTGTAAGGACTATTTATTACTAGCTTCCGCCCGCGGTTTCGCCCGCGTGAAATTAGTTTTTATCAATCCTGGTCCCTTATGGTCAAGAGACTCTTACAGGGGCCAGCCTCACGTTGTGTACAAAACTATTGTTTGTTTGTATCTTATGACGTGATATTTGACGAACTTGCATACTAACTTTCAACCCTTATTTCACCCCCTAGCTGGTCTAAATTTCAAAAATGCTAAAACAAATGTTTAATGATTTCTTATCAAGTGCTTAAATATAAAGTTTCGTGATTTTATCTTTTAAAATTAAGAAATCCCACACAAACTTTTAACCTCTATTTCAACCCCTTCATCTCTTTTTTTCGAAATAAAAAGTAGCCTATGTTCTGTCTCGGGGTCTAAAGATTGTCTGTACCAAATTTCATTAAAATCGGTTGCGAGGTTTAAGCGGGAAAGCGTAACAGACAAACAGACAGAGTTACTTTCACATTTATAATATTAGTTGGGAATATATTTATTACCCTAGTCATGATTGTTAGTATCTATTTCTATCAAAAATGTTTATATATGTATAATATATGTATGTCTATCCGTTACCCTAGATGCTATAACACAAGCCTTACAGAGCTTACTCTGGGCCAGGCTAATTGGTGCATCTCTTGTTTATAATAAAGTTAACCAAATTTTGAATATCTACCCGAAGACTTTACGTGACTGCAAGTCTTCCATTGTTAAATGGCTAACAACTTTAACATACACTGCTACTGAAGAATTCATCGGTAGTTGTTTGTATGCACCTAGTATATAATATATAAACACATCACTATCCCATTCGCAAATGATATCTTCAGTCTCTCTTTGTCACACACACAAACACACACACACACACATACACACATACACACATACACACATGGACATTTTTAGACGATTTAATATTTAAGGTCATCATATTAAAAGTTTTGGTTTATATAGACTTCCTAGATTAAGCCCTGGAACGCTGTTGCCTTACCTCTGGAGGTGGGCGTTAATGTCTGCGACACAGTTCTGAACTATTGCAGACATTATCGTTTTACTTTAAGTTTATGTATATATATTGCTTATGTTCCAATAAAAGATTTTGATTGATTGATTTTGAACTGTAAGAAAAATTTAGTTACTTTACGAAGATGGATGCAGAAGACTATCTAGTTAGTCTAAATAAACTGATATAATGGGTGTATAAAAAAAATTAAGAGAACATCCAATACAAAGCTATTGAAATACACACTCAGCACAAAGGCCCAGCCCCCACAGCTCAGCACAGCACAAATCTCGTTTCATGGGTTATAAAGCACGCCGTAGCACAGCCGTAGCTTCGGCGAGGCGTGACCAACGCGCCGCGTGCCGGCCACGAGACGAGATCCCGTGACGCATGATTAATAAATAATAACTAGAGATCGGATAATCGGATGCATATTTACCTAAAGTTAATTTTTGGCTCACAAATTATGGAAGCGGCTTTTTAAAATACATTTTGTTAAATAAAAATCCCGGGAAAATACGGGACTGCAAATTTAACGTAGTGATATTGTTTATTTATTATTATTTTTTTTAGCAGAATAAATGCAGTAGAAATGAGAGCTTTGCGGAGTATGGCAGGAGTAAAACTGAGCGACAGATTGTATAATGAAGTGATTAGAAAGAAATGTGGTTTGAAAGAGGATATCGTGTCAAGAATAGAGAAAGGGATGCTTGGGTGGTTTGAGCATGTGGAACGGATGGATGAAAGTAGATTGACCAATGTGATTTATGAAGCTGGAGTGAGTGGAGATACGGGACGAGGAAGACCTAGGCGAACATATTTCGAACAAATCGAAAGTGTCCTCAAAAAAGGCCAGGTCAGAAGTCAGCCAGCCATCGTCGAGCATGTATGAGGAATGTTATGAAAGTAGATGAAGCGAAAGAGATATGTAAAGACCGTAGCAAGTGGAAAGACGTAATCTCTGCCTACCCCCATGGGAAAAAGGCGTGAGTGTATGTATGTATGATATTGTTTGATAATTTCTAAATTAGCACGTGGTATTTATTTTCAAAAGACCGAGACTCCGGGTTCATTTATACAACTATGCATACGTATTTACATGAAGTTTAGTTTCAGTTCCCCGTGCGATTTATGAATGTACGACTTATTACATGAAGAGTGTTATACGAAAGTAGTGAGCTAGTTTGACTAAAACAATAATCAATTGAATAAAAAACAGAAATGGTGAAAAATTTTATTTAACAAAACAATAAAAAGCCGTTTCCATACTTTGTCTTAAACTAACTTTAGGTAAATATGCATCCGATTATCCGATCTCAATAATAACAGTAAATATTCCTTACACTCAAACCAATTAGCCTAGCCCAAAGTAAGCACTGTAAGGCATGCGTTATGGGATCTAGAGTAGCGGATAGACATACATATATTATACTTGTATATTTTTGATAGAAATATATATTAACAACCACGATTAGGGAACAAATGTAAATTCATCACACAAACATTTGCTCCCACTGGGACTCGAAGCCGGGACGTACTAACTGTACCGAAGTGTACTAACCACTCGACTATAGAGGTCGTCATATTATGTGTATGTATGTTTGTGTGTATATATTTATATATACTGTATGGGTAACTAGCTTTCTGCCCGCGGCTTCGCCCGCGTGGATTTCGGGATCGGGTCTATAGAGGGTTAAGGGTCATAGCTTTTGCCCACGGCTACATATGCGCGGAAGTCGGTTTATGGCGCGAAGGTTTTATCGCGCTTCCCGTAGGACTATTCGTATTTCCGAGATAAAAAAATACCGCAAAACCTTGCTCAAGAATCACTCTATCTATTGATGAAAACCGCATGAAAATCTGTGCAGTAGTTTTTAAACGAAGCCTTTATTGCGCATCCCGTGGGATCTGTCGATTTTTCCGGGACAAAAAGTAGCCTATGTTACTCTCCATCCCTGCAACTATCTCCACGTAAAAATCACGTCAATTCGTCGCTCCGTTTTGTACCTTGTTCTAATCGACACACAGCGCCATCTACAATCCATCCATCAAGCAAACAATATTTTTATTTTTCCTAGGGAATATAATTTTTTTCCAGGATAAAAAGTACCCTATTATTTAATCCGGACTTTTATCTTTACGTCTGCAAAATTTCAAAGCAATCGCTTCAGTAGTTACGGCGTGAAAGCGGAACAAACAAACTCACTTTCCGATTTATAATATTAGTAAGGGCTAGTAAGGATGAAGAAGATAATGCTATCACCACTTAGGGGCACGAGGCTACCCTATCTTGACGAATCTGTAAAAATACAGTAAGAAAGAAAAAAATGCCCTTGCTAATTCTTTCGTTCTGATAATATTATCCAAAAATCAAAATTATTAACTTTATTCAAATATGACTTCATAGAAAGCTCTTTTGATCGTCCTAATTTATTTTTTCCGACCACCCATTCAGGACGTATTTTTTAGCTAATAAGCAGGATAAGATAAGAGATACACAAGGTAAGAATGATAGGACGAATCGGTGCAGGTCGACCTAGGCGGACATATGTCCTAAAGAAAGGCCGGGTCAAGAGTACTCGCAACCGACGAGCATGCATGAAGACGCTCATGAAAGTGGAGGAAGCAAGAGAAGTGTGCCAGGATCGTAGCAAGTGGAGGGAACAAGGCGTGATATATATGTATGTATGTATGTATGCATGGGCGCAAGAAACTTATCAGCCTTATCAAAAGTAATAGCAACATTTACAATAAATTATGTCGTTACCGAGCTTAGTTTGGGCTAGGCTAATTGGTGAGAGTGTAAGAAATATTTATTATTATTATTAAAAAATTAAAATAATATAAATATGACTGGCATTACAGACGCATCTAAGATGACTTTAGTATTAGATTATTTTCCCCAAGCGTCTCTGCACTGGCGAGGGTATTTGTAATTAGATTACCAACTTCCGCGCGAGTGCCCGCAGCCCTACTGACATTAGTTTTCATTTGTGACGTGCCGACCATTGTGTTGCGAGCTTATTAAGTTTGCAGAGTGCTTTGGGATCTGTTTGTTGTGCTTGGACAGTTCGTAACGACTTCGAAATCAGTTCTCTACTTTTTTTTATAGGATAGGGCAGCAAACGAGCAAACGGATCACCTGATGTAAGCGATAACCGCTGCCCATAGACACCCGCCAACACCAGAGGAGTCACAGATGCATTGCCGGCCTTTCAAATGGGGATATGCTCTTTTTTTGAAGGTTTCGATATCACATCGGTTCGGAAATACTGCAGGCGACAATTCATTCTACAGTTTAGTAGTGCGTGGCAGAAAATTTCTAGGAAAATGCACTGTGGTGGACTGCCAAGCGTCTAGGTGACGAGGATGAATGCTGTGTCGCGTAGAATGATAACGGAAACTAGCAGCAGGAATTAATCGGAACAATTCCTCGGAGCACTCCTCGTAATATAAGCGATAGAGGATACATAGCGACGCTAGATCTGTACGCAGCGCCAAGGAGTCTAGCCGACTTGAAATATCAAGCTTGAAATATCGAAAGCTTTGTTTATAAAAGGAAATCTTATTTTTATATTTTTTTTTTTATTTAAAATAGGTTTGCGTTTGTCCACAATCACACCTGATGGTAAGTGACGATGAGGACTAGGATGGAACACGCTTACCTAGCAAATGCCTATTCACTCGTGACTTGAAGACCGTAAGATTATATTGTTCCGGGAACACAGACGTCGGCAAAGAGTTCCACATCTTAGCTGGTCGTATTAAAAACGAAGACTGGAACCGTTTTGTACGTGTAAGAGGATAGTCCACCACGTAAGGATGGTAGTTAAGCCTACTCGTACGTCTGGTGGACTGGTGGTGGAAAGGAGCGGGTGGAATTAATTCATGTAATTCCAACGCACACTCTCCGAAATGCAACCTATAGAAAACCGAAAGGCAAGCAACTCTTCGACGGTGTTCTAGACTCTGAAGACGTGAGTTTATAAAAAAAAAGAGCGTTTCCTGCCATTTACAATTTACCATCTCCCTAAAATCAAAGAATTGTTCACAGAATTTAATATTTTACCTTCAGCTGGTCAAAATACTCATGACGATTTAGTATATAGAAAATGTAACAAACTCAATAAAAATACCTGTTAAAATGTTCAAGCTCCATAAAACTAGCTACTCGTTCTTGGGGAAATGTATATCCATTTTTAATAAGTTTCCACAAAAGATTCTCGAATTGCCTTTGTATAAATTTAAAAACCACCTCAAAAAGTCACTCATAAGTAAAGGCATGAAGTAAGTGGCCATCTAAATGATCACACCCCAATCAATTGACGCAGAAACTTCAAGACCCTTACAACCCCCTTCTCGGCAGCATTCTTATTGCAATGTTTAGCCATGAGTAGGGGCTAATCAACATAAGCCGAAGCCATTTGGGTGTACCGCGGCTCTTCTACCGCATGTGTTCTCTTTTACAGGGCAACGCTGACTGCGCCAAACGATACGGTCATTAAAACCAATGGCTCAGGCTGAGTTTAGTCGGTAGGTCTTTTCGCAGAGGTCGGGCGAGATCTGTCTCAGCCGGCATTGATTGCGGCAATGCTGGCGGACGAGGGAGGTTGGAGGACTGTGGCCTCCTTCTGTGAAGCAGTGATGCTCCAGAAGGAGGCGGCGCCGGGCTCGGTAGCACAGCTGCGGCGCCGCCGCGGGTCGCAGGCGGGCGCGAGGAAATCGCGGATACGGCGACCCGGGAGGGACCACGCCCCTTCCGTGGCCGGGGGGCGTCGTCGGTGGTGGAGATCGGGGGAGGTATTGTAGCCTCTCCCGAGGAGGGCTCCCCTGTATCGGCGGGGGAGCGGAGGCTGGGGGTTCCCGGAAGTAGCTTGGTGTTCCCGGGGGCTCCCTACATGCCTGAGGTTGGCCATCCCTGAGGTTTTTAGTGGTAGGCCGCCCCCTTCTGGGGAGGAGAGCCCCACATAACCGCCGGCTCGCCACAGCCGGGGAACAAAAAAAAAGGTCTTTCAGGTCGTATCTTTGTTGAGACTGTATCATTTGTATCTGGATCAGTACAAAGATTCGAATCAGTAAAGTGCTTCATTTGCATCATTTGTATCAGTGACTCTGAATAATCTGATATATGATACATATAAATATTGATATTGATTCATTTGTATCAGTGATTCTGAGTCAATCGTTTAAATGTCGAATGAAACCAAGATGCAAGTGAGCGACGTGATCCGAAGCGCTTCGACTCTGAACTATTTACTTATATCAACCGTGCGAGCGCCGCGTATCGATTGAAACCGAGATGCAATTGAGCGAATGATTCATTTGAAACCCTGTTAGAGATTTGAATCAGTTATTCACTTGGAAGAAACGACTCACTGAGTCGTTTCTGTAAAGATTGACACATCTCTACACTGTAGCACTTGGTTGCAGTGGTATCCATGAGGATTCTCAGCGCCTCCTCACCAGAGGTAATGAATAATCATACTATATGGAAGTAGGGATTATTCATCCTATGTTGAATTCATGAGACATGTTTGGCAACAATATAATCTATTTATAAACCCTTTTTTGACATGTAATGTGTATGTAAGCATACACACAAGTGTAATTGAACTCTGTATGATTGTACTAGTTTATGTATTATCGAAGATCGAAAAGAGGAGATTCAAAATAGACCTTCAGACTTTCTCGCCCGTTTTTTTGGTAAAAGACTCTCCCAACTTCGGAACAGATGCAGAGTAAATTTCTTTCTTCATATGCATTTACAAGGATTTTTTTCTTAATTTTTTTTGAAAATCGAAGTAGTAATATCAATTATTGATTTTAATAATGATAAGGATGTGAGTGTGTACATATTTGTATATATAACTAGCGGACCCGACAGACTTCGTCCTGTCAAAAAGATTTGTACAGTGGCAGTTTTTTGTTCCTAATTATTTTATAGATAATGTCGCATATCCAACCAAATCGCAAAAAAAGTCTAAATGACCTATTACATTTTGTGGCTATTCAATTTTGGAACGTGACATTAAATCCTCCAACGATGTATTCTGTGCTCCAACGCACATTGAATTTCAACTATATGTAGCGTTAAGAAAGCGCAAATTGACTCTTTGATGTTAGGAACACACCTTCATTGCTTAGACAACACTGAGCGCTTGTAATATGAACTTTATACAATAACAATAAAGCTCAATTCGACTGTACGTTTTAGTTAGAAAACGTTTGCATGGGAAAATAAAAGGGCTGTTTTTAGGGTATTTCCGATGATTATTCGAATTTTGCTCATTGTAAAAACCCTCCTTGAACTTCAACGAACATTAACAAAAAAGAATTGGCCAAATTGGTCCAGGCGTTGTTGAGTTATGAGCTTACCAACACATTTTGCGATTCATTTTTATATATAAGATGGTTCAATAACTCGCATCCATTACTAGTATTGACAAAGTCCCAAGTCGCCAATCATGTCCCCACTTGACACACGCCAAGCTAACACAGAAACAACAAGGGCGCAGAAGCGAGCGAGCCTCTCCGGCGGTAATGAAAAATCGGAATTAGATTAGGGAGCTAATGACCCAGGGGTGGTAACTGGATTGTATGAGGGTGCACAGCTAAAGTGATTACACGTAACCCTGGGAGAATGCGATGATTTGTTGCCAGAGAATAATGCAGTTCAATTCCATAGAAATAATTAAGTTTTGATTAATTTGTTTTGTATTTTGCGTTCAGCGCGTTGGTGTTACTGTATGATAAGTTCCGTAGTTAGACATGATTGTAATTTTCATACTCGTAGTTACATTATACAGTATATTATCGTTAGTATGGTCACGAATCGAAAAGAAGAGGGAACGATCTTGTTACTAGGAAAGTTAGGGACATCAAAGATGATGAAAGAAAGAAAGAAAGAAAAACTGTTTATTCCAGTAACACATAAAATACATACTTACTCTACTTAATAACAAAAAATAAATAACTAAATATGTGTCACGGAAAGGGATATCTACTCAGCATATTGCCGAGAGGTCACAGACCTCCCAACGCGGGTCTTCCGTAGGTATCCCTCAAGAGCGACTGCTATAGCACAGCAATAAAACATTTAAACAACAATTATACATTAGTAACTATAAAATAAACAAAATAATAATAATAAAATCAGATAAACAATTCGAAGAGATTACATATTCATTACATTGGTACATTACCTACATTTAATTACAAATTACACACAAAAAAAAAAACAATAACATAGTAATAATTATAAACACTTAACTACGTAACAGAAAACATACATACACAACACATACACATACACATACACACACACACACACACACACACACACCCCCGCACACAAATATGCATACATTCACAATTCACAATCCATACACAGTCTACTTCACACTAATTAAGAAACAGAATGCTATGCCTTAATGTGGACTTAATACGAGATCATACAAGTAAAACACTATACTAAGCTTTGTAACACTTTTTTTTTTCACTGATTTTAAGTACTATTAAAGACACTATTTTTATTCATATTGATTAAAATCACTTTTACAATTGTATCTCGCATTGGTTATGTTTTCGTCGAATTGTTACTTTGACATTGACAGTTCTGTAGAGTTCTATAGTGTGGACCGCTTATCATGATCCTAACACCATTATCTATGGCGCAAATTAGGCAATCAAATCTAGCCAAGCGTCGTCTACAAAGATAGGTTCTTTATCAATAATAGTGAAACGTCACTCCGGAATTCATAGATTAAAAACAGTGTCGTAGATTAATAACTGCCCACAGATTATATACCGGATACTAATTAACAACAAATTATTTGCACTGCCGGTTACAAAAATATCGTGTAGAATTAAACGTATACATTATAACTTAAAAAGAAAAAAATTAGGAAGAATTGATTTATTTCTGGCGGATCGACATAGTTTCCACATCATCCTAGTTTCATATAACAAACATTACATACATACATTCTAGTCTGGGATGCACGTGAGTGAATGTCTTTGCCTCATCGATGGTAAACAATCTGTGGTAAATGAGAATTCGAATTGGACAGATCTGCATTCTGGGGATCGATCTATTGAAAAAATCTCACGCATATTTCGGGATATAAAAAACGTATAAAAGTTACGGAAAGTGGTGTCAGGATCACAAATTCTTCACGATCGATTTCAGGAGTATTTTATTTAACAAAATTATCCATATCTGTTGGAACATAATTTAATTGAGTTGCCACCGGCACTTAAGAAAAAAATAATAAACTAAAATATATATTGAAAGCCCGATAAAAAGGTCAGTAATAGTTGCATTTATCTCTTTAATTTCAATTGTAAAGCTCTAGTACTGGTGTTCCCAATAGTAATGATTTTCACAAATAATTATTGATATTTGTTTTGAGCGGGTAGACTTAGCCACCCATACAAAATCATGCTGAAATTAGTTGCTCAGCTGCTAATCTCATGTATTTGAGGTAATTGGTGTTTGTATTTAATCATAAATGTAAATTCTTGTTCTTTTAAGATGTAAATGTACCATAATTTGATGAATGTTTTACTTGTCTAACCCACCATTGAACAATAGATCATGTTTGATATTTCTTCTTTGTAACCTAGTTGTCAGATTTAATCGTATGAAGAACAATAATGTATATGGGTTCCTTCTGAACCGCATAGACCACCCACATTGAGTCCATGACTATGATAATGTAGCATTTTTATGATATATAACAGGGCAAAAAGGTACCGGGAGGTAGTTATACCTGAAAGCCCGGCCCTACAAATTTATGTAAGAAAAATATATAAAATACAATATTATTGAAGAAAATTATATAAAACTTAAGAAGAATAAAACTACAATATATTAAAAGAAGAATTAAAATAGAGTGTCTGGACCCAGTCTCAAGGAAGGTATTCAGTACTAACCACCGGGGGATGGGAATCTAGCATAAGAATACATGTTTTTTTAGATTTTAGAATTACCATTAAATATTTTATTTCAATACCCTGATCAACCATTGTTGTTAAATATCCTTGCCGAGATTGATCAAACAGCACCAGAACCAACCTGCCCTTGTGTTTAATCATTAAAATTTGTTATTTTAAGTAATAAAGTTGTTCATAATAAAGAGTACCCTTATTTTTAATTGGCTATTATTTTTAATTTAATTGTTAAAAAACTTAAATATACATTTACACTGAAGTTGATAAATAAATCAGTAACTTTGTTATTTTGTATTATTTGTGTTTTCTTTATAACTCTAGTTGGTGAGTAGGAGAAATAGTAGATTACAGCTTGTCGCGCATACGGCGACAGAGCCAGGCACTATTTACAAAAATTACTACCTTGTTTTTGTTGACCCATTAGGTACTTTTTATAATTATTACGAAAGGCTCCCAAACTTACACAACTTCTTATTGGTGGGGGTATATTGTTCATCTTCATCATCAGTGATGGGCGTGTACGGAGAAGTCCGGCGAAAAGATGAGTGCACTGCTTTTTATTCCTCAGGTGAGGAAGGCTTAGAATCCATCACACGGAGCACGGTAAGTGTCACGGAGGCTATGTCGGACTGCACGCGACCAGAGCGGTCTGACCACGTGACCTGTAGACTAAACTCAGCCTGTGCCTAAGTTCTAAGAAGCATATAGGCAAATCTAAAAACTTGCCAAATGTTTCGTTATGATGTTCTACACCAAAGTTAAAGACTCAAACCCTTATCAATACCACATCGGTGGCCAAGATTTAGCATTAACAGAAACGATTAGAGACTTGGGAGTATGTTTTGATAAAGAATTAAACTTTAAACAACATTACAATAATATATCGACGTCTTGTAATAAGATTCTGGGTTTTCTGCTTCGAACATGTAAACATTTCAGAAATGTCAAATCTTATTTCATTCTTTTTAATAGTTTGATTCGTAGTAAACTTGAATATGCATCGATGATCTGGAACCCATTTTATAAGTACACATACAAACTTTAGAGAAAGTTCAGTCAAAGTTTTTGAGACATGTTAGTTATCGTTTTAAACTTAAATATCAACTTAGATCCTATGATGATAGATTAAGGTATTACAGGGTCCCTACGCTTGAGAAACGCAGAGACTACCTGAGCTTGTTATCATTACATAAAATCTTGAACAATGTGACAAAATCTACATTACTCTCATCTATCAACTTAAAAGTTCCTACCATACGAGGTAGGCAAGCCAGAAGAGAAGTGATGTTTGTTGTACCTATATGTGACACACGAAGAGCATTCCACAACCCCCTGTATCGAGTGTGTCGGGACTATAATGAACTGTGTTGCAAATGCAGCGAGTTAGACATTTTTTATAAGTACACAGTGTTTAAGGCACAGTTGCGGCGGATGGTGTTGGGTGATGCTTCGTAATTTTTCGAAATATTAATGACGATGGGTCTTGCTGCGCTCCTTCGCGGCTGTGCCTTGTCCTGTTCTTGTTTTGGTCTTGGTATGTATATTTGGTATATATTGTTGTTTATTACTTTTATAGTATTACTATTTTGATAATTGTGTGAACTCTTGTTAAGAGTTTGTTAGTAAGCTGTGTTTCTTTTGTCGTGCTGTAAACACTACTTTAGGATGGTATCTTGTACAAAACTGCTGTATATCTTATTTTATATGTATTGATAACCATCTGTTTGTGTTTCTAATAAATAAATAAATCGTGAGGGGACAAAATAAGAATGCACTGCGTGAACGATCTTGAATGTATGTATGTATGCTGAAGAAGTGAGCGAGTATAGATGTGAATGGAAGAGGAAGACGCGTTGCGCCGACTTCAAATAAAATTGCGAAAAACAGTGCATCATGAAAATTCATAACATATTTTATACAAGTTTGTTACAAGATGTGTAAGGAAAAATTACCTCGGACACAAATTATTCTTTAAAACGCACAATATTTTCAGCTCAAATCCCCTTGGTTCCTCGTAGTGATACGATTCTACGGATTGTCATCCAATCGTTACATTCAAGGGAATTAGATATAAGTTAGACAATAAAGGTAACGTTAATTTTACTAATTAGTTACAGACAAGGTTAACATATTTTTAAGATGTAATAGAATTAGTACATAATTACTATGTTATTTAAAGTCATTTGTTTACAAGCAAGGCTGACATAATTTTTGGCTTTTGATTACTTATATGTAAATTATACTACGATAAAATTAATACAACGTTCATAGTGTGTAAAAATTTTACCCTAAATAGAGTAAATTTATTTATTATTTAATTAGATTTTTAAAGATTCAAGCATACATACGGATATAAGGACAGAGAAAGCGACTCTGTTTTATACTATGTATGTAGTGATAACCAAGAGGCGAAAAATTTCTGAAATTTTAACAAATACTTCAATAGACATTAAACTAAGTACTATGTTCAGCTTTCAAGGCAAGAGAATCGGTCGTCATAAACTTATAGTCAGTTACAAGGTTCTGAAGTA
Source organism: Scirpophaga incertulas (assembly GCA_036419045.1). Taxonomy (NCBI): domain Eukaryota; kingdom Metazoa; phylum Arthropoda; class Insecta; order Lepidoptera; family Crambidae; genus Scirpophaga; species Scirpophaga incertulas. The sequence continues at coordinate 40,612,676 of CM071627.1, forward strand.
AAATAGCAGGTACTTCTTGTTGAGATATTTTTTAGTTTAAAATATCCCAATTCGTAGATTTTATTGTAACCAAAACTTACAAATTATAAAAAACATTCATAAAGGAGATGTCCTCTTATTACAAGGAGGTTGGGTTTTTGTGATCAGCGTTAACTAACAAACACCAAACTACATTAAATTGAAAGCCGAAAAAATATGAAGTATGAAACAAATAAAAGAAATATTTTTACCACCCCCAATTATTTTTAAATAAATAAAACATGTTTATAAGAAATATTTCATATGGCAACACCTTAATGATGTTTTTATTAATCTGTGACTACCGGTATCTTACTCTATGTCACAGATTAATATACTATTGCTGGTCTGATCATAATCATAAAATCAAAACTATGACATTGACAGCAGGTGTCTGACTTGTCAGTTGATTTTTTATTAATATTTTTTTTCTGGCTCTAGATAACATACATTAAGTAACATAACAGTCCCTATATTTTGTTAGTTAAAAACTTCTCAAAATTAGAAATATTCGGTTCTTTAAAGCAATTATGTTGTATTTAGATTTTTAAAAGGCTTGTTGATAATTTTTTTTAAGCAATGTGTAATTATTGCATTAAAGATATTTCATTTTTTATTATACTAGAATACGAATTATTAAAAATCGGGGGTCTTGAAAATAACATGACTTACGGCGATTACTTTCTTTTAGAGCCTTCTATCCAAATATATCAAATTTACCGGAGTTAGTTACTATAAACCAATATGGGAAATCTCCTTTAGTTATTAGGTTTTAAATACAAGCGAATTAACCCCCTTATCTTTATAAGTCATTGAACCTAACATCAAAATCTATTGCCCCTGCAATCGTCCAAAAATTAACTTCCCAAGGTAGTAGAAAACGCGGCGTCGTCGTCGGCGTACTCAAAGAGCGATGCGCACGCGCAAATATCCGTGCTGATTTACCAATCAATTGTACCAGCCGTTAGCGGGACGCGGGCCTCGGGCCGGGCCGCTTTGTGCCGTGCCGCGGCCAGTGTATCGACGATTTATTTGCATATGACATCATTGATTCAACCTCATGTATTATACAGAGCTTATCCTACTACAATTATAAAGGCGAAAGTTTGTAAGTATGGATGTATGGATGTTTGTTACTCTTTCACGTAAAAACTACTGAATGGATTTGAATGAAACTTTACCACAATATAGCTTATACATCAGAATAACACATAGGCTACAATTTTTGAGGTTTCTAATGTGAGGTCGTAAAATTTCTTGTTTTAAAATTAAAAGGTCATAAAATTTTTTGCGCTTGCATTGCAAACGCTGACTGAATCCTACAAGATAGATCAAAACAATTTACTACAGTATTGTACAACTTAAAAAGGTCTACAAAAAGTCCGTGATGGTATATGTTTATCTCTTAGGAATAACCCACAATAACCATTTTTTATCCTTTACTTTGTACGAGAAATAATGGCTTATTTACGAAGTGATTTTAAGCAATACAGTATTAATCCTTATCCAATTAAATATCTTAAATACATTGTGCATTTAATGAAGATCAATATGGCTTTCTACAGCATGGAGCATACTGCAGTAGCTACCTATAGGCCTATGATTAGGGCTCTGCAGTGCTTAGTTACCGTATTTCTTACTTATTACTAGACTAGACGGGACGAACCTGAAGTCCACGCGAACGAAGTCGCGGACAAAAGCTAGTACTTTCATAATACTTTTCAGGGAAAACATATATACATATATAAATAAATTGGGTAGATGACGATTTTTTTAAAATCTATATATAATAAGTAGAGATCGGATAATCGGATGCATATTTACCTAAAGTTAGTTTAAGACAAAGTATGGAAACGGCTTTTTATTGTTTTGTTAAATAAAAATCCCGGGATTGCGGAATTGGATGGCCGGATGTTTATTTATTTACCTAATTTAGTTTTTGACAAAGTATGGAACTGTCTTTTTATTTTATTACCATAAATAAAAATCCCGGAATTCCGGTACTGTAGAACATTTTGGTAATGCAAAACTAGTCGGTAATATGAGCTTATAATATCCTATTTAAAATGGGGCGTAAATATTACCTCGGTTACTACAGTAATTTTCAAACAATATCACTACGTTAAATTTGCAGTCCCGTATTTTCCCGCGATTTTTATTTAACAAAATGTATTTTAAAAAGCCGCTTCCATAATTTGTGAGCCAAAAATTAACTTTAGGTAAATATGCATCCGATTATCCGATCTCTAATAATAAGGGTACTCTTCTAACTGAGAAATATTGTAGAACCAACAGTACACCTGCACCTATTACTTTTGAAGATACAGCGCCATGTTCGCGGCGCTGTCGCGGGTCGGTCAAAAACGCTCCATACTAAATACACTGCAATTGTGACGTCATAATTAAGTAAACTCGCCTAATTTGTATGAGCGTATAAACAGAACTCAAAATAACTTTGTTATTTGTACGTTTATAGGTGTACTTTCTATATATAAAAAAAAAATGTTATATTTAGTGTGAGAATTCTAGAAATGTGTTCGTTTCATTAGAATTACGTAAAAAATAATTGCACATTTTTTAGATTTTTATTGAAATTTCTATATTGTTACAATTTCATGAGATATAAATTGCTATAAATTAGATAATTATAATATAAAAACGGCCATATTCCGTTGTAGTAATATAGATGATATTTAAAAGAAAGAATTTAATCAACTTATCGATTTATTACGAGAGAGAGAGGCGCCACAAGCGTCAAAATTAGGAACTATAAAATGGTTGCGTTCCAATACGAAAATTCTAACACCCTCCCTTGGAACGCAACCTCATTTTTGTTGCACAATACAAAAGTTATCTGCTATCATTTCTTCACCCTTATCATACAAAAAATATTTTATAAATTTAGGGTTCCGTATCTCCGAAGGTTGTGGCGGTAGCATAGCCGTATGCCCCACATGGGCTTAGAGAATCGGGGGGGGGGGTGGTTGTGAGTAGGCCGGCCTTTCAGACCGGAGAGCCGCGCCTAGCCAGCGCGGTGTTAGTTTGCAAGTAATGACCTATTAAACAGTGAATATAGTTGGAACCGTCTATATATTTTACTAGCTTTTGCCCGCGACTTCGTTTGCGTGGACTTCAGGTTCGTCCCGTCTAGTCTAGTAATAAGTAAGAAATACAGTAACTAAGCACTGCAGAGAGCCCTAATCATAGGCCTATAGGTAGCTACTGCAGTATGCTCTTATAAACTACATTTAACGATCTTTTTCCTTTTGTGGGTTATTCCTAAGAGATAAACATATACCATCACGGACTTTTTTGTAGACCTTTTTAAGTTGTACAATACTGTAGTAAATTGTTTTGATCTATCTTGTAGGATTCAGTCAGCGTTTGCAATGTAAGCGCAAAAAATGTGTTTTTTTAAGACCTCACATTAGAAACCTCAAAAATTGTAGCCTATGTGTTATTCTGGTGTATAAGCTATATTGTGGTAAAGTTTCATTCAAATCCATTCAGTAGTTTTTACGTGAAAGAGTAACAAACATCCATACATCCATACTTACAAACTTTCGCCTTTATAATAGTAGTAGGATTTATTTATTTTCACAATCTGTCTGTATATAGCAAATAAATCCATCCAAATTTTAAAGGACGCTTAATGCGCTCACCGACGGGGTCACGAACACAACGGGACGGCTATTCAATAAGCCCCAAGACTACCGCTGCAAGTCTGAGCTAACAGCGCAGACGCGGGCACACCGCGCTCCGTCAAACTTGATTTATAGTTTCAAAGCGCCGCTCTCTGCCTACTATAAATAAACTATAAATTATTATCGGTAATGATCGGCGCGAATGATTTATCGTTACTATATATAAATCGATGCGAGTATCGAATAAAATATTGGAATCGTTCAGGTGCGACTGCGCTGCGAGGCGAGTGGATTCGGCGCGGGCGGCATAATGAGAGTCGATCTCGTATTTAGCATAGTTTCGATTAAATTCAATTTTTTTTCCACCGATTGGCATGTTCGCCATGCTATTCGGTGGAAAAAAAAATTATATACCAACATCTCCAGTACAAGAGTTTTATTCAACCAACATCTCCCTCTGGACTGTATTCAACGAAGAGCGTTTTAAACGTCAACTGCCCGGATATTTCATATCGGCAAAATTCTCATATGGTGACTACAGCAATGAAGAATGAATCTGATTGTAACGTGATAGAGTTACATGTTTCTTACCACATTTACAGTAAAAACAATCATACATTAGTACATTTTTAAACGCATGAAGGTAGCTATCATATCAAAGATATAATAAACCTCGAAAATAATAATCATGTTATCACTTAAAAGAGAACATAGTACAACGAAAACGCTACAATTCATAAAGTAAAGAAAGAAAGAAAGAAAAACATTTATTTGTCTCGGTATACAATATTATTATAATTAGGTAACTAAAAAGTAAAAAGAGACAAAACAGGACCAAGCTCAGCGCTTAGCTGCAGCATCGCGAGACGCTGCAGCGCTGGTATTCTGCTTGGCCCGCAATAGGTATTCGCACCTCGCGGAGCAATCGGATTACCACTACATATTTAAACTAATTTACAACCAAAAAATATATAACAAGTAATTGAATAAAAGTATACAATACACTGCTAAAGGATTATGCCATGACAATAAATTATAATTATGTTGACATATAATAAAATAACTTAATATGTATAATAATGTATCTAAAACAAGGAGGTAGATCTACTGATAAAAATCAACTTATAAACATACTATTCAATAATTTAACACACTACACACTGTCAACACCCGAATTCATCCCAATGAATTACATGAAAACCCCAGAGCCATCAAAACAACTAAGAAAAAAAAAATTAACAGTGTCAATGTCAAACGTCCATATGTCAATGTCAGTGGTAATGTTAAATCGAGATAAATAGCTTTGCATTTTACATGGTTCGTAATAACAAAAACAAAGACTTAAAGCCTAGTTTAATTTTTGTTGAGTCAATAAATATTGTTTAAATCTTATACGGAAAGTTCGTACTGTTTAAATAAAAGTAAATTCAGTTAATAATAAACAGAATGTAGACTTGCAATTTGGAAATCAAAACATGTGGTCCCGATAGAACTCCTTGCGGCAGACCCATGATAATCACTTCTTTAAGGCCGTATACGGTCAGACGTGATTATATTCGTCCAACAGTTGGGAAAAACGAGCGAAAGCGATGAAGCGATTATTTACTTTTTGCAGTCAGCGTGACCGCGAAGATATGACCTGTCGGAGACAATGGGATGCGTCACGCGCTCGTCGTTCCTCAGTAATTGCTTAGACTTGGGGGTTAATTCTCATGCAATTCGGGACGAAGCTTAAATCGTTTTTTTTTTTATTGAGCGATAATTTCAAATCAGTCTTAGTCGTTTCAAGGAAATTTTATTGTCTCTATTGATTGGTTGTATATTTTCATTTATTTATTTAGAACCTTCTGACCAGAACTCCAAAACGGATGCTATCTTTTATATTAAAAGGCTGTTTCAAGGTGAACGAAATAATATTTATATTATAATACTAGCTGTTGCCCGCGACTTTGTCTGCGTAAATTTCGAGTTGAATGTTATTGATACACAAATCATATTAATATACGATTTTAACGATTAAAATATTTTTGGTATAAAGCAATTCCTTGAGGTAAAGTAAACTCAAAGAATTTCTTTATATACCACATTATTCGTTTTTCCTTCAGGGGCTAAAAAAAACAAATGCTCTGCACTGCTGACTCGTGAGCAAGTAAGAATGGTGTACATTATAATTCGCAATATTATCATGCCTTGAGTTCATTAAAATGACGATAACTTTTTTTTAATGAACCGATTTTGATGAAACAAAGTTTAGATATTATTCTGAGTTAAAACAAAGCAAATAGTGAAAGTTTCAAGCAAATCGGTTCAGTACTTTCGGAGATAAACGTGAACAAACATACAGACAGACAGACAGACAGACAGACAGACAAAAAATTCCAAAAATTTTTTTTTGCTTTCTAATAATCTATTTAAGTGCCCCTCTATCCATTTCAGTCAAAAATACTAAATGTACAGACAAAATATTTTTACTGTCTTATTATATGTATAGATGACGATAACTTTTTTTTTAATGAACCGATTTTGATGAAACAAAGTTTAGATATTATTCTGAGTTAAAACAAAGCAAATAGTGAAAGTTTCAAGCAAATCGGTTCAGTACTTTCGGAGATAAACGTGAACAAACATACAGACAGACAGACAGACAAAAAATTCCAAAAATTTTTTGCTTTCTTATAATCTATTTAAGTGCCCCTCTATCCATTTCAGTCAAAAATACTAAATGTACAGACAAAATATTTTTACTGTCTTATTATATGTATAATAGATTTGAATCGCTTCAGCTGTTTTTGAGTTATAGCTGACTTAAGCAACACTTTAGTTTATGCATAAGATTACACTAAATATTTCGTATAGACTCGTGAATCTTTTTATTAAAATGATCTTTTGGCTGAAATTATTGGCTTTTTTATGTATTCATGAAGAAAGATTGTATGTTGCTGAAATGCATATATTAATGTGCGGAATGACAACAAGGATAGAGCGAGGAATGAATATATCAGGGGAAGTCTGAATAAGCTCCTATTATTGAAAAATTGTTTCATTTAAAACAACTTTATACACTTTGAAAGTTAAAATGAAGAATTCAGTGCTTTAAATAAGTTAATTTCTCACCAGACATGACTTAGTAAGTACTGCGTTGGAAAATTGAGAGAAAAGAGATGGTCTTGATATGGTCACGTATTAAGAAGAGACACTCATGAGTAAAGGCTATTATAAAGTAAGTGACTATCTAAATGATCACACTTTTTGGAATAGGGACACTATTCATAGAGCCATGTTTGGTAACAACATTATTTATAATATTGTATTATTTTTATATGTGCATGTAAACATACATACGACTGTAATCGTATTAGGTATGATTGTATCTTAATTTTGCTACTACTATTATATTATACTAGCGGACCCGACAGACTTCGTCCTGTCAAAAAGATTTGTACAGTGACAGTTTTTTGTTCCTAATTAATTTATAGATAATGTCGCATAGCCAACCAAATCGCAAAAAAAGTCTAAATGACCTATTACATTTTGTGGCTATTCAATTTTGGAACGTGACATTAAATCCTCCAACGATGTATTCTGTGCTCCAACGCACACACGCACACTGTTTTGATAGATATGATCGAATTTCAACTATATGTAGCGTTAATAAAGCGCAAATTGACTCTTTGATGTTAGGAACACACCTTCATTGCTTAGACAACAGTGAGTGCTTGCAATATGAACTTTATACAATAACAATAAAGCTCAATTCGACTGTACGTTTTAGTTAGAAAACGTTTGCATGGAAAATAAAAGGGCTGTTTTTAGGGTATTTCCGATAATTATTCGAATTTTCCTCATTGTAAAAACCCTCCTTGAACTTCAACGAACATAACAAAAAAAATCGGCTGGGGCTGTGCCGGGGCACACGGCCGTTGGTTTCAACGTGAAACGTCTATGTTAGGGAATCGCTTTTAAAGTAAAAGATTGAAATAAATAAAAAAAGATTGACGGTGTTTTAAGTATTTTAATAAAAAAACTCAATGTCACAGCAGCGAGCTGACTATATAAGTGACATATTAACACCACATTTTTGTTTCTAAGACTAATAGTTTTTTAATTATTAAGGTACGATGATATAGACCTTTTCGTTACGGTCCACTTTTTAAACCTGGTACCCGTATGTTTCGGCGCGAATTTTAAAGACGTCCACGTCAAAAGAATTGGCCAAATTGGTCAGGCGTTGTTGAGTTATGAGCTTACCAACACATTTTGCGATTCATTTTTATATATAAGATTGTTATAGTTATTAAAATTGAAAAAAAAGGAGATAAAAAATAGACCTTCATAGTTTCTTGCCTCTTCTTCTCGAGAAGGCTCTCCCAATTTCCGAACAGTGTAGAGTCAATATTTTTTTTCCTTGTTCGTACGTACGCACAAGGTTTTTGTGTTTTACTTAAGTTTTTCTTTTTTTTTTTTTATATGTTTTGACGTCAATAAGTGCCTGTAAAGATCTATGTTGAATAAATATTATTTTGATTTGATTTTGACTAGGAATGTTATGGACATGAAAGTGGCCCATCCACGTGTAGAAAGAGGAAGAACGAAGAAAAGGTGGATGGACTATGTGAATGATATGTTGAAGAATGAAGTGAGTGTCAAAATGGCGTGTGATAGAGGAGACTGGAAGAGACGGACATGTTGCGAGGACCCGAAACAAAATTGGGAACAGGGCGAAAAAAAAGAAGAAGGATTGTTTTTAAATTAATTTAAATTTGAATAAATACAGCGATAAGAGCTAAACTTGATAAACATTTTCAGAAGGAATTGTGTTCTCATCTTTGGGCAGGGGCGCCCCAATACCAGCTTCTCCCTCTAGACCGGATTCAACGGAGAGCGATTCGCATCGTCGACCACCAGGAAACTTCAAGTCGGCTTGACCCTTTGGCATTGCGTAGAGATGTAGCTTCTCTCTGCATACTCTATCGCATTTATTACGGATAAAGCTCAGAGGAATTATCTGGACTAATCCCTGCTACTACTTTCCGACATCGTTCCACGCGACAAACCTTCCATCCTCACCATCTCAATACTTGGCAGTCCACCACTGTGCGTTTCTCTAGAAATTTTCTGCCTCGCACAGCTAAACTGTGGAATGAATTGTCGCCTGCAGTGCTTCCGAACCGTTACGATATCCAAACTTTTAAGAAAAGAGCGTACTCCCATTTAAAAGGCCGGCAACGCGCTTGTGACTCCTCTGGTGTTGCGGGCGTTCATGGGCGGCGGTAATTGCTTACCATCGGGTGATCCGTCTGCTCGTTTGCCCCCTATCACATAAAAAAAAAAAAAAAGGTACATAGAAAGGGCTTGTCATGTCACTTATTTGTGGCTGAAGGGACTACCGCTCGAAATGATTCGAACTTTGAGACGTATTTTCGAATTATTAGACGTAAATTTGGAATTCGAATACGAACACAAATCGTGCGCGAAATTATTTTCTACTGCTTATAATTTTATAGATTTTTGAATCACTCGAATTCAGTGTTGTCATTAAGAACAAATTCTTAATTAAATTCCGTTTCACACAGAAAAATTCAAAACCACAACAACAAATTCAAATTCAATTCAAATTCAAAATCATTAATTCAGTCTGGGCTGTTACAAGCACTTGTGAATGTCGAAAAGCTACGCCATCGGTTCGCAAATCTACGGCGGGAGACCTTGTACTGAGAAGAACCGGCAAGAAACTCAGCAAGGGCTGTTTTTTTTCCCTGTATTAAATAGATACAGAGTCGTCAATTTGGAAAATGACTTCAATATTGATAATTCATGAAGTCACTTTCCATTACATAATATAATTAATAAAAATTTATTTTGAAAACATGCCTATATTAGGAATGCCGTGTCATACAGTTTTAAAAGAATATATTAAAGTTAAATGAAAATTATAATAATAAACAAAAACAAAAACCTGGCGATGTCTCACACGTGAAACGGATCACTGTCAAGGTCACGTCAGCGTTGGATACTCTATCTACTAGTAGAAATAAAAAACGAGTAGGTTGAACCACTCGTTGCACAACGCACGAAATGAAAATTCAGAAATAGCGAATTCGGTAATTCGTATACGAATCTCACGATTTCGAATGCGAATTGGTTTTGTATTGTTTCAAAAATTCGTCTCTTTGTCAGAATCAGCCACCTGCGGCAACGACGACGCACCTTAGAGAGAGGACCTCTCACAGAATTCCGGCCATCATTTGTCTGCGTAATTATTTTGATCAAGTTTTCGTCGCTAGCCAAGGATGTGTAAAAATTTATTTGTATCTATTGGTTAGTTGTATATTTTTTAAATTTTCAACCAACAGTCCCGGACAACTTTCAATTGCGCAAGATGTCAGAATTCTAAAACTGATACTATCTTTTTATCTAAAAAGTACGTTTCTTGTATGTTTCAGCTACAAAGACAGTGTTAGCTCAGTCACTCTTGCTTTCCTTGATTGACTACGCTGACGCTGCGTGGATTAATTTATCTGAGGAACTACTTGACAGTTTGGAGCGGCTGCAAAATGTAGCCATCAGGTTCATTTTTAATCTGCGTAGGTTTGACCATGTTTCTAATTGTCGCTTTCAACTGAAATGGTTACCTATTCGCCAGCGCAGAGACTTACATGTTTTATACCTACTTTACAATATTTTACCTTCCAACATCTCCATCCTACCTTAAATCTTTGTTCTCTTTTCGATCCCATTCGTCATGTCGTGCCTTGCGTTCTAATTTTAATCTGACTCTGGATATACCGCCCCGAAGTACCGACTATTTTTCATATTCTTTTTCGGCTTATGCCGTTCGGTTGTGGAACTCTCTCCCTGAGGGTATTAGGGGAGCGCGAACGCTGGAGTCCTTTAAGAATCAAGTCCGTGTTCACTTCCTGTCAAAGATTCCTTAACTTAAACTAGTTATAGCCTCTATTGTCCAATTACTGTACCCATCCTATATTTAAATCTCCTTTTAATATTTCCCTGGTCCTAGGTTGCTTGGAAAAGTTTGCTGTTTAGCAATAAGGCCACCTTTTGTACATTTGTTATTTTCTTTTTTTTTTTGTATGTGTATTTTATGAATACAATAAAGGGTTATGTTATGTTATGTTTCTGGGTCTGCGAAATAATATCCAAACAGCAAAAATAAATAAGATCCTTATTTATGACCTAACAACATAATTCTGTCCAAATTAACAAATTTCGAAATGTAATCGAAACCTTGCAAAATAGAGATTAGATTTTAACTAAACTAGTTTCCGCCCGCGGCTTCGCCCGCGTGAAATTAGTTTTTGTCGATCCTGGTCCCTTATTTCTCAACCCCTATTTCACCCCCACACTGGTAAAAATTTCAAAATGCTAGAACCAACGATTTTTGTTTCTTATGACGTGATATTTGACGAACTTGCATACTAACTTTCAATCCTTATTTCAAATAAATATGAATAAAATAAAAAATATAAATATTTGTTACACTTACACCAATTAGCCTAGCCCAAACTAAGCTCTGTAAGGCTTGTGCTATGGGATCTAGGGCAACGGATAGACATGCATATATTATACATATATAAATAATTTTTATTGAAATATATATCAACAACCATGACTAAGGTACAAATGCTGGCATTCATCACACAAACATCTGCCCCCACCGGGATTCGAACCTGGGACCTCAGAGATGGCGACGCCTTGAAACCGGTGTACTATCCACTCGACTATGGAGGTCGTCATATAAATGTTTAATAAATGTTTAATGATTTCTTATCAAGTGCATAAATATAAAGCTTCACGGTTTTATCTTTTAAAATTAAGAAATCCCATACAAACTTTCAACCTCTATTTCAACCCCTTGCATCCCTTTTTTCGAAATAAAAAGTAGCCTATGTTCTGTCTCAGGATCTAAAGATTGTCTGTACCAAATTTCGTCGCCGACGCCGCAAAGGGGCGAACTTCATACAAAACAGTCTAAACTACAGCAATGTAAAATATTACTGCTGTATTAATTTAGTAGCTACGTCTCCATAGTACACTATTTACAATTGATTATTATAATAGTTTTTTTCTGAAATACAGCTAAAATATGCACGCCATCGGGGGAAAAAAACGTTATTTTGCTCTCCTGAACAATTTTCTTAAATGAGTTTCGCCCGTTTGCGGCGTTGGCGACGATTTAATCAAAATTGGTTGCGAGGTTTAAACGGGGAAGCGTAACAGATGGACAGACAGACAGAGTTACTTTCGCATTTATAATATTACTTGGGATTAACAATGTATTTAAGGTATTTATTTGGATAAGGATTAATGCTGTAAAAATCGCTTCGGAAACTAGCCATTATTTGTCGTAAAAATTAAACGACAAAAGAATGTTATTGTGAGGTATTAATTATTACCATCGCGGAGTTTTCTGTAGACCTTTTTCAATGTGTACAATGCTTAGTACTTTATTTTGATAAATCTCGTTGGGTTCAGCCTGCGTTTGCAATGTAAGCGGAAATAATGTAATTATTTACGACATCACATTAGAAACCTCAAACAGTATTTCTCCACTATTTAATGGATGTTATTATACACTAGCTTTTGCCCGCGACTTCGTTCGCGTGGACTTCAGGTTCGTCCCGTCTAGTCTAGTAATAAGTAAGAAATACGGTAACTAAGCACTGCAGAGCCCTAATCATAGGCCTATAGGTAGCTACTGCAGTATGCTCCTATAAACTACATCTTCCCCACCGCACCTACCCCGCTCCCCCCACGCCCTGTTCGCCTGGCACCGCTGCCGGTATTTATCGCCGAAATTGCTATGACTCTGCATTTTAAATCTGTGATATCTTCGAAAATATTTATTTAATTTACATGCTGTAAAAAGCCATATTAAGATACTTAATTGGATAAGGATTAATACTGTATTGCTTAAAATCGCTTCGTAAATAAGCCATTATTTCTCGTACAAAGTAAAGGATAAAAAATGGTTATTGTGGGTTATTCCTAAGAGATAAACATATACCATCACGGACTGTTTTGTAGACCTTTTTAAGTTGTACAATACTGTAGTAAATTGTTTTGATCTATCTTGTAGGATTCAGTCGGCGTTTGCAATGTAAGCGCAAAAAATGTGTTTTTTTTACGACCTCACATTAGAAACCTCAAAAATTGTAGCCTATGTGTTATTCTGATGTATAAGCTATATTGTGGTAAAGTTTCATTCAAATCCATTCAGTAGTTTTTACGTGAAAGAGTAACAAACATCCATACATACAAACTTACAAACTTTCGCCTTTATAATAGTAGTAGGATATAAACCTTTCTCCGCATCAATATCCGTTGAGTAGATTTAAAGATTCAAGCATACATAGGGATATAAGGAAAGAGAAAGCGACTTTGTTTTATACTGTGTAGTGAAGAAGCGAAAGATAGGGTTGTTCCACGACGTAACAATTAAAAAACATGTAAATCCATGTTATTGCAGTTATATAAAAAATCTTTATGACAGACGAAAATTATATAAACATAATATTCATATTAATATTAAACAAGTGCGTGTCGCACTCACGTACAAAGGGTTCCGTAACATTGATTTATGAAATTAAAGGAAGCGGTTGCCGATTTACGAGGTATTAAAAAAACTACTTACTAGATCTCGTTTAAAACAATTTTTATTGGTAGCTTTTATAGTAATGAACATCATATGTTTTTTTTTACATTTTTCATTTTCTCATTTTAGAAGTTAGGGGGCGTTCAAGTATTACGTTACGCAATTCGGGGGGGGGGGGTCTCGGTAAAATGTTACGATGCGTTATAGGGACAGGAGCGGGTCTTTCTTACAACACCGTATGTAACATTGTTTCTTTTTTATAACAAATTGGCAACCCTTTTCGTTTACGTTTTACGGGGAATCCCTCGATTGTATTAGTATGGTCGTCATTTTTAATTTTTTCACGCAAGTTGTTTAACGTTACGGTGCGTTACAAGGGGGGGGGGGGGGTCAAACATCTTCAACAATTGCGTTACGTAATACTTGAACGCTCCCTTAGAGGGGGCAGGACCAACTTTATTCCACTTTGGAAGCGTCTGTCACGCAAACTTAGACTTACAACTTACGTTTAGAAAAAAAATATTTTAGATTTACCTCGATTTTTGAAGACCTATCCACAGATACCCCACATTGATGAAAAAAAAAATTTGAGTTCTAAGTATAAGGAGCCCCCATTATTTATTATATTTTTTTTATTTTTGCATAAAAATCTTAATGCGGTTCACAGAATACATCTACCTACCAAGATTCAACAGTATAGTTCTTATTGTTTCGGAAAAAAATGGCTGTGATATACGGACGCACAGACGGACAGACAGACATGACGAATCTATAAGGGTTCCGTTTTTTCAAGACCACAAAAAAAAACTGAGAGAAGAAATAAACAATTAAACGATTTGTTTCTTTATTTCACCGCCTTCCGCAGACACGGTGACAGTTCACGTTACAATAATATCACGTCAATCTAATCTAAGGATTATCAGGTGACGACAACCCTAGTGACAAAGGTAAGCAAACACGGGGGCGACCCGTTAAATAAATCGTATGGCTACACGGCCGTGATAGCATCTCGGATGCCGCGGCAAAAATGCGATGTTTTAATTCCACCGACGCCTGGGAACCGGGAAACTCGCTCCGACGGTTGGCCGCATCAAATGGAGGACATTTTTAAAATAGTTCAGGGTTCCTTAATGTCCTAACGTTTGTTCCCGTATCTGGTTGCGCGGGAGATTTTGTAGCGCGGATGTTCCTGGCCTCACAGAGGTTTATTTGTTTTTTTATTGTCGACTTTCGTAGCCGAAGTTAGTACAACAGTTTCAAGGTGTCGTCATCTCCGAGAACCCGGGTTCGTTCCCCGATGGGGGCAGATGTTTGTGTGATGAATGCGAGCATTTGTGCCTTAGTCATGGTTGTTGATATATATTTCTATCAAATATATTTATATACTAGCTTTCTGCCCGCGGCTTCGCCCGCGTGGATTTCGGGATTGGGTGTATAGAGGGTTAAGGGTCATAGCTTTTGCCCACGGCTACATATACGCGGAAGTCGGTTTATGGTGCGAAGATTTTATCGCGCTTCCCGTGGGACTATCCGTTTTTCCGAGATAAAAAATGCCGCAAAACTCCTCAAGAATCACTCTATCTATTGATGAAAACCGCATAAAAATCTGTGCAGTAGTTTTTGAGCGAAGCCTTTATTGCGCATCCCGTGGGATCTGTCGATTTTTCCGGGATAAAAAGTAGCCTATGTTACTCGGGGAGAATGTAGCTTTCCAAAGGTGAAAGAATTTTTGAAATCGGTCCAGTAGTTTAAGCGTGAAGAGGTAACAAACAAACAAACAAACAAACAAACACACTTTCGCATTTATAATATTAGTTGGGATGTATAATCCTTTACCCTAGATCCCATAACATAGGCCTTAAAGTGCTTACTTTGGGCTACGGTAATTGGTGCCCCGTACACCAAATACGTGGAGGAGATCGGGGGAGGTGTTGTAGCCTCCCCCGAGGGCTCTCCTGTAGCGGAGGCTGGGGGTTCCCGGAAGTCGCTTGGCATTCCCGGGGGCTCCATACATGCCTGAGGAAGGCCATATCCCTGATGTTTTTAGTGGGTCCTCCTTCTAGGGAGGAGAGCCCCTCATAACCACCGGTTCGCCACAGCCGGGGTATGCAATTTAATGCATTTTCCTCAGGGGAACAAAAAAAAAAGGGTAATTGGTGTAAGTGTAAGAAATATATATTTTTTTATATATGAATAGGCCACTTGTTAGGAGACGATTGTTAGGACCTAGACGAACATACTGGGATCAAACAGGTGATATATCGAAAAAAGGTCAGGTCTAGAATACCCGTAACCGACGAGCGTGCATGAAAGAATTAATGAAAGTGGAGGAAGCTGTGGAAGTATGTTTAGATCGTAGCAAGTGGAAAACTGTGACCTCTTCCTACCCCCATGGGAATGAAGCGCGAGTATACACTGAGAAAAAAAATGGCTAACAAAGTGTCCATAAAAGCTTTGTTAAATAATTATAGTAACTGCAACAAAACACTTGACACACAATAACAAAGGTCTCATAGTGCCCTCTGCAATTTTTTTATTGTTAGAGAATTATTGTTCCTGCGGCTTCGGAAATCTGAATCAAAGTAACAATGTTTATTAACGTTGTTAAGACAGCAACCGCGACTGTTGTTCGCATATTAACTTTAGTGTTTATAGTATGACAAAATAATCTGTAACAAAGCTAAAGTTGTTGTCATGTTTATTTATTACGATGCTGGATGAACAATATTCAAAACTAACAAAATTTAAGATTGTTCGGTTAGCAAATAAATTAGTGTTATGTGACAACTTTCGAGTAGTTGTTTCGTTTTTATATACGCAGGACTCGGCTCGGCTCGTCCATTTCCTTCGCGAATGTTCGAGCGGGCGCGTATTGTGTCGGTGTAGCACAATGGCGGAATATACTTTAAATCACGGTTGTGAACACTAAATACTTCTGCTCTACTATTTAATGTGAATTTAAAAGTAAGACAATTTACAACTAGTGCTTAGATTTAAGAACGGACATGAAGCAGGTTGGGTGAATCGTTGGGGTTACCTACGAAATATCGAATTCCAAATGATCGAATATTGAAATACACTGATAATATTTTGATATTCGATCATTTAGAATACGATATTTCGTAGGTAACCCCAACGATTCACCAAACCTGCTTCATGTCCGTTCTTAATCATGGCAAAACGGGAATATTTATGGTGACAAAGCTAAATTGTTGGAGTAACTAATATGGGTTGTGATATGGCACAAGATCACAATTGTTTTTTTAACAACATAATATTGTTGCCGAATCTACCTAATTGTCGATTTCATTTGACAATAAAAAAATTGTTATGGTAGCAATTCACTATGAACGGCTCTCCCGGATTAACTTTTTGTTGTTAATTTAGCAGGATTTTTTTCTCAGTGTATACATATATGTATTTACACAAATTATCCTATACGATATTAAGCCATAACGGCTGGAATAAAGGCGGAAATATACAATAATGCAACATAACAAGTCTTTGCACGTCGCACCTGGCATTGGAACTCCCTTATTGACATTTCAATTATTTATTTAATTTACTCTTTCTTCAGTCTTCTGCCCTGTACGCACTTTTATTCGGGGTCGACGCTATATGTCTTTCTCCTCTATCAGTGCCCTTCTTCAACATATTATCATTCACACAGTTCATCCATCTTTTTCTCGGTCTTCGTCTCCCTACACGCCTCTTTCTGCAATGTCTATGTCGACGTCTATGGCAGTGTCTATGTCGATGGCTATCTCGGTGTCTATGTCGATGTCTATGTCGACGTCTATGCTGGTGTCTATGTCGATGGCTATCTCGGTGTCTATGTCGATGTCTATGTCGACGTCTATGCTGGTGTCTATGTAGATGGCTATCTCGGTGTCTATGTCGATGTCTATGTCGACGTCTATGCTGGTGTCTATGTAGATGGCTATCTCGGTGTCTATGTCGATGTCTATGTCGACGTCTATGCTGGTGTCTATGTCGACGTCTATGACGGTGTCTATGTCGATGGCTATCTCGGTGTCTATGTCGACGTCTATGGCGGTGTCTATGTCGACGTCTATGGCGGTGTCTATGTCGATAGCTATCTCGGTATCTATGTCGATGTCTATATCGACGTCTATGCCAGTATCTATGTCGATGGCTATGTCGGTGTCTATGTCGATGTTTATTTCGGTATCTATGCCGATGTCGATGTCTATGTCGATGTCTATGCCGAAGTCGATGTCGATGTTGATGCCTATGTCGATGTCTATGTCGACGTCTATGGCGGTGTCTATGTCGATGGCTATCTCGGTGTCTATGTCGATGTCTATATCGACGTCTATGCCGCTATCTATGTCGATGGCTATGTCGGTGTCTATGTCGATGTTTATTCCGGTATCTATGCCGATGTCGATGTCAATGTCGATGTCGATGTTGATACCCATGTCGATGTCGATGTCGACGTCGATATCTATGTCTTGAACACATGAAATTGGTAGTACTCAGCCATGTTGTCTATTACCCTACGACCCGGAACAAAGCAATGCAATCGTTGCTAGCAGAAATACTCAAGTTGGTGACTCAAGCTACCTCGGGAGAAGACCTTGGAAGAGGACGTATGTGAGCAACTGATGAGACGTTACGACGATACGGAACCCTCTCCAAATGTCCGCTGTTTTATTTAATCTCATTAGGCTGAAGGCCTGGAGACTAGCGGACAGTTTTTTCCGTCAAGAGTTATGAGACGGTCGCGGCTGTAAAATTTCGGCGCTCCGAGACTCGCGGCGGTCAACGAATAAAGTCGCTTAGGTTTTTTACTCGTCGTCAAGATAAGATCTGCGTTGACAATAATTCAGCGTACATCGTTATACATAATGAGCATACACCATACGTTGCTGGGTAAGTACGCACTGCTTTAGCCAAGATACAGAATACAGTATCAATGTACACAGAGCAGCGATTTAGTAGTTGTTAAATGTAAATAACGTGTTAAATAAAATGCAACATTATCTTTAATGAATTTGAGTTATATTACATCCTCTCTTCTAGACTTAAGCATTAAGCTAAGTTGCTTCTTTTACCAGTATAGAAGCAACTTTATACATGTCACGAGTCAGAAGGAAATTGGTTATTTTCTACTAAACATGGATGTTGTTTTTTACATAATTACACATATTAAGTAATTTTGTTCTCATAAATGTATGTTGAAATAAAAGTTTCAATTAATCCTTAAATAATATTATAAATAATAAAGCAACTCTGTCAATCTGTCTCGCTAGTGGAATTAAACCGATTTAAATGCAATCGACTAGATTTCCAACATACAGGCTTCAAAAAACTAGAGGTTCGTTCTTAGGGAAATGTGTAACTTTTTATAACACATTTCCAGAAAATATTACGGCTTTACCGTTTCATGATTTTAAAGCACATATTAAAAATACTCTATTGAAATAAAGGTAATACAAGGTCAATGATTTCTTGAATGATAAAAATGCTTGGATGTAATTTTTACGATATTTAATTTCCTGAATGATTAAACATGCTTGGATGTAAATTTTGCGATATATAATTTTAATGTTTCCATAATAAATAATATTTTTGTTTTATACGGACATATACATATCAGATTTGTTTAATGCGATATGACTCCTGTGACGGAAATATATATTTGTTAGTTGTTTTAACTTGTATCGGAGGTTGGGTTCAGACTGTGTATCTGAAGCCGGCTTCCAACTGACGACTCTGTAATGATACAGGGAGAAAAAAAAATTGCCCTTGCTGGTTTTCTTGCTGGTTCTCTCCAGTACAAGGTCTCCCGCCGTAGACTTGTGAACCAATGGCGTAGCATCTTTGACATTCAAAAGTGATTGTAAAATTCTATTTGAAGAATAAATTTTTGATTTTGATTCGAAAAAGACCCTGAGAAAAGACATATAGGCGACATTTTAATGTAAAAAAAAGTTAAAAGTTAAAGGAACAGGGAATGAAAAGTTGTAGGGAATGTATCGTCAAAAATCGTTTTAAGTTGAGAAGTTTTGAAGAAGAAGCTTGTAACAATTTTTTTTTCACAGGCTCTAGACCAGTGAATACCATAGTGGTATATATCGACCCTACTCGGGTCTATGACAACCTGCAAGGGTCAACGTGGGCGTAAAAAACATTTGGGGGTCCATGAAATGAAAATGGGGATCTACAATAATGGATCTCAACATACACTGACAGTACCTATGAGGCCATCCATAAATTACATCACACGGTATGGAGGAGGGAGGGGGTTGACGAAGTGTGAAATTGTGTGACAAGGGGGTGGAACGGGCTTAAATTTCGCGATGTCACATTTCAAAATCTATTATAAGCTAACTGTTAAAACACAAACTTTAAATTATTACTATTAGTTTGAAAAGTGCTGTAAATATTAATTTTTATTGTAAAGTCTGTATACTCTCTTAAATAAAAAAATGAATAGTGTCTTCTTCTATCTATTAATAGGGGTACTCCCAAAAGGTACTAGTTTTCTAATTGATTATAGAAGGTGATTTTGAAAAATATAATATGAAAATCATGAAATGACCATATACTTATTTACGAGTAATATAAGTAATCGTTTTTTGTTTTGTTAATTGATTTGACGTTAATTTTATTAAAATGGAAATAAAACTGATTTCGAAACCGCTTTTATCATTCAATAATTTCTAAATGTAATTTTTTTTAAATATGTGACGTCACACTAGGGGGGGGGGGAGGAGTCTCACAAATGTGACTAGCAGTGACAAGGACGGGAGGAGCGGCAAAAATCACGTCAATTCGTCGCTCCGTTTTGCCGTGAAAGACGGACAAACGGACAGACACACTTTCTCATTTATAGTATTAGTATGGTAAGTATATATATTATATGCTGGACAAATAATAAAATATAGTGTGAATCTAACTGGTTACGTGTTACAATGAGATTTTGATAGAATGATAAAAGTGCCATTCGGACCAGCTAAAAGATGAAGCGATATTAAAAACTACTTCACGACATTGAACGAGCATGCCACGAATCGATTCCTAAACGAAACGGCACGCAATCGGATAAATCAATGGAACATTAACCAAACAGTTAACTACAAACTGTCGGCGCTTTTGATGTGGACATGATCGATCAAGCGGCGGGAGCTTTGGCGGCTCCGCTTGTGGCTTGACGTGTGGACGACATCGGAACATTGTTAGATCGTAAACTACGTTCACATACAAATTTTAGAACGATCCTCTAAAATTTGTAAGTGAATCAAATCTAAAATTGATTCTTCATGTAGGATTTTTACAATTGCTTTTGCATGTGAAAGATGCTACGCGATTGGTTCATAACTCTACAGCGGGAGACCTTTTACTGAAAAGGCAAGAGCTATTTTTTCCTCCTGTATTTTTACACACGTCAGTTAGAAGCTGGCCTCAGATAAATAGTCTGAACCTAACTTTCTTTATAAGCTTAAACAAATTAATATAATAAGTTATAATTACGATAAGTTTAAACATCTAAATTTTCATTCAAGAATCACTTTAAATTATTTCTTCTTCAAAAACAACTTATGAGGATTCCAAACAGGTACTCGGTGGCGGATATACTTTAACTTCAAGAGAATAAGCTAAGTACTTGTCTAGTGTGCACTTCAAATATAATTAAAATTACGACAGCCAACATTCATCACTGATATCATCGTCATCATCATGATGTTATAGTTTTTATGCGATACCCAGTATTTTGAATATTATTTATGTATTTTTTTCTTATTCATATTTCTATACGATTTGCATTTGTATTTTATTTATGGGCTTGTGTTTAATTTTATATGAACATATGAAACACAAAACCTAATAAAACAAACTAAAGGACTGGCTCCGGAACTTTGATTATAATGATATAGAAAATTTACTCAAGTAAATGATTCATAGTATCGTTTAGAAATACAGTTGTATGCTGTGTATATATGTGTATGTATATTTGTATATATGTATTATATATGTATATCATTATTATTATTATTACTTTAAATACTATATATATAAATATATATTTATTACAGTTTAGTTTGTACTATGTTCTTACTTAATTTGTGAAATTATTCTATATGATTCTTAATATTTACTCAAATTAATATCAGCAATATATGATTTAATATTGAAATCGGAAGGAACTGGCTACTGACACACAGCTAGCGCTAGTTTGGTAGCCAGGGCTTGATATGGAATTGTATTATGTGTCTGATTTCAATAAATGATTTTGTTTGTTTGTTTGTTTTGTGTAGCAGAATACCAGTGCTTTGCTCACATCCTTTTGTGAGCAATTCCAATCACTGAGCTACGACCCTTTTACACTTCTGCAGCACACACGGCTCTTGGTCTGTATTGCGTTTTTGTTTTAAAAAAAATGTAATTTTAGTTTCTTTGTGTTCCTATATTTGTGTGTGATGACTGATGACGATGTTCTGTAATTAAAAATTTTATCTATCTGTTACATCCGTGAAAGCTATAGTTTCATTGTGTCACCTTCACTATAGTCACATATTTGGCGACGCAACTATTGAATAATTAAAATTAAACCCATTGTTATCTTTAAGTAATCCTTGACACTATAATTACCTTTTTTCATAATGATTTAAATCTGTGAAAAGGCAAAGAACACTTCGTGGGACTTTGTTAAATAGTATTTCGTAGTAGTTACTAAATTTAAAGTTTTTGACGTGAAACGTCTTTAAAATCGCGCCGAAACATACGGGTACCAGGTTTAAAAAGTGGACCGTAACGAAAAGGTCTATATCATCGTACCTTAATAATTAAAAAACTATTAGTCTTAGAAACAAAAATGTGGTGTGAATATTTCACTTATATAGTCAGCTCGCTGTTGTGACATTGAGTTTTTTATTAAAATACTTAAAACACCGTCAATCTTGTTTTTTTTTTTTTCAATCTTTTACTTTAAAAGCAATTCCCTAACCCGCAGCACAGCCCCACCCGATTTTTATTTAATAATCGCGAAGTTTTTTGTAGATATTGATATATTCTATAATATTGTCGAACCTTTTTTTTTTGTCCTATCATTCAAACTCTTCGCAGCGTATGCGATGAAAGACATTTTATGGCTAATTTTTTTACACCTTCGGTTGGTTTTAATGAGAATTTACAAAGATTTCCATAGTAATTCAGTACTAAATACAGCCTATGTTACTCAGTGATAATGTAGCTTTCTAATGAAAAAAGAATGATTAAAATCGGTCCAGTACTTTTTGAGTTTATTCGTTACATACTCAATACTCAATACTTTATTGCAATCCATCGGTACAAACATGTTAATATAAATAAATGAGCCATCTCTATGGACCCTGTCGGGCACAGCAATATTGGAAAGAACAAATGTTTTATTCTCATTATTAATTTAATATTAAGTATTATATAAATTATTTATTCTATTATTTATGTAATATTATATCAAATTATTATTCTTATATTATTATTATTATTTATTTATTGATTTTAGATTTCAGATAAAATTTGTATTTTGAGATGATTTAGTTTCAATTTTATTTATTGTTTTTGATATTCAATAATATTCAGATATTTTATAATAGCACTTCTCAGTGAGTAATTTTTTAAATCATTTATAAAATGTTTGTCATCACTGATATTTTTTAACGAGTCGGGTAACTTATTGAAAATTTTTATGGACATGACCAATGGGCTGGAAGAGTGGTGTTTCATTAGGGATTGTGGTAACATTAATTTGTTTCTATGTCTAAGAGGTCTCTTTATGGTGTCGTCTCGCCTGGTGTAAAAGTCTGGGTGTTTGCGGACAAATTTACATAATTCCAATAAATACATACAAGGCAGGGTAAGAATTCCATATCTTGCAAAGTAAGGTTTACAGCTTTCTGTTTGTTGGATATCAATACATAGTGTAAAACAAAGTCGCTTTCGCTGTATGTCCGTATGTATGCTTAGATCTTTAAAACTACGCAACGGATTTTGACGCGGTTTTTTTAATAGATAGAGTGATTCTTAAGGAAGGTTTGTATGTATAATAAATGCATAATATAGTAGAGAAACCCTGATAAATTTAAAGGTTTCTAATGTGATGTCGTAAATAAGCACGTTTTTTTGCGCTTATATTGCAAACGCTGGCTGAACCCTACGAGATAGACCAAAATAATGTACTACAGTATTGTACAACTTACAAAAATCCACAAAAAAGTCCGCGATGGTATATGTCTATCTCTTAGGGATAACCCACCATAACCATTTTTTCACTGCACCCGTGCGAATCCGGGGCGGGTCGCTAGTTAAATATAATTCTAATCAGTTTCTTTTGTTTTATTAGAAGACTTGGTGTATCAGTGCTATTGCCCCACAAAATTATGCCATAACTTAGCCATGCATATGCATATGCATAATATATTGAAATTGCCGTGGTTACATCTGTAGTTTTTTTTACTTCCTGTAGTGCATACACAAAGCTGCTCAATTTTCTCTCTAATTTTTCTATATGTGCTTTCCAATTTATATGGGAGTCGATTTTGAGACCTAATAAAGTGTGTTCAGTTACTTTTTCTAATTCTGTACTGCTATCAATTATAAAATTTAACTGTGATTTTTGATATGGGTGGTATGACATAAGTTTCGTTTTAGATCGATTGATTTTTAAATTGTGTTTTGCTAGCCAGTTTGTGGATCTAAATAATATATCTTCAATTTTTTCATTCAAATTTTGAGAGTCTTTACGCGATATTAAAATTGAAATGTCGTCCGCAAACATGATACAATTTTCATTTAGAGCTTCGGCAAAATCATTTATGTAAACAAGAAATAAAATACAAATCTACATCAAATACAAAATCTCATACAAAAATACAAATCTTTCCTCTTTATAATATTAGTGTCGATTTGTGAATGATAACGAACGGTTTGGTTCGTAATATATTTGTAGGTAGTCGATTGAATAATGACCAATTGTAATCGATTCGACGACACAAAACCTGACGGAGCCTGCGTCTCGCCGGTTCACATGTAAACTACCCGCAGCGAGCATTCTGTTGCGGTCGGCAAAAACGCATCTGCGGCCAATCACTGCAACACATGTTACTGGTGAATTATACATGACACCGAACGGTGCTAGTGGACCGGCAAAAACACCAGACGCTCCTTTTGCCAAGACGTGACATTGTGACTTGTATGATATTTGAGTGAAATAACGTCGAACATTCACCCTTTCTATATTACTAGCTTTCTGCCCGCGGCTTCGCCCGCGTGGATTTCGGGATTGGGTCTATAGAGGGTTAAGGTATAAGGTATAAGGTCAAACGGGCTGGTTTCCGCAACTCGACGTCTAAGCGCCTATTTTGCGTGTGTGGGAATGATGTTGCTATTCTCGCCAGCTTAGCTCGTCCAGAAATTTCAATAGGTTTTTTAACTTACCGAAAACCTCCGGCAGTGAGCTCGGCTGTCCGAGATGTCTTACCCGGTAGTCCACCACACCTGGACACTCCATGATCACATGTGCGGCCGTTTCTTCTGCCTCCAAGCATGCTCTGCACATGGGGCTGTCAGTGAAACCTAGGTTGAAGAGGTGTTTGTTAAAAGGTCCGTGGCCAGTTATTGCCGCGGTTATCTGATTGAGTTGTTTCCTGTTTAGTTTAAGGATGTTCTTTGACAGTTTTGTGTTTATTTCTGGTAATGCAGCCTTTGTTTGCTTGCAGTCTTCAGTGTTTCTCCAGGTCTCGCTATGGAGCTGCTTAGTTTTGTTTCTTATTTGGTTTTTAGACCATTGTTTGACCTTCATTCCTGATCCTCTTCGAGCTAACTCGTCCGCTTTGTCGTTGCCGCACGAGTTGCTGTGACCGGCTTCGCCCGCGTGGATTTCGGGATTGGGTCTATAGAGGGTTAAGGGTCATAGCTTTTGCCCACGGCTACATATGCGCGGAAGTCGGTTTATAGCGCGAAGGTTTTATCGCGCTTCCCGTGGGACTATCCGTTTTTCCGAGATAAAAAATAACGCAAAACCTTGCTCAAGAATCACTCTATCTATTAATGAAAACCGCATAAAAATCTGTCGATTTTTCCGTGATAAAAAGTAGCCTATGTTACTCGGGGATAATGTAGCTTTCCAAAGGTGAAAGAATTTTTAGAAATAAAAGAAATCGGTCCAGTAGTTTCGGAGCCTATTCATTACAAACAAACAAACAAACAAATCTTTCCTCTTTATAATATTAGTACAGATTCATAATAATCATTGACTTTGTAATAGCCCATACTCATTAGCGTCTTTTAAACTTTTTTGAACCTTTTTTTTTGTTCCGCTGTGGAAAATGCATTGAATTACATACCCCGGCTGCGGAGTGCCGGCGGTTATGCGGGGCTCTCCTCCCCAGAAGGGGGAAGCCTACCCACTAAAAACCTCAACGATGGCCTTCCTTAGGCTAGTAGGGAACCCCCGGGAACGCTAAGCGACTTCCGGGAACCCCCAGCCGCTCCCCTGCGATGCTCCAGGGGAGCCCTCCTCGGGGGAGACAACTACCTCCCCCGATCTCCTCTACTGACGACGCCCCCGGCCATTGGGTGTACCTTGTTGAACCTATGAAAAGACGATTCAGGTACACTATGTGGAATCTATTTATAAAAATAATTTAATTTAGTTAGTTTTTAGTTTTTTCTAGTTTGTTAAAAATACGGATGCTAATATCATGTTTAAATTGGCAAGTAACTATTATCGCCTAGACAATGGAATGAAATAACAGCGCGCGATTCGTATTAGTTTCGTGTGCGTTTTAGGGTTGCCACGACAATGCACGAAGTAGGCGAATTAATGAAATTGATTTACTGAGATACACACACACACACACACATAATAAAGTAGCACGCACCAAAAAAAAAATACCGACCTAGTGCGAGTCGGACTCGCGCAACGAGGGTTTCGTACAAATATATAAATATGTAATAATAGTAATAACTACGTATAATGATGATGATGTCCTCCCAGACGTATCCGTCGACGGCGACCCACTGTCAACTAAGACATTCCCTGGTCTCATCTCGCATGAGCGCGAGCGTGACTTGCAAATCCAAACTTGGACTTGAAAGTCCGATTGCAAGAGGCGCAGTATAAATTCCCATTGCAGTCGTATGTATAATCGTAAGAGGGCTTGGGAGGAGTTTTCCGGTGCTGGCGTTTTGAGTCGAGCTCCTCAAGACGAGTGGACTCAAAGTTTTCTAGACCCGTTTTAACTGCAGTACGCCATTCAGTCCTCTTAGTAGCAAGCTCCTCCCACGACTCACTAGACATGCTAATTGCAGTAAGATGACGTTTTAAAACATCCCTGTAGCGTAGATACTGTCCTCCAGGTTTGCGTTTACCTGAGGCAAGCTCAGAATAGAATACTTTCTTTGGCAACCTGAAGGACTCCATACGCACAAGGTGTCCACACCAGCGTAGTTGATTTCTCATCAAGAGACTCTCCATACCTGTCATTTTAGCCCGACGTAAAATCTCTGAGTTTGGCACACGATCCTGCCATTTCACTCGAAGAATTGCTCGAAGACATTTCATGTGGAAAGTATCAAGGCGCCTGATGTCAGCCTTGTAAAGGCACCAGGTCTCCGAGGCATAGAGCAGTACCGGTAGGACAATTGCTCTGTATACGGTGAGTTTTGTGCTAAGCTTCAGATCGTGTGATTTCCAAACTCGTTGACTCAGTCCAACAAAGGCCGCAGCAGCAGTTAGGCAAAAAAGTGAAATAACTACAAATTTATGGTTTTCGGAGTTTCCCTTTACCTGTGCTACATGACATTGCTTCTTGCCAAATTTCATGAGTCTAGGTCAACGGAAAGTAAGTACCCTATTAGGTTTTGATTCCCTTGCAAATATCAAAATATGCAATATAAATGGAACATAAACGGCCATATCTTTTTATTGTGTTGATTTAGAAACTTGACTTTTTCACTGCTTTGAGAGTTAGGAGACCTGAATATGTAATATTAATTTCAGCTTGACAGACGTACGGACGGGCGGACGGACAACAATGTGATCCTGTGATAAGGTTACGTTTTTACCTTTGGAAGTACGGAGGTACTGGCTGAGTTGTGATTGTAACGTAATTGTGTCGTATGGATATATAAGTAGTTAAAATTTGTGTATATTATGTTTACTTACTGTTATGTTTTAATAATATAATAATGAGTGTTCACTACCTACTTAAATTGAGAACAGAATTGTTATAAGGGTATCACATTCAAGCTTTAGTGGCTTAAGTGATAACTATATCTAATTTTTAATACTATTTTATGTGATTGATAAATAAACTAAAGAAATATACATATACACATGTACATGATTAAACGCCAAGCTATGTATGTTTAATTCAAATCAAATCAAATCAAAATAATCTTTATTCAACATAGACCTTTACAGGCACTTATTGACGTCAATAAACAAAACAAAAAAAAAGCTTAAAAAAAAACAAAAATCTTGTCCGTACGTACGAATAAGGAAAAAAATATTGACTCGACACCTGTTCGGAAATTGGGAGAGCCTTCTCGAGAAGAACAGGCAAGAAACTCTGAAGGTCTATTTTTTATCTCCTCTTTTCAATGTTAATAATTATAATAATAATAGGTCTTTACCTATGAAATTGCCGTTCTGCAGTACTGGCCATTTCAAATCAAAATAGTTTTTGTTAGGCTAAGAATTCTAATTTCAAATTAATTTTGTTTTAAAAACATGGGATTCTTTTTCCAAAAGTAGTCATTTATTTATTGATTAGTGTTACATTTTCATCGCATTTCAATCTGTTTCGCCATCATGGATACGTTAAAAATTCGAGTAATTATGGAATATGAGTTCCGTCGTGGCAGCAACGCGGCACAAGAGGCACGCAACATCAACGACGTTTACGGAGCTAACACTACAAACCAACGCACCACCTGTTATTGGTATGCTCTCTTCCGTTCTGGGAATTTCGACTTGAAAAATAAACCTCGCGGTCGTCCGAAGACTTTGGTTGACAATGACGAATTAAAGGCGATTGTGGAAGCTGATCGATACACAATCTACGGCTGAATTAGCAGCAGCTTTCGACGTTAGCGTCAAAACAATATTGGTCCATTTGCGTCAAATTGGCAAGGTAAAAAAACTTGACAAATGGGTGCCCCACGAACTCAATGATCGCCAGCGCGAAGTACGCGTCGAGACGTGCCTTGCACTGCTCAACAGACACACAAATGAAGGAATTTTGAACCGCATTGTTACCTGCGATGAAAAATGGATTCTGTTTGATAACCGCAAGCGCTCAGCAAGGTGGTTGGATCCAGGTTCAGCACCTAAGCAATGCCCTACACGAAAACTTACCCCTAGAAAAGTGATGGTCACTGTTTGGTGGTCTAGCGCCGGTGTGATTCATCACAGCTTCTTGCCGAACGGGATGAGCATTACTGCAGATGTATACTGTGAAGAATTGAACACAATGATGGAGAAGCTGGCACATTTCCAACCAGCATTGGTCAATCGCTCTTCTCCACTGCTCCTGCACGACAACGCGCGACCTCATACTGCACAGCAGACGGTCTCCAAGTTGCAAGACCTGGGGTTGGAAGTTCTCCGTCATCCACCCTACTCACCAGACCTTGCGCCTACAGACTACCATTTTTTCCAGAATTTGGATTACTTCTTGGCGGGAAAAAAATTCAATACCCGAGAGGCAGTACAAAATGCCTTTGAAGAATTTGTTGCTTCCCGTCCAGCTGATTTCTTTAAGAAGGGCATCAATAAACTGCCACTACGTTGGCAAAGATGCATTGATTGCATGGGTGATTACTTCGATTAATACAAATAAAAATACATGAAAAAAAATCGTTTAAATTTTTCACGGAAAACGGCAATTTCATAGGTAAAGACCTAATATAATATAAAAATACAATATAGTATAAGATACAATCATACCTAATACGATTACAGTCGTATGTATGTTTACATACACATATAAAATAATACAATATTATAAATAATGTTGTTACCAAACATGGCTCTATGAATATTGTCCCTATTCTCAAATAGTGTGATCATTTAGATAGTACTTAAGTTCTAAAACATAGTTTGGACAGCCCTACGGAAGATGCCTAAGGGCAGATTTACAGCACATTGTTTCACCCGTAACTGGAAGCGGCATGTCCTGTCCGCCCGACAAGCGCTAATGGCCGCCGCCCTTCAAAGGGACACATTTATAAACAACCATAGTTACGCAGTATTCAGGTATAGAATCATTTTAAACGACATAAAAATTGTAAAGTTTTGTAATAATTCAAAATAATGTTTATTCAACAATTAATGACGTCAAATAAATATACAATGCAAGGACGCAAAGAGCTTATGTGCTACAAAACCTTGAACACGGAATGTACAAGGAAAAGAAAAAACAAAAATAAAAGGTAGAAATTGGGAGTGTCTTTCAGAGAAGAATAAGCAAGAACCTCTGAAGGTCTAATTTTTATCTACACTTTTCAAAATTATTCGTTACTCAGTGAGGGTAGATGTTTGTGATAAATGCGAGCATTTGTACCTTTTTTTTTTTATAGGTTAGGGCAGCAAACGAGCAAACGGATCACCTGGTGGTAAGCAATAACCGTTGCCCATGGACACCCGCAACACCAGTGGAGTCACAGATGCGTCGCCGGCTTTTAAAAGGGAATAAGAGGAATAAGGGGAATAAACGGGAATAAGGGGGGTTGGGCCTCCGGTACCCTCACTCACTCAGCGAAACACAGCGCAAGCGCTATTTTCCGCCGGTTTTCTGTGAGGCCGTGGTATCACTCCGGTCGAGCCGGCCCAATTCGTGCCGAAGCATGGCTCTCCCACGAGAAAAACATTTACGGCGAAATAATGATAAGATAAAAAAATATATAATTTATTAGCTGTTTATTTAGTTACTTATTATGTTTTTTTTTATGCGAAAGGTGATTGGAACGTGCAAGAGCGCTATTTCTTTAAAAAACATCGCCCTACAATTTTCGGGTTCCGTAGGCAAAAAACGGAATCCTTATGGATGTGTCATGTCCGTCTGTCCGTCCGTATGTCACAGACATTTTGGGGACAACAATAAATGTTTGGGGTTCCCCATACTTATTTATTTATTTGATTATACGTATTTTTTTTATGGCGCAGTTTAATAAAAAAAAATTGCTACCCCAGGAGGGTACCAACTGCGCTAGCAGCGTTGGAGAATCCCTCTCCGGACGTCCGTTCTCAGGACGTATCGCACTTGAGCCCGGAGGCCCGGGCTGCCCCGCGTATTCTGGGGGGGGCAAAACAGCGCTCCATAATTTCCTGGGTAAGAGCAGACCGCATAAGGCACCCCCTACCACACTAGCAGTGGACTTCTGTAACATCAGGGGATTACACTCAAACCTCAATGCTGTTCACCACCACCTCGAAACGGCTTCACCGGCCTTGCTCTTTTTGACTGAGACCCAGATATCGCCCCCAGCGGACACATCGTACCTTGCATACCCTGGGTACGGACTGGAACACTCCTTTATACCTAAGGCCGGAGTGTGCGTGTACGTAAGGGACGATGTCAGCTATCGACGCCTCGGCAATCTTGGCAGTAAGGACCTCTCCATCTTATGGCTACGTGTAGACAGCGACGACCATCCCCGCGTCTATGCATGCCTTTATAGGTCCCATAGCGGGGATTCAGAAACGAACCGACTCATCGAGCACGTCCAAATGGCTACAGACTTTGTGCAGCAGCAGATCCCTTCCGCAGAGACTGTACTGCTCGGCGACTTTAACGCCCATCACACTGAATGGCTTAGTTCAAGCAGTACCGATCATGCGGGGAGATCTGTTCATGAATTCGCCCTGGCATATGGCCTGACACAGCTGGTTTCCTCGCCGACGCGAATCCCAGATGTGGAGAGCCACGAACCTTCCCTTTTAGACCTTCTGCTGACTTCTCATCCGGAGGGCTACCGTGTCTCTGTGGACGCTCCACTTGGCTCCTCGGATCACTGCCTTGTACGGAGTACAGTGCCACTCACAAGTTCGCCGCGACCGCGGGTTGCAGGCAGCCGTCATGTGTGGCACTATAAGTCAGCAGATTGGGATGGGATGCGGTCCTTTTTTGCGTCCTATCCATGGAGGCGGGTTTGCCTCGCGGAGAGTGATCCGAACGTCGTTGCTGACTTAGTTACTGACGTGGTGCTGCAGGGTATGGAACTCTTCATTCCGTCATCTGCAGTCCCTGTTGGTGGTAGGTCTAGGCCCTGGTTTGGTATATCCTCCATAAAAGCTTCTCGCAGGAAGCGGGAGGCATACCAAGCTTGGGTCAAAGCTGCGACGGCGCGAGACAGCAATGCCATCACTCTAAAAAAAGAGTATAACTTTGCCTCCAGGTCACTCAAGAGGGATATTGCCAGGGCGAAGTCGGAGCACATCAGTAGAATTGGCGAGAGACTGGGACGTCTTCCTTCGGGGACTCGTGCTTTTTGGTCTCTCGCCAAGGCTATTGAGGGAAATTTTTGTAAGCCATCCTTTCCTCCCATTCACGCGGGAAATGATTCGTTGGCCCATGACGCAAAGGAGAAAGCCGATCTTCTGGGCAAAATCTTTGCGTCCAACTCGACGTTGGATGACAGGGGACAAACGCCACCATCAATAACTCGGTGTGTGTCTTCTATGCCGGATATCCGGTTCCACCAAAGCTCAGTGCGTTTAGCGCTTTTTTCCCTGGATATCCACAAGTCGAGTGGGCCTGATGGTATTCCTCCTGTCGTGTTGAAGACGTGCGCTCCAGAGTTGGCACCTGTTTTGACGCGTCTTTTTCGGCTCTCTTATTCTTCTGGCGTCGTCCCAATCTCATGGAAGACAGCTTTAGTGCACCCGATCCCTAAAAAAGGCGACCGCTCTAATCCGTCCAACTATAGGCCTATAGCTATAACCCCCCTTTTCTCGAAGATAATGGAGTCCAATATCAACCGCCAGCTCCTTGGGTACCTAGAGGATCACCAGCTGCTTAGCGACCAACAATACGGTTTCCGTAGAGGTCGTTCGGCTGGTGATCTTCTGGTGTACCTTACGCATCGTTGGGCACAGGCGATCGAGACAAGGGGAGAAGCTTTAGCGGTTAGTTTGGACATAGCGAAAGCTTTCGATCGGGTATGGCACAAAGCGCTTGTTACAAAACTTCCTTCCTATGGGCTTCTCGAGAAATTATGCGGATGGGTCACCAACTTCTTATCAGACAGAAGCATAAAGGTAGTAGTCGACGGTCAATGCTCTGACTTGTTGTCTGTGAATGCTGGTGTTCCTCAAGGCTGTGTGTTGTCGCCTACTTTATTCCTTCTGCATATTAATGATTTGTTGCAAATCAGCGGCATTCATTGTTATGCAGATGATAGCACGGGTGACACATTTTATACCGGCCGAGCCAATATTTCTCGGGAAAACGTCATCGAGAGTCGAAACAAACTTGTGTCTGAAATTGAGACTTCTTTAAAGAAAGTCTCAGATTGGGGTAGACTTAATTTGGTCCAATTTAACCCCACAAAGACTCAAGTCTGCGCGTTCACAGCAAAAAAGCTCCCGTTTATCGTGTCTCCTCGTTTTGAGAGCACTCCCTTAACCGCCTCAGCCAAAATTGGGATTCTTGGTGTCGACATATCGAGCGTAGTTCAGTTCCGTGGTCACTTAGAGGGTAAGGCTAAACTAGCCTCGAAGAAGCTTGGTGTGCTCAATAGATCGAGGCGGTATTTCACATCGGCCCACCGTCTGCAACTTTATAAGGCACAGGTCCGGCCTCATATGGAATACTGTTCTCATCTTTGGGCAGGGGCGCCCCAATACCAGCTTCTCCCTCTAGACCGGATTCAACGGAGATCGATTCGCATCGTCGACCACCAGGAAACTTCAAGTCGGCTTGACCCTTTGGCATATTTGGCGTAGAGATGTAGCTTCTCACTGCATACTTTATCGCATTTACTACGGGGAATGCTCAGAGGAATTATTTGGACTAATCCCTGCAAGTACTTTCCGACATCGTTCCACGCGACAAACCTTCCATCCTCACCATCTCAATACTTGGCAGTCCACCACTGTGCGTTTCTCTAGAAACTTTCTGCCTCGCACAGCTAAACTGTGGAATGAATTGTCGCCTGCAGTGTTTCCGAGGCGTTACGATATCCAAACCTTCAAGAAAAGAGCGTACTCCCATTTAAATGGCCGGCAACGCGCTTGTGACTCCTCTGGTGTTGCGGGCGTTCATGGGCGGCGGTAATTGCTTACCATCGGGTGATCTGTCTGCTCGTTTGCCCCCTATCACATAAAAAAAAAAAAAAAAAAATGTGTATTAAGTATTAACCATTAAAGGAGAAAACAGAAAATATATTAATGAGAAAAAAAAAAAACGTAGACGGCACATTCCATTTTATTTAACTCTTGATCGTATTCATGACGTGCGGACTGTATACATCGATTATTATTGCGGCGAACGCGAATGCAGAAAATTTAATCGAATAACACGTGTAGCCGTTTTCCTCGATTGACCCCGGCGCCGGTGAATCGAATCGAATCTCATAAATTTTCAATTGAATCTGTGAGTGGCGAAAACAGTACCAATAAAACGAAATGTTATAATTCTGAGCGAGTCAGAGTGTTAATTGTTTACCTTAAAAGATTAATATGCGGTACTGTCAAACGTTTTGCACAAAATTTGTATACTTATTATTAACACGCAAATAGGCCGCCTTTTGTACATTTGTTATTTGTTGTTTTCTTTTTTTTGTGTATTTTATGTGTACAATTGTACAAAGTACATTGTTTAGCATTGTACCGCGTAATAAAGAAATAAAGAAAAAATAAAATCTACAATTCAAATAAATATTTCTGGCACTTACACCACTTACACAATATTATGTAATGGAAAGTGACTTAATGAATTATCAATATTGAAGTCATTTTCCAAATTGACGACTCTGTATCTATTTAATACGGGGGAGAAAAACAGCCCTTGCTGAGTTTCTTGCCGGTTCTTCTCAGTAAAGGTCTCCCGCCGTAGATTTGCGAACCGATGGCGTAGCTTTCGACTTTCACAAGTGCTTGTAACAGCCCAGACTGAATAAATAATTTTGAATTTGAATTAACCTACCGCAAAGTAAGCTTAGTGACGCTCGTCTTCTAAAGGATCTAGAGTATCTAGTCTATAGATAGGGATCTAGAGTAATGGATAGAAAAACTTATATAAATATTTTTGATAATAATATATATTAACGCAAATATATATAACGAAGGTAGTGGAGTAGGTAAATAAAAATGTTCAAATTTCGAATGCATCATGATTTAGATTTTATACGGTATTTACGGTACAGAAAGCTGAAATATTCAAAATTTCGAATGCATCATGATTTAGATTTTATACGGTATTTACGGTACAGAAAGCTGAAATATTCAAAATTTCGAATGCATCATGATTTAGATTTTATACGGTATTTACGGTACAGAAAGCTGAAATATTCAAATATCAAAACATTATTAAATATCCATCCACCATTACGCTATCAGCTCAATCGTTACTTATATTATAAAGGCGAAAATTTGTATGTATGGATGGATGCTATACTCTTTCACGTAAAAACTGCTGAATGGATTAAAATTAAATTTTACAATAATAAATAAATAAATATTCCTTACACTTACACCAGTTAGCCTAGCCAAAGTAAGCTCTGTTAGGCTTGTGTTATGGGATCTAGGGTAACGGATAGACATACATAAGAAAAACACATAGGCTACAATTTATAAAGATATTTAAGCTACTCGAAATACAAATCCTTCGCAATCGAAATCGCGCTAGTATACATATAAAATTATTGAAAATATGATGCCTTTGAAATGTGACATTAATAAAATCGCTATCTAGTTGCATAAAAAACATATGGAGCTACAGTGTTCTTTGTTGATTAGCATAACTGAACTCGAACGTTGGCGTGTGCAAGTAGCGATTGTAATGCCTCCTCTACACTACTCGCGAAGTTTTTCGACGAAGTACTCGTGCAACTTTGGCTACAGCCAGAAGTGCGACACTACATACTCGTTCAACTTCGCGATGAACTTATTCGCTGTAAGGTGTGGAGAGCTTCTTTTGACATCTTTTTGACAGGACGAAGTCTGTCGGGTCCGCTAGTTGTATTCATTTAGAGTCGAATTGAGCTTTATTGTTATTGTATAAAGTTCATATTGCAAGCACTCACTGTTGTCTAAGCAATGAAGGTGTGTTCCTAACATCGAAGAGTCAATTTGCGCTTTATTAACGCTACATATAGTTGAAATTCAATCATATCTATCAAAACAGTGTGCGTGCGTGCGTTGGAGTACAGAATACATCGTTGGAGGATTTAATGTTACGTTCCAAAATTGAATAGCCACAAAATGTAATAGGTCATTTAGACTTTTTTTGCGATTTGGTTGGCTATGCGACATTATCTATAAAATAATTAGGAACAAAAAACTGCCACTGTACAAATCTTTTTGACAGGACGAAGTCTGTCGGGTCCGCTAGTTGTATATAAAAACAACGTGCTGGGCCCTGTTATCGTTGTTTCTTAAATGTCAAATCAAATTGTTACCGCGTTTTCACTACGCCTTCGGAGAACCCTAGGTCGGCCATAAGAATTACCCGCTGAGTTCTTCTCTTCTCTTCAATATTCTTACTGGTACAGGCACATTCACAATAAATAGGAATAATGTAAAGGCGCGCGTCAGTCTAACATCGTTCATCTTCGCGAGTAGTGTTGAGGAGGCATTAATATGAATCGATATTCCGCACGATAACGATACATCACGAACCACAGAGCTCACAGCACATCCACTAACCCGCAAGAGAGCGCATCGCGTGACCCGCCCGTATTTAGCTTATATTGTGGGCCCCCACAATAATTACACTCAGTAATCGCTTATAAGATACATAAACTCCATACCAACTATTAATCTGACGATTACGGAATGTTCTCAAGACGGTCATACGCATTTAAGAACAACTTTAATTACTTTACATAAAGTATTAAGTTCGAGATAAAAAGATTGCTTTAGGACATTTGAGGGAACGAAATATATTGGCGAGTTAACTGTAATAAATAAGCTTTAAGTAGCCGAGCGGCGATGTGTGAGAGCGAGACGACGCTATACGACGGCAATCGATAGGAGCGGGAGGGGCGCATTGAAAAGAGTTAAGAGGTGAACAAAACAAACATTGGGCGGCAATTACAAGCGCCCGCGGTGCGCCCGTCGCCGCCTATGTGCCGTTTCGCTACGTCGAATTTTATAATAAACTTCAAAATATCCTTATCCTAGAACACAAATTATGGTATAAAAATTATTTCGAATTCTTGTGACATACTTACCGCACTAATACTTACTGTATGATGGAGATATTGTTGTATAATGACAGAAGTCATAAATTAAAACGAATAGAACTTATTTAGATTATTAATAGAGCTTGTTTTAACATTTTTTATGTTGAGGAACCACAAATCAAAGCAATAAGTGGAATTTGAACTATAAAATGCTCTATCGTAAAAAATAAAATGCAGGTATGTACGTTTTAACATAAATGATAAGCAAACATTCTTCAAAGCACATATTACAACCAGACCACAATGCGTTCCTAATCAAAAAATGAGTTACTGCCGATAGCGCATAACTGCAACGGAATGTCGATCAGTCATGGCGTTCGTAGGTACGTTTCTCTTTACCGAGCGCGCATAGATAAGTGAATGTCGAACACCAGGAGCGCGGCGATCACTCACACGGCTTCCGATCGCCTTGCTCAATACTAATGGTGACCTGCGACCCCGGTCGCCCGTCCGGCGCCGCCGTCGGCCGCAATCGTCTCATGCACGCCGCACGTTCTCTATGCTCTCCTGGTACTTCGCAATTAACTTATGTGGGATTTGCACACAAAAACATTGATAATTCACGATAATAAAAATATTATTATCATAAAATCTTCATTGTATCAAATATAATAACACAAAAAAAGCAGATAGAATATGAAAGGGAGGAATTATCTTTATTATAGACTAGCTGACCCGACAGACGTTGTCCTGTCAAATGTCTCAAATGTCATGTTGTCTCGCTGTATGTGAAAAAAAGATTTTCCCGCTTTTCTGTTGAAATTTTTCCTGAATTTTCTTTGCTATAAACCTCACGGGGCCCGAGACCTTTCCAACGAATGCAAAACCGTGGAAATCGGTTAGTGCGTTCTGAAGTTATAGCGTCAGGAAGGAAAACCCGACTTATTTTTATACAGTAGATTTCTTGCAGTCAACCCGTAACGAGTGTGCGAGTTTTTGTCAAATGCCAAAAATAAGTAATTAAAAAAATATAACAAAAACGCAGTCAAATCACAAACTTCGTATAGCCTTAACGTTGTGAAACGTTGAGACGCTGGCTGTGGCCAAATACTTCGAAATTGAACCAAACGCGGTGTCAAAATACAATTTGAGAAAAATATCATATCCTTGTGAAATTTAACAAACTGAGTATTTGTAGTTTTAAGATGATGTCAACGAAAACAAACATATAATTTTATGTATGTCTATGGATCTTTTCGATTAGTAAACCTTTCTTTTCGGTTGGAATGAAAGTGCAATATCTATTCTTGTCTCAACCAACGTCAAACGAACGGCGAACGTTACCAAAACAAGCTTCAACTGTCTGCAAATAAACACAAGTGCTGGGGTGTGTGTGCGCCACAGCAGGCAAATATCAGCATAATATTTGCTTGCAATCAACAAGCAAATTACTGATTTCAGCTGTAATTATAGAATGGATAATAAATAAGTTATAGAATATAACTTAATATATATATAATGTTGGGAAGATCCCAAATCACTCCCTCAATCACCAGGTGCGTGACCCCGACATGGTGGTAGAATCGCGAAAGCGCATCCCGCCTCGCGCCCACGATACGTTCCTAGACACCGGAGGGTTTTAGTGGGTAGGCCGTCTGACCGGAGAGCCTCACATACGGCCGCGCCTAGCCAGCGCGGTGTAATGGTGCTTAAGGTGCATTTCCCCTCGAAAAAAAAAAAGGTGGGTGACCCCGAAGCGAGCATATTAGCAGGACACAACTAAGGTGTATGATGGGGTTGGGTCGCCGGCGGGCGCGAGGAAGTCGCGACTGCTACGGCGACCCGGGATGGACCACGCCCCTTCCGTGGCCGGGGGGCGTCGTCGGTGGAGG
This sequence comes from Scirpophaga incertulas, assembly GCA_036419045.1. NCBI lineage: Eukaryota > Metazoa > Arthropoda > Insecta > Lepidoptera > Crambidae > Scirpophaga > Scirpophaga incertulas. The sequence goes on from CM071627.1 coordinate 40,651,204, forward strand.
AGACCGGGGGAGGTAGTGAGCCTCCCCCGAGGAGGGCTCCCCTCTAGGCAGCGGAGCGGAGGCTGGGGGTTCCCGGAAGTGGCTTGATGTTCCCGGGGGCTCCCTACATGCCTGAGGAAGGCCATCCCTGAGGTTTTTAGTGGGTAGGCCTCCCCTTCTGGGGAGGAGAGCCCCACATAACCGCCGGCTCGCCACAGCCGGGGTATGCGATTTAATGCATTTGCCTCAGGGAAACAAAAAAAAAAGGTGTATGATAGGGTGCGACGTCAGATAACCTCCTCATGGTGCACCCTGGGCAACGTCTTTTGACGGCTAATAGTCTGACAGAGGACTCACGGAGGCCGTTCTCGCGGCCAGTGTATCCAGCGGCCACCTTCAGATGGTACGGTGTGGGCGACTTGTCGCCATAAGCCGACGAGGTCGTAGTAGTTGTCTATAAAGATTCCCACGTCCTCGTCAGGGCGCGATGCAGTTCTCCTTCGCTGATGTTTTTAGTGGATAGCCCCCCCATTCAACCACCGGCTCTCGGGGTACATACAATTTCCTCGGTGCAACAAAGAAGAAAGGTGGGTCGTTGATGTTTTTAGTGGATAGCCCCCCCATTCAACCACCGGCTCTCGGGATACATACAATTTCCTCGGTGCAACAAAGAAGAAAGCTTTCTAGGAGGTAGACTCTGTACCAGGGTCGTCTGCATGGGTACCTCCGTCTTACCTATTTCCGCCGCCAAACAGCAGGGTTCGCTTTGCTGTGTTCCGGCGTGAAGGGTAAGATAGGCAGTGAAATTACTGGGTACTGTGACTTTACATCTTATGTCACAAGTTGGCAACGTGCACTGTGGTTCTTATGAGGTTTGCAGATTTGCTGCGAATCTCGTGGGAACCACATGTACTATAGGCGACTGTTACCACTTACCATCAGGTGGGCAGCCTGCTTGTTTGTCAACTTTAGCAATAAAAAAAAAGGTGGTGCAACAATGGAACAGACTGACAATTTGTACACAACAAGCATCAATCAAGCAATTTAAACGTAACCAGTTGACGGCTGGTAGATTCGCGTGAGTGGCCAGTTCCGTCGGACGATGTCGCGGGACGAACTGATTGAGCGGTCACATGATGGCTATTTCTTTTTGGACAGACCTATGCTGAAGCGCTGATGGATAAATTCAGCTCTATCTTGAGTGTGTTTGTGGACGGCACAAGTACTGAAGGTTCTGCGAATTACCAGCCTACGGATCAGGCGAATTTTTGGTGAAAGTTTGCATGACAATGTACAGCACATACTTTTTTTTTAGTTTTATCATTCTATTATTTTTGAAATTACTTAAGTTATTTTTTTCTTAAACTATATGTAATGTACAAATATATATTAGTGATCAGCTCGACAAGGAAAACAATATATCCGAGTTTCAGCTGATTCTGCCGTAAAGCAGGATTTTTGACGTGAAACGTCTTTAAAATCGCGCTAAAACATACGGGTACCAGGTTTAAAAAGTGGCCCGTAACGAAAAGGTCTATATCATCGTACCTTAATAATTAATAAACTATTAGTCTTAGAAACAAAAATGTGGTGTGAATATGTCACTAATATAGTCAGCTCGCTGTTGTGACATTGAGTGTTTTATTAAAATACTTAAAACACCGTCAATCTTGTTTTTATTTCAATCTTTTACTTTAAAAGCGATTCCGTAACATAGACGTTTCACGTTAAAACCAACGGTCGTGTGCCCCTGCACAGCCCCACCTGTTTTTTACCCAAAACTTCAGAGCCCCCTAGCGGCGATTTTTGTCGTAAACTTTTTCTAAAACTATACTCGTGATCAGCTCGACAAGGAGAACAATACTATCGAAAATTTGGAGTCCATCGCTGCTCGCCAAACTGCCATATTAACTGTGCCATGTACTTTACAGTTTTCGTTTTTCCATTACTTGTGCTACATGACATTGCTTCTTGCCAAATTTCATGATTATAGGTCAACGGTAAGTACCCTATAGGTGTTTATTCCCTTGCAAATGTCAAAATATGCAATATAAATGGAACATAAACCGGCTATATCTTTTTATTGCGTTGATTTAGAAATGTAGATTTTTATGTGATATTAATTTCATCTTGATATCACCACGCGTTTCTGAGAAAAAGGGTCAACAAAGTGATCCTATAAGGTTCCGTTTTACCTTTGGAGGTACGGAACCCTAAAAAGCAGATTAGAAAGTCTGTCCAAAGTAGATTATAGAGCATTTATGCTTATATTAGCTAAATAATGTTACAGACAAAAAGTATCCACAAATTAATTAACCCCAAATATCAAATGCCCAGCGCCAGGCTCAGCAGGCGACGATCGGCAGATGTTATAAAACCCATCCAGCGTTAATCAAACAGATCGCACACGAAGACTGTCCAGAAAAAAAAATTAAATCGGTTCGATCATGGAGCTGAACTTGAGAAATATTCTAATCAAACTCGCGAAAAATGGTCAGTTATAGTCGCCTGTGTACTGTTTTTTTATTTTTTTCTAAATTTATTGGTGTCAAATTTGTACTACGGTTCACATTGTTTTTGTAATTTTCTTGTTGTGTTGTTTTCGTGGCTGATGTCGCTACTGTGGCAAGCAGAATACCCTCGCTAGGAGGTAGACTCTGTACCAGGGTCGTCTGCATGGGTACCTCCGTCTTACCTATTTCCGCCGCCAAACAGCAGGGTTCGCTTTGCTGTGTTCCGGCGTGAAGGGTAAGATAGGCAGTGAAATTACTGGGTACTGTGACTTTACATCTTATGTCACAAGTTGGCAACGTACACTGTGGTTCTCATGAGGTTTGCAGATTTGCTGCGAATCTCGTGGGAACCACATGTACTATAGGCGACTGTTACCACTTACCATCAGGTGGGCAGTCTGCTTGTTTGTCAACTTTAGCAATAAAAAAAAAACCAGTGCAGCGGGCCATGCCGGCTGTTTATGAGCTTGCCACAGTTATGGCATCATGCAGCGGTACGTATCATTGTATTGTTTTGTTGTTGCCGTTCGTATCGTTGTGTGGTCCATCAATATGTACTTCTATTTCTACTGTATCCAGCTGAATGTAGATTACAACCCATAAAAGAATAAATTAAATTAATATTTCTTACACTCACACCAATTGGCCTACCCCAAAGTCAGCTCTGTAAGGCTTGTGTTATAGGATCTAGAGTAACGGATAGAAATACATGTATTATACATATATAAATAAAATTGGTAGAAATATATACAACAACAATGACCAAGGTACAAATGCTCGCTCGCATTCATCACGCAAACATCTGCCCCCACAGGGACTCGCACCCGTGAGCTCAGACATGGCGACATCTTGAAACCGGTATACCAACCACTTGACTGCAGAGGTCGTTTATAAATTATATAAATTGTTATTTAACGGAATGAATTCATTTCAACGTATTTGATTTTTTTATGTATTATATTTATAAATCAATTAAAAATAACGGCACCGGCAGAATACCAGCGCTACTGTACAACTTGTCGGCAGCATAATGCAATCTATGTTCCTTTTTTTTATTTTGACTTTTATGGTGAGTTTGTGTCTCTAAATATATATAGAGAACCAAACATAAAAATTTAACCTTCAAAGGAGCGGAAACTAAACACCCCTTTCAAGCGCGGCCATCTTGCTTTACCCACCCTATAAATAACACAAAACAACAAACACAAAACCATGCGATAATAATGAAATGACCTCATTAAATTACCATAAGTTAAGGGTCGGAGCACCAGGCGCACATGAAACAACGGCTAAGATTCGGCGGGGATAAATCATGACGGCCGTCCGTTCGTGAGCTCCGAGAAGGAAACGGTCAATCATTTCCCTTGCACCGAGGAACAACTGGCGAACTGCTGTTCGGCGGCGTGACTGCAGGCCACGAGAACGGGACGATAGCGGGAGAGTGACAAACATTGCTAAGTCAACGAGGTTCATACATATTTTTTGACGTGACAACGTCTATTAAATTGGTACGGCGTGGAGTCATTCTCGAAAACACCGTAACGGCCGAATCTGACGCCACACGGAGTCCACGAACGGCGTAACGGCCGATCTGACGCCACACGGCAACGTAATAAAAATATAAATGTTATACATTACTTTATTGACGTGACAACGTCTATTAAATTGGTACGGCGTGGAGTCATTCTCGAAAACACCGTAACGGCCGAATCTGACGCCACACGGAGTCCACGAACGGCGTAACGGCCGATCTGACGCCACACGGCAACGTAATAAAAATATAAATGTTATACATTACTTTATTGACGTGACAACGTCTATTAAATTGGTACGGCGTGGAGTCATTCTCGAAAACACCGTAACGGCCGAATCTGACGCCACACGGAGTCCACGCTTAATTTTATTGTAACTATAAACTTCTGTATGAAGATGAATGAATGTATGTTCATATGTATGTGCAATCATATGCTTATTGTATTTAGTGTGCAAGTGCACATTACTCATAATAATTAATTTATGTATAACTTCAGAAGCAGAAAATTTTTATTTAAAAAAGACGTCGCCCCACACAAGTTTTTTTATCCTGCGTTGTGGGTGCAGTCACAAACATAGAAATCTCACATGCACAAACACCGAGACCGGAACAAATTTTTGTAGGTCATACAAAATATCTGCAAAATATTTTATTATAAATATGTATAACTAGCTGGTGCCCGGGACTTCGTCTGTACAGATGGTAATTTTTTTCCAATTTGACACTTACCGTCATATTTCGAACTAGCTGACCCGTGCCCACTTCGTTGGGCATAATATTAATAATCCCCGAAGCGAGCACGAACGCGAACCGAATTAAACCCGAAGCCATCGCGCGCCGTCCGCTGCTTTGGCCTTCACACTTATGACGATGAGTTTATTTGTTTTCAAAGATTTATAATTTTTCGTAATATATGACTAATAAATATGACCTAATGATTAGAATTATTTTATTAATATAAAAAATTAAATTGTCTATGCTAATGTTAAAAAATATACTTTTTGTAATTTAAATATAAAAGTTAGACATACGCTGTCGTTGACTTTTTTGTAGGCATTTTCAAGCTCCACATTTTTTCTCTAGAACTCAAAAATATATCTTTCATAGTTAAGGCAGCGTTCGCAAGAAACGCTTTCATTCGACCGGTTTTTCTCCGATTCACTTTGCAAAACGGGCTACCACATAAAAGCCTTTTTATTTTTCGGTTTTTTATATAACCTATGACACTCAGCAATAACCTGGCTTTCTATTGGTGAAAGAATTTTTAAAATCGGTTCAGTAGATCCCGAGATTACCCCTTACAATTTAACAAATATACAAACACACAAACTTTACTTCTTTATAATATTAGTATAGATTAGTATAGATAGTATAGATAATTCACTCAGTCGCTACTAACATTATAATAATAATAATTATGAGCGAAATAGATTGATGAAAGTTGAGGAAGCTAGTGAAGTATGTTTGGATCGTGGCAAGTGGAAACTGCGATCTCTGCCTTAACTTATTTATATTTTCCCTCAAGAGAGAGAGGCTGAGGATCCGTCACCAAGGAGCACGAAGCGTGCCCAGGATACCCCCGCGACGGCAAGTGTCACGGAGGTTATGTTGGACTCCACGCGACCAGGAGACGAATTTTAGAAACAACAGAAAACCAATTCGCATTCGAAATCGTGAGATTCGTATACGAATTACCGAATTCACTATTTCTGAACTTTCATTTCGTGCGTTGTGCAACGAGTGGTTCAACCCACTCGTTTTTTATTTCTACTAGTAGAATATCCAACGTTGAAGTGACGTTGACTGTGATAAATTAACCCCTATAAGTAAATATTGTTTGAGTACACATATTTTAATTTTAGTTGATGCGATTTTAAGTTTTTCTGCGTGAAACTGAATCCAATTAAGAATTTGTTTTTAATGACAACACTGAATTCGAGTGATTCAAAAATCCAAAAAATTGTAAGCAGTAGAAAGTAATTTCGCGCACGATTTGTATTCTTATTCGAATTCCAAATTCACGTCTAACGATTCAAAAATACGTCTTCAATATGCCTTACCCTTGGCCATAAAGACAAAAATAATGTAAAACCAATAGCAATATTTTTTTTATATCAATTGTCAATTATTATACGACTAAGCGGAAACGCTAATATGTTTCGTGGCCCGGCACGATTTTCGGTTACTTAGCGCGTGGGCACGCCACCAAAACAATACACGCCTTTGCATTTATACAAACAATAGTGTTATCGCCTTATTTGCACGACAAAATTATAGATCAAATTGCTTAGTTTCACGGCGACAATATGTGAATAAAAAAAAACAATAAAATACAGCCATAGTCAAAAACGACACATAAAAATAACTGAGAATGAATTTTTTTATTCACTTCATTCAAATATGACTTAATTCTTGTTATATTTTTTTTATTCACTCCGTATAACGAACACTGTTAATAACGATTAAAATACGCGATCCCTTCTACTACGCTATATGGAGTTTACAGTAATATATGTCGCATATTCAGACTTGTTTGTTAGTCGTATATTAGTTAACTAATACATATATTTGTGTAATTTCATACAACGTATTTTTTACTAGCTTGTGTTACAAATAATCTTCTTTTTCTATATTCATTTGAATTTTATTGCACAAAGAAATATGAAAATGGCAGACTTAATGTCAAGGGCATTCTATCCCAGTCAACCAATAAAGTGTGCAGACAAGTTATTAATAAAGCAGTGTGTAAGGCAGTCTTGTTTGTATACTTCTGTAAATAATAGCAGCGCGTCCCGGCTTCGTACGGGCATCAAACAAACATTTCAAAAGTTATATTTTTTTACACACACACACACCCACACAAAAAAGAGTAAATGATGATGATGATGATGAATGATTTTTTAATTATATGTATGTTCTGTAATCACGTAGTACAATTATTTTGTTCTATAATCAATAGTTTTGCGCAACACATGCAATGTGTGAAAGTTTTTTGGTATTTTTTTCACATCTTGGTATACATTATTGGAGTTTCAGTATGGATCTCTAACTTTATGAAAATTTTATATAGTCTATGTTCACCGGAGATAGTATAGCTTCTCAACAGTGAAAGAATTATCTAAATCGGTCAAGTAGTTTCGGAGCCTGTTTAATGCAAACATACAAACAAAAAAACAATCGAGTTTTTTGGTATTTTTTTCACATCTTGGTATACATTATTGGAGTTTTAGTATGGATCTCTAACTTTATGAAAATTTTATATAGTCTATGTTCACCGGAGATAGTATAGCTTCTCAATAGTGAAAGAATTATCCAAATCGGTCAAGTAGTTTCGGAGCCTGTTCAATGCAAACATACAAACAAAAAAACAATCGAGTCTTTCCTCCTTATATAGAAGTGTAGATTGCAAACGGCGTTGAATGCAAGTATCTCTCAATAATGTTGCATGGAAATGAACAACGCGTTACGACGCCTTCAATCTCCATTATAATATAGACGCTAGAAACGCGAGGTCAAAGGGCTTTAGTAGCGAGGCTTTCGGGTTGTCGCTTAAAATCAATTAATTTAATCAAAATTAATTTATTCAAATATGACTTTATACAAAGCTCTTTTGAATCGTCCAATTTTTTTTCCTACCACCCATTCAGGGCGTATTTTTTAGCTGATAAGAAGAATGGGCCCAAAAAACTTATCAGTTTTATCAAAAGTAATAACAACATCCTACTACTATTATAAAGGCGAAAGTTTGTAAGTATGGATGTATGGATGTTTGTTACTCTTTCACGTAAAAACTACTGAATGGATTTGAATGAAACTTTACCACAATATCATACATCAGAATAACACATAGGCTACAATTTTTGAGGTTTCTAATGTGAGGTCGTAAAAAAACACATTTTTTGCGCTTACATTGGAAACGCTGACTGAATCCTACAAGATAGATCAAAACAATTTACTACAGTATTGTACTGCTTAAAAAGGTCTACAAAAAAGTCCGTGATGGTATATGTTTATCTCTTAGGAATAGCCCACAAAAGGAAAAAGATCGTTAAATGTAGTTTATAGGAGCATACTGCAGTAGCTACCTATAGGCCTATGATTAGGGCTCTGCAGTGCTTAGTTACCGTATTTCTTACTTATTACTAGACTAGACGGGACGAACCTGAAGTCCACGCGAACGAAGTCGCGGGCAAAAGCTAGTTTACAATAAATTATGTCGTTACCGTACAACGTACATATGTGTTTACAATTTATACGGGAAAACAAATATTTACACTTGTATAAAGTCAAGTCTTCAAATCAACACCAAGCATTGGTATCATTTAAATAATCATTGACTTTGTAATAGCCCTTACTCATTAGCGTCTTTTTAACATGTACCTTGAACTTATGAAGAGGCAATTTGGCTGCACTTGCGGAATCGTGTTATAAAAGTTTATACATTTGCCCATAAACGAACCCCTAGTTTTTTGTAGTCTGTACGTTGGAACGGCAAGTTTATTTTTATTTCTTGTGTTGAAATTATGCATTTGAAAATTTGTATTAAAATTAGTAATTCCAATTTTTATACACATAAATATACTGGCCCGCTAATGTCATTATAATAATCTCTTTAAATGAATCTCGAAGAGAATCCTTTGCTCGTAAATTATAAATAGCGCGGATTGCTCTTTCTTGGAGAACAAAAATACTTTCTACGCTAGCAGCCGGCCCCTAGAGTAGTAAGATGTTTGTTAATCTTTCATTTAATGAGTACTGAACGGATTTTAATGAAACAATACAATGACATATACACATTATATATACCACGATCATATAAGCTAATCGAAATACAAATCCCGCGCAGATAAATGGCGGGCTCTAGCTAGTCAGATATAAGTAAAAAGTCACTATCTCTAAGTAAAATTTGTGTGTTTGTATATTTGTTAAATTGTAAGGGGTAATCTCGGCATCTACTGAACCGATTTTAAAAATTCTTTCACCAATAGAAAGCCACATTATTTCTGAGTGTCATAGGTTTTATAAGAAACCGAAAAATAATTAGGCTTTTACGTGGTAGTTCGTTTTGTAAAGTGAATTGGAGAAAAAACGGTCGAATGAAAGCGTTTCTTACGTACGCTGCCTTCACTATGAAAGATATATTTTTGAGTTCTAGAGAAAAGATGTGGAGCTTGAAAATGCCTACAAAAAAGTCAACGACAGCATATGTCTAACTTTTATATTTAAGTTACAAAAAAGGCCAAAGCAGCGGACGCGGTAGCAGCGGCGGATTATTAACATTATCGGTCAGCTAGTATTAACGGGTCAGTTAGTAGGTAATAACTAAAATAACTTAAGCAAGCCAACCCTAAATTCATATCGAGTAGAGTGCACGAAGTCACATTTGATAGTAACTTTATAGGCCCTAAGAGATAAGGGACGTGATATGTGCATAAGTTAACGATGCGACCTATCAACAGGTTCTATCGTCAATCGCGTCAATGGTGATAATATTTGAATATTATCACCATTGGAATATCGCATTTAATCGATTTACATCGAGTGCATAATACAGTGTTATATATAGTATAAATTTTTGTACTTTACAAATTGTTTTTTTCTGCGATATAAATTTGATAAAAATAGGTATAGTTGACAGATCCAGGGACAAACGTCAGATATTTTACCGCGAAATATATTTAATGCGGGCAAAGCCGCGAGCGGAAAACTAGTAATAAACATAAAGTACAAAACGGTGTCAGACAATCAGAAGATATCCCGAAAGGTTGCATGGATGTTGAAGTCACTTAGATGACAAGGTCAAGTTGGCTTCTAAAAAACTATGTGTGCTTAACAGAGCCAAGCGGTACTTCCTTCCGAGGCAACGACTGCTATTATACAAATCGCAAGTCAGGCCCCATATGGAGTACTGCTGTCACCTGTGGGCGGGAGCACCTCGATACCAACTTGATCCTTTTGATTCGGTCCAAAGACGCGCTGAGCGTATCGTTGACGATCCCATGCGGTATTGAGCCCTTGAGTCTGAGAAGAGACTGTGCCTCTTTGTGTGTTTTCTATCGCTTATACAACGGGTTGTGTTCCAAAGAATTGTTCGACATGATGCCCACGGCCACATTCTACCATCGCACCGCTCGCCATCGGCAGGGTGTTCATCCTCACATGCTGGAGCCTAAATGGTCACGCACAGTGCGGTTTCAACGTAATTTCCTTCCGGGCACGCTCTGATTGTGGAACGAGCTCCCTGCTGAGGCTTTCCCGGGGGATTACAGTATGGGGTTCTTCAAAAAGGGAGTAAATAGGTTTTTAAAAAGGTCGGCAAAGCGTTTGTGATGCCCCTAGTGTGACTGCTTACCATCAGGCAGGCCGTAAGCCTTTTTGCTACCGTTGTAGTATAAAAAAAAAAAATGGAACAATCGTGATATTTAAAGCTAGAAGTTTAAAACTTATTCTTTAGACTGTTGAGTAAATATAACATTAAAATTTAGTAAAAATTGAATTTAGGGCGATTAATTTCTATTATAAATGGGAAAGTGTGTCTGTCTGTTTGTCCGTCTTTCACGGCAAAACGGGGCAACGAATTGGCGTGATTTTTTACGAGGAGATAGTTGAAGGGATGAAGAGTAACATAGGCTACTTTTTATCGCGGAAAAATCGACAGATCCCACGGGATGCGCAATAAAGGCTTCGCTCAAAAACTACTGCACAGATTTTCATGCGGTTTTCATCAATACATTCTTGAGCAAGGCTTTGCGGTATTTTTTATCTCGGAAAAACGGATAGTCCCACGGGAAGCGCGATAAAACCTTCGCGTCATAAACCGACTTCCGCGCATATATATGTAGCCGTGGGCAAAAGCTATGACCCTTAACCCTCTATAGAACCAATCCCGAAATCCACGCGGGCGAAGCCGCAGGCAGAAAGCTATGTTTGTAATTCTTTAACGTGAAAACTACTGAATAGATTTTAATGGAACGTTACAATGACATAGCATGTACTGTACATCGGAATAACGCATAGGCCAAAATTTCTAAAGATACCAACTGGTGCCTACGACTTCGTCTGCATATATGGTAGATATTTTCTTACTTTCTTGACACTTATCATCATATTTTGGTCAACTCACAGAGTCCTTACTGAATGGAATACATATTCCATTGTAGAAGATATGAAAAAAAAAATATGTCTACGGAGGGTATAAAAGCGAGTGCAACCTATTGACCCGGGCATTGCTGTCCGTCATTTTTGCGTGTTATCGCTGTCGAAAAACAGATGGCGCTACGTGTGCTATGTAGCGTTCGTGCGTTCGACAGCAGCCGAATTTAACCGAGCGCTCTCGAGCTCAGAGGCTTGATGGCGACTTCACTTCTCATTTACTTGTCGATGAGTGAACACATGTTTTTCAAATTACCCTCTATACATTTCTATTAAATATTAGTTGAATTTTTTTTCGCATAGATTAATTCAGAGCTAGTCTAGTGTTTTGTAAAAAGTTACGTCATTCTCTTAATAACAGCGTGGATCTTCTTATACCATTTTATCAAAATACTTTGGTTGCTATAAAAAACTGTTGAGTGCAATGTATTCCTACACAGTTCAAGCGACGCCATTAGGACAGCCCAATCAAACTAACATCAACGAGCGGTCACAAGCTGCACTGCGGACCTGACTCGCCGGCGGCCGACGCGCCGCCGCCGCCGCGGGCGCATCTTAACCGTGGATTTATCACTCCGCGTTTTGTTTACTCAACCGATAATTAATTGCGCGTTTTTATCTCCCCGCGGCCGCCCGTCCGTCTTCTAAGGCCCGCTCGACGTTTCTGTTGCCCTGGTATTCGCGAAAAGATTTTAATCAACCTTATTCAACACCAGCTGGTTCCATCATACTTTGGACCATTCACGCAATATTCAAATACGACTTTTATTCAAATATGACTTTATAGGAAGCTCTTTTGAATGGTCCAAATACTTTTTCCCTACCACCCATTCAGGACGTTTTTTTAGCTGATAAGAAGAATGGGCCCAAAAAACTTATCAGAAACTTTAAGAATAGGACATAAGCTACTTTTTTATACAAAATAGGTTGTAAAGGGTTGTAAAAGGTTGAAAGAAGGGATGCTAGGTTGTATGGAAAAATTGTTAAAACTGCTGAACCGATTTAAATGAAACTAGGTACACAGATAGTCTAAAGCCCGAGAAAGGACATAAGCTACTTTTTTATACAAAATAGGTTGTAAAGGGTTGTAAAAGGTTGAAAGAAGGGATGCTAGGTTGTATGGAAAAATTGTTAAAACTACTGAACCGATATAAATGAAATTTGGTACACAGATAGTCTAGAGGCTGAGACAGGACAGAGGCTACCTTTTAAAGCAGAAAAGGGCTGTAAAGGGTTGAAAGGAGGGGGTGAAAGGTTGTATGGCAGTATTGTAAAAACCACTGAACCGATTTAAATAAAATTTTATACACAGATAGTATACCCCGTATATACCAATCGTAAAACCCGAGGACCCAAGGAAGGAAATAAGATAATTTTACCGACGGAAAACATATCCTTCCTGTGGGATATTCGATTATAACGCGGGCGAAGCTGCGGGCGAAAAGCTAATTTATAATAAATCTGTAGAGGGGTCAATCTGTACATGAAATATATTTCCTACATAACTATTAGGGGGTGATTAGGATCGATACTGATGCCAAAAATGCAATCAGTAAAATTTTTGTCTGTATAACCGTTATAGAAACAAAAACTACTCGACGGATTTTAACGAAACATGATACAATTATTTTTCGTACTCCTGAGTTGGTTATAGTATACGAGTACTTTTCATCACGCTACAATCAATAGGAGCAGAGCAGTGAAGGGAAATGTTGGGAAAACGGGAGAAGTTACTCCATTTTTAAAGCTTCCGTCGCGTGTGCAACCTTAATGGTTAAAGCTACACAGAAACCATGTATGACGGAAATGTTCTCTTTAAAATAATATAAAAAATATCCTATGACAGCGTATGTCTATCTTTTATGGTTGACTCACAATAACACGTGTAACTCCCGATAACTTAGCAGTTCGAAGCTTTCTGATTATATTTGTCTACTCTTACGTTTATAACACTTTCAGTCATTAAAAATACTACCTAATATTACGATTACACGCGGACGAAGTCGTGGACACAGCTAGTCTAGTATAAAATTGTAACTTATCAGAAAAATAAATGTTTTTTTCTTTCTTTCTATTTGACAGTTTCAATCAAATTTATCAGTGTTACATAATCATGCCTACTTATGAAAGAGGTTTGAGTGTATTTTTTATTTCATCTTAATAAATATTTTTGACAGTATGCCTCTCAACGACTCAAAGAGTGAATCAAAAACGTCATTATCAATTTTTTTTACTTATTGTTTAATGGATAAAGTGATTGAAACAGTTAGATTTTAATGAAAAATAATTATTATTGTTGCAAGGTCTTTGAGCCCTTGGGAATTCGTGAAGCGATTTCCAGTTTCGCAAAAAATTCCAGCGCCAGGTCGTCGACACCACGGCCGCTGCGCAGGCGCATGCGTATCCCATCACAGCCTATCACTCAGTGTGTTTATTTTTCAATTTACCCTCAGCGCTGACTTAGGGCCGCCACACACGGCGCCGACAAATTACCACGCGCTGCACCGCCCTGCCCTCGGGTTAGGGCCGACGAAAACCGCCGTGAAAATCACCGAGAAACTTAACGTGCAATCTATTAAAAATCGACTTTATCATTTTCGTAACACGATTCAAATTTGCCGTATACGCCGGCTAGACTTTGCGACATGGATACATTTTCAATCGGCACCAAATCTGACTTCGTGCTAAGTAAATAAAGTCCAATTTTGGTTGATATCAAATCAATCTTAGTTGGCCCACAACCCTAACTGTATCGGTCGCCGGTGCCCATAATTATACGATTCGTTCGTGTTATTAATGCGAACTATTATTAATAATAGATTTTAATTGTCAGTTGTTTGTAATAGATCGTCAGTTATGATGGGTGCGCGATACGATGCGATGCGATACGCTCGAATAATTAATATAATCAACGACCATATTTAAATACGACAAATTGGGTGAATGTGGGTACTTTTCTAATTACTGGTCGTTTTGTGTTCGATTCGACGGGTACTTTAATAATTGGTTTGGTAAACGATGTAACTTGTTGTTTTGTGGATAATCGAAAAAGTAATTTTAACAAGAATTGTTATATATATAACAAAAGAACTCTTTTAACGATGTGCCAAATTTTATATTATTGCGTAAAATTGTGTTTTGGTATTGAAGAAAAGTTTCAATTAACGTTTAAAATGTCAAAGAACAATTTTAAGTAGGTACTGTGACAAACTCATTGGAAGTTCGCCTAATTTCCTATTTAATACGTAGGTATATTACAGCATTTGAAGGAAGAACGCGCCGATGTGACGAATTCATTGGAAGTTGGCCTCCTTTCTTATTCGTCGCGTGTGTGTCAGAATTTGAAAGAAGAACGCGCCTATGTGACCAAGTCATTGGAAATTCGCCTCCTTTCTTATATGTCGCTAGTGTGCCAGAATTTGAAAGAAGAAACCGCCTATGTGACTAATTTATTGGAAGATCACCTCTTTTCTTATCTAAAGCGTGTGTGATAGACTTTGAAAGAAGAACGTGTCGATCCGACGAATTTATTGGAAGACCACCTCTTTACTTATTTAAAGCGTGTGTGCTAGGATTTGAAAAAAGAACGTGCTGACGTGAAGCATTCATTTAAAGCTCATCTCCTTTCTTATCTAAGGCCTAAGTGCCAGGATTTAAAAGAAGAACGTGCCGATGAATGCCGAATTGTTTATTTCAGCTACTTTCATAGTGTTATGTCCTATGGACTGCTGCTATGGGGATTAGCGGCTAACATTGAAAGTATTTTCCTTTTACAAAAAAGAGCGATTCGTGCTATTTACTGTTTACGGGCTAGAGAATCCCTAAAAGAATTGTTCAAAGAAACTAATATTTTAACTTTAGCTAGTCAATATATATATGATAATTTAGTTTTTGTATATAGAAACTATAATAAATTCAATAAAAACAGTGATCTACATAATGTGAATACTAGAAACAAAAATAAACTTGCCGTTCCAATGTTCAGACTCTATAAAACTAGCTGTTTGTTCTTGGGAAATGTATATCTATGTTTAACAAACTTCCGCAAGGTGTCATTGATTTGCCTTTATATAAATTTAAAATCCATATCAAAAAGACACTCATGAGTAAAGGTTATTATAAAGTAAGTGACTATCTTAATGATCACACTATTTGGGAATAGGGACACTATTCATAGAGCCATGTTTGGTAACAACATTATTTATAATATTGTATTATTTTATATGTGTATGTAAACATACATACGACTGTAATCGTATTAGGTATGATTGTATCTTATACTATATTGTATTTTTACATTATATTATTATAATTATTAACATTGAAAAGAGGAGATAAAAAATAGACCTTCAGAGTTTCTTGCCTGTTCTTCTCGAGAAGGCTCTCCCAATTTCCGAACAGGTGTCGAGTCAATATATTTTTTCTTTTTTTTTTTCCTTATTCGTACGTACGGACAAGGTTTTTGTTTTTTTTTATTTAAGCTTTTTTTTTGTTTTGTTTGTTGACGTCAATAAGTGCCTGTAAAGGTCTATGTTGAATAAATATTATTTTGATTTTGATTTTAGATTTTGATGTGACAAACTCATTGGAAGTTCAACTCCTTTCTTATCTAAGGCGTGTGAGCCAGGCTTTGAAACAAGAACGCTCCGCGACCGACGCGGCATGTTTTATACAATTGACGGCATCCCTTCCAGTGCGGACGTCTCCGTAACAAGTCGTTAGTTCGCTCTAATACAATACAAGGTATATAGACAAATTTGCTTTAATGTATACAGTACAGCAGTATATTGGTAAGTTGTTAATCTAATGGTCACCAAAAAGAACATTATTGGGTTAGAATGCGGAATCCCCGTTACAGTGGCAACCCTGGCGAGGTAGTGCGCCCGCGCAGGCGTCGAGAACCTACAATTAGGCGCGAGCCAAAACGACGAGCGCAACTCGCCGCTAATACGCAGTTCGCCAACAAGTTATACCCTTCACAAACTTAATTACCACTTAGGCCCGACAAAAACTATCTTTGCGTTCAACGTAATAAGGGAGATTTGGGTTACACCTGCGATTGAAGGGTTGAATCACCACCATCGGGCTCTGCAAACAGAGTAGTGCGGGCACTGCGCGGGAAATGCGACCTAATGTAACAGGAATAAGGGCTTTAAAGTTGTTCTCGTGAAGTTGCGCTCGAGAGCATGGGAAAATTGTTGTTTATTGTTTATTGGCACAGGGTAAATTATGAGTTGGCAAATCCGCTTAAAAAGCAGCGAGAAAATTGATTTTTCGCAATCACGAGAATTTCATCACTTGAATGATTTATTGGTGAGCCGAAAGGCTTCGCTTGGAGTACTTGTTTGATGATGAGATGAGAATTACCAATAGCCTTATAGTTAAAGTAAAGAAACGAAAAGCTAGCGTTGAGGATATCATAAACAATTACACTAGAACTGCCTCAAGACTTTCCTTTGTAATATTTGACAGGATTTCTCAGCTTCCTGTGGGAACATCGTAATTCTAGTAAGCCTAAACTCACCTGTTCTTCAGGTCCAGGACGAGAAGTGCAACTCGATTCACTTACCTGAAAATTCAAAATAAATGTTATTTTACAGGAATATACAGCAACAATAAGTAGCATTGAAAAAAAATTTATGACTTCACCTTTTTTTTTATATAAAATTCATTATTTTGTGAATTGTATATGCAATACGGGTAGCGAGTTTAATTCATGCACAGAACAGATATTTTGTTTGACCTACAAAAATTAATTACGGCCTAGGTTGTGCATGTGAGATTTAAAAAAAAATTTGAGTAGGGCAACATTGTTTTTTTAAAGCAAAGGGAATAAACAAACTCTTATATATGTGGAGATATGGCACAAAACAAAATTGCTTTATATTTTAATTGGAAAATAATTAATAGGAAATTATGTTTGGATCGTAACTGAACACGAAAGTTTTTCTTTTATTATATAAATGCGCAACTTTACATTCGCACAACGAAAACCGCCGAAAGTTGCCGTGTGCATAAAAATATTGCCGACCTCTTTGACATGAAAAACGACCTCACGACATTAACAAAGTAAACAAAAAATAGAACTTCCGCAGCAATAACTCACTAAAACAATCGGAGGTGTCTTCGACGCGACCTCACCTCGCAAAAAAAAAGGCCATTCCGTAACGCATCAATTAAAATCATATCAACAATTTACCCGTCACAACCAATTTTCATTGACACAACTAGACAACAACAGCTCCGTCGAGTTCAGACTTAAGGCTGATGCGAATAAGGTCGAGACTCGTTCACGAGACAGGAACGGTGTATAAAGACGAGTGCACACTTGAACAAATTGTGTGAGACACAAACCACCTATGGGTTATTGTTTTTTAATGGCCGGCACCGCCCTGCCTTGCCTTCCACATCCATCATGCGGCTGATCACGCGCCTTTTTTCCGACGGCCCACCACAAATAAAAGGCGGCGTGCCCCGCGGCGACGCTGGCATTCCGTAGTTCTTAAAACTAAACGTAAATTAATAACAGAAACTCTTAGTTTCGGGGTGAACGCGCTGGCGGCGACCGACGGTTGTGTCTGTCTGCGCTGTACGCGCTTTTGCTATGTTCCGAGACAAACTTTTCCGAATTAAGTTTTGACTGTGTTCATGTCGCAGCCAACAAATAACCGTTCAATCCCAAAATCCGTAGATTCATTCCCTTTGACTGAACAACATCATTAAATCACACAGCTATACGTCGTTTAGCCGATTGCAACGTTCAACATTACAGCTAGACGACGCTTAGCCAACTGGTTAAATGGCAATTTGAGAGAATAGGAAGACTTTTTGCAATTGTTTAGGAGGTTATTCTTAAATTAAGTTTAAGAGGTGACCAAAAGTTTATGAAATAAGTAAAAATGACAAACAAATTTAATAAACATAATATTGTTTATTGCACCAAGCCAAAAATTACAAACTCAAAAATTTACGAAGCAAGAATCATTTCATAATCCCGTAATTTCGCCTCGAATATTTGTTTAAATTTTGATTCACTCGTAAGTGACTTCGTAATTTGTGCGTCTTTAATAACACGTGTACTCGTAACGTATATTTACTACTTACTTTCCGAAAAGTATCTTGAAACAATCACAAACCACGGCTAGTTGACGCCATATTGAGAACAAAACGCACCTAGCGCTGCGGTGGTGAGCGCTGAATTTTAATTAGACGGCGGCTTTTGAATCAGCTGTAGTGTTGGAGGTGTTTTGAGCGACTCAAATATTCAATTGATGTATGGTTGAGTCAAAGGGCTAGTTGTTTGATTGAACGGCTATTTTAACCAGTTGGCTGCGACATTCACATCGCGTTGCGAGTTTCTGACGTTTCTATAGAGAAGGAAAGTATCGCGATGCAACCTACATACATCTCCAAAGGAGTATGTGAAGAAACCAATCCCATTCTAAGCCAGTGTGGTTGAATAAGGCCTTAAACACCCATTTTTAGGGTTCCCTACCTCCAAAGGTAAAAACGGAACCGTCCGTCTGTGAAGACCATAGGAAATAGAGGTGATTTGAATAAAAGGACCCTATTAAAGTTATTAGATGATCTGAATTGTAACATTAACATACATAATTTTGTATTGTTCTCATTGCCTTATTGCAGCAACTTGTCACAGGTTGAAAATAGTTATATATTAAATATATATTAAATTTAACATTAAATACTGTATGCAACACTAATAAAAAATTGCATATGATTGACACTAACAGACTAGTTAGTACTTTTTATTTGACTAAAAATAAATATTATATTTGTAATTATTTTAAGCGACAAATAGCAGTATCGCCATCTTATTTTTTTTGCAGTAACAGCCAAGAACTTGGCTACAACAACTGCTTCTATTGAGCAATGTGCTTTTATAGATTTGACTGTCAGTTATTTTTGTACTGACAATATTATTGATATTTCTTTAAATTAATTTCTAAGACAAAAGAGAATTCCTCTCGCTTAGAAAACATTAGTAATACTGAAATAAATTTAAAGAATCCACTTAGTACTAATCTACATAGTAAAAATGTAATTAAAGTAATGCATCAAAACATTCAAGGAATGTTAGGAAAGGACTTAGAAATTGAATTATTTATAAATTGTAATAATATAGATATATTATGTGTAACAGAGCATTGGCTTAAAAATTATCAGATCATGCTTAATTTTAACAATCATCTAATAGATAGTTCTTTTTGTCGTGAAAATGCAATATGTGCAGGCTCATTAATTTTATTGAAAAAGAAAATTAAATTTAATGAACGCAGAGATGTTGTGAATCTCTCAGTTGAACGAACGATTGAGATTGCTTGTGTGTAACTGGAGCATCTTGTTGTATTAAGCATTTATAGGCCCCTCAGCATTATATGATTGCTTTGAAGCTACCATGGATGAAGTTTTTAAGAAGATTTGTAAATTGGGCAAGAGTTTGATTATATGTGGTGATTTTAATATTAATTTATTGGAAAATTCTAGTTTATGTACTAAAATTATTAGCTTATTTCAATCATACAATCTCAAAAATATGTTTCTTGAGCCAACCAGAATAACTGCTAACTCTGCCACATGTGTTGACAATGCCACTCAACAACCGATGCAGGTGTAGAGTTTTTAAACAAGATATTTGACGCCTAGGAGGATTTACACGATGCTTTGGGTGTCTTTTGACTGTGTTCTCCATGAAACTCTGATTAAGAGTACGTACGTTAAGTTATGGAGTTTCTTGCGCCCGTTCTTCTCTATAACTAAAAGAAGTCCGAATGGGTAGTAGGGAAACATATTTTTGGACTATTCAAAACAGCATATCTCATTGCCTATTTGAAATAAATATTTTGACTTTGACTTTGATCCTTTTTCTCAGAAACGCAATATCACATACTCAGGTCTCCTATCTCTAAAAACAGTGAAAAAATCAAGTTAGAAACTTCAACGCAATAAAAAGATATGGCCGTTTATGTTTCATTTATATTGCATATTTTGACATTTGCAAGGAAATAAAACCTAAAGGTACTTTCCGTTGACCTAGAATCATGAAATTTGGCAAGAAGCAATGTCATGTAGCACAGTCAGTAAAGAAAAAACTTCGAAAACCATAAATTTGTAATTATTACTACACGATGTAGTGAACACTACACTGGACTGTAAGACGCTCACGTCAAGGATTGCTCTTTACACCTGCAATATGCGCACTTCAAAGCAAAGGAGCTCACTTTACGCTGGAGTGGCTCGTTCGAATTCCGCCAAGCATTCCGTACTGTATCGTCTCATACAAACTTACGAGAACAGATTCAGTGATACCGATATTTTCTTTATGACTCGCAACCAATTCAAGCAGTATTTTAAAGCGTTTGCCCCGATTCTCAAATAGTATGTCTGAGTACATACAAAACACACATACACTTTGACACATACAATCGCACCCACATCCTTATATTATTTCTAGTGCCATGTTCTTTTCTGAATTATTAGTTTTGATTCGTCTAAATTGTCGTATTTTTTTATAACATTGTATTTTATCATAACAATTAACTGCGTTACTCACCAGATGTTAATAGGACAAACTTTGTTATTGGCTGTATATGTCTTTTAGGCGAATTTTATAATTTACTAGCTGACCCGCGCCCACTTCGTTGGGCATAATATTAATAATCCCCGAAGCGAGCACGAAAGCGAACTGAATTAAACCCGAAGCCATCGCGCGCCGTCCGCTGATGATGATGATGATGATGATGATGATGATGATGATGATGACACTCAACAATAATGTGGCTTTCTATTGGTGAAAGAATTTTTAAAATCGATGATGATGATGATGATGATGATGATGATGATGATGATGACACTCAACAATAATGTGGCTTTCTATTGGTGAAAGAATTTTAAAATCGATGATGATGATGATGATGATGATGATGATGATGATGATGATGACACTCCGCAATAATGTGGCTTTCTATTGGTGAAAGAATTTTTAAAATCGGTTCAGTAGATCCCGAGATTACCCCTTACAATTTACAAACACACAAACTTTACTTCTTTATAATATTAGTATAGATTTACGATGTGAAGTTTGCTAGGTGAATAAATAAATATACACAGTCTGCATACAGTAGAAGCGTTTCGTATGCGTTGCTACAGCCCAAATCCGGACAACCATTGGATCACCAGGAATAATAACTGAAGCTCTGAGTAATATTGGAAACCTGACCTGCTTCTGGGGGGAGGGGAGGTAGGTGGAGTGTCAGTCTCCCTGCGGTTTTCACGTACAATAGTCCATGCAAGGACTAAAATTCGTCTGCCAACAAACCGCATTGTGGTTTGGCAGAAGTATTGTAATAGTATATAAGGCTTTAATATTGAAATAAATATATAAATAAAAAAAAATAAAAATAAATAATAAAGAAAATATATCCACAGAGACAGAGTAAGTTATATTACTGAGTTATTAAGATTCAATATGGCGATCATATGCATAAGACAGCAAAGTAACTACACTGTCTATTTCATACAAAATGCGATAGCAACAGAATGTGTTATCCTACAGGTGACAAAAGCGTCCTACTTTCAAACACTTAACCACAAAAAATGGCGTAAAAAGTTGACGACACAAAAACATTGGCTGTTCCACTCGGGACCGCTATAAATGTCGTCGATAAACAATTGAATAAGCGTCGGTTAATGCGTTTTATCGATTGCACCGTCCGTCGATGTTATCGAGTCTTCGTCACTTTTGTGTTGCCATTTAAAAACTTGTGGCTCTATCGTTTACATTCGTTTGCAAACTATGTTGACGGCGTAAATTTGTATATGAAAGCTTTGTACAGCGCCCCTGGCGGAACGTTATTGTCCTATTCTTTCATATTTAATTGCTGGGGCTTTCATATTGAATTCCTTCATATTAAAATCCAAGGGGCTGCTTTCAGTCTTCCCCTGTTATATTCATTCCTCACTCTATCCTTTCTTGTCACTCCAGACATCCATTTTAACATACGCATTTTAGCATCATGCAACCTTTGTTCATCCATCCGCTTGAGGAGCCAACATCCCCATCCATACATGACGACAGGTCTAATTACTGATTTAAAAATTTTGCCCGTCAGTTTTAGGGAAATACGCGTGTCACAGGCAATTCCCGTTTCCTGTCGTCATTTCATCCACCCTGTGCTATCCTTCGCATGAATATAAAATAAACAAATATATTAAACAGTATAAAAATGTTATCTCCATGCTGATAGCATTAAGCACGCTCCCTGTCCGTTTCCTGTGTAATATTTTCATCACTTCCTTTATATGCAAATAAAATGGGGGATCGTATCGCTTTGGAGACATTTATAAGAAATCTCCTAACATATTTTTAATTGGATACGCCAGAACAGCTGCAATAACGGGGGACGTTGAAAATAAAAAAAAAAAAACAATAAGAAATCCTATTCCTGTTTCCTTTGTACAGATATATGTGTTTGATAATAATCGTTGACGAAGAATTCAGTGTCACATAACCGTTGTTTGTTTTACCGTTCTTAGGGTAAAACTTTAACAAACTTTCAATGCCACAGTTATTTTATTTATTTATTTTATTTTATTTTATTTTATTTGGAAAACTAACAGTACTTAATAACTATTTAACATCTACTTATAATACTACGGACTATTTACGAGTTTTCGCATATAAATAACTAACCTAAAACTTGACTGCTATCTTAATAATTACTATGAACATTATTGACAATATGTCTAAACTAATCATCCGGGAACCGACTCAATCCATTGCTGCGATACCACATGAGCAAATCTGGATGGAGCTGAGTTAAACAGATCTAAGTCTTGGATATTTCCTAACTCATTCACCGAGTTCGCGGCTCTCACGAAAAATGAACCCTTCCGATAGTTGGTGTGGCTGTAAGGTACAAAGAGCGGGCATTGTAATCTAGCAGACCTACTGGGGACCTTAAGTTGTAATTTATCAAGGAGATAGGGGGAGTCTATTCTGGACTGTGCTATTTTTACTAAGGATGTAATGTCGCTTATTTTTCTGCGTACACAAAGAGGGAGCAAGTGCTGTCTTTTACATCTAGCCTCGTAACTGTCATCGTATTTTTTACATTATTTAATGTATTTAATCAACAACTTACAAAATTAGTTTCTCCCTTGCAGCTTTAAAACTAACGATACTTCCGCAAATACTTTCATCCCATTACAACTCTTTGTTCCCATTAAAAAGTAGGTTATATTCTTTTTACAGGGTTCAGACTATCTATGTACTATTGAAATATAAGCATTGCGTGAAAGAAAACGCGACATACAGAGTTGTTCTAGCAAATTATAACATCTCATATACGGCTACATCTGGGGGCATAAGCCTTTTTTTTTCCCCTGAGGAAAATGCATTAAATTGCATACCCCGGCTGTGGCGAGCCGGCGGTTATGTGGGGCTCTCCTCCCCAGAAGGGGGAGGCCTACCCACTAAAAACCTCAGGGATGGCCTTCCTCAGGCATGTAGGGAGCCCCCGGGAACATCAAGCTACTTCCGGGAACCCCCAGCCTCCGCTTCCCCGTCGATACAGGGGAGCCCTCCTCGGGGGAGGCTCACTACCTCCCCCGGTCTCCTCCACCGACGACGCCCCCCGGCCACAGAAGGGGCGTGGTCCATCCCGGGTCGCCGTAGCGGTCGCGACTTCCTCGCGCCCGCCGGCGACCCGCGGCGGCGCCGCAGCTGTGCTACCGAGCCCGGCGCCGCCTCCTTCGAGCGGGATCGGCCATCTCCCGACCCCGCTCGGCAGCCTCCTTCTGGAGCATCACTGCTTCACAGAAGGAGGCCACAGCCCTCCAACCTCCCTCGTCCGCCAGCATTGCCGCAATCAATGCCGGCGGAGACAGATCTCGCCCGATCTCTGCGACCAAGACTCGGCGCTCGGAGGCCCACGCGGGGCACTCCGCCAGCGTGTGCTGGGCCGAGTCGAGGTCGGAACGGGGGCATAATCCTACTACTAAACTTGTAACTTTCAGGCCCGATAAGGCGATTTTAATGCTGCTATCACGCTGCAGCACGTGATGACCGCCCGCCGCTTGTATTTCGGTTCGTGACAAGTGGAGAATCGCGCATCAAGAGGTGGTATGTTCAAACGAGAGACAGACAACGACTCCCTCGTGAATAAGGCCGGCGTCACGATTAGCCTAAATAGTTCTTGGAACTTGGCATAAGATTGAGTTTAGTCGGCAGGTCACGTGGTCAGACCGCTCTGGTCGCGTGTGGACTCCTCCGTGAGACGTTTTTTCAAATTTCTAGTCTATCAAAATAACGCACATTCCATACATACTTTCATCCCCTATATCAACCGCTTACAGTCCTTAGTTTATATTAAAAAGTGACCTATATCCTTTCTTAGAGTTTAGACTCCATTCAAGCCATAGGGCCCTTATGGCCAAGTCTTAAGTCGGACCCTCCGGTCGTATGGGGACCAACATAACCCTCGTGACACTTGCCGTTGTGAGGGTATCCTGGGCACGTTTCATGCTGCTTTTGCATGGATTTTCGGCCTCCCACTCCAGAGAAAAACATGAAAAACAATACTTGACAATTGTAAACAAACAGAAAACGACACAAAAACTACAAATTAGCCAAACAACCCAATAACAATAAAAGGGATGCATTAAGCAAACACGAGTACAGTGCTTCGACTAATTGGTCGACCAACCCTTTCAGTCGATCAGTCGATCAATCTAATCAAACAAATTGAATAGCAAAACCCAGAGTGCTATCACTCATCACCGTCTCACCTATGAAGGTGAACAGAGACAAGTGATTCCGGGCGAGGGGTTGAAAGAATTGATCAACGCGACATGTGCGCCAATCAACTAAAACACGAAAGGTGCAATTACAGCAGAAGTGGCGTGATGGCGTGGCGTCATCTGCTAACTGGCCTTGAAGGGGAACAAAATATATGGGAACGATTCCGCAATTTGGAATCGTTTCCATACGTTATTGTTTCATATCGAAACGATTCAATAATGGTTTGTCTGGGGACCTTGCAGAGTTTTTTATTAAACTATGACCTGCTTTGAAATATGTTATTAGGAGTTAAAGTGTAAATTTGCCATTTAGACTGGAGTTTTAAAGATTTTCGTTTATTCTATACTAACTACGTTTTCCTTTTTAGGGTTCCGTAGCCAAATGGCGAAAAACAGAACCCTTATGGATGTTCATGTCTGTCTGTCTGTTCGTCCGTATGTCACAGCCACTTTTTTCCGAAAATATAAGAATAATACTGTTGAAACTTGGTGAGCAGATGTATTCTGTGAACCGCATTACGACTGTCACACAAAAATTGAAAAAAAAACCTCACAAATGGTATATGTTAGTTGCTACTACGGATCCCTTTGTACGCGAGTCCGACTCGTGCTTGGCCGGTTTTTTATTTAATAACAAATAGAGCATACTTTGTGAAATTAGCTCGGCGGGTATTATTAAAAAAGTAAATCAAAATGCCCATGGAATCAGTCAGTAAGCACTTAATTCATAAGCACACATCGAGGCCACCTGCGTGGGAGGTACTTTCCGTTCATCAGCTCTTAACAGCAAAACACATTATCTCTCAAAAATAATAACACAATGCCATCACGCGACTTAGGATACTAATTCTGAATCATTCGTTTCGTATCGAGCGATCGGTTTCTATTGTCAGAAATTCAGACTCTTACCTCAAACGATTGTTAGATTTATTAGATAAGAAGAGAGGCTGGATATTATAACTAGAGATCGGATAATTGGATGCATATTTACCTAAAGTTAGTTTAAGACAAAGTATGGAAACGGCTTTTTATTGTTTTGTTAAATAAAAATCCCGGGATTGCGAAATTGGATAGCCGGATGTTTATTTATTTACCTAATTTAGTTTTTGACAAAGTATGGAACTGTCTTTTTATTTTATTTCCATAAATAAAAATCCGGAATTCCGGTACTGTAGAACATTTTGGTAAATACGTATGCATAGTTGTATAAATGAACCCGGAGTCTCGGTCTTTTGAAAATAAATACCACGTGCTAATTTAGTAATTTTCAAACAATATCACTACGTTAAATTTGCAGTCCCGTATTTTTCCGGGATTTTTATTTAACAAAATGTATTTTAAAAAGCCGCTTCCATAATTTGTGACCCAAAAATTAACTTTAGGTAAATATGCATCCGATTATCCGATCTCTAATTATAACATAGAGTATGATTACTTACAATATAGCATGTATCGTCTTTGTACTCGATTTTCTTGATTACTTCATAATTTAGCTGTGCCCACGACTTCGTGCGCGTGGAATCGTAATTTGTGTGTTTGTGTGTGTGAGTCAACCATAAAAGAAAAATATATGCTGTCGTGTGATATTTTTTATATAATTTTAAGAACATTTCCGCCATACATGATTTCTGTGTAGCTTTAACCATTAAGGTTGCACACGCGGAAGGACGGAAGCTTAAACAATAGAGTAACTTCTCCAGTTTTTTCAACATTACCCTTCACTGCTCTACTCCAATTGATTGTAGCGTGATGAAGAGTATACTATTACCAGCTCAAGAGTATGAAAAATAATTGTAGTAAATTTCGTTAAAATCCGTCTAGTATTTTTTGTTTCTATGACGGTTATACAGACAGAGAAACAAACAAAAATTTTACTGATTGTTTTTTTGGCATCAGTATCGATCCCTAATCACCCCCTGATAGTTATTTTGGAAATATATTTCATGTGCAGAATTGACCTCTCTGCAGATTTATTATAGGTATAGATAGATATTTTATGTGGTCTACTCATCATCCTCTTGCCCATTTCCCATTATCTGGGGTCGGCGCAGTAGATCTTTTCCTTCCATTCCTCTCTATCAGCCGTCATTTCCATGCTTACTCCTTTCATTCTTATATCATTCTTCACACAATCGATCCATCTTTTATTCGGCCTTCCTCTGCCCGTGTATCCCTCCACTTTCATATTCAACATTCGCTTTGTGACATGACTTTCATCCCTCCGCATCACATATCCAAACCATGCTAATCTACTTCCTCTCACTTTTTCTACCACTGGCGCTACTTTCAGGCTTCCTCTTATGTACTCATTCCTTATCTTATCCATCCTTGTCACACCACACATCCATCGTAACATTCTCATTTCATTTGTATGCAATCTATTCTCATCCTTCTTCTTGACGGCCCAGCATTCACTTCCATACATGACGACAGGTCGGATGATCGATTTGTAAATTTTCCCCTTCAGCCTTATTGACATTCGGGGATCGCACGTTGTAGCTGTGACCTGTCGCCATTTCGTCCACCCTGCGTTAATCCTATGCTGCACAGCTCTGTCTGTTTCGCCGTCGTCCTGAATGAGGGATGTGGTCTACTGTCACCGTAAAATTGTGAGCTGAAAGTTCCAACTTTCAAATTGAAAATAAACAATACTTTAATCAATAGATTTCCTAGATCCTCATAAGTACGTGTTTAAATCCACTCGGATAATGTCTTCTTAATAACACGCTGTAACTAAATTTTACTGTAGACGTATGGGTGTAGGTTAATATAGGACATGAGGGATGTGGTCTCCTTCTGTGGAGCGGTGATGCTTCAGAAGGACGCCGCCGAGCGGGATCGGGAGATGGTCGATCCCGCTCAAAGGAGGCGGCCTCGGGTCAGATAGCGCCCGTGGAGGCGACCCGGGAGGGACTTCACCCGTCGATGGCCGGCTGACGTCGTAGGAGGTTGAAAGGGGGGAGGCTACAAGATCACTCCTCCCCGAAAAGGACCCCTCTAGCGTACCCAGGGGAGCGAAGTCTGGGGTCCTCAGATGCGACACTCGATCCTGAGGGCCCCTTATAACGCCGGAGGAATGCCATCGCTGAGGTTTTTAGTGGGTGGGCACATAGCCGCCGGCTCTCCGCAGCCGGGGTATGCAATAATGAATTTTCCTCAGCGGAACAAAGAAAAAAGGTTAGTATAGGACATACTTTAGTAAGAGATAGTATCGAGTCGCATACGACATACCAACGCGATTACAAGCGAGCAATCCAAAAATAATGTCGCCCGTCGTCGAACACCTGAATAAGATAAGCGTTAATGCATTCCCCGAGTATGTATAATGAGGTGCATTTGTTATACAGTATATTATAGTATCATATTATCTGTGTCCGGACAAGTTCGCAAGGGTCCCTTATCGCGGGCGGGTGATACGATTTTTCCATAGTCCTTAATGATTTATTGGAGAACAGTTATCTGTTGTAGATAAACGTTGAGACGTTCCAAATGGAATATTAATGGCGAGGTTCGGTTAAACTTTTGGCACCAAACTAATATTACGAATTAGCGGATTAAGAACCCAACAATTAGAAGTCTTAGTTCCAGGGTCTTTTCTCCTTCAGGAGAAGAGAGGCTGAGACCTTCGTGGCTAACATTGCGATTAAGTGCCACTGTGGTTATGTAAATATCCCGGCAGTGGGGCATTTTATATCTCTTAACTCTCAGCCATAAATGCCCCATCAATGCAGTCAGTTTCTGTCAGGGCAGCTTGTGGTGAGCTGTCGATGAGTTGCGTCACAGAGAGTTGCCACCCGCCTCTGCCTTGCCTTAGCCGGCCGGACAGAGCGGAGTTGCAAGAGCAGATGCTCGAAGCGTGGAAGTGTAATAATGTCATAACTCCGACGGCGTCTCGATCGCTGTCGCAGACACACCTCTCTACACACTTAGCCATTCACTCCAATGTTGCTCCCATTCGCACCAACATTGGTCTGCTTTTATGGGGGGCCCATTTAGATTTACCGATCATATTTAAAATTAGTTCTGCAGTGCTTAGTTACCGTATTTCTTACTTATTACTAGACTAGACGGGACGAACCTAAAGTCCACGCGAACGAAGTCGCGGGCAAAAGCTAGTAATAAATATTTTTACACTAGCGCTGTAGGGCTTGTGTTATGGGATCTAGGGTAACGGATAGACGTACTCGTACATATAGTATACATAAATAATTATTATGTTAGACGTTTATATTAAAAACCATGATAAGACCACCAAGGCTCGAACCCGGGTCGACCTCAGAGAAGGCGAGACTTTGGAAACAGTGCACTCGGCTACGGAGATCGTTTTATTTGATTTTAAATTTAAACAATCCATTAAATGTAGAACTAATGGCAGTAGTAGATTCAAATTAATTTGTTTATAGAAATGAATTAAAAAGTAATACATATACAATTGAACAATTAACCCTTGTTACCAATATAATGGGATATATATCTATATATCTTAAGTATAATATCCATTTGTTGATAACAATGCTTGGGTTTAATTTTATGATGACTCAATAGTTACGTAGTCAAATATTTTTACTATAGTCAATAACATGATGAAACTATAGCTTTCATATATATAATACGACCTTGTCTAAACTTGTATAGGGTTCAAACTATTTATCGAAGTCCAGCTTCTAATGAAGACTCTAAATACACAGGAAGAAAAAAAATAGCCCTTGCTGATTCTTTTCTTCCAATGGCGTGCAAAAGTGATTGTAAAAATCCTATATGAAAAAAGTTTTTTTTTTTAAAAACAAGCTTTTATTAAATGCTCTAAATAGAACACAATAAACTTTTACATATAAAAGCTTGTCGCGAGATTTACTTACTTCTTAATAATAATACTTTTACCGACAAGCTTTTATATGTAAAAGTTTATTTTGTTCTTTTTAGCACATTTAATAAAAGCTTGTATTAAATTTTTATTTTACTTTTAATTTATTTTCCGACTAAAAAACCAAGCTTAGCAAACCCATATTGCAGGGGTGCATTATAAATAATTGGTCCGCCATCTTGGGAAAGTCCGCCATATTGGATTAAGAGTGACGTCACATTATTTATCGAGGTGTTCTTTGCAAGCCTTTCATTTGATACCCATATTGTAGGGGTGCATTAAAAATAATTAATCCGCCATCTTGGTGATGCCGCCATGTTGGATTTAGAATGACGTCACACACATAACCATGTATTGTCATCCGACTTACACGTGCATGCAAAATTTCAGCTTAATCGGAGACCGGGAAGTGGGTCACATTAAGATTCCAAGATTTTCTTACATAGTACAAGTGAAGCTAATATGAAGAAAGCTTATAAAAATACATTTTTGACTTTGTTTTACATTTCGTTTCCTTTCCCTCAGGAGATAAGAGACTGACACCCTCATGGCTACCACTGCAATCAAGTGTTATAGTTTGTTATGTCGGACTCCAGATCTCCAAATCGATCGAGGCTGCTCGACCAAACTGAGCCTAAAGCCAATGGTCCTAATGACGCTGCGGCTTTAAGAGAAAGCGGTGCAGCTTTACAGTTCGCGGTGACTTATAACTTTCATTTGCGATTGAAACGCAACCTCTATAAATCCTTTCAAAACAAAAAGTAACGAACGTGCGCTAATGACACCTAGTACCATAACAGTACCGAATCCAGCATTCGTAAATATGCGGGCGAGCTAACGAGATCGTTTTATAGCAAGCGTACGATTGTAGTGCCCATAAAAACGGCGCCCGCGTTGTGCCTTGGCGGACCGCCGCGCGTCTCGCAGCCAATTACCGAATATCAATTAATGATGTTGATATATTGGACGCGTCGTAAATATCTTTTCAATTTGCTAGAGAATGCGAGACAGCGCGGCTTTTGTTGGCTAAGATACTTCCCATTGTTTGAACGCGTCCAGTAAACGTACACGTACATAAAAACTCGGGAAACATTTGTGGCTATTAAAAATAATAATCACGAGGAGGGAATGCTTTTATGTTAAATGTGAATCGACTTAGCTACCGGTATTGTGTTCAATAATTCAGTTGAAGTTTGCTATCAGTTTTAGGTAATTTTAATGTAATTATAGGTATATTAATATAAATTCTACAGTAGCTATTGAATTAAAAATATGAATAAGAGTCAACCCTAAACTGTGTCAGAGCGATTAGTCTAACTTACGGCCGTTTTCAATAACCTATCTAAGATCAAAGATAAATTGCTATCTCCGATTAGCAGTAAGCTGTTATCTATCTGTAGTCTGCGTTTCACAATCAAAGATACGAGCTATCTATCTTTGTCTAACTAAGGATAGCTTTATGCCCTCTCGTCTATCCAAGCCCTGTAGAACGTTTTGTTCGTTGCTAACCATAAAGCTTTAGTACGTTTAAAACATATGTACAATTTATTGATGTATTTTATATTTAAATATTATGTTGTAAAAAGTGCATACAATGTTACTATAATTGAAAAAAAAAATCTTAGATCGTCGTTTTCACTTTATTTGCTGGTGTTCTTTATAAAAATCATAGAACGAAACGTTTATAAATGACAAGTGATGTCATTCGAACATTACTGACAGATAATTTGTTGCCGCCAATTTGTGTGTATTACATGTTTTTGATATTAAATATCAGCAAAAGTGGAAAAAATGAGTTCTGTAAGTATCTGGATTTACGATACTTTTGTAATTTAAGTTATAATGTTATTATAGTTATTTTTTCGAAGCCTATCTGTGTTTTAATCCACCGATATTGACAGATAGCCAAATGTCGTCACTAGAGATAGCTCCGCCTATCGGAGAGTAAGTTGAAACTTTTTTGATTTGTATGAGCGTCCCTATCTCTAGTAAGCTATCCGTCCCTCCCGACGATGGATAGGTAACTTCGGTAGGCGATGCTATCCATCAGTAGGTTATTGAAACGCAAGTTAGGGCATAAGGATAGATTTTACTATCTTTAGTAGCAAAGACAAAGGATAGATAGGTTATTGAAAACGGCCGTTAGTCAAGTACGCTAGCGCACTGCGGATTGTTTGACTTTTTCTTTAAATGTACATATGAATTACAAAAAACTTTTTCAAAATCAAAAATCAAAATTAACTTTATTCAAATATGACTTTATAGACAGCTCTTTTAAATCGTCCAAATTTTTTTCCCTTCCCATTCAGAACGTATTTTTTAGCTGATAAGAAGAACGGGCGCAAGAAACTTATCAGCTTTATTGAACAAGTGATCCCTTTTCTAAAATGAAGTGTTACAGCCCCATGCTCAAATTACCTACTTTTAAGATCAACCCCCTTATTCATCTTTTATCTAACTTAAAACAGCTGCTACAGAGTGTTATTTTGTTCATCTTGTACGAACTTGAGACTTTATATTGCTACAACAATGCTATTTCCTACAAAAATATTTGTTATTCTTAGTACACTTAACACAACCTGTCTTGAAAGTTTTAAATAGGTAAGAACTTG
Organism: Scirpophaga incertulas; assembly: GCA_036419045.1. Taxonomy (NCBI): domain Eukaryota; kingdom Metazoa; phylum Arthropoda; class Insecta; order Lepidoptera; family Crambidae; genus Scirpophaga; species Scirpophaga incertulas. The sequence goes on from CM071627.1 coordinate 40,683,676, forward strand.
TGTTAATTTAATGGGGGTCGATTTTTAGACCTCATCGATCCTCGAAATCTGTTTTCAATTATGTCAACACTGTTCGATATCGACCACTTAGGGAACCCCTGACCTAGGGCCTCCGAATCATCTGATTCGTAGACCAGGAGACCTATTTTTGAATTACGAATGCGACTTCGAAATCACGGATGTGACTAATAATCACCGATTTTCAATAATTCTTATTTTTGAATATCACTGATGTGACTACCTTAGTCACAGGTGTGATTTCATTACGAGTGCCCCACCCACTCGTAATCAAGTCATACTTGTGGAAATGTAATATATATATATTATATAATATATATATTATATATATATATATATATATATATATATATATATTATATGTATGTATATATAACCGCAATGGTTAAGGTATATGATGGTTAAGTACCTATAGGCATCATGGTTATTATATTATACCTATATATACATATATAATAATCATAATGGTAAGCCGCAATAACCGGTAGCGGCTACATTCTGCGTGGAACCGAACTCTTACATTTATGTGTGTACTTTACGAGGGGCGGTCAAAAAGTTCGCGGAATGGCGGGGTTGGCGGGGGTGAGGTCGCTCCTCCAGGTAGCCGCTACTTGAGTAACTCATAATTACTATATATGCCAATTTCTAGCCTAATTGGGTCATTAGCTTTCGAGTTACAAACGAGTAAACAAGTAAATCGGGAACAAACTAGCCACTATGGAGAAAATTGAACATCGCGCCGTCGTTAAGTTCCTCACCAAACAAGGAAAAATGCCTCAAACTATTTTGCAAGAGATGTTAGCTGTTTACGGAGACTCTACTCCTGGTAAAACCATGATTTACAAATGGCACGGCTTTTCAAGCAAGGAAGGGAGTCAATTGAAGATGATCCTCGACCTGGACGGCCCATTGAGGCCACTACGCCGGAAATCATTGAAAAAGTTGAAAAACTTGTATTGGAAGACGGAAGGTTGAAGAAGAAACAACTTGCAGCATCAGTTGGAGTATCAGAAACCACAATTTTAAATATTCTTCATCAACATCTTGGCATGAGTAAAGTGTGTTCAAGGTGGGTCCCGAGAATGCTCACGCCGCTGCAAAAACGTGAGCGCGTCAACTGTTCCGCGAGTTTTTGGACCGCTGTGGAGAAGATAGGGAAGAAATTATGGCCCGAATTGTAACCGGTGATGAAACTTGGGTTCACCACTATGAGCCTGAGTCAAAGCAGGAGTCGATGCAGTGGCACAAAAAAGGCACACCACCCCTAAAAAATTTAAAGTGTCGCAATCGGCCGGAAAGATCATGGCGATTATTTTTTGGGATACTGAAGGTATTCTTTTGATCGATTATAAAGAACGTGGTGTTTCTATAACGGGAGAGTACTACGCTTCCCTATTGGACCGATTAAAAGAAGCTATTAAGAAAAGAAAGAGGAAAACTGACAAAAGGTGTACTCCTTTTGCACGACAACGCGCCCGTTCACACGAGTCATGTTGCGACGGCTGCCATTCATCGATGCGGTTTTGAACAACTACGCCATCCACCCTACAGTCCAGACCTGGCCCCTAGCGATTTTTATTTATTCCCAAAGATGAAGAAAGAGCTGCGTGGAAAAAAATTTAGAGATGATGAGATTAGAGACGATGATGAAGTCAAGTCGGCGATTTCGGCGTATTTTGACGCCCAAGACTAAACCTATTTTTTCGACGGTATTAATAAGTTATATGCCAGATCCGAAAAATGTATTCGTGTTAAGGGGAATATATTGAAAAGGAAAAATAACATAATGTATGTATCATTTCATCTTTTTTCCCAGTCATTCCGCGAACTTTTTGACCTCCCCTCGTATCTATGTTGGCAGCTCTGCGATCGACTTTCAAAATTGGATGTTTAGGAATTCATGACCTCAAAGTCACCGCTGACTATTTAGTCAGCGGTGATTTCGAAATCGCATTCGTGATTCAAAAATAGGTCTCCAGTAGAGACCAAAGCGCCATCGACGCTCTGAACAACACGTGCAGAAGACAAAAAGCCGTGAAAACGAGAATGCGTATCGACTAATGAATCTCAAAATCTACGGTAGCGCTTTTGAGGTACTTTACTCGTACACGAATCAGTCGTGGATGCTCACCGCGCATGATTTGCGCGACCGCCGCGCGCTGCGTTTTACATATAAATTACCAATTACAGCGAACGGTGCACGACCGGAGCAGAACTGGCTAAAAAGGAAACCCAGGTAAAAGCTTTGAGCGGGTAATACAACTTGGGAATGCATTAACGCAATGAAGCTTTCGCTATTGAGCTATTAAATGTTGGAACAATATAACAAACTAGCTTTCTGCCCGCGGCTTCGCCTGCGTGGATTTCGGGATTGGATCTATAGAGGGTTAAGGGTCATAGCTTTTACACACGGCTACATATGCGCGGAAGTCGGTTTATGGCGCGAAGATTTTATCGCGCTTCCAGCGGGACTATCCGTTTTTCCGAGATAAAAAATGCCGCAAAACCTTGCTCAAGAATCACTCTATCTATTGATGAAAACCGCATGGAAATCTGTGCAGTAGTTTTTGAGCGAAGCCTTTATTGTGCATCCCGTGGGATCTGTCGATTTTTCCGGGATAAAAAGTAGCCTATGTTACTCGGGGATAATGTAGCTTTCCAAAGGTAGAAGAATTTTTGAAATCGGTCCAGTAGTTTCGGAGCCTATTCATTACAAACAAACAAACAAACAAATCTTTCCTCTTTATAATATTATAGTATAGATAGTATAGATAACGACCTGTGAATACGAATGGTACACCAGTTTCAAAGTGTCGCCATCATTGAGGTCACGGGTTCGCATCCTGATGGTTGTTAATATATATTACTATCAAAATCAAAAATTTGTTATTCCATTCCGCCATTGGTTCAGAAGTCTACAGCGGCAGACCTCGTACTGGAAAGAACCAGCAAGGACAAATATTTTCTCTCTGTATTTTTACAGCGTTGTCAATTTGTTAACTGTTGTTAACTTTAAAAATGATGAATTCCCACACAACCTTCATCCCCTACTTTTAATTTACCATCTTAAAGGTAATATTTTTACAAACTTTGAATGTCATATCTATACTAATATTATAAAGCTGAAGAGTTTGTTTGTTTGAACACGCTAATCTCAGGAACCATTCCTGGTACCAATTGAAAAATTATTTTTTATTGAATAGACCATTTATCGAGGAAGGCTTTAGACTACATAAAAATATATATATTTAAAATATATATTTGTTACACTTACACCAATTAGCCTAGCCCAAACTAAGCTCTATAAGGCTTGTGCTATGGGAACTAGGGTAACGGATAAACATACATATATTATACATATATAAATAATTTTTATTAAAAATATATATCAACAACCATGACTAAGGTACAAATGCTCGCATTTATCACACAAACATCTGCCCCCACCGGGATTCGAACCCGGGACCTCAGAGATGGCGACACCTTGAAACCGGTGTATTATCCACTCGACTATGGAGGTCGTCCACATAACATAACGCTGCGACTAATAGAAGCGAAGAAATAATGGAAAATGTGGAAAAAACGGGGAAAATTATTCATCTTTGAGGGCTTCCGTTGCGTGCGCTGCGAAAACGGTTCAAGATACCAAAAAAATATGTATGAAAGAATTATTCCTCTTGCAATGATCTAAAAAAATGTCTGCGTCAGTATATGCCTATCTTTTAAGGTTAACTCACTAGAATCGTTTTTATGGTAATCAAATTTGGATATGTCGCGTTGTCAAGATGGGGTTGCGGAGAAAACGAATATGTTCTTCTGCCACAAGAAAATAAAACTAAAAATATAATTTACGCAAAAGTACTTTAAAATAATTAGTTCTATTAAAAATTTAAAACTAAGTTATCTAAGATAATAACAGAGATTGCCGCGGACAAAGTCGTGGGTAACAGCTGAGGTGGTTGTGTGCAAAAATAAATATGATGCTTAAAATAACTTTTCCACGCGGACGAAGTCGCGGGCGCAGCTAGTTTATTAATATTTAATCAACACTCTAAAAATAAGTTTCAAGCTTATAGCTTTAAAAATGACGATACTTGCATACAACCTTTGCACTCCCTCTTTCAATTAATTAAAACAACGCATTAAAATGTAGCTTTATCTTTCTCAGACTCGAAACTATTTGTATCAAATTCAATTTACTAAATACTACCTGATGCCCGCGACTTCGTCTACGGAGGATACTTGTCGCCCTATTTTGGACAATTTACACAATAGTTATTCTGATGTAGAAGTTATACTACTATAAAGTTCCATCAAAATCATTTCAGTCGTTTTTAAAAAAAACCATCCAGATAGAGAGAGACCTTGAAGTTTCCACTCTCATCAAGAAGCTATTCCAGGAAGAAACGAATACAGTGCCATTTAAAAATTCCTCAAAATCTAACCAAACGGGAATATCGAACGAGGCATCGCGACCTCATAAAAATATTTCAAAATTAACTCACCGAATAACTCTGTATTCGATCCACCATAGCATAACTATAGTACATCATAACTATACTGAGTGCAAGTTCAAAGCCCGCGCTATCTGTAACGGTAGCCAGTTCTAATAATGAGTAATGAGTTAGAAACAAGCCAGGATAACGAGCGGCCGTAATAGACACGACACGCCGCTCCCACCCTTCTGGTATCACCAACCAAATGTTTCAAAGAAAAAACGCTCTTAAAACTTTTACAACGAGATCTTTCTGAATTGTTAACTGCGTTCTTCGAGATGACGTCGAATGTACCCTAAGTGGACGGCCTCGTTATATGTATGATTGATTTCTTAGCCAAATACAATACAGTGCCGGCTACCAGTATTTTAATAACAAATTAAGCGTAAATGATTTAGTGGTAGACGCAATATGTGGTTGCCGGTAAGTTGAAACGAGCGTGCATAAATTATATACGTGAATAAATAATATATACTAGTAAACTAGTAGATAGATAATACAGAAATTATGAATGGAAACCATCATGTGATAGTTATTGACGATAAGATCGAAGATACTAATCATCATAGAGGCAAGATGAATCTTGCCAATTGGGTAGATGACAATTTTTTTTATTCTATACAAAATAACAGTTCTTTTTCAGATGAGAAATATTGTAGAAGTAACGACGTGTCTGCGATTATTACTTTTGAAGACACAGCGCCATGTTTGCGGCGCTGTCGCGGGTCGCTCAAAAACGCTCCATACAAAGTACACTACAATCGTGACGTCGTAATTTGCTAAAGTCGCCTAATATTGCCAATAGCTTTGTTATTTTTACGTTTATAGATATATTAAATATGAGGCAGTTAGAAAGGTATTCGTTTCATTAGAATTTTGTAAAAAACAATTGTACATATTTTAGAAATCTAAAAGCAATATTAATACAAAATTAAAGTGAAATTTCTATATTGACTTGCGTTCATGAGCTAAAAATTGGTCAACTTTGATAATTATATAATAAAAATAGGCATATTCAGTTATAGTCATCTGCCGTATTATCTTGACAAAACCACATTTCTTTTTATTACTCTAAGCTGTTCAGCTATTCGACCTTATTGAATCACGCTGGCCCATTTCCTTGATACTTCACCGTAGGAGCGTCGGATAAATGTACATATGAAATACGAAAAACACATTGGTACACGGCACGATCGAACCCCGAGCTCCGCGAATCATCGCGATTGGTGAACCAGTACCCAGAGCACACCAAAAAGAAATGGTTTTCTAAAGGAGCGAAACCTTTTGACGTTGGGAAATGAATATATTTATTCTATAAAATATAAATTTAAAATCCATATCAAAAAGACACTCATGAGTAAAGGTTATTATAAAGTAAGTAACTATCTAAATGATCACACTATTTGGGAATAGGGACACTATTCATAGAGCCATGTTTGGTAACAACATTATTTATAATATTGTATTATTTTATATGTGTATGTAAACATACATACGACTGTAATCGTATTAGGTATGATTGTATCTTATACTATATTGTATTTTTATATTATATTATTATAATTATTAACATTGAAAAGAGGAGATAAAAAATAGACCTTCACAGTTTCTTGCCTGTTCTTCTCGAGAAGGCTCTCCCAATTTCCGAACAGGTGTCGAGTCAATATATTTTTTTTCTTTTTTTTTCCTTATTCGTACGTACGGACAAGGTTTTTGTTTTTTTTTTTAAGCTTTTTTTGTTGACGTCAATAAGTGCCTGTAAAGGTCTATGTTGAATAAATATTATTTTGATTTTGATTTGATATACCAACGGGATAAAACCTGAACTGGTGGGACCAAATGAATCACTTTCAAGCAAACGTACCAGGCAATCATGCCGTGACAGAAGGTATGTTTAGCGGACGACGCGAGCGGCCACCCGCGGCGTGCACCCCGCGACCGACCAGCGCACGCGCAGACCCCGCGGCCTTGCGTGCATTACACGACCGTATTGCAATATGCTGATTTAATTAAACTAACTGAAAGATTACTTGACAGGCTTCGGCTAACACCACGAAGATGGTCGCAGTAAATAAACAAAAAAAAAACTGTTTTATAATACAGTTATGTTTGACATTCTCACTGAGAAACTATGAAAACTTCGGCGTAGTTACTCGCGGATCGATCAGCTGTCTAAAGCCAAAAGCTGTCTAAAACCTAATGATATCTCTGTACGAAATGCTCAGGCAGTATCACTATAACTGAACTACAACTGAAAATGAATATTTTTATTATATAATTAATAATTATTAAAGTTGAGCAATTTCTATATCATGAACGTATGTCAATATAAAAATAGCACTTTAATTTTTTGTTGAATTTTTAAATTTAACAAAATCACCGTAACTTTTTACCTAATTCTAATGAAACGAATACATTATTTATGTAGAAAGTACATTAATTATTATAGTATATCATACAAATTAGGCGAGTTTACTAAATCTATACTAATATATAAAGCTGAAGAGTTTGTTTGTTTGTTTGTTTGAACGCGCTAATCTCCGAAACTACTGGTGCGATTTGAATAATTCTTTTTTTGTTGGATAGTCCATTTATCGAGGAAGGCTATAGGCTAAATAACATTACGCTATGACCAATAGGAGCAAAGACAGAGCGGTAAATGTGTAAAAAACGGGGAAAATTATTCATTTTTGAAGGCTTTCTTTGCGTGCGCTGCGAAAACGGTTCAAGATACACAAAAAATATGTATGAAAGAATTATTCCTCTATACATGATCTAAAAAAAAGTCCGCGACGGCATATGTCTATCTTTTAAGGTTTAGTCACAATGACCGTTTTTATGGTACCAAATTTGGTCGAAATAATTTGTTTAAGTTGTATCAACATAATAATATTAATCTTTATTCAAATATAAATATAAATATGTTGTTGGTTAACCAAAAATCTGCCGGAAGTCACTATTCCACGCGGACGAAGTCGCGGGCAAAAGCTAGTTACATATATGTCGTCACGATTGCAGTGTACTTAGTATGGAGCGTTTTAGAGCGACCCGCGACAGCGCCGCAAATATGGCGCAGTATCTTCAAAAGTAATAATCGCAGATACGTCGTTACTTCTACAATATTTCTCATCTTAAAGAGTACTCTTATTATATATAGAATAAAAAAAATTGACATCTACCCCATCAAAATGTATTACAGACAAATAGTTACATAAAAATAAATCAATATATTAATATAACTTATAACTTAACATGTATATCCTATAACAATATTTTTTATGAATTATTTATTTAGTTATATAATGGCTCCATTAAAAATTTAACAAAAGAGTTCGTATTGTAAAATTAATTATCCGCGGATATACTGATTTAAATTAAGAACGCGTTAATCTAATAAAGTATTAGAGATTGAAATTTAACCTTTTTAAGAATGCTAAACCAAAAACATAACTCACCAATTTATAAAGGGATTAAATTAAAACACAACCAATGACATATTTAAAATCACTTTGAAAACATTGATTGCTTAAGCTTTGACACGGCACCTACAAAGAAATAACTGTCATCTGTCAAACGTCAAAAGAAGCGCCAAACGACTTTCAAAAATGACATAAGGTAACGTCTATTAAATTGGTACGGCGTGGAGTCATTCTCGAAAACACCGTAACGGCCGAATCTGACGCCACACGGAGTCCACGAACGGCGTAACGGCCGATCTGACGCCACACGGCAACGTAATAAAAATATAAATGTTATACATTACTTTATTTTAAATAATTTCATTGCACCCAGAAAATTTTTTTGTTATTTAATTAACATACTAAATTTGGGAAGAAATATCTTTGTTTAAATTTACGAAAACTAATTTTGGCAGTCCTCTCTTGACATAAATCTGACTCTACTTAAAAATAGGCGAAACTCTGAAAGTATAAGGGATATATGGATATGTCGTAGTCATCTGGTTGAATCTGCTATTTGATTGTACCAATAGCGCGTTCATTGAATGACGACATTTAATTGAATGACTAGGCTGAACTTTGATTGAACAAACGTCCTAGTCCAACTAGTTAGCGGATTTTGACCACGATCTTTTTCGGACGTTTGCATCGTACGTCATCTACTTTTCATCACCGGCAATAAACCACATCAAACCCGGTTTCATTACGTCTAAATAAGGAACCGAAAATCAGCACACGATTTATTACATTTTTTTGACGTGACAACGTCCATTAAATTGGTACGGCGTGGAGTCATTCTCGAAAACACCGTAACGGCCGAATCTGACGCCACACGGAGCCACGCACATTACTCATAACAATTAATTTATGTATAACTTCAGAAGCAGAAAATTTAAACAAACTATTAAATAAAAATATAAATGTTATACATTACTTTATTTTAAATAATTTCATTGCACCCAGAAAAAAATACCATGTAATAGACGTTGTCACGTTCAAATATCGGCAGTAGACGGAGTTCTACAGACAACCAATTTTCTGTTCAAACGGGGATCTTTTGAAATCTTTCAGTTAGTCACTAATGCATTTTAGACCTGTCTATAATAATGCTTAACACAGGAACTCATCACAATTGGCGTTCGATTGTCCGTCTGCTTAGAAAAAATGGTCGCGTCTCGTTCCTCGGCGCCTAAGCTCATCAGTTCCCCAAGCATGGAGCATCATTTCCACGAAACAATCATACATTAACACACATATTCACACGCTTCCTCCATACTTTCGCCTCACGTTCAATATGACTTCATTTTGATATCGCACAGCGATTGTTTATTGCCCATTGTGTTTCGTTCACATCGCTACGTGTCAGAATGTCGGCGCCGGTTGCACGCTTTGTATATATTCTAATAAATACATTTTCCTACTAATTAATTATACGTCGTTCATCGACACTCGACATTCGTCCGAACTTGAAATTTTAACATATTGTTATACTAGCGACCCGCCCCGGCTTCGCACGGGTGCAGTGAAAAAATGGTTATGGTGGGTTATCCCTAAGAGATAGACATATACCATCGCGGACTTTTTTGTGGATTTTTGTAACTTGTACAATACTGTAGTACATTATTTTGGTCTATCTCGTAGGGTTCAGCCAGCGTTTGCAATATAAGCGCAAAAAAACGTGCTTATTTACGACATCACATTAGAAACCTTTAAATTTATCAGTGTGTCTCTACTATATTATGCATTTATTATACATACAAACCTTCCTTAAGAATCACTCTATCTATTAAAAAAAACCGCGTCAAAATCTGTTGCGTAGTTTTAAAGATCTAAGCATACATACGGACATACAGCGAAAGCGACTTTGTTTTATACTATGTATTGATGATTGATGATTCGGTTACGTTTAATCGAACGTTAGTTAAGGCGGCCGTACACGGACTGCTCGAGCAGTTAGCGGCTGAGCGAAATACACGGACCGCTCGAGCGGTCGGCGTCGACGGCTTGAGCTGTCGGTTGTTGACTGCTCGAGCTACGCTACCCAACTGCTCGAGCAGTTGATTTTCTACCATAGTAGAGTCATGGATTGACTGACTGACTGATTGACGAGGAAGCACTGCTTTTGCTGCTTCTGCTCAGGCGGAGACGACGGCGGGACGTCAAAAGAGAAAATTTTGGGTTCATGCAATTTTGCAATTAAGAGAACGTGGACAATTCCATCATTTGTTTATAGAACTTAGAAGTAAGCTTTACAATAATATCAATACATAGTATAAAACAAAGTCGCTTTCGCTGTATGTCCGTATGTATGCTTAGATCTTTAAAACTACGCAACGGATATTGACGCGGTTTTTTTTAATAGATAGAGTGATTCTTAAGGAAGGTTTGTATGTATAATAAATGCATAATATAGTAGAGAAACACTGATAAATTTAAAGGTTTCTAATGTGATGTCGTAAATAAGCACGTTTTTTTGCGCTTATATTGCAAACGCTGGCTGAACCCTACGAGATAGACCAAAATAATGTACTACAGTATTGTACAAGTTACAAAAATCCACAAAAAAGTCCGCGATGGTATATGTCTATCTCTTAGGGATAACCCACCATAACCATTTTTTCACTGCACCCGTGCGAAGCCGGGGCGGGTCGCTAGTAGTTTATAAATCAGAATAACACATAGGCAATAATTTATAAGGATTTAAGTCGCGGACACCACGTGCTCAATCATATATCGTAAAGAAGAATCCTTACAATATTATAAATGCGAAAGTAAACGCCAAGTAAAGTCTAAACTCTTTTTTTTTCCTTAGGAGAGAAAGGCTTATGGCGGTAGAATCGTGAAAGCGCACCCCGCCATGTGCCCCGCATGGGCCTAGAGAACACTGGGGGGGTTTAGTGGGTAGGCCGGTCCTCTCAGACCGGAGAGCCCCACACACGGCCGCGCCTAGCCAGCGCGGTGTCAAAAAAAAAGGAGGGAAAGGCTGAGAATCCATGCAAAAGCAGCATGAAACGTGCCCAGGATACCCTCGCAACGGCAAGTGTCACGAAGGTTATGTTGGTCCCCCTACGACCGGAGCGGTCCGACCGCGTGACCTACCAACTAAACCCAGCCTAAGCCTTGGCCATAAGGGCCCTATGGCTTGAATGGAGTCTAAACTCTAAGAAAGGATATAGGTTACTTTTTAATATAAACCAAGGACTGTAAGCGGTTGATATAGGGGATGGAAGTATGTATGGAATGTACGTTATTTTTTGGGCTCTTGATTAGATATGAATAAATTAGACCAACAGACCAACCACCAACTACCAACGGACGGAACAATATATTTATTCCGCGAGAAAACAGTTGGCCGGATTTTCATGCAATTTAGTAATCACGAAAAAAAACTATATATATATCTCTTTTTGGAAAACCGGGCAAAGCCACGGGCTGAAAGCTAATTATCCGTAGTATTATCCGTTACAATATTTTCAGAAATGATGAGCATTGTTTTTAGTATCAAGGGAGACAATGAACATATAGATAAATAAATTGTAAAACATACATACATACATACACTCACGCCTTTTTCCCACGGGGGTAGGCAGAGATTACGTCTATCCACTTGCTACGGTCTTTACATATCTCTTTCGCTTCATCTACTTTCATAACATTCCTCATACATGCTCGACGATTGCGGGTACTTTAAATTGTAAAACGAACGCGTTTAATCCTCTAGACATATAACTGAAATTGAAGTAGATTTTCACTGAAAAATATTTGGAAATTGATTTACATCTTCAACGAAACTTTGCTAAACAAAACGCCAACTGTCACATATTATAAATCAAACGAGGTAATTTATAAGAATCGGCAACGTTAACGCGGCTTCCGACGGCCCTCAAGATATCGTGTGCCGATCCCATAAAAACATCGTGTCGGGAATTATGTGTAAAGTTTGTCACGTGCAGCCGAGAACTTCCAAGGAATAATTCACCATCTTTGTAGCGAGTTAACTATTTTTTTCAAAACACTTTACGATAACTTTAATGTCAAGGTTGTTTGTGAGCATGGGAATGGGCAGTCCTATGAGCTAGCATAGGAAGTCCAGTTCATGATCCTAGACCTCTTGATAACAAAACATCATTAGCTCTAAGGTATTTCGGGGTACCTACACAAATTTTTCTACATGATTAAGACAGAAAAGTTCCTGGCGTTAAAAAAGTAGCATGCAGCATCAATCAATACATAGTATAAAACAAAGTCGCTTTCGCTGTATGTCCGTATGTATGCTTAGATCTTTAAAACTACGTAACGGATTTTAACGCGGTTTTTTTTAATAGATAGAGTGATTCTTAAGGAAGGTTTGTATGTATAATAAATGCATAATATAGTAGAGAAACACTGATAAATTTAAAGGTTTCTAATGTGATGTCGTAAATAAGCACGTTTTTTTGCGCTTATATTGCAAACGCTGGCTGAACCCTACGAGATAGACCAAAATAATGTACTACAGTATTGTACAACTTACAAAAATCCACAAAAAAGTCCGCGATGGTATATGTCTATCTCTTAGGGATAACCCACCATAACCATTTTTTCACTGCACCCGTGCGAAGCCGGGGCGGGTCGCTAGTGAGAAATAAAATAACATACACATATGCTGTCGTAGTATATTTTTAATATAATTTTAAGGACAACATGATTTCTGTGTAATAGCTTTAACCATTAAGGTTGCACAGGCGTCAGAAGCTTTAAAAATGGAGTAACTTCTCCCGTTTTCCCAACATTTCCCTTCACTGCTCTGCTCCTATTGATTGTTGCGTTATGAAAAGTATACAATAACCAGCCCAGGAGTATGAAAAATAATTGTACCAAGTTTCGTTAAAATCAGTCGAGTAGTTTTTGTTTCTATAACGATTATACACACAGACGACAGCGAGTGCATTTTTGGCATCAGTACCGATTTCTAATCACCCCCTGATAGTTTTTTAGTTAGATAGATTTTATCAGCATATTCCTAACTTGTAAGTTTATTCAGAAATCCGTAAGAATTGTAAGCTGTTATACTACATTTCATGTCAATATTAGAAAAGACTAGCTGACCCGGTGAACTTCGTACCGCCTAATTATTGGAGGCATATTTAGTAAGTCACAAACACACGACACAATACTTTTTCACAAAAAACGGTTTTTCTTGATTTCCGGAAAAACTAAATGTCCTATTGAAAAAAATCAAATGGCAAAGTTGTAGGTAATAAAAACATCTAAAACTTTTGCATTTACACTTTTTTCACATAACATCAAAGTTCGTATAATACTGTATTTTTTTTCGCTTTTTATTATTTTTAAAGGCTTATAACCTGGTCTATATGGACAAAACAATGGAACGTTGGGATACACAGGTTCTTTTTACATGAGATGACAAAACAATATAATAAAAATATTTTTGAGAGATAGTAACACTGTAAGGTTGGCACCCATCAAATATGTCAACACATTAATTATTTTTATATTTTGAAATTTAAATACACGATGTTATAAGCAAAGTTGACTTTTAACAAAGTTGTCGATTCAAAAGTCTTGTTTTAATGCGTTCTTCAATTCGAGTGGAACTGAGAGTACAAATACCGTCAAATGTTTGACAGAAAGTAAGTGATCAACTTTTATATGGGAAAATGAAATTGTCGTCTTACTCTATCTTACTCGCAATTTTTCCTTATTTGCTCACCGTTTAGACCTACCCTGGACTACGACAAACATTTTAAAACCAAAATCAGCTCAATCGGCCCAGCCGTTCTCGAGTTTTAAGCAGACTAACGAACAACAATTCATTTTTATTTATATAGATTGTCCATTAGAAATCCCGGGAAGGTCCATATTAGTATCAATATTTCGAGTGCAAGTACATAAATAACTCGACCTAATTTCGACCTCTGGTTACGAAGGAGTGGGGGTACCTGACGCAAGCATATTATAGTGCTTAATAAAGTCAAAATCAAAATTACTTTATTCAAATATTACTTTATAGAAAGCTCTTTTGAATCGTCCAATTTTTTCCCCCTACCACCCATTCAGGACGTATTTTTAGCTGATAAGAACAATAGACGCAAGAAACTTATCAGTAGAGATCGGATAATCGGATGCATATTTACCTAAAGTTAGTTTAAGACAAAGTATGGAAACGGCTTTTTATTGTTTTGTTAAATAAAATTTTTCACCATTTCCGTTTTTTTATTCAATTATTTAATTGATTATTGTTTAAGTCAAACTAGCTCACTACTTTCGTATAACACTCTTCATGTAGTAAATCGTACATTCATAAATCGCACGGGGAACTGAAACTAAACTTCATGTAAATACGTATGCATAGTTGGATAAATGAACCCGGAGTCTCGGTCTTTAGACAATAAATACCACGTGCTAATTTAGTAATTTTCAAACAATATCACTACGTTAAATTTGCAGTCCCGTATTTTCCCGAGATTTTTATTTAACAAAATGTATTTTAAAAAGTCGCTTCCATAATTTGTGAGCCAAAAATTAACTTTAGGTAAATATGCATCCGATTATCCGATCTCTGCTTATCAGCTTTATCAAAAGTAATAACAACATTTACAATAAATTATGTCGTCATCATACAGTGTATATATGTGTTTACAATTTATACGGGAAAGCAAATATTTGCAATTTAGAATCTTCAAATCAACACCAAGCATTGAAATCATTTAAATAATCATTGACTTGGTAATAGCCCTTACTCATTAGCGTCTTTTTAACGTGCACCTTGAAATTATGAAAAGGCAATTCAGCTACACTATGTGGAATCTTGTTATAAAAATTTTTACATTTGCTACTTACTTAATTTGCGTTTTACTACCTTTGATTATATATACGTTTACTACTTTACACGTTTACTACTTAAAGTTTACTACTTAATTTTGCGTTGAGTCAATTGAGTTAACCAATAAACATTTTTTGATGTTGAATTTGAATATAGTAGTTAGCGACCATGGTTTGTGACTGCTTCCCATCAAGTGGACCACATGCTACCAATGTATTAAAAAGCAACTGCACCCAGGGGAACCGCCGCACAGCTCCGTTTCCGACCGCTAAACGGGAACACGTGGGATATCGACGGGTAGTTAAGCCAAGGATTTTTTCGTTAATTTTTTCTACGAGAATATCAATTAGACGCGACGGTGTCGTTCCGCCCACGAAATTGGGCATCGTTTCACTCTATTAGCCACAGTCAACGTAAGAAATCAGTATGTTACTTCTGATACTGCTACAAGGCCAACCATAAGAGGATATTGAGATATCATATATCACAAAGTAACAAAATACGCATTCGTTTCTTTAGAACGCGATTTATGAGAATGAGCCTGTAATTCGGAATCATTTGCATATATTGTCGTAAGATATCGCAACGATTTGGACAAGGAATCCGACGCAAATGATACATTGCCTAGGTGTCTGGTTGAGGCTACCTGCATAGTTCTCACCAGCAAACAAATTCGTTTGAATTCCACCACATTCCAAGACCAGACCAGACCAAGACCACTCGACAGGACGTTTGTCCTGTCGAGTGGTCAATACACCGGTTTCAAGGTGGCGCCACCTCTGAGGTCCCGGGTCTCGGGTTCAAAACCCGGTGGGTTGCCCCCACCGGGTTTTGAACCCGTTTACTTTATTTATGTGTATGTTTGTGTAATGAATGCGAGCGTTTGTACCCTAGTCATGGTTGTTCATAAAATCAAATCAAATCAAAATAATCTTTATTCAACATAGACCTTTACAGGCACTTATTGACGTAGAAACAAACAAAAAAAAAAGCTTAAAAAAAACAAAAACCTTGTCCGTTCGTTCGGAAACTGGGAGAGCCTTCTCGACAAGAACAGGCAAGAAACTCTGAAGAACATCTATTTGTATCAAAAATATAATGTATAATATATGTACGTCTATCCGTTACCTTAGATCCCATAACACAAGCCTTACAGAGTTATTTATTATTTTCTAGCTGTGCCCACGACTTCGTCTGCGTGAAATCTTAATTTTAGGAGCATTTTTAATGACTGAGAGTGTTATAAACATAAGAGCGCCGTAACAAACGTAAACAAATATAATCAGAAAGTCAGAGAGTCAACCATAGAGATATGCTGTTGTGGGATATTTTTTATATAATTTTAAGGAGAACATTTCCGTCTTACATGATTTCTGTACAGCTTTAACCACTAAAGTTGTACACGCGACGGAAGCTTAAAACATGGAGTAACTTCTCCTGTTTTCCCAACATTTCCCTTCACTGCTCTGCTTCTACTGATTGTTGCGTTATGAAAAGTATACTATAACCAGCTCAGGAGTATGAAAAATAATTATACCAAGTTTCGTTAAAATCTGTCGAGTAGTTTTAATTTCTATAACGGTTATACATACAGACAGACAAAAATTTTTGTGATTCCATTTTTGGCATCAGTATCGAACCGTTATCACCCCCTGACAGTTATTTTGGAAATATATTTCATGTACAGAATTGACCTCTCTACAGATTTATTAAAGGTATAGATAGGAGCAAAATGTTATGTGTAAAGGCGATTTCACGAAATCGTTAACAATAAAACATGGTCTACGTGCACATAACGTACCGCCACTTCGTACACTATGCCGTAGCCACGTAGGGACGCCACCCCGGGGAGCGCGCATTCTCAGGATGCCTTTGCTAGCTCCCCGCTCGGTATGCGCTCCTGGTAATCACGCGGCTGTACGGCGACTAATTAAGATAAATACGGAATAGTTGCGCATTCGAATGGATGGGTCTTATTTACGGAAACCGCGTCTGTGTTTATTTTCAGAAAAAAATCAAACTCGATAGTCCGTAGTTCGAGTTGTACACCGGTTTCAAGGTGAGGTCCCGGGTTCGAGTTCCGGTGGTGTCTTCGCATTCATGCGAACACCTTAGTCATGGCTGTTAATATATATTTATACATGTATAATATATGTATGTCTATCCGTTAGTTACCCTAGATCCCATAACACAAGCAGAATTATTTATTTATTTAGATCGAAATTAACGTCAAAATTACACTCGCACTGTTATTTTCAAATCAGAAAATGACAGTGCGAGCTTTCGTTTGCAAAAGATATCTTGCAAAACTTTGTACAGCGCCCCTAGCGGCACGCAATTGTACTATTCCTTCATATATTAAACTGACACGACTTCTGCAGTTTACTGTACGTCAAATATCTATCGAAAACGATAGCAAACCCATGGTATAGCTACAGATCTCCCATAAATGGTTTGAACCAACAGATAGTATTTGCAATCTGCGGATAAGTTATTGAAACATTTAAACACAAATTTGCATTGAAATCGCGATCTTGAATGGTTCAGGAGACGTATTTTTGAATCATTAGACGTGAATTTGGAATTCGAATACGAATACAAATCGTGCGCGAAATTATTTTCTATTGCTTACAATTTTACAGATTTTTTAATCACTCGAATTCAGTTGTTGTCATTAAAAACAAATTCATAATTAGATTCTGTTTCACGCAGAAAAAATAAAAATAAAAACAACAAAAATTAAAATATATGTAATCAAACAATATTTATTTATTATTATGTACCTATTTACAAGCTTTACATTAACCAGAGTAAATTTATCACTGTCAACGTCACTTCAGCGTTGGATATTCTACTAGTAGAAATCAAAAACGAGTGAGTTGAATTGTTTGGGATACTGCCGCCGACCGATTTCCTGAATCGTGCGTCATGGAGGGGACTTGCTTTCCATCCCCACCATTTCACTTTCGGCCGCGGTATTTTCGAACAGTTACGACATGGGAAGCTTCAGAACAAGAGCGTATACTTTCATTAAAAGGCCGGCAACGCGCTGATGATACCTCTGGTGTTGTTTGTGCTATGGGCGGCGGTGATCACTTACCATCAGGTGACCCGTTGGCTCGTTTGCCTGCTCTAATATAAAAAAAAAACCAATCGTTGCACAACGCACGAAATGAAAGTTCAGAAATAGTGAATTCGGTAATTCGTATACGAATCTCACGATTTCGAATGCGAATTGGTTTTCTATTGTTTCAAAAATTCGTCTTCAGTTCAGTTGTTTTGATGTAAAAACACACACAGACATACCCACAGAGTTACTTTCGCATTTGTAATATTAGTAAGGATAATTTCCCGAAACAAAACGATTTATCAATAACGCTGTCACTGCACTTTTTTTTTAATATACAGAGCGCTGCCATAAAATATTTTTTTCACCGTGGAAACATTGGAACACTGTGTTCCCAGTTCCTATCGGGTGGATCGAAGCGCGCGACGGGGGGTGCAATCAGAGATGGCGCCTGCGCAACGGAAAATCTCAGATGTCTTGCCTATCAGATACAATCGCGTGTAAACGTATTTTTGAATCATTAGATGTGAATTTGGAATTCGAATACGAATACAAATCGTGCGCGAAATTATTTTCCACTGCTTACAATTTATAGATTTTTAAATCAATCGAATTCAGTGTCATTAAAAACAAATTTTTAATTAGACTCCGTTTCACGTAGAAAAATTAAAAATCACAACAATAAAAACAAAAAAACCGGCGATGACCCACACGTGAAACGGATCACTGTCAACTTCAGCGTTGGATATTCTACTAGTAGAAATCAAAAAGGAATGGGTTGAACCACTCGTTGCACAACGCACGAAATGAAAGTTCAGAAATAGTGAATTCGTATACGAATCTCACAATTTCAAATGCGATTTGGGTTTCTATTGTTTCAAAAATTCGTCTCCAGGTCTAAATACGATAATCTTATATATAAAAATGAATCGCATAATGTGTTGGTAAGCGCATAATTCAACAACGCCTGAATCAATTTGGCCAATTCTTTTTTAAAATGTTCGTTGAAGTTCAAGGATAGTTTTTAAGGGAAAATTTCGAATAATTATCGGAAAAATTCTAAAAACAGCCCTTTTATTTTCCCATGCAAACGTTTTCTAACTAAAACGTACAGTCGAATTGAGCTTTATTGTTATTGTATAAAGTTCATATTGCAAGCACTCACTGTTGTCTAAGCAATGAAGGTGTGTTCCTAACATCAAAGAGTCAATTTGCGCTTTATTAACGCTACATATAGTTGAAATTCAATCATATCTATCAAAACAGTGTGCGTGCGTGCGTTGGAGCACAGAATACATCGTTGGAGGATTTAATGTCACGTTCCAAAATTGAATAGCCACAAAATGTAATAGTAAATCGGTTCTGAATTCATAGATCGATCATCTCAACATGAATATTATAAATGCGAAAGTTTGTAAATATGGACAGATGCTTGTTACTCGTTCACGTATTAACTACTGAATGGATTTTAATAAAACTTTACATTAATAAGCTCACATACCAGAATAGGCTACAATTTATATAGCTTTCTGCCCGCGGCTTTGCCCGCGTGGATTTCGGGATTGGGTCTATAGGTTAAGGGTATGCGCGGAAGTCGGTTTATGGCGCAAAGGTTTTATCGCGCTTCATGTGGGACTATCCGTTTTTCCGAGATAAAAAATACCGCAAAACCTTGCTCCACTCTATCTATGATGAAAATCGCATGAAAATCTGTGCAGTAGTTTTTGATCGAAGCCTTTATTGCGCTTCCCGTGGGATCTGTCGATATACCCGGGATAAAAAGTAGCCTATTATTTAATCCAGACTTTTATCTTTACGTCTGCAAAATTTCAAAGCAATCGGTTCAGTAGTTACGGCGTGAAAGCGGAACAAACAAACAAACTCACTTTCCGATTTATAATACTAGTAAGAGTTATGTGAATCGTCCAAAATCTGATAAGTGTCCTGCGCAGACGAAGTCGCAGGCATCAGTTAGTATTTAAATAAATAGATAATGCGTATGTTTAGATAGACGTTTTAAGTGACAAGCGATGATAAGAGTGAGTAATGAATATCAGGGGATGTCTGAAAGTAGCCGCTATTGTTGAAAAATAGAGAAGAAAGGCTTTCATGAATAGGGAATTAATCTCTTTTTTGAAAATAATCTTAATTTGATCCTTGCGTGTCAGTAAATCATATACTAAAAATATAAAAATTTTATACACTCATTAAGTACTATAAAAATTGCATTAAAATTTAATATTTTCAAATTTCGCGCGTAATTAGACGAAGGCGCTGCACGAGTTGTTACTCTGTAGCGATGACGTCAATACGGCATGTAAATAATAAACAAAGCTCTCTGTTTGATGCTATGTATATTCATAATTTAAAAATGAGTTATTATCTTTTATATATAAACAACTAATAAAGGAATAATAATAAAATAGTAATACTGACATGGATGTTTTAATACTCCGTAACTCGGCAGAACAAAAGTCGGGATTTGCAGCATAGAAATTTCCGACCATTAATGCATTCATTATGTCTGCGACACAGTTCTGAACTATTGCAGACATTATCGTTTTACTTTAAGTTTATGTATATATATTGCTTATGTTCCAATAAAAGATTTTCAATTTTTTGAAAATTTTTGGTAAATTCGCACTATCTCCTTTTACAAAACTGCTTTCCATAGTGTGATTTACGTGCGATTTCAATTTAACTTACGTATTTATAACGTTCTCTTACATTAAAAAGCAACCTACAAACTTCTTTTTTTATTGTTTTGCGGCTTTATACGTACTATGATTCATAATGACATTGACACGCATAAGTTTACAGTACCTTATGACGTCACGACATGGCGGCCTATGTTTCGCTCTTGTTTTACGTATAGATTAAAAAGTGAATACTTTGAAACTAATTTTTATATTATTTTTGTTATTTTATGTACTTAAACATGATGGTTCCGACTATTTAATGCATAAGCTATCATAGTTATATGCTTTTAGATCTTTTCTAATATAGAGGGAAGTACCCTATTAAGAAGAGAGAATTAGTAACACCGAAGAAACGATGGATGATGGACCGTCTGAATGATGATATGTTGAAGTAGGGAGTGAGTCGAAATGGCGAGTGATGGAGAAGGACTGGGAGAGGAAGGCATGTTGCATGTAATATTGCCAGCCTGCTGCTGCACACATGCCAACCTGCAGCTGCGTATCTACCAGCCTGCTGCGGAATACCTGCCAGCCTGCCGCTGAATATCTGGCAGCCTGCTGTATACTTGTCAGCTTACTGCTACCTTGTCTGCTTAGTACCTTTTTCCTTCTCTGCCATTTAATTATTATTGTTTGTAATTTAAATTTAATTCTTAAGTTTTGGCCGTGCTGTTTTTATAATTCTTTTAATATATTAGTTTCTTGTATTTATCTTTTTACCATTTCCTATTTTGCTCCGTAGCCTTCCGCTACGTGACAATATTTTGCTCAATAGTTTTTATATAAATATTATTTTTATGTCGATATTTCAAAAGAGGGACATAATAATACATCTTCAGAGTTTCTCACCTGTTCTTCTTGAGAAGGCTCTCCTAATTTCCATATGTCAATACCTCGCGTTAAGATCAATATCAAACTAATATCCTAAAAGATTGCAAAGAAAACCAGTCGTGTCGACCCATCTTAATGTGGTACGTGGACAGGAGAATGACGATTCCTGAATACACTAATAGAAAATCCTGAATAGACTAATAGACGGACACAAATACACTTCACTATCACATATCAAATTAAAACATTCGTAATTAAAAAAAATAACTATACGTTAACGATACAGACAGGTCTTTTTTCAAATCTTTATCACTGGCTACAATCAGAATGGAACAGAATGCAGACACGACAGGTAGCCTGTTGGGTATTTAAAAAAAAACGTAGTCTCCCCACGTAATATGATCCTTAAAACCGCTCGGTTAAGGTTCAAGATTGTTTCAGCAGCAACACGAACAGATGTCATGTATCTCTGGCTGTCATAATGACGTAACATGTTTATTGACATACGGGGACCTGTCATCGCTGACGTGACGCTGCACACTTTTATTGATTAGAAATATTTTTATTGCACAACATAGGTACATAAAAATAAAGTACAAACGGCGTACTCCAACCGCCAATGTGATGAGGGTGAACGTTGTCTTGTGATATGAGCTAGATCATCATTAAGACTTTTTAAATAATCCAATTCCAATTTTTTTCCAAATTCTTTATTCACATTAACAGACACGAGACACAATATAAATTAATCTTATAGGTACGGGGACACAAAAATAATGCATGCAGAAACTTAAAAAAAAAAAAAAAAATAAGAATAGAATTAAGGTTTAAGTGAAGTCTCGCGACTGCTGTGTGAAAGGGTACCTAGATCAGCATGAGGTTAGTGAAACTAACGCTGATTTTCATCTAGGCCCCATGACCTCGGTTGACATGTGGATGCCAGAACGGCAATACATCTCCCACACATAACAAAAACGTTGGCGAAAACTCACAAAGTTGTTGATGAGCTTAAGTACCTACTTACAGCCGAGTTTACAAAAGACTACAGTTTTGTTAAGAAAAACGAGGCAAACATACACAATAAAATATCACGTAGGTAGTGATTGATTGTAGAACTCATAACAATTTAAATTAATTTTAACAATACAATACAAATTTTAAAATATGTATTTAATGATAATTCGAAATATAATTATTACAAAATTTAGTATATCAATTCTTAATTCACTTTCACTAAATATAGGTCTATAGTATTTTAAATCAATATAATCGAATAAGCAAACAAACGGAAACCCAATGGAATACTAGCTAAATAAAAGAAATATCATTATGTTTTAAATTTCCTAGCTGTCTTTGGGCACTGATTAAATGTTGACGTAATCGGTCCTTGAAAGTCTGTTTGGCTTTACAGTTCCTTATCGGGGGAGGTAGATTATTCCAAATTTTAGATGCTGCATAACGGACACTACCTCTGAAAGATGCAGATTTATGCGGTTCAGTATCTAATCGTGAATTAAGCACACAGTAGCAACCCTAACATAGCCAATACGAATCACATGTTATTGCTAATGGAATATACCTACTTCGCGGCGACGTTCCAAAACGCGATTATGGCAGTAAATCCAATCGCCGCATACAATATTGAGGAATTAACGCGATTAGAATTCGTGTAAAGCGTAAATTCTTGTGGCATTAAGCGCGTAAAGAGGTCGGGGACGTGTCAACGATTATGGAAATAAAACGCGAAGTTTAGGCGTTCCTCGTGTCAGTTATTGCCCACTGCCATAAACAAGAGATTGCGCATCTTTTTGCGCAAACAAAAGAGTTACAGTGGCACAGATCATTCGATTTCTAGTGTAGGAGCTGAGACGGGCTCTAGAACGAAATCAACAACACTTCATCACTACATAGTAAAAAACCGGCCAAGTGCGAGTCGGACTCGCGCACCGAGGGTTCCGTACAAACCTGCAAGGTTTACAAAGTTCGTTCATTACGACAATCGAGTCATAACTATGGTATTTTTATTGCAAAATGAAATTCATAACATTACAATGGGGAAAGATGGAGGAGCATAAATTTAAGACAAAGATCTCTTAAAAAAGTAATAAGTTTATATTTATTAAAAAATATATATTTTGTAATGTAACTAAAAATTTAAGGTTTTCGGAATTTTTCCTTTATGTGTGCTATAAAACGTTGCTTCATGCCAAATTTCAAGATTCTAGGTCGACTGGAAGTACCCTTTAGGTTTTGATTCCCTTGCGAGTACTTGCGAGTTTCAAAATATGCAGCTTAAATTGCTGGTTCTTTCGATTGCGTTGACATAGAAGTTTGATTTTGTTACAGCTTAAAGGTATTATAGACCTAAGTATTTGGTATGAATTTCAATTTAATACCTCTACGCGTTTATGAGGAAATGGGTAGTAAGTTTAAAATTATTAAAAAATATATATTATGTGATGTAACTAAAAATTTATGGTTTTCGTAATTTTTCCTTTATCTATGCTATAAGACGTTGCTTCGTACCAAATTTCAAGATTCTGAGTTCACGGGAAGCACCCTGTAGGTTTTGATTCCCTTGCAAGTGTCGAAAATTTGCGGCATAAACGGCTGTATCTTTTGATTGCGTTGGCTTAGAAGTTTGATTTTTTCACAGCTTCAAGGGACAGTAGACCTGAGTAATTGATATAAATTTCAGCTTCATACCTCCACGCGTTCCTGAGAAAAAGGGTCTTGACAGACGGACGGACAGACGGACAACAAAGTGATCCTATAAGGGTTCCGCTTTTTCCTTTTGAGGTACGGAACCTTAAAAAACAAAGTCGCTTTCTCTGTCCCTATATCCCTATGTATGCTTAAATCTTTGTAACTACGCAACGGATTTTGATGCGGTTTTGTTAATGGCTAGAGTGATTGATGAGGAAGGTTTATATGTATAATAACATCCATAAAATAGTGGAAAAATACTGTTATTTTTGAGGTTTCTAATGTGATGTCGTAAACAATTACATTTATCCGCGTACATTGCAAACGATTACTTATATACAACGTTCACAGTTTTTCTCAGTATCAGCGTTGCACCCGTGCGAAGCCGGGGCGGGTCGCTAGTATTGTATATATTAAAACTTATTGTTTGCTGCATAATTTTTGTGAATGGAATGAAGGTTTTTTCTTTGCCAAATTCCTATGCATGGATGCGGTCCACAATTTGCTGTCATCGCTGGCGTACGCGCTCACGTGCGCGAGCTCTGTGCTAGGTACCTATTCTCTTTCGAGTTGGTTGCATTATATGATAATGTCATTGAATACGTCAAATCACTTACAAATTTGTGGTTTGAAAGAGGATATCGTGACAAGAATAGAGAAAGGGATGCTTGGGTGGTTTGGGCATGTGGAACGGATGGATGAAAGTAGACTGACCAAAATGATTTATGAAGCTGGAGTGAGTGGAGATACGGGACGAGGAAGACCTAGGCGAACATATTTCGAACAAATCGAAAGTGTCCTCAAAAAAGGCCAGGTCAGAAGTAGCCGCAATCGTCGAGCATGTATGAGGAATGTTATGAAAGTAGATGAAGCGAAAGAGATATGTAAAGACCGTAGCAAGTGGAAAGACGTAATCTCTGCCTACCCCCATGGGAAAAAGGCGTGAGTGTATGTATGTATGTACTTACAAATTTTAGATTTGATAATTAATATATTTGTGAAATAAAACAGACATTTGTATTTAAGACTTAGAAAATACTGAAATTAGATAATTAGTACAATTACTTTTTTTAGTTACTTCTTTTTTCTCGTGATATTATTGTGTTCTGGCCTATATGTGCGCATTTGTCTTGGCTTACTATCTAGTCTATAAGTATTTATATCTATTTATGTTTTATAATGATAGTAATCTGTTTAATGTCATTCTCAATAGTCGAGTAGTTAGTACATCGGTTTCAAGGCGTCACCATCTCTGAGGTCCCGGGTTCAAGTCCCAGTGGGGGCAGATGTTTGTGTGATGAATTTGGGCATTAGTAACTTAGTCATGGCTGTTAATATAAATTTCTATCAAAAATATTTACATATGTATAATATATGTATGTCTATCCGTTACCCTAGATCCCATAACACAAGCCTTACAGAGCTTACTCTGGGCTAGGCTAATTGGTGAAAGTGTAAGGAATATTTATAACTTATATATTTATAAATAGAGCATATGATCGTTAACAACAAATGGACCGGATTCCGTTATGCTATATTATTTATGTCGTGATCATATGTTAACAAACATAAAACCAAAATCACACATAAATGCAAAGGAAAGTAGCCCATTCCACCATATAAATAACGATACTTATAAATTTCCAATATTTTGCAAACCGACCATAAGTTGACAATAATTTGATAGGCAACTCTCTTCGCGAAGCTTCCACAAACAGTTGGTTAGAGGCAGCCAGAGCGCTACACGTAACGGTAGATTAAAAAATGTGTCCGGAAAGTGTATATGAAAAACTGTGTATATGAAAATGTTTGAAGTATGACTTTGGTATGAAAAAAACTAAGACAAGAGAGTTTTTCTGAGTCGTTCTAAATGCGATATACAATACAGTCGAAACGATAACTACCTTCATTTTTAAGAACAGGCAGCGCACTGTCTCCATAACTTAATTATGCAATAACCGTTTGCATATAAATCGCGTACGCCGATACCAAATTTAGGACCGCACCTGTGACATTTGTAGCTGTCAATTTTGTTTTAGATCTAATCATAGCCGCTGAAATAGTACATATAGACCTCAAACATCACCCACTAACAGCCAATGTACCACCAATTCATCAGTACATCGACATTTAAACCATAAAATTCTGGTTAATAAATCGCCATCGGCCCATAGAGCTCGGAGCGGGGACTCCGGGGCACCGCAACGTGCCTAATTAAAACCGGGCATTAGCATAAACAAATAAAATGCCCCATTACGAATTCAATTTACAATCTTCGAAAACGGTTGAATTAGTCGCAGTAAATAATATCGCCGGCCACAGCTCCGTTGGATAATGGCGTCCCGGCGTAGGACACAGGCTGAAGCGGACGATGGAAATATTTCGAATAATAAATGATAATTGAATAACACATGGAGTGTTAAATCTTTGACAGTTTAATGAGAAAGCAAGACAAGATATTACACATATATAAGAATTTCCTCCATAGTTTGGTAGTAACTATGGAACAAAGCAGAAGTAGGACCACCAACCGTCAATGTAATGAGGGTGAACGTTTTGTCGTGTAATATGAGGTAGATCATCATTAAGGCTTTTTGAATCATTTTTAATTAAGCACACAGTAGCAACCCTAACATAGCCAATACGTTTCATAAGTTATTTCTAATGGAACATACCTTCTTCGCGGCGACGTCCCAAAACGCGATTATGGCAGTAAATCCAATCGCCGCATACAGTATTGAGGAATTAACGCGATTAGGATTGCGTTCATTGAGTAACACATGGAGTGTTAAATCTTGAACAATTAAATATGGAAGCAAGACAAAATAGTATAGAAATGTAAGAATATGTTAATATTAACTTTAAGTACAATATGTCAATTAAAACCCTACCTTAAAGCATAAGCGATAAGAATTGAATTGAACATTTATTTGACAATTACATAGATTTAGAAGCACAAGAACTCGACGATACAAAAAAAAAGAAATAAAAGAGTGAAAACGAAATGGCCATTGGAACAAATAATAATAAAATGGAAAGTGTGATAAAAAAACACAATGGCTTTGCCGCAGCATATGTTTCCATTGAAAACTGCATAGACAAACAAAAGGATGTTGACCTATTTGGGGTAAAAACATTAATATAACTTCGACTTTGATTACATTTCGATCTAATTTTTCTTACAAATTTGGTTCTAATTTACCATTCGAATTTCAATTTCTTGACACAATAAGAAGTATAAAGCCTTTATTTTAAGGACCTATGCTGTAGCCGCAGATGGCTATGTTCAGATTTAGTGCCGTGAGTGTGTTTTTGGAAGGCGCACGAACGGAAGGTTCGACGCCTTGTCTGCTAGCGACCCTGGCACCATTCCAGGGTCGTTAGGGAGAGTCAAAAAGAGTCAACGCAGATTGAGCACGCCAGTAGCTCGGACGCTCAAGAGCGCCGTGTTGTGGGGGAGAATCTACCCGGTACGTGACGGTACCGGTATATGTTGACGGGGAAGTGTGGCCCGGGTCGGTGGACGGAGAGAGGGATTCGTTAGCGCGGGTGATGAGGTCGGGCGGGTCGATTAAAGAGTTTCCATAGACTGCACTGATCGCTTACTCTCGTAACTGGCGCCCGCTCACACACCCGCCAGATGCCTTCATTTGAATACAAGCGAACAAGTGAATATAATATTCCTTCACCTCGTGTCGCCATTTAGGAAGCCAAAGACGGAATAACCAACAAACTATACATCATCTTTTAATGTTCCAAATATCATCTGTTCCATTCCATTGAAATTATTACAAGTTATGCCTTTCGGTCGTAAATTGTGTAGAACGAGCAACGACCTGTTCAACATTACTTTGTTTTCCATTTATTCATAATTCTCCATGTCGAGTGCTTTTTATCGACCAATAGATGTCCATATTGAATATGACAAAATAACTCCCTATATCTTTATACGCTTAATGCAACGCTGTCCTATTTATTTTCGATTTAAATTATTGTTATGTCAGAAAGCGTCAACATCAGTGTCAGCAAGTGTCATTTTACAGTCAACGTGTGTCAATGTTAGTCTATACATAAAATGGATTTCTTATTTTTTTTCCATCGAAGTATTATAGCAGAAAATTAGAATCGAAGCACACCTCTCGACCGACAGGATAATAGAGAAAGATATCTTGGCTTTATTCACTAGCACCACTCATTGAAGCGTCGGCATAATCAGCCTGTCGCGTTATTTCAATGTGTTAAGCTGTTAATTAAGCCCGTTTATGTTATAGTTATTAAGAAAGGAGATGTCCCATATTGGTTTATAGTAACTAATTCGGGTAAATTTGATATATTTGGATAGAAGGCTCTAAAAGAAAGTAATCGCCATAAGTCATGTTATTTTCAAGACCCCCTATTTTTAATAATTCGTATTCTAGTATAATAAAAAATGAAATATCTTTAATGCAATAATTACACATTGCTTAAAAAAATTATCAACAAGCCTTTTAAAAATCTAAATACATACATAATTGCTTTAATGAACCGAATATTTCTAATGTTGAGAAGTTTTTAACTAACAAAATATAGGGACTGCTATGTTACTTAATGTATGTTATCTAGAGCCAGAAAAAAATATTAATAAAAAATCAATTGACAAGTCAGACACCTGCTGTCAATATCATAGTTTTGATTTTATGATTATGATCAGACCAGCAATAGTATATTAATCTGTGACATAGAGTAAGATACCGGTAGTCACAGATTAATAAAAACATCATTAAGGTGTTGCCATATGAAATATTTCTTATAAACATGTTTTATTTATTTAAAAATAATTGGGGGTGGTAAAAATATTTCTTTTATTTGTTTCATACTTCATATTTTTTCGGCTACCAATTTAATGTAGTTTGGTGTTTGTTAGTTAACGCTGATCACAAAAAACCAACCTCCTTGTAATAAGAGGACATCTCCTTTGGTTGATATTGACGGATAGGACACTGACATATTGGACACTGACAGATAGGACACTGACAGATATAACACTGACATATATGACATTGGCACTGAGATTCAATCCACTATACTGCCGTCCTATCTGTACTATCTGCATTGTCAATCACATTTAATAGCAACTCACTTACTAAGTTATTAGAGGTCATAGTGTAAAAGACAGTTTAACCATAAATAAAGGATAAATTTGAAAGAGCGTGAAAATTTAAAAAAATACGTTTCACAGTTTTATTTTAATAAAACCCGAATTGTGTTGGTTGGAAGAAATCTATCTGTACTTTTTACTATTTTTGTTGTTATGTTAAGTTACTAAAGGGTTTAATAATGAATTTAATTTCATTGACTCAATAGTTCTGTTGCCAAATATTCTGACTATAGCAAATAACACAATGAAACTATAGCTTTTATATATTTACTTGAACTTGTTTAAACTTGTAAAGGAAGTTGGGTTCAGACTATTTATCTGAGGCCAGCTTTTAAGGACGATTCTAAATATACAGGAAGGAAAAAAATAACCCTTCCCGGATTTCTTGCACTTTCCAGTACAAGGTCTCCCACCGTAGACTTGTCTTGCTTGTCTTTATTTTATTATTATATTTAACGTGCAAATGTGATTGTAAAAACCTATTTGAAGAATACATTTTTAAATTTTGATAATAAAGAGACAAATAAGTTTTCTTATTTTTTCGGGGATTACACAGACGAAAATATTTTATTACTGTAATTTCGTATAATTCCCACACGTGTAGCGAACAAACGAATCCATCGACGGTGTGTCTGTCTGTTCGCTCGTTCTAAATAACGTCGTACCGGCGGTCGCGGCCGCGGGGCGCCATTGTGCCGCTGTCCGTCGGTGTGTCTCGACTCGACTGGACGGACTGGGCGGTGGTGCTACATGTCGATAATTTTATCGACAAAATAATACTTGCTATATCGATGACTTGACAATGCAATAAATTCACGAAAAAAACATCAAAACCGTATATGTAAGTAATCAATAGTAAATGGTATGCTAGATATCGGTGATTGAAAACGGTTAAATCTTCATTATATTTTATACAATAAATGATAATTTAAAGCAAATTGTACTTTGCATATTGGGGTTGTTTGTAAATATATCTCTTAATAAATAAATAAATGAGAAAGCGTTGCTCGCTTCTCATTTAGTTAAGTTATCAAGTAACTTTTGTCATGACAAAACCTTCCAGTACTACCGAAAAAAAAAATTAATTAAAAATTTTTATTCGTTTTTAATACTAATTAAAAATATTACATTTTTGTGTATGTGCGTGTTTTTTTATTGTATCTGTATAATAGTTATCTTGTAAACTTGTATTATTATCGAGAAATTTATCTTTCCCGTTCCTAGATAATTCCAGGGGTGTGTTCCATACACCCCTAGGCAGAGGACACCAGTCTACTGAGATCAGGGAGCATAAAGGAAGAAATCCTGGTGTTATCCACCAGCTCGCCGGAGCTTCGTTATTATCGGTCCGTCGCGTAATTCCAACCCCTTTAGGTGTTCACCACATATCAGATCACCTCTATACGAGCAGGTTAGATTTAATTTTACTAAAAATTGATTTTATACTTATATTTACATTTACAAGTTGAACCTGGGGCAATAGCAGAGAATAAGAATTTATTTCCAAACTGAATTATAAGTAACTAGCTTTCTGCCCGCGGCTTCGCCTGCGTGGATTTCGGGATTGGGTCTATGGAGGGTTAAGGGTCATAGCTTTTGCCCACGGCTACATATGCGCGGAAGTCGGTTTATGGCGCGAAGGTTTTATCGCGCTTCCCGTGGGAATATCCGTTTTTTCAAAATAAAAAATACCGCAAAACCATGCTCTAGAATCACTCTATCTATTGATGAAAAACGGATGAAAATCTGTGCAGTAGTTTTTGAGCGAAGCCTTTATTGCGCATCCCGTGGGACCTGTCGATTTTTCCGGGATAAAAAGTAGCCTATGTTACTCGGGGATAATGTAGCTTTCCAAAGGTGAAAGAATTTTTGAAATCGGTTCAGTAGTTTCGGAGCCTATTCATTACAAACAAACAAATCTTTCCTCTTTATAATATTAGTATAGATATGGACATAACATTTTTTTTTGTTTCCGTTTCTCGGGAACAACACAATCAATTGTAAACGTAAAGTATATCTTCTCCAGGCAATATAATACAGATTATAATACAAAAACGGGATTTACATACAGGATAGGTGTAGAAATTAGAATGGCCAAAATACAGCATAGATTCAATTCTTAAATCATTCCAGCACCAATCAATTTCTGATATATTTTATTAAGTTTCAGAGAGAGATTTGTGAAATGTAACTAAATACATTGTCATTAAACTATTTCTAAATGCAAACGCAAGTTGTCGACAACGAAATTCATTTATAAAACATCGACAACGAAGCAAGACAGGTCACATCACTACCGTGGCGCCCCTGTCAGGAGCGTGCCCTGCGGGGCGGCATTGTTGCCGTACCTAAGTGCCTCATATTTGGTTACCAGCATATATCGATATAACGACAGAACACTTTTGCAAACATCACTAGTGACAGTACTTGACGAACAATTTTCAACGTTATTCCATAGGAAAATAAAGTCGCAATTCCTTTAACGATCACGTTGGAGTTGAACACATTCGATATTGGACGTGTAAAAATGATATAATTTCATTTTATTCCAGTAAACCTTCTTGAATGACCGAAACTTGTAATAAATTAAACGCACAAAAGACTCGAGTCACACCTTATTTCTGTGTCGTTTTATCGTGCGATTGTCTCGTCTTTGTGTTGGGATCCGTTTGTTTTTGTGTAATAACTTTGAGGGTGAAATATATATGTTAATAATAAATTAATAAAAACAGTATGTAGATTTATTGATACGCTTCGTAATTTAGGGCGGTGATAAAGCTTGGTAAGTTTATCGACGTATCGATAAAAGTTGGCAAGGTTAATCGAAATGTTTTTTACTAATTTGCCGCCTCCGTTGTAACGGGGATAAAAGGCGGGATATATTTCCTTACAGTAAAAATTGTAATATAGTCTCCCTTAGCACTAAAATCCGGCCAGATGTTCTCATCAGTTTCCCACAGGAAAAATATATTTTCTGGTGGTGAAATTCTTTCTCTGTCTTTTTCCGCGTCTCAAACTATCCGTATTCGAACTTCATTATTATTAGCCTACTCAATTAACAAACTCCGGCACTTGACAAGAATAAAGTATGTGTAAGTGTTGAAGCGATTAAAATGGAATTTGGTACGGGCTATGTCGTATCTTGAAATAAGAGATGAAACTTTGTTTGGATGAATGTGATTTTTAAGGTAAAATATCTTTTAACTTATTTTTTACGCTTTTCATTAGTTATAAATAAATACGTTAAGTTAAATATACAAGTTGAATTTGTAAAAATGTTACTCTAAAGATTTTAATACAGCATTAATTGTTATCAATTTGATTACATTTGCATTTTATATAAATCAATATGGCCCTTTAAACATGTTATTTAAATTAACATTTTCGAAGATTACGATTAGATTTTAGAAGATCATAGAAATGTGTGGATGTGCTGTGACAGAATTGCTGTTGCGGATTTGTCAGGCGCACTAGACGGATATCATAGAAGTGTGTGGATGTGCTGTGACAGAATTGCTGTTGCGGATTTGTCAGGCGCACTAGACGGATATCATAGAAGTGTGTGGATGTGCTGTGACAGAATTGCTGTTGCGGATTTGTCAGGCGCACTAGACGGATGTCATAGAGATGTATGGATGCGCTGTGACAGTATTGCTATTGCGGATTCGTCAGGCGCACCATCTGGATGTCATAGAAATGTGTGGATGCGCTGTGACAGAATTGCTATTGCGGATTCGCCAGGCGCACTAAATGGATGTCATAGAGATTTGTGGATGCGCTGTGACAGAATTGCTGTTGCCGATTCGCCAGGCGCACTAGACGGATGTCATAGAAATTTGTGGATGTGCTGTGACAGAATTGCTATTGTGGATTCGCCAGGCGCACTAGACGGATGTCATAGAGATGTGTGGATGCGCTGTGACAGTATTGCTATTGCGCATTCGCCAGGCGCACTAGCTAGATGTCATAGAAATGTGTGGATGCGCTGTGACAGTATTGCTATTGTGCATTCGTCAGGCGCACTAGCTGGATGTCATAGAGATGTGTGGATGCGCTGTGACAGAATTGCTATTGCGGATTCGTCAGGCGCACTAGACGGATGTCATAGAAATGTGTGGATGCGCTGTGACAGTATTGCTATTGCGGATTCGCCAGTTGTACTAGAGGGGTGTCATAGAGCACTGACCTCCGGGTCGATGGCCTTGTAGGCGGGGTCGTCGTCGTCCACCTCGAAGTAGAGCTCGGCCGAGGTGAGCGACAGCGTGCCCGGCGCCGCCAGCCCCGGCGCCACCAGCTGCGCGCGCGTGCTGATGTTCACCGGCCCTGCCAACCGACCGCGCCGTTACTAACTATCTACCAGGTACCACCAGCCGCGTCGTGACCGGTGGCTGAGAGTGGCTGAGATGGATACACCTACGAGGCTGGCGACTAGGTCCCTCTCGTTCACCAGTCGCGTCGTGACCTGTGGCTGAGAGTGGCTGAGATGGATACACCTACGAGGCTGGCGACCAGGCCCCTCTCGTTCACCAGCCGCGTCGTGACCTGTGGCTGAGAGTGGCTGAGATGGATACACCTACGAGGTTGGCGACCAGGCCCCTCTCGTTCACCAGCCGCGTCGTGACCTGTGGCTGAGAGTGGCTGAGATGGATACACCTACGAGGTTGGCGACCAGGCCCCTCTCGTTCACCAGCCGCGTCGTGACCTGTGGCTGAGAGTGGCTGAGATGGATACACCTACGAGGTTGGCGACCAGACCCCTCTCGTTCACCAGCCGCGTCGTGACCTGTGGCTGAGAGTGGCTGAGATAGGTGTACCGCGAGTTCGGTGTCTAGGTTCAACTCCACCAGCAGCTTGGCGTCATCCACCAGCCGCGTCATGCACTGTGGCTGACAGTGGCTGGGATGGGTGTACCTGCGAGGTCGGCTTCCATGTCCCGCTCATCCACCGGCGGCTCGGTGTCGTCTACCAGCTGCGTCGTGCACTGTGGCTGAGAGTAGTTGAGATGGGTGTACCTGCAAGGTCGGTGTCCATGTCCCACTCGTCCATTAGCGGCTCGGTGTCGTCTACCAGCCGCGTCTGACCTGTGGCTGAGAGTGGCTGACATGAGTGTACCTGCTAGGTCGGCTTCCAGGTCCCGCTCATCCACCAGCGGCTCGGTGTCGTCCACCACCTGCGTCGTGCACTGTGGCTGAGTGTAGCTGAGATGGGTGTACCTGCAAGGTCTGTGTCCATGTCCCACTCGTCCATTAGCAGCTCGGTGTCGTCTACCAGCTGCGTCTGACCTGTGGGTGAGAGTGGCTGAGATGGGTGTACCTGCGAGGCTGGCGACCAGGCCCCTCTCGTTCACCAACCGCATCGTGACTTGTGGCTGAAAGTGGCTGAGATGGATACACCTACGAGGCTGGCGACCAGGCCCCTCTCGTTCACCAGCCGCGTCGTGACCTGTGGCTGAGATGGATACACCTATGAGGCTGGCGACCAGGCCCCTCTCGTTCACCAGCCGCGTCGTGACCTGTGGCTGAGAGTAGCTGAGATGGGTGTACCTGCAAGGTCGGTGTCCATGTCTCACTCATCCATTAGCGGCTCGGTGT
The DNA here is from genome assembly GCA_036419045.1 of Scirpophaga incertulas. Lineage (NCBI taxonomy): Eukaryota > Metazoa > Arthropoda > Insecta > Lepidoptera > Crambidae > Scirpophaga > Scirpophaga incertulas. The sequence continues at coordinate 40,718,504 of CM071627.1, forward strand.
CGTCTACCAGCCGCGTCTGACCTGTGGCTGAGAATGGCTGAGATGGGTGTACCTGCGAGGTCGGCGACCAGGTCCCGCTCGTTCACCAGCCGCGTCTGACCTGTGGCTGAGAGTGGCTGAGATGGGTGTACCTGCGAGGTCGGCGTCCAGGTCCCGCTCATCCACCAGCGGCTCGGTGTCGTCTACCAGCTGCGTCGTGCACTGTGGCTGAGAGTAGTTGAGATGGGTGTACCTGTAAGGTCGGTGTCCATGTCCCACTCGTCCATTAGCGGCTCGGTGTCGTCTACCAGCCGCGTCTGACCTGTGGCTGAGAGTGGCTGAGATGGGTGTACTGCTAGGTCGGCTTCCAGGTCCCGCTCATCCACCAGCGGCTCGGTGTCGTCCACCACCTGCGTCGTGCACTGTGGCTGAGTGTAGCTGAGATGGGTGTACCTGCAAGGTCTGTGTCCATGTCCCACTCGTCCATTAGCGGCTCGGTGTCGTCTACCAGCTGCGTCTGACCTGTGGGTGAGAGTGGCTGAGATGGGTGTACCTGCGAGGCTGGCGACCAGGCCCCTCTCGTTCACCAACCGCGTCGTGACCTGTGGCTGAGAGTGGCTGAGATGGATACACCTACGAGGTTGGCGACCAGGCCCCTCTCGTTCACCAGCCGCGTCGTGACCTGTGACTGAGAGTGGCTGAGATGTATACACCTACGAGGCTGGCGACCAGGCCCCTCTCGTTCACCAGCGCGCCGTGACCTGTGGCTGAGAGTGGCTGAGATGGATACACCTACGAGGTTGGCGACCAGACCCCTCTCGTTCACCAGCCGCGTCGTGACCTGTGACTGAGAGTGGCTGAGATGTATACACCTACGAGGCTGGCGACCAGGCTCCTCTCGTTCACCAGCCGCGTCGTGACCTGTGGCTGAGAGTGGCTGAGATGGATACACCTACGAGGTTGGCGACCAGGCCCCTCTCGTTCACCAGCCGCGTCGTGACCTGTGGCTGAGAGTGGCTGGGATGGGTGTAACTGCGAGGTCGGCTTCCAGGTCCGCTCAGCACCAGCGGCTCGGTGTCGTCTACCAGCTGCGTCGTGCACTGTGGCTGAGAGTAGTTGAGATGGGTGTACCTGCAAGGTCGGTGTCCATGTCTCACTCGTCCATTAGCGGCTCGGTGTCGTCTACCAGCCGCGTCTGACCTGTGGCTGAGAGTGGCTGAGATGGGTGTACCTGCGAGGTCGGCGTCCAGGTCCCGCTCGTCCACCAGCAGCTCGGCGTCGTCCACCAGCTCGGCGGCCGGCGCCAGTTGTGCCCCCCGAGCTCCGACACCCAACCGCCCTGACAGTTCCACCGAGCTCTGCACGAATAGAAATGTTTAAAAGCAAGGATAAGTTTTTCCTCCTTTTTCAATTAGAAGCTGGCTTCAGATAAACAGTCTGAACCCAACTTCATTTACAAATTTCATTGTGCTATTTATTACAGTCAAAATATTTGCCAATGTAACTATTGAGTCGTCAAAATAAAATCCGAGCATTGTTATGATTCATCATCACAGCTCATATTGTTATATATGTCTATCCGTTACCCTAGATCCCATAACACAAGCTTTACGCGTAAGCTTCAAGCGTAAGACAACAGAGGTTATCTCTGGCTGTTTGACGACAAGAGGAAAGCCAAATTACTTAAAAATTGTCCATCAAAACATACAAGGCTTTCCTGGCAAAGATTTAGAAATTAATTTGTTTTTAATTTGTGAAAATATTGACATATTATGTGTTACCGAGCATTGGCTGAAAAACTATGAATCAATTACATTTGATAACAATTATAGCATTGTAAGCTCATTTACTAGACAGTATGCAATAAGAGGTGGTTCTCTAATTATATTAAATAATATATTGCGTTGCAAAGAACGTAAAGATGTAGTGTCGCTGTCAATTGAAAGAATTATTGAAATATCGTGTGTGGAACTTGATGATCTTATAATAGTTTGTATATATAGACCCCCAACTGGAAACTATCTAGAATTTGAAGCTGCAATGGAGGATGTTTTACAGTTAGTATGCAGAAAAAATAAGAATGTAGTTGTATGTGGCGATTTCAATATCAATATCTTAGATTTATCACCTTTGTCCAACAAGTTTATCAATTTATTTAAATCATTTGATTTGCATTATGTATTTAATCAACCAACTAGAGTAACACCCACATCGGCTACTTGCTTAGACAATATCTTCTGTAATTGCAAAGTGTATGAATATGCTATTATAAATTGTATCAACTCTGACCATAGTAGCCAGTTAGCTTGTATTGAGCACCATCATGTAAATTCTGAAGTGGAAATAGTTTGTAGGCCTATAACTAATGGTAGGTTATGTAAATTTAAAAAGAAAATAACGTCTCAAATCACATCTTTGCCGGCGACAAATGGAGATGCCAATTATGTATATAATAACTTATTTAATTTAGTTAAAAAAGAAAGCAAAGAAATATTCCCACAAAAAGTTGTAAAATTAAAAAACAAAATGAAATTCTGTGATTGGGCTACACCCGGTATATATAAAAGCAGGCGTAAGCTATTTGAACTTTATGCTTTAAAATCAACTTCTATTGACCCTGCCTTCATTGATTATGTAAGCCAATACTCAAAAACTTTTAAAAAAGTTTGTTTGTCTGCCAAGTCTTTATACATATCAAACAAAATAAATTTGTCTAAAAATAAAGTTAAGACCACGTGGAATATAATAAATCAGGAAGCTGGAAAAGTTCAAACTTCTAGCAACTCTTTTACTTTGGAAATAAATAATAAGGAAATTAAATCTGATGATGCAGTTGCTAATGCATTTGTCGATTATTTTGCTCAAATACCTGTGATAACTACAAGTGGTCTTAGTTCATCTCCTGATATAGCAGTCACCCTACTTGAGTCACGTGTGGATAAGTGCAGTAAACTCTTCCAATTTAGCCATATTGATGCTATCACAGTTGTAAAATCATTCCGTTCTCTTAACAAGAAGAAAACGGATTATTCAGTCTGTCATAGATGAATTAGCCCCACTATTAGCCCAAATTTTTAACAATTGTGTTGATGAGGGTATCTTCCCTGATTTAATGAAAAACAGTAAACTAATACCCCTTTTCAAATCAGGCGACAAAAAAGACCCCTCAAATTTTAGACCTATTTCTATATTACCAGCTTTTAGTAAAATTTTTGAGAAAATTGTTTATAATCAGCTATTAGGTCACATAAGAACTAACAGGCTATTGCATGAAAAACAGTTTGGTTTCACCAAAGGTAGATCCACTACTGATGCAGGAACTGCACTTCTCAAACATATTTTTGATGCTTGGGAAGCCAAGCAGGATGTGATTGGAGTGTTTTGCGATCTTTCAAAAGCTTTTGACTGTGTGAGTCATGAAACGCTTTTAGCTAAACTTAGACATTATGGTGTCTCAGATGGAGCTGGCTGCCTTATTAAATCGTATTTATCGGACAGACTACAAAAAGTGGTCATAAATAGGTCAGAGTCTGCTAGCGCACCTATTATGATGGGTGTGCCCCAGGGATCAATATTGGGTCCTTTACTGTTTTTAGTATATATAAATGACCTTCCTTATTACGTTACAGACTCATGTGAGACAGTCTTATTTGCAGATGATACTTCTTTGTTATTCAAAGTCGACAGACAAAAGTCATGTTTTGACGATGTGAATAGTGCACTCTCCAGAGTCATGTATTGGTTTGAAATCAATAATTTATCATTAAACTCAAGAAAAACCAAATGTATAAAATTTTCGTTGCCGAATGTTCGGCAGGTTGATACTCATTTAAATATAAATGGTGATGTCATTGACTTAGTAAACAATACAAAATTCTTAGGTATTACATTAGATTCACGTTTACAATGGGACCCACATATTGAAGCCTTGGCAAACAAACTTAGTTCTGCAGCGTACGCAGTAAAAAAGATTAGGCTATTAACTAACGTTGAAACGGCAAGATTAATCTACTTTAGCTATTTTCATAGTGTTATGTCCTATGGACTATTGCTATGGGGATCAGCGGCCAATATTGAAAGCATCTTCGTGCTACAAAAAAGAGCGATTCGTAACATTTACAAATTACGGGCTAGAGATTCGCTTAGAGAATTGTTCAAAGAAATTAATATTTTAACTTTAGCCAGTCAATATATTTTTGACAACTTAATTTATGTATATAGAAACTACCACTCATACAATAAAAATTGTGATTTACATAATGTAAATACAAGAAATAAAAATAAACTTGCCGTTCCAATGTACAGGCTCCATAAGATTAGCTGTTCCTTTTTGGGGAAATGTATAAAAATGTTTAATAAGCTTCCACAAAGCATTATTGAGTTGCCTTTGCACAACTTTAAAAATCACATCAAAAAGACACTTATTAGTAAAGCATATTATAAAGTAAGTGATTATTTAAACGATAACACTGTATGGAGCTAGGTGCGGTATCCCAAAAGCCATGCTTGGTAACAACATAATTATTTATTTATTATTTTTTGTCTTTTCCTTTTGACATTTAATGCGTATGTAAATGTACATACGAAAATATTATATTATGTATGTTAGCTTTATTGTAGCTTTAAGTTTATTTTTTTTTTTTTTTATAAATGACTAATTGTAAATAACGATTAAAAAGAGGAGATAAAAAATAAACCCTGAGAGTTTCTTGCCAGTTCTTCTCTAGGGCCTCCCAATTTCCGAACTGGTGGTAGAGTTTGACGTCAATAAGTGCCTGCAAAGGTCTATGTTGAATAAAGAATTTTTGAATTTGAATTTGAATTTGAATTTTACAGCGCTTACTTTGGGCTAGGCTAATTGGTGTGAGTGTAAGGAATATTTATTTATTAATCATAACAATTACTAATAAATTTTACACGTTGGTGGCGCTGTGGTCTCGGCACTGGTTTGTGCGCTGCATAGAATCGGGAGGCCCGCGATCTAATCCCCACCGTGACCAATGTGTTTTTCGTTCCGAATTTCATTTGTACATTTATCCGACGCTTCCACGGTGAAGAAAAACATCGTGAGGAAACCTGCGTACATCTGCGAAGCGATTCAAAGGTGTACGTAGTCAACCAACCCGCACTGGGCCAGCGTGGTTGACTAAGGCCTAATCGCCCTAACACAGTTAGGGTAGGCTCGAGCCCCTCGGTGGGGACGTATATGAGCTGTGATGAATTGACTTTGTAATAGCTCTTACTCATTAGCATCTTTTTAACATGTACCTTGAACTTATGGAAAGGCAATTCAACTACACTATGTGGAATCTTTTTATAAATTTTTTTTTTTTGCCCACAAACGAAACTCTAGTTTTTTGTAGCCTGTACGTTGGAAGACCGGTGCATTAACTAATCAAGTATCAGTAGTTGACCAGTTAGCCGTTAGTTAGTAGATTAGTCGGTAAGAGTGCAACGGGCGTCGCCGGCGTGCGCGAGGAAGTCGCGACTGCTACGGCCACGGGATGGACCACGCTTCTTCCGTAGCCGGGGGGCGTCGTCGGTGGAGGAGACCGGGGGAGGTGGTAGCCTCCCCCGAGGAGGGCTCCCCTCTAGGCAGGGGAGCGGACGCTGGAGATTCCCGGAGGTGGCTTGGTGTTCCCGGGGGCTCCCTACATGCCTGAGGCAGGCTATGTCTGAGGTTTTTAGTGGGTAGGCCTCCCCCTTCTGGGGAGGAGAGCCCCACATAACCGTCGGCCCGCCACAGCCGGGGTATGCAATTTAATGCATTTTCCTCAGGAGGAAAAAAAAAAAGAGTGCAACATGCAGACCTGCAGCACAGCGTCGTGCGCGGCGCCGGCGAGACAGTGCGCGTGCGCGTGCGCGTGCGCGGTGAGGTCGGCGGCGGCGGCCGCGGGCCGGGCGCGCGCGTCGGGCACGAGCCGGCGGCGGCGCCGCGCGTCATCTTCCCACGCGTCCAACTTCCAATGCTGCGCCGTGCTGCCGGATGGAAGACGCGACGCGTCACTACACATGCTCATACTAGCCATGAAACTCACTACGATTGTGTGCCAGATGATAAAGTCACTGCGATTGTAAGTCAGGTGATTTTAGGAGATGTCCTCTTATTACAAGGAGGTTGGTTTTTTGTGATCAGCGTTAACTAACAAACACCAAACTACATTAAATTGAAAGCCGAAAAAATATGAAGTATGAAACAAATAAAAGAAATATTTTTACCACCCCCAATTATTTTTAAATAAATAAAACAGTGCAAAATGCTAAATGTTTGTTATTTGCGGACGACCTGAAACTTTATATTAAGGTGGAAAGTCCTGAAGACTGTCGTAGACTGCAACAGGATATCGACGGGCTGGTGAAATGGAGTAAAGAAAACCACTTACAATTTAATGAGACCAAATGTGTTATTATATCTTTCTCCAGATCACACAGTCCTGTTCAGTACGAGTATAGGGCAGGCGGGGTGTTGCTGGCTAGGGTTGGGAAGGTTCGCGATCTGGGTGTCGAGGTTACGTCGGATCTCTCTTTTCGAGATTACGTGACTAAGGTATGCAAAAAAGCGTTTCGAAATCTGGGGTTTGTTCTGCGCAACGCTCTGGGCTTTACAAGCATGGGAACGATTATATCACTATATAATGCATTAGTAAGAAGCCACTTGGAATGTAATGCAGTTATTTGGGCTCCAAGTGATACAAAACATAAACTCATGCTGGAGCGCGTGCAGAACAAATTTATCAGATATTTGTACATGAGATTGTACGGGGTCTATCCTTTTTATCCGCTGAAGTATCCGACGCTATTTATATTAGGAATGGTGGGATATAATGAGCTAAGGGTGAGGAGGGATCTCGCTATAGTGTCATATATATGGAAATTACTCAGAGGTAGAATGGATAATGCTTATTTACTGGAAAAGATGAAACTAAACGTTCCGGATAAATTCGTAGAGCGCCGGCGGCGGCCGCCACTGCTGGCGGTGCCGCACGCTCGCACGCGACTTTTGAGCGAGGCGACGTTCACACGCGCACTTCGCAAACTTAATTTACTTGCGGAGAAAATTGATTTATTTTCATGTTCATTGAGGGAGTTCACAATAATGGCGTTGTTTGTTATATGTTATGAATAGGATTAGTTTTAAGAATAATTAATTAAGGTGAGTGCAACTGTCGCATTAGGCCAGGCCTGTAATGATAGTTGTAAGCTTTTGTTGAAATAAATAAATAAATAAATAAAAAACATGTTTATAAGATATATTTCATACTAGCTGTGCCCGCGACTTCGTCCGCGTAGAATAGTTATTTTGAGGATCATATTTTTTTTGGCAAACAACCACCTCAGCTGTTACCCGATCTTGACAACGCGACATATCCAAATTTGATTACTATAAAAACGATTCTAGTGAGTTAACCTTAAAAGATAGACATATGCCGTCGCGGACTTTTTTTTAGATCATGTATAGAGGAATAATTCTTTCATACATATTTTTTGTGTATCTTGAACCGTTTTCGCAGCGCACGCAAAGAAAGCCTTCAAAAATGAATAATTTTCCCCGTTTTTTACACATTTACCGCTCTGTCTTTGCTCCTATTGGTCATAGCGTAATGTTATTTAGCCTATAGCCTTCCTCGATAAATGGACTATCCAACAAAAAAAGAATTATTCAAATCGCACCAGTAGTTTCGGAGATTAGCGCGTTCAAACAAACAAACAAACAAACAAACTCTTCAGCTTTATTATATTATAGTATAGATGGCAACACCTTAATGATGTTGTTATTAATCTGTGACTACCGGTATCTTACTCTATGTCACAGATTAATATACTATTGCTGGTCTGATCATAATCATAAAATCAAAACTATGACATTGACAGCAGGTGTCTGACTTGTCAGTTGATTTTTTATTAATATTTTTTTCTGGTTCTAGATAACATACATTAAGTAACATAGCAGTCCCTATATTTTGTTAGTTAAAAACTTCTCAAAATTAGAAATATTCGGTTCATTAAAGCAATTATGTATGTATTTAGATTTTTAAAAGGCTTGTTGATAATTTTTTTTTAAGCAATGTATAATTATTGCATTAAAGATATTTCATATTTTATTACACTAGAATACGAATTATTAAAAATCGGGGGTCTTGAAAATAACATGACTTACGGCGATTACTTTCTTTTAGAGCCTTCTATCCAAATATATCAAATTTACCCGAGTTAGTTACTATAAACCAATATGGGACATCTCCTTTGCTTCCATAGGGACGTAAATCAAAAAATCGAATGATAACAAAATCGGGGGATACAGTTTAGTGTTGTAGCTACATATCTATCATCCCCATCCAAATTCCAATTACACCACTGGATAGCTAAAGGATCAAAGAATTTATTACGCCCAGTAAAGACTGTAACACATCGCGCGCGGTGGAGGGGGAGCCCCGCCAATTTGAAGGCCATTTTGCTGCGTATCGAGATTTCCATTTAGTTTAACTTTCGACTCGGTGACGCTACGACGTTCGTTCAAGTTCTAATCGCTAGCTCTCGTCGAAATCTATCGAGTATATATAAAACATTACTGTAAAATTGTGACTATGAATATAATAAGGTGTTAAAAAAAAAGTAACAAAAATATATAATGTCGGCCTATACGCGTCGAAAAACCAAATTGAAATACAAAGATCGTATACAGTTGGAAAGGGCATCTCAACAGCAATCGAATGGTACCAAAAAAACAGCATATGATTGAGTCAAGTAGCGCCGGCAACGTAAAGTAATGAATGCGGGCGAGCGATTCAACGAAGGTGCCAGTACATCTCCGTTACGAGACGTATTCACGTACAACTAACGGCCGTGTCCATAACACAGCCACACCCCCTTTTTTATATAAAATAGGGCAGCAAACGAGCAAACGCAACACCTGAGGAGTCACAGATGCATTGCCGGCCTTTTAAAACACAGCGCAAGCGCTATTTTACGCCGCTTTTCTGTGAGGCTGTGGTATCACTCCGGTCGAGCCGGCACAATTCGTGCCGAAGCATAGCTCTCCCACGGAAAGAAAGAAATTCACTGTGATTATGTGTCACGTGAAAAGAGTCACTGTAATCATGAAAGTCACTACGATTGTGTGCCAGATGGAAAAGTCACTGCAATGGTAAGTCAGGTGATTTTTTTTTTATAGGATAAGGCAGCAAACGAGCAAACGGATCACCTGATGGTAAGCAATAACCGTTGCCCATGGACACCCGCAACACCTGAGGAGTCACAGATGCATTGCCGGCCTTTTAAAAGGGAATAAAGGGGGAAGGGAGGGGGGGATCCGGTACCCTCACTCACTCGGCGTTCTGTGAGGCCGTGGTATCACTCCGGTCGAGCCGGCCCAAATTCACTGTGATTATGTGTCACATGAAAAAAGTCGCTGTAATTGTTTATCAGGTGAAAATCACTATGATTGTGTGGCAGGTGAAAGGCACTGTGATCATATATTGACGCGATGACAACCATATACATTGCATCATATATTAAGCCTGATGTTTGGAAGTCTATGGTTACGCGCTAGATTCCCTCCCGGTTGACTATATAGTCGCTTATGGATGCCTGAGGAAGGCCATCCCTGAGGTTTTTAGTGGGTAGGCCTCCCCCTTCTGGGGAGGAGAGCCCCACATAACCCCGGCTCGCCACAGCCGGGGTATGCAATTTAATGCATTTTCCTCAGGGGAACAAAAAAAAAAAAAAAAAAAAAAAAAAAAAAAAAAAGGCCCCTTATATAATATCACGGATAGTGCGTATGTTGAGCGTGTGCAGGTGTTCCTTAAGGAGGTTCAATGCCCATTGCTGGGCTTGGGCCAGATTCACCGTACGGAGAGGTGCCCCTCCCCTTGCTGCTAATCAGGTGCTGAGGACACTTGCTATAGTGAGATTTCACTATTATTATTAGATTTAAACAAATCATACGTGCAAAACTAGCTCCGCGTATCGCGTACTTAAGTACACCTCGGTGTTTGGTTTAGATTAAGGGCGACGAGGTTTCCGCCCCACAAATTACCGGCCGTGTACTGAACACCTGATGATGTTTACATTTTGAGACCACTAAATAACTCATTGATAGCGTTATGTATGCAATGACAATATATTGTAACGCCACTTTTAATTTTATATTTATTTGACATCAACAAATGCATAGTGAGAGTGACAGTGAGAGTAATAGTAAGAGCGTGAGTGAGAGTAAGAGTGACAGTGAAAAGACAGTGAAGGTGAGAGAGACAGTGAGAGTAAGAGTGTAAGTAAAAACGACAGCCAGTGTAAGAGTAAGAGAGACAGTGAGAGTGAGGTTGAGAGTAAGCGTCACAGTAAGTGAAAGTAAGAGTAAGAGCGTGAGTGAGAGTAAGAGTGACAGGGAAAAGACAGTGAAGGTGAGAGTGACAGTGAGAGTAAGAGTGAAAGTAAAAGCGACAGTGAGTGTAAGAGTAAGAGAGACAGTGAGAGTAAGCGTGACAGTAAGTGAGAGTAAGAATATGCGAGCGAGTGACAGTGACAGTAAGAGAAAGAGTGACAGAGAGAGTGAGAGTAAGCGTGACAGAGAGTGAGAGTAAGAATATGCGAGCTAGTGACAGTGAGAGTAAGAGAAAGAGTGACAGAGAGAGTGAGAGTAAGCGTGACAGAGAGTGAGAGTAAGAATATGCGAGCTAGTGACAGTGAGAGTAAGAGAAAGAGTGACAGAGAGAGTGAGAGTAAGCGTGACAGGGAGTGAGAGTTAAAGTGAGTGAGAGTAGGAGTATGCGTGCGAGTGACAATGAGAGTGACAGTGAGAGTGAGAGTGAGAGTGCGAGTGCGAGTGAGAGTGAGAGTGCGAGTACCCGGGGCGCAGGCGGTCCATGAGGCGCGCGGCGGCCGCCTGGTCGCGGCGGCGCGCGGCCGCTATCAGCCGCTCGCACGTCCGCTCCTCCTCGGCGCGCTCGCTGCTCGTGCTCGCGCACAGGCACTGCAACCGACCGCCGCCGTCACCACCATCACCACCACCATCACCACCGCCTCGGCGGGCGACCGGCACTTAGCCTGGACTTAACGATGTCACACGAGGGTTGGCCATAGCATCATCCGCACTTGCATACTTCCACTTGGCACTACTGTACTGACGTATGCCAGATTCAAGTTGGATTGAATCTGGAGTAGTCCACTAGAAATTTGCATCAAGGTAGAACAGAGAGAGCCGTAATTCGTTATCTTTTCTTTGGTGAAAGGGAGTACTAGGCTCTGAAATTCTGCGACCTTCATAACTTGAAAATCTCTTTATAAATTGTGGCCAATGTCTCATTCTGATATACAAACAATATTAATGTAAAGTTTCATTAATTTTTTTTGCAACTTGCAACACCAGCAGTGTCACTCGCGAGTTGGCGACCCTTAAGAAAACTATTTACTCCCCTTTCGAAGTACCGCATACTGTAGCTGTCCGAGAAAAACTCGGCAAGAGCTCATTCCACAAAAGAAGTATACGCAGCAGGAAATTCCTCTGGAACCCATTTAAATTCCAGGCAGTCCCAGTATACACGCTGAAACCTAAATGATCCCATACAGTGCGGTTCCAGAGGAATTTCCCCGCGAGTACACTTCGTTTACACCAATATTGCTCCGTTTGTTATATTTGAAATAGAAACTGGCGTCTTTTCAGTAGCATTGAAACCACGCTCAAGCAGGAGGTCCGCTCGATGGCCAAGGCCAAGAAGCTGGAGTAGAGGAAGGAGGAGGAGGAGGAGGAGGAGGAGGAGGAGGAGGAAGCGTCACCTCGAAGTCGGCGTGCTTGAGCACGTCGTCGGCGCGCATGCGGTTGAGGATGAACTCGGCCTCGTTGGCCACGCGCACGATGTGGTCGCGCATGGCGTGCGACAGCAGCCGGCCCTCGTTGATGAGCTCGATGAAGGCCAGCCCCGCGTGCTTCTGCAGCGAGTTCTGCCACTCCTGCGAGCACAGCAGCATCACCAGCTCCACCACCGACCGCGACCACTTGAACGTCTGCAGCCCTGCCAACGGACATATCGGACGTCACGCATTTTCAAAACACGACTGGTGTTCCGTAAACCCGCAATGGGGAATTAATCTCTTTTTTGAAAAGAATCTTACTTTGATCCTTGCGTGTCAGTAAACCATATACTTAAATTATAAAAATTTTATACACTCGTTAAGTCCTATAAAAATTGCATTAAAATTTAATATTTTCAAATTTCGCGCGTAATTAGACGAATTCCATGAGCAAAACCTTCCATGAGCAGCTCCTGGCCGTGGCCGCCCACCAGCGTGTTGGCCAGGGAGGGCGGCAGTGCAGCACGAGGTCCACAGCACGCCGCCGTTACCTTCTATGAGCAGCTCCTGGCCGTGGCCGCCCACCAGCGTGTTGGCCAGGGAGGGCGGCAGTGCAGCACGAGGTCCACAGCACGCCGCCGTTACCTTCCATGAGCAGCTCCTGGCCGTGGCCGCCCACCAGCGTGTTGGCCAGGGAGGGCGGCAGTGCAGCACGAGGTCCACAGCACGCCGCCGTTACCTTCCATGAGCAGCTCCTGGCCGTGGCTGCCCACCAGCGTGTTGTGCAGGGAGGGCGGCAGTGCAGCACGAGGTCCACGGCACGCCGCAGTTACCTTCCATGAGCAGCTCCTGGCCGTGGCCGCCCACCAGCGTGTTGGCCAGGGAGGGCGGCAGTGCAGCACGAGGTCCACGGCACGCCGCAGTTACCTTCCATGAGCAGCTCCTGGCCGTGGCCGCCCACCAGCGTGTTGGCCAGGGAGGGCGGCAGTGCAGCACGAGGTCCACGGCACGCCGCAGTTACCTTCCATGAGCAGCTCCTGGCCGTGGCCGCCCACCAGCGTGTTGGCCAGGGAGGGCGGCAGTGCAGCACGAGGTCCTCAGCACGCCGCAGTTACCTTCCATGAGCAGCTCCTGGCCGTGGCCGCCCACCAGCGTGTTGGCCAGGGAGGGCGGCAGTGCAGCACGAGGTCCACAGCACGCCGCCGTTACCTTCCATGAGCAGCTCCTGGCCGTGGCTGCCCACCAGCGTGTTGGCCAGGGAGGGCGGCAGTGCAGCACGAGGTCCTCAGCACGCCGCAGTTACCTTCCATGAGCAGCTCCTGGCCGTGGCCGCCACCAGCGTGTTGGCCAGGGAGGGCGGCAGTGCAGCACGAGGTCCACAGCACGCCGCCGTTACCTTCCATGAGCAGCTCCTGGCCGTGGCTGCCCACCAGCGTGTTGGCCAGGGAGGGCGGCAGTGCAGCACGAGGTCCACGGCACGCCGCAGTTACCTTCCATGAGCAGCTCCTGGCCGTGGCTGCCCACCAGCGTGTTGGCCAGGGAGGGCGGCAGTGCAGCACGAGGTCCTCAGCACGCCGCAGTTACCTTCCATGAGCAGCTCCTGGCCGTGGCCGCCCACCAGCGTGTTGGCCAGGGAGGGCGGCAGTGCAGCACGAGGTCCACAGCACGCCGCCGTTACCTTCCATGAGCAGCTCCTGGCCGTGGCTGCCCACCAGCGTGTTGGCCAGGGAGGCGGCAGTGCAGCACGAGGTCCTCAGCACGCCGCAGTTACCTTCCATGAGCAGCTCCTGGCCGTGGCCGTCCACCAGCGTGTTGGCCAGGGAGGGCGGCAGTGCAGCACGAGGTCCACAGCACGCCGCCGTTACCTTCCATGAGCAGCTCCTGGCCGTGGCTGCCCACCAGCGTGTTGGCCAGGGAGGGCGGCAGTGCAGCACGAGGTCCACGGCACGCCGCAGTTACCTTCCATGAGCAGCTCCTGGCCGTGGCTGCCCACCAGCGTGTTGGCCAGGGAGGGCGGCAGTGCAGCACGAGGTCCCCAGCACGCCGCAGTTACCTTCCATGAGCAGCTCCTGGCCGTGGCTGCCCACCAGCGTGTTGGCCAGGGAGGGCGGCAGTGCAGCACGAGGTCCACGGCACGCCGCAGTTACCTTCCATGAGCAGCTCCTGGCCGTGGCGCCCACCAGCGTGTTGGCCAGGGAGGGCGGCAGTGCAGCACGAGGTCCACAGCACGCCGCCGTTACCTTCCATGAGCAGCTCCTGGCCGTGGCTGCCCACCAGCGTGTTGGCCAGGGAGGGCGGCAGTGCAGCACGAGGTCCACGGCACGCCGCAGTTACCTTCCATGAGCAGCTCCTGGCCGTGGCTGCCCACCAGCGTGTTGGCCAGGGAGGGCGGCAGTGCAGCACGAGGTCCTCAGCACGCCGCAGTTACCTTCCATGAGCAGCTCCTGGCCGTGGCCGCCCACCAGCGTGTTGGCCAGGGAGGGCGGCAGTGCAGCACGAGGTCCACAGCACGCCGCCGTTACCTTCCATGAGCAGCTCCTGGCCGTGGCTGCCCACCAGCGTGTTGGCCAGGGAGGGCGGCAGTGCAGCACGAGGTCCTCAGCACGCCGCAGTTACCTTCCATGAGCAGCTCCTGGCCGTGGCGCCCACCAGCGTGTTGGCCAGGGAGGGCGGCAGTGCAGCACGAGGTCCACAGCACGCCGCCGTTACCTTCCATGAGCAGCTCCTGGCCGTGGCTGCCCACCAGCGTGTTGGCCAGGGAGGGCGGCAGTGCAGCACGAGGTCCACGGCACGCCGCAGTTACCTTCCATGAGCAGCTCCTGGCCGTGGCTGCCCACCAGCGTGTTGGCCAGGGAGGGCGGCAGTGCAGCACGAGGTCCCCAGCACGCCGCAGTTACCTTCCATGAGCAGCTCCTGGCCGTGGCTGCCCACCAGCGTGTTGGCCAGGGAGGGCGGCAGTGCAGCACGAGGTCCACGGCACGCCGCAGTTACCTTCCATGAGCAGCTCCTGGCCGTGGCTGCCCACCAGCGTGTTGGCCAGGGAGGGCGGCAGTGCAGCACGAGGTCCCCAGCACGCCGCAGTTACCTTCCATGAGCAGCTCCTGGCCGTGGCTGCCCACCAGCGTGTTGGCCAGGGAGGGCGGCAGTGCAGCACGAGGTCCACGGCACGCCGCAGTTACCTTCCATGAGCAGCTCCTGGCCGTGGCTGCCCACCAGCGTGTTGGCCAGGGAGGGCGGCAGTGCAGCACGAGGTCCACAGCACGCCGCCGTTACCTTCCATGAGCAGCTCCTGGCCGTGGCTGCCCACCAGCGTGTTGGCCAGGGAGGGCGGCAGTGCAGCACGAGGTCCTCAGCACGCCGCAGTTACCTTCCATGAGCAGCTCCTGGCGTGGCTGCCACCAGCGTGTTGGCCAGGGAGGGCGGCAGTGCAGCACGAGGTCCCCAGCACGCCGCAGTTACCTTCCATGAGCAGCTCCTGGCCGTGGCTGCCCACCAGCGTGTTGGCCAGGGAGGGCGGCAGTGCAGCACGAGGTCCACGGCACGCCGCAGTTACCTTCCATGAGCAGCTCCTGGCCGTGGCTGCCCACCAGCGTGTTGGCCAGGGAGGGCGGCAGTGCAGCACGAGGTCCACAGCACGCCGCCGTTACCTTCCATGAGCAGCTCCTGGCCGTGGCTGCCCACCAGCGTGTTGGCCAGGGAGGGCGGCAGTGCAGCACGAGGTCCTCAGCACGCCGCAGTTACCTTCCATGAGCAGCTCCTGGCCGTGGCCGCCCACCAGCGTGTTGGCCAGGGAGGGCGGCAGTGCAGCACGAGGTCCACAGCACGCCGCCGTTACCTTCCATGAGCAGCTCCTGGCCGTGGCTGCCCACCAGCGTGTTGGCCAGGGAGGGCGGCAGTGCAGCACGAGGTCCTCAGCACGCCGCAGTTACCTTCCATGAGCAGCTCCTGGCCGTGGCCGCCCACCAGCGTGTTGGCCAGGGAGGGCGGCAGTGCAGCACGAGGTCCACAGCACGCCGCCGTTACCTTCCATGAGCAGCTCCTGGCCGTGGCTGCCCACCAGCGTGTTGGCCAGGGAGGGCGGCAGTGCAGCACGAGGTCCACGGCACGCCGCAGTTACCTTCCATGAGCAGCTCCTGGCCGTGGCTGCCCACCAGCGTGTTGGCCAGGGAGGGCGGCAGTGCAGCACGAGGTCCACAGCACGCCGCCGTTACCTTCCATGAGCAGCTCCTGGCCGTGGCTGCCCACCAGCGTGTTGGCCAGGGAGGGCGGCAGTGCAGCACGAGGTCCTCAGCACGCCGCAGTTACCTTCCATGAGCAGCTCCTGGCCGTGGCCGCCCACCAGCGTGTTGGCCAGGGAGGGCGGCAGTGCAGCACGAGGTCCACAGCACGCCGCCGTTACCTTCCATGAGCAGCTCCTGGCCGTGGCTGCCCACCAGCGTGTTGGCCAGGGAGGGCGGCAGTGCAGCACGAGGTCCACGGCACGCCGCAGTTACCTTCCATGAGCAGCTCCTGGCCGTGGCTGCCCACCAGCGTGTTGGCCAGGGAGGGCGGCAGTGCAGCACGAGGTCCCCAGCACGCCGCAGTTACCTTCCATGAGCAGCTCCTGGCCGTGGCTGCCCACCAGCGTGTTGGCCAGGGAGGGCGGCAGTGCAGCACGAGGTCCACGGCACGCCGCAGTTACCTTCCATGAGCAGCTCCTGGCCGTGGCTGCCCACCAGCGTGTTGGCCAGGGAGGGCGGCAGTGCAGCACGAGGTCCCCAGCACGCCGCAGTTACCTTCCATGAGCAGCTCCTGGCCGTGGCCGCCCACCAGCGTGTTGGCCAGGGAGGGCGGCAGTGCAGCACGAGGTCCCCAGCACGCCGCAGTTACCTTCCATGAGCAGCTCCTGGCCGTGGCTGCCCACCAGCGTCTTGGCCAGGAAGGGCGCGAAGTCCAGCATGACCTCGCGCAGCAGCGGGCAGGCGGGCCCCAGCGCGGTCTCCAACTTGTGCGTGAGCGACGCCTCGCGGCGCGCGCCTTCCTCTGCCGCGCCCGCGCCGCCCGCGCCGCCCGCCTCCTGCACTCACGCAGCAATGCACAATCAACTGACCGACGCCTCACACCAGCGCTCACACATTCCGCACTCAATACCAGGCTCGGCTGCTTAGTACCGATAGAACATTTCAACCGCGACGGCCGCGGAGCACGAGATGTCGCAAAGATTATGAATACAACTTGGGATTTATATCAACTCGCATTGCAGTATTCTGACGAAAAGGGTAAGTTAATCAGTCGAATTGCTCGGTACCATAACTTCACACCTTATGTTATATGTTGATAACATACATTCTGGTTATTATGGGGGTTGCAGATGAGACCTTAAGAGTAACAACATGTACTTGCAACTGTAAATATTTACCATCAGGTGGGCAGTCTGCTTATCATATGAAAATGTATAATCCATCCACAAATTCTTTCGTCTACCTCTTCCTTCAAATCTCTCTACGACCGCATCCAAAATTCTTCTTATGACGTGTGTCTAATATAACTCAAATCACTTAAATCAATATCACAACTCACATTAATCAAATAACTGAAGTCGTTTTAATTAAATGTCTAGATTCATTAATTAATAATTGCTCAAATTATATTAATCAAATCACATTAAACAAATTTCATAACTTAAACAAATATCAATTCATTTTAATCTAATGACTCAAATCATTTTATTCTATATTTCAACTTATATTAATTAAATATCTCAACTCATTGCAAAACAATAAAATAACTAATTTATAAAAATAAATTGCTTAACTCAAATTAATCACATAACTCGTTCCAATGAAATGAGTCGATTCAACAATGAATTCAATTATTCAACTCATTTAAACTAAATAACTCGTTCCAAAGAAATTACTTAATTCTTCAATGAATTAAATTGCTTAACTGAAATTAATCACATAACTCGTTCTAAAGAAACGACTCGATTCATTATTGTTAATGAACCTCATTGGAACGAGTTGAGTTATTTGAGTAACGTGAGTTTGGCAATTTAATTCAATAATGAATTGAGTCGTTTCTTTAGAACGGGTTAAGTTATGTGATTTATATGTAACTTCATTGAATGAACATTGTTACACACTAATGTAATGACGAAATTTATTTTAAACAAATTGAGTACTTAGTTTTATTATCAATACTATATCAGTATAGTAGAGATGTGTCAATCTACAGAAACGACTCAGTGAGACGTTTCTTACAAGTGATTCACTGATTCAAATCTCTAACAGCGCTTCAAATGATGAATGCGCGGCGCTCGCACGATTGAGATAAGTAAATAGTTCAGAGTCGGAGCGCTTCGCTTCGCTTCGGCGGATCACGACGCTCAATAGGGAATTATATCTCCTATTACAAAACTGCTATCCATAGTGTGATTCACGTGCGATTTCAATTTAACTTACGTATTTATAACGTTCTCTTACATTAAAAAAGCAACCTACAAACTTCTTTTTTATTGTTTTGCGGCTTTATACGTACTATGATTCATAATGACATTGACACGCATAAGTTTACAGTACCTTATGACGTCACGACATGGCGGCCTATGTTTCGCTCTTGTTTCACGTATAGATTAAAAAAGTGAATACTTTGAAACTAATTTTTATATTATTTTTGTTATTTTATGTACTTAAACATGATGGTTCCGACTATTTAATGCATAAGCAATCATAGTTATATGCTTTTAGATCTTTTCTAATATAGAGGGAAGTACCCTATTGCATCTCGGTTTCATTCGATACGCGACGTTTACACGATTGACTCAGAGTCACTGATACAAATGAATTAATATCAATATTTATATCAGTGTATTTGTACCATATATCAGATATCAAAATATTTTAACCGATTTAATTGGTTCAAACTCACTGATACAAATGATGCACTTCACTGATTCGAATCTTTGTACTGATCCGGATACAAGTGATTCAATCTCAACAACGATACGTTTTTCCATCATTACAGTATAGTACCATGTCCTAGTTACATTATACTCACAGTGTGCAAATGCCTCTGGGGAGCTTGCGAATTCCTATTCTGATGTCTCTGCTGAGGTTGGTGGTGTGACTCGGGGTTCCTCATGTGGATTTGCTTATCAATATCTGAAAAGTGAAAAATAAACTATGTGTAAAATATCTCTATGTGTACACTGTTGCGCCATCGAATCAATAAACTTATTCTCCAACATTCAGAAACAATCAAGAACCTTCCGGTATACCGTACAAGCTATTCGAACACATCGATTTTTCTGGAAGCCTATAAAAAGCTCAAAGAAAATTGTAGAATATTCGAGAAAGGTACTAAGTCTTTATCGGTAGCGCTTTTTGACGTCGAGTAGCGGAATTAAAGATAATAAATCTTTATAGAATCGCCTAGATTTCTCCATCCCAACTAATATTATAAATGCGAAAATAACTCTGTCTGTCTGTCTGTTACCCTTTCCCGCACTTGGTACAGACAATCTTTAGACCCTGAGACAAAACGTAGGCTACTTTTTATTTCCAAAAAAAGGGATGAACGGGTTGAAATAGAGGTTAAAAGTTTGTATGGGATTTCTTAATTTTAAAAGATAAAACCATGAAACTTTATATTTAAGCACTTGATAAGAAATCATTAAACATTTGTTCTATCATTTTTGAAATTTAGACCAGCTAGAGGGTGAAATAAGGGTTGAAAGTATAAGAAATTTGAAAGCATAAGAAACAACAAATCGTTTGTTCTAGCATTTTCAAATTTTTACCAGTGTGGGGTTCACCCCACACTGGTAAAAATTCAATTCAATTCAATTCAATTCAACCCCTATTTCAATAGGGGTTGAATTGAAGATAAGACCATGAATCTTGGTACCCTATACATAAGGGACCAGGGTTGACAATAACTAATTTCACGCGGGCGAAAATTTTAGGTTTATCCATGTTTTCTCGGACAGCCCCTCCTTTGGCGGTGGCTTGACCAACTCTTGGTCGAGCCGGCCCCGGGACACATGGCGGTCGAATCGCGAGAGCGCACCCCGCCATGTGCCCCGTATGGGCCCAGAGAACTCGGGGGGGTTTTAGAGGGTTGGCCGGTCTGTATGACCGGTGGTGTATATAGGATGGTGGCTTAATAAAGGGGAAATAAAAAGGTGCATACCTTCGTGTACGTTTCCTTCGAGGTCCCGCGCTCGCGGAGCCGCGGGCGCGCGCTCCCCCTCCTCGTTCAGGTTCACGTCCGTCCAGGAGTCGTCGTTGCTCACCTGTAATCGTACAAGTACAGACGAGTGCTCACACTATGCTCGCCTATCCACCAGAGGACGACCGAAACAGTGCTTCCAAAAGAAACACTTCAGACGATGCTTGAAATATCATCGTTACTACCCTTACAAATAATACATATTATAAATCGGAAAGTTGAGTTTGTTTGTTTGTTTGTTCCGCTTTCACGCCGTAACTGCTGAACCGATTTTTTATCCCGGAAAAATCGACAGATCCCACGGGATGCGCAATAAAGGCTTCGCTCAAAAACCACTGCACAGATTTTCATGCGGTTTTCATCAATAGATAGAGATTCTTGAGCAAGGTTTTGCGGCATTTTTTATCTCGGAAAAACGGACAGTCCCACGGGAAGCGCGATAAAACCTTCGCGTCATAAACCGACTTCCGCGCATATGTAGCCGTGGGCAAAAGCTATGACCGTAACCCTCTATAGACCCAATCCCGAAATCCACGCGATATATTATTATTAGTAGTATTTAATATTTTGAAATTGTAGAAGTCTTTCCTATATTCCGATACACACAACCCAATGAATTGTTATGTTATATACTGGCTGTATCCCGCGGTTTCACCCGCGGACGATTTACATCTTATATATAAAAATGAATCGCAAAATGTGTTGGTAAGCGCATTACTCAACAGCGCCTGGACCAATTTGGCTAATTTTGGTCTTGAATTATTCGTAGAAGTCCAGAGAAGGTTTGTACGTAGAGAAAATTTAAAAAAAATCTTGATAAAGTGTAAAATCAACATCTTTGTATACTCCCATATACAAACAATTTGTATTAATACTTAAAAGCCAATTTGAACCTTTGGTCAAACAATCGAAGACAAAAAAAGTGACGTTAGTTCTGTCAAACAAATTTTATGTCATCATATGTCATTTCAGGTAGGAACAAAAAACTACCACTTTACAAATCTTTTTGACAGGACGAAGTCTGTCGGGTCCGCTAGTTGTTCATATCTTAATATATATATTTCTTGTGTGCGTGTGTATGTGACTGAACTCCTCCTAAACGACTGGACCAATTTTGATGAAATTTTTTGTGTGTATTCCAGGGGGCTTGAGAATGGTTTAGATTCACAATACGGTCATATAGATATTGTTTTTCAGCTAAATTATTTATTTAAAAACATTTGAGACAACGTGAGACAACGTGACATTTGAGACATTTGACAGGACAACGTCTGTTGGGCCAGCTATCTTAATATATATATTTGTTGTGTGCGTGTGTATGTGACTGAACTCCTCCTAAACGACTGGACCAATTTTGATGAAATTTTTTGTGTGTATTCCAGGGGGCTTGAGAATGGTTTAGATTCACAATACGGTCATATAGATATTGTTTTTCAGCTAAATTATTTATTTAAAAACATTTGAGACAACGTGAGACAACGTGACATTTGAGACATTTGACATTTGAGACATTTGACAGGATAACGTCTGTTGGGCCAGCTAGTATTTCTATAGTAATCTAGTACTAAATGTAACCTATGTTACTCAGTGATAATGTAGCTTTCTAATGAAAAAATATTTTTTAAAATCGGTCCAGTACTTTTTGAGTTTATTCGTTATATACAAAAATACAAATCTTTCTTCTTTATAATATTAGTATAGATACATCTTTACTAATATAAAACCCAATCCCGAAAAAGCTAGTTATTTATATACGGGATTTTTTTCTGCTCTGTAAAATTAATCTCGGCATTTTAGGCATATCCATGTTATTCTTTCGCTGTATGAAATCAGTGTAAGTACGTCAATCATCATCATCATCATCATCATCATCAGCCCCTCTTCGTCCACTGCTGGACATCAATAATTACGTCAATAATTCTACCTAATTCAGATCTCTGCTTACTATTGAATGGATCAATTAATCGAATCTTGTGGGTGTGTTTTTTTTTTATATTTGCGACGTCATTTTTTTAAATTTTCTTTTGTTTTTTTTTAAATAAATCAACTCACAGGCAGTTTGTGGTCGTCCAACGCGATCTCGCTGGAGGTCTCGGCGTCGTTGTTGGTCGTTTCGGTGGAGTTGAGGTGGAACGAACCCGCGTCCTCTATGGAGTCCACGCTCTGCGCAAGACGTGCGTCGTTACATAAGGTAAAGTCGTTACATAAACTCACTTATTTACTAAAATTGACCTTAAAAGATAGGTATATAATACCTACGCATTATTAGCCCAGACCAAAGTAAGCTCTGTAAGGCTTGTGTTATGGGATCTAAGATAATAATAATATAGACGTACATATATTATACATATACTAATTATTTGATAGAAATATATATTAAGAGATGTTCGCATTCATCACACAAACATCTGCCCCCGTCGGGATTTGAACCCGGGACCTCAGAGATCGCGACTCCTTGAAACCGACTACGTCTTTATAATATCACGTCGCCGTTTCATACGTAACAAAAAATTGTACATATATACCTACATATTACTAAATAATATATGTACATACACGTAATCACGTGGTGATGTGGCACGTATATACTTCTGTTTTGGTATGAAAGTTTGTATATAGATATATAAAAGAAAGTATGTTTCTGTTATTGACTTTTGTACAGACATATTTTTGTACCACTATGTTACGTGAAAATATCAGATTTTATTTTTGGTAAGAATGTACAGATATATCATTGAACAATAGGAACGAATACTCGTTTTGACTACAATAATTCTTAAAATGATTTTTTCAACACCATTGCTCGTAATTGGTATGTAACTACACCAATTTTAGTTTCACAATGTATCATATTACCAACTCATAATATCTTTCGAATTTCAAATTCGATTACCGCACAGTTTGGTAATCAAAAGTTAATAGTTTCGTTAAGAAAAGTCACGCTTTTATTTATAAAAAAAAATGGAACCAAAGAGAATTTATTTGAAAAATGCTGTAACATTTTTGTAAATTAAATAAGTTTGGCGTTTAGAAACACTCTGTTTAAAGATATACAATTATAAAAACTTATTAACTATTACAAATATTAAAAACATCAATAAATACTATATTAATATAGTGTATAATATAGTATACATGTAGAAACATCAATAGACAGTATATCAATATGGTGTATAATATAGTATTAATTTAGACACATAAACATTATATCAATGTAGTGTATAAGGTAGTATAGTTGTAGAAACATCAATAAATACTATATTAATATAGTGTATAATATAGTATACATGTAGAAACATCAATAGATAGTATATCAATATGGTGTATAATATAGTATCAATTTAGAAACATAAACATTATATCAATGTAGTGTATAAAGTAGTATAGTTGTAGAAACATCAATGAACACTATATCAATATAGTGTATAGTGTGGTATAGATTTAGAAACATCAATAAATACTATATTAATATAGTATACATGTAGAAACATCAATAGACAGTATATCAATATGGTGTATAATATAGTATATATGTAGAAACATCAACAAATTAAACAGCTGTCAATTTAAATAGATGAATCAATAAATAGAATTACTTCATACATACCTTACAATATACATTACCTTCCACGGAGAAGTTATGAAAACATCAAATCAACTAAATAACAAAGACGGCTAGTGAAGAATTGAATTGTCGAACAATGAATGTGAATTTATCCACCAATTATCCACAAAATCCAATTATCCACAATATCCAAATATCCACAATATCTCTAATAGAAATTCAGTGAGTGAAATACTTTAATATAAAACTAAGGTAAAATTATAAATATAACATGCAACACATTCAACATTCGTTCGTGAAGCTAGCCGTGCTTTGTCGATCAAGAAGTTATTTTACAAGAATGTTACCCAGAAGAGTTCTAAGCAAACTAACTTCGTAGTCGACAAAATACTTTCAATAAACACAAAAGTCACTACGATTGGACAAGACAAAACGGAAGTTGAAAAAGCAAGCGAAGCCAGGCATTTACCATACTTACTCACATATTGATCGTGTCCGTCTGTAGCAAACAGTGTTTGTATAGGCGGTTACATCTTCCGATTGACAAATTGAATGTCCATTTTCGTTATTAAATTTTCCTATTTTATATACGTATGATACATTGTTTAAGGCGAGTGCACAAGATTGAATGAAAACAAAATCATTGCCTTGATTGATTAATTGATTGCATCAATCAAATAATGCAATAGTTATTGTAATATACGTGAAAGGAACTTTCACATATTACCGATTAAAATGTATAAATAAATTGTTTTTTATTTAAAATATATTGATAATGATCAATCACTTTTTTGCACTCGACTTAATAATTTCCCTAAACTCCGAACGTTAGCTATATTACAACCTGTTTGACAAAAATATATCAATTCAGACACATTATATATAAACTCATTATTACACGCAATAAAACAAAGTTGCAATAAAAGTTGGTTCAAAGGCGGGCTTATCTCGCGGAGAGATTTCTTCCAGCCAACCCTAGTAACTTGTTCGTTAACTCGTCCCATCAATATATATGTATTAGAAATTAGAAACGAATCGACAAAACCTGAAAACGTCAATATTATGTCTACTGTGCAACCAAATCAAGTAAAGTTTAAAAATACTTGATTTGTAAACATTTCTATTAAATACCTAATTAAGCGACTTCGATGCTATTTGATCATTTGTCGTGTATTGAACAATGATTGAGCTAGTCATATGTGTACTTAATCATAAGTGTTCTGAAAGTTTTAGGCATTCACTTCAGTGTTAGCGTTGGTGACAGACTGTGCTCTGTGCTTCAAAACGTTGGATCAGACCACGATTCTGTAGTTCACTGGCTAAAACTGAATTCGACAAACGAGAGTGAGCGAGTGAAAGGGCACTCCAATATCATAAGGGAAAGAGAGATAGATTTCATTTGAGTTTTCCGAATCCAATTCCAAATTCCAAATTCACGTCTAATGATTCAATAATTCGTCTCCTGACATTTATAAGATAACACAATATCATTGTGGTAACTTCTACAACGAATGTCGAATGAGTTCTTTTATTTATATTTTGCTAGACAAATTTCTTCTACCTCTTTGGAGCTTTAGCAGTCACTATATTATTCCCGTTACTGACACCTCATTCTTGTTGCGTATGTATAAATAGAAACAAGGAATACAGTTCATAATAATGTAATTAAATCGTTTTTTTTTTCATTAAAACAAAAGGCTGTATAGCCAGATAAAATCCAGTTTTACGATGACACCCAACAGAACTGTGGTCATATGTACAGGCTGTGTTAGCGTAGCCTAGCTGGTCCACCACGAAACGCCTTGTGGAATGTGATAAGCTTGTGTTGTTAAGTATAGGGTGTTCGAAGTCGGTTGGGTTCGGGGCCTTGGTATTGCAAAGTCAATGGATTATTGAAAAACAACATTAAATTCCATTTTATTATGTTAAAATATTGATCGATACAGCAACTGATAAAAACCCTTAAATATATATACCTCTGACTTACACCAATTAGCCTAGCCCATAGTAAGCTCTGAAAGGCTTGTGTTATCGGATCTAGGGTAACGGATAGACTTAGATATGAGTAAAGTACAAATGCTCGAATTCATCAAACAAACATCTGCCCCAACCGGGACTCGAACCCGGGACCTCAGACATTGAAACCGGTGTACTAAACCCACTATATGCGGAGGTAGTCAATAATTATTAACATTTCAATTTTAAACATTTGTCATTACACTATTTCTCATAAAGGTCTTATATGACACTTACACTATCGCTCAAAAGTATTTGGCCACCTGCATTTTGTATAAGCTATAAATAGAGATCGGATAATCGGATGCATATTTACCTAAAGCTAGTTTAAGACAAAGTATGGAAACGGCTTTTTATTGTTTTGTTAAATAAAAATCCCGGGATTGCGGAATTGGATAGCCGGATGTTTATTTATTTACCTAATTTAGTTTTTGACAAAGTATGGAACTGTCTTTTTATTTTATTTCCATAAATGAAAATCCCGGAATTCCGGTACTGTAGAACATTTTGGTAATGCAAAATACTAGTCGGTAATATGAGCTTATAATATCCTATTTAAAATGGGGCGTAAATATTATTTAATTGATTATTGTTTTAGTCAAACTAGCTCACTACTTTCGTATAACACTCTTCATGTAATAAATCGTACATTCATAAATCGCACGGGAAACTGAAACTAAACTTCCTGTAAATACGTATGCATAGTTGTATAAATGAACCCGGAGTCTCGGTCTTTTGAAAATAAATACCACGTGCTAATTTAGTAATTTTCAAACAATATCACTGCGTTAAATTTGCAGTCCCGTATTTTCCCGGGATTTTTATTTAACAAAATGTATTTTAAAAAGTCGCTTCCATAATTTGTGAGCCAAAAATTAACTTTAGGTAAATATGCATCCGATTATCCGATCTCTAGTTATAAAAAATACAATAAAAAAAATCATTTATTAGGTTTCACTACGATGTGTCCAAAATTTAAAAAATGTATTAATGTAACTACTTCATATACATTTAATCGCACTTTCACAAAATATATTTTACTAGATGGCCAAATACTTTTGAGCGGTAGTGAGTGTCATTAGAAGCTTTATAAGAAGTTTATAATAGCGTTATTGAGGAGTTATATCGCAAATGTCAATAAACACAAGACAAGACAATACCATAGTCCCCTACAGACCCAGTGACGTAAACACGAAAAAAGAAAGTCAGTCAATAATTACTTGTTTACAAACCAAATCGACCACGGACACCGTCACCCCCGACAAAGTTTTCGACCTGGCGGGCGGATGCTTCCAACAGGAAAATACACATTTAGTCCAAGGATCCCATGGCCATTACATTAATACAGTTAGGAATAAATCTATACCATTTATCAAGCGAGATCCCAATATCGAAGCCTGACGTGAAGTTTTATATTTTTGAAATAAGTCTCCAAATTCTCAATGACGTTTAAAATACACTTACTGTTGGTGTCTTGTATAATACTCAATAGTAGTGTAATAATTATTTCTTCAAAACTTTCATAATGTTACATATAATCAGGGGTCGGTATTAGGTATAGTTATTTATGTACTTGCATCGCAATGTTGATATTAATGTGGACCTTCCCGGGATTTTTAATGGACAATCCCGTGCGGCCAACAATATTGCAAATCTATATAAATAAAAATGAATTGTTGTTCGTTAGTCTGCTTAAAACTCGAGAACGGCTGGGCCGATTGAGCTGATTTTGGTTTTAAAATGTTTGTCGTAGTCCAGGGTAGGTCTAAACGGTGAGCAAATAAGGAAAAATTGCGAGTAAGATAGAGTAAGACGACAATTTCATTTTCCCATATAAAAGTTGATCACTTACTTTCTGTCAAACATTTGACGGTATTGTACTCTCAGTTCCACTCGAATTGAAGAACGCATTAAAACAAGACTTTTGAATCGACAACATAATATCAACTTTGCTTATAACATCGTGTATTTAAATTTCAAAATATAAAAATAATTAATGTGTTGACATATTTGATGGGTGCCAACCTTACAGTGTTACTAACTCTCAAAAATATTTTTATTATATTGTTTTGTCATCTCATGTAAAAAAACCCGTGTATCCGAACGTTCCATTGTTTTGTCCATATAGACCAGGTTATAAGCCTTTAAAAATAATAAAAAGCGAAATGTATTAGTAACTCTTTATTTCCATCAACTTGGCTCCATCTACTTGGGAACCACTTGGCTCGCCAGGACATGATGATATGGTGGAAGTACTAGGCGACTCGGACAAATCTGATTCGATCAGAACATAATTATAATTAGGCGGTACGAAGTTCACCGGGTCAGCTAGTATACAATAAAAAACCTCAGAGGTAGACAAATAAAACAAAGGTAATTAACATACAGTTTTTATTAGTTTACATTAGTTCACAATACAAATTATTGATAGCCTTAAGCAAATTCTCATACGCATATTTCGCCTTTTTTATAAATACGAGCGAATACTTTTGCTTCTAGGCTAGACTCGTGAAGTTATTCAAACGGCCCAACAGAATCATTTTCCTTGTGCGATTCATTACCAGTAACATTTGAAGTGTCGCATCGGACATTACTGTGTAACTTTTGTGAGAATTAAAATGTGTAACCATTGGCTATGTGAATGAGTAAACTGATTTATTGCTACTAACTAGCTGACCCGTGCCCACTTCGTCGGGCATAATATTAATAATCCCCGAAGCGAGCACCCGAAGCCAACGCGCTCCGTCCGCTGCCCGTTTCTTCTCCGATTCACTTTGCAAAACGGACTACCACGTAAAAGCCTTTTTATTTTTCGGTTTTTTATTTAACCTATGACACTTAGCAATAATGTGGCTTTCTGTTGGTGAAAGAATTTTTAAAATCGGTTCAGTAGATCCCGAAATTACCCCTTACAATTTAACAAATATACAAATATACAAACACACAAACTTTACTTCTTTATAATATTAGTATAGATAGATAGTTTGAATGCGGTATAAAGAGACAAAATCTAGTCCATTCCGTTAAGAGCGGAGTGTTACGCATTTCCGCTATTGTATTATTTTGTTCTTACAAGCTATGTTGTGCGAACTACAAATGGGTAGACGACAATTTTTTAAATTCAATATATAATAAGAGTACTCTTTTAAGTGAGAAATATTGTAGAACCAACAGTACACCTGCACCTATTACTTTTGAAGATACATCGCCATGTTTGCGGCGCTGTCGCGGGTCGCTCGAAAACGCTCCATACTAAAAACACTGCAATCGTGACGTCATAACTAAGTAACTCGAGCGTATAAACAAATTTTAAAATACCTTTGTTATTTGTACGTTTATAGGTATACTTTCTATACATATAAAAAAAAAATTACATTTAATGTGAGAATGCTAGAAATGTGTTCGTTTCGTTAGAATTACGTAAATAATAATTGGTCATTTTTTACAAATCTAAAAACAATATAAATTGATAATTAAACTGAAATTTCTATATTGACATTTCATGAGATATAAATTGCTCAAATCATATAATAATAGTATAAAACGGCCATAATCAGTTGTAGTCGTCTACCCAAATGTGGCAACATCGTGCGGATTTGAATTTTGCAACTTCGGACATCCGATGTCATTGATGTAAGTGTGGCAACGTCGCGCGCGCAGTAGTTTAAATTGTGTAAAAGTAAATAACTTTTTATTTAAAAAATCACGGGATTTTTTTCTGCTCTTTAAAATTAATCTCGGGATTTGGGGCATATCCATTTTATTCTTTCGCTGTATGAAATCAGTACATGAATAACTCTACCTAATTCTGAACTCTGCATATAATTCAGTGCATACTCAAAACAGACAACGAGATCTCACTTAATTCTACCAACTGGACAAATCCGAAGGAGACAGACGCTAATAGACAGACAGAGAAAGAGAGGGACAGAGAGCACGCCCGCAACCAACTGACCTTCGGCTTTGGCAGTTTCACTCGAAGCGTTGACTTGTACAGCGGTTCCTCTGGTTCAGTTGTAGGTGTATCCTCCGAAGTTCTCTCCTTGGGTTTCAGCTCATCAGTTGTCGTTTCGATCCTCGCTACACCGTCCCCACTCTCACGCACCTTTCATTAAGTGTTACGGCAAAAAAACCAGTCGTAAGCGAACATACACGGCGCCTCGCGCAACATCGACAACGGATGCAGCGAATCAAAAGGACGCATTCTCATTACGGTAGACATGTTTCGACATGCACACAAACACTACCGGTAGATTCGTTGCTAAGATCCTAAAGGTCATTTTCAATAACCTAATTTTGTTGATTTCCAATATAAATTGTATTTTAATTTAACTAAACTGACGTTCCAATATTAATTTAAAAAGTTCAAACAAACGTGTAGAGGAGACTTTTTTTTTTCGGCCCCATTTTTTATTATTTTTCTACACTTACTGTGTGATGTTTTTCTGATAGATCTCCCCTCTAAGACAAAGTTTCCAAAAAGAAAAAATATATAAAAACCTGCGAACTTTTAAAAATAATATTTGAAAGTCTCGAATATTGGTTTCTTTCATAAAGTTTTTTTTTTTATATTTATAGGTTTTAATGAAGGCGTCAAGCTATTTATATTATTTTTCCGAAACTATTAATAAATTTTGATAGTAAATATATGCTCTTACTGCAGATTTATTCCTGAAAATGAAACCGTAGATGCTGGCTGTATTGGGTAGTTTCTTTGCATTTTTATTAAATAATGAAAGTTACCTCCTGTCATTATGTCATTGTCAGTGTGACAGTGACTTCCTTCTAGTTTGGTAGTGGCGGTGAAGCTTTTGACATCGGTCATGTGACTCATTGTGACAATCAAAATCGAAGTTGTCAATATAAAAAAAGCTTTGGGTTGCTGTTTTATTGATCTTAAGTTCAAAACCTTTTCTTTTTTTTACAATGTTTGGCAGGTTTAAAAAAAATATCTTATTACGGGTAAAGGTTCCTTATTTTTTGTTCTTTCCATAAAATATTATTTTATTACTGTAGGCAGAGAGGGGCCCAGCCTCCATACAAAAATGGAACATCTCCTTTGAAGGAAATTTTTTCGTCCAATTTTCAAAATGAAAAATCATTTTGATGTTAATACGTTGTTATTAACAGTAAATAAAGTCCACATTGCTTTAACAAAATTAAGGATGAGCGATGCGGTTGGATTTACGATCGAGAGGAATCGTGTATTCCAATTTATTCTTGCATTTTATTAACGACTAGCAACCCGCCCCGGCTTAGCACGGGTGCAATGCTATTATACATTTTATTTATTTAAAGATTTAAGCATACACAGGGATATAGGGCTAAAGAAAGCGACTTTGTTTTATATTGTGTAGTGTGATAGGTTATTGGAATTGACCATACATCTATAATGAGATAAGCAACTAAATTTCATGGGGATAATTAAGGGAGTAATTTACTCGCACTTACTCTGTACTATTATCGAGATGCAAGGACATGCTTCGAATATGTAATTATTTACCAATACACTAAAAATAAAAAAATATATGAAAAATTAAAAACAGATAACAAAGATTCCGTTATTCTTCTATTGAAGCTATCCATAAAAGTAAAATCGATACACGCTCTACGACAAAAGATTTAAATGAACAAAAAAAGAAAGATGATTCAGTACAAAATGGAAACACTTTTTGATATTGAAAAGAGACAAAACAGCATTCTATGCATAACTTCAAAGCAAACACGTTCAGGACAGATTACAAAATATTATCCGAAATGTTATTCTCACAAGACAATGTTAAAAAAGGTCAACGTACCTTCATGGAGGGCGAGTCGAGATCGTTAATTGTCGAATTGTTCTCGTCCACGACTATCATCGCGTATTCCACATCGTCCCCGTTGTGTTCTGGACAGGGAAATGCAAAACGGAACATCGTTTAATACACTTGAACTGGTACTGTGCCGTTTCGTGACAACATCGACGAAGCTTGCCTTGACAAAGCGGGTAGTATTAGATTTATTCGACACTCTATATATATATAAGTATCTAGATTAAATACTGTTCGGAAATTCTGTGCAGATGTCAGATTGAATTTTAAATCGCAAATTAATATGGATTATATAATCATTGTGCACAGAATTCCAGATTGAAACACTACGAGTAATTAATAAAAACTTTTCAACCAATTTATCCTGTGCATGCAAAGAACGAATGTCAATCTTTCTAAAATGGTAGCAAATCATAATGTAAGGAAACGAAAATCGAAGCAGTGCTTTAGCAGTGCAATATAACACCGTTTTGTCTTAAGCTCGCAACTCCCAAAACTTATTTGTGTAGTTATTTCTGTAAAAGAGCGAATTGAACGGAAAAAAATTAAAATTAATCGAGTTCTAACATTCAAAACTCTTTGGTAAGATAAACCATGAAAAAATAGAGTCATAAAAAGTGATTTATATTCATTAATGACAAAAGTATTGACGGAGTCTTTCTCGGATCTCGAATGTATTATAATTAATATGGATTTGTTAATAAATGAACGCAGCAGTGAAATTATTGTTCTATTAAATTTCCTAAATGTGTTTCCTTAAATGCTTTAACAGTTTTAAAATGGAATCCAGTTTTTTAACTTGAAGTATATGCCAATTTCCAAACATTTAGAATTTGAGCTTGTATTTGAAAGATGTTATATTAGTTATTGTTGCTATAAAAAGTGAGACCGGAAGCCTCCATTTTTGCACCTAGTAATGATGAGTCTAACCTGATTTTATAATCTGTAGAAGTACAGACTTTACGACGAAAAATTTTTGGCTACATGAACTCTACAGTTAAAATAATAATATCAACTTATTGCTTTATACAAGAAAAACGGATTAATGGAATAACAGAAACATAAATACAGGATTTCACAATAAATTAGGGCAAAGACAAAACAGTGCGTATGAAAACATCGACCACAGACAATCAGCACGCGCATAACCGCCGCCTTGTATCGACGACGCGAACGATCGACCCGCGGCCCGACCGCCTAACCTACTCGCTCGATTCAACAGACATCTTGTTATGACATTCCATATCAACTAGTGATGTGCCGAGTCGCTGTTTTTGTGGAGCGAGACGATTCGAGTCAGTTTATACGGTATTCGAATCAGGGGCACGATTCTCATGCAATCGAATTTTTTCCATATTAAAATTCGTATACGAATTTCTCCGCTCTACTGAAAAGTTCGAATGTTTCATTTATCTCGTATTCTGAGCACCCATAGAACGATTACTATTCGAAATAGTACGTCGGGTATAAATTAAATAATAAATTACGTAATTATTAAGCGTTTATAAAAACGCTGTTACTGCTTCATCTACTAATAGATTTTATACGTAAATATTACTTTTGAAAATATATTATTTTATTAATATGACACTTGAATTTTAAAACTCTTAAGTTTTTTAGTAAACAACTTTCAAACGAGAAATTATATATATATATATATATATATAATATATATATATATATATATATATATATGTAGAATATATATATACATATATATTTTTTTTATTTTGCCTACCTTTGTTTTTAATAAGTCAATGCGTGATCGCTGTTGAATCACTGGCTGAAACATTTGGATGAATTCTAATGTAAGGTTCTTATTTAATCGAAAATGTTTAATAAACTCGCTGCCTCTAACTCTTGACCTAATAAAATCTACAATAAATTCGTCCATTTCCTATGTAAAGTCAAATCAATACAAACAAAAAGTATATCCAATCAAACTTTGATTTAAATTCGTATTCGAATGTCCACTTCTACTGGTCCGTATCACTCGTTATGTTCGAATGACGTTCATGCGAACTAGTTCGATTGTCAACTTCTGAGAATAGACTAACTGTGTTACATTCGAAAAAAATTCGAACTTCGAATTTTTTTACGAATGTGAACTTTTTTCTATTGCATGAGAATCGTGCCCCAGGACTCCAGTTCCTGATTCGAACCCAGTACTCGAATTCTATGTTTGATATTCGAATATTTCTAGACTCGAGTCTGGAAAGTCTAGTCCAGTCCAGAACTAGAGTCTGATATTAGAACAAAAAGGAAAAATAGCAAGGAGTTAGCTTCAAATAGCGTGTAGGTTAGGTTAAGCACAATGACACAAAAATAATAATACTGTAATTTTTATAAAAATATAATAAACATTGGATAAAGACATAGAGCATAAGAGCTTATGTAAACAGTTTGCAAGTACAAGCGAGTTAACCAAACTCAAATACTAGACTCGAGACAGTAGGACTTGTATAAATAGAATCGAGGTAGCGAGTAGGAGCCGATTCTTCCTGACTCGAGTACCGGAATCGAGTCCGGCGTACTCGAATCAAAATAAATTGGTATTCGAGTAGACAGTCCAAAGCAGGAATCGAGTCTAACTCGAGTCAAACCGTACTCATCGCACATCGCTAATATCAACGCATTTACAAACTTAATCCCTTGTAATAAATATTATATTTGAAACCGACACGAGCCTCACTCGAAACGTGTTTAGGCGGTCGATCCGCTGAACGCACGCAGAACGCGATCAAGTCGGCGTGAACGCTAAAAGCACAGTAGTGAATCGATTCATAGTGCGTTCATTCGATCGTATTCAACGATTTATACCGATACGAACGCCTCTTTCTAATTAGGATTTTATTTTCGCACGTGCTCTGCTACCCTAGTACCGCGGGGAAGTTTATTTTTATTGATAATAAGTATTGACAACCCTATATAAGCGTGCGAGAAATAGACGCTGCATTGTATTGAGCGGCATTGCGTCGATAACTACATTTTTGAGTTAACAGGTGACTAGGGATGTCGCTTATATACATATTGACTAACACAATATTATTTTTTAAGGCGTGCCGTGCAAATTGTATCGGCGGAATTTAATTCAGTATACAAATTTGCCACTTTCGATATACTATTTCTATATAAAAAAAAAACAGTTTCACGCCGATTTTATAGACGTATTTTTTTTAAATTTCAACTTTATCAAACACTATGCGATCTATTGTAGAAAAACGCTATTTGTGGCACCTTCCGATTGAAACATCAGCTGTGTCACTCAGGTGTTTTATTTAATAATATATATAAGTTAAGATTTTAGCCTTATTTTTATTACAGCAGTTTCTAATAAGATACTTAAATATGACATTTAATTTGTTCATAAAAATTTACCGCCGAAATTATTTATTGTCGTCATCATCTATGATCATTTTAGAACTTCTTACTGCAATGTATTATCTATACAAATAAATAAAATTGGAGTGTCTGTTTGTAATATTAAAATAAACGCTTTCTACTACATGCATATGAATGTATATACGGTACGCATACCAAAATACATATTTTTAAAATTTTTGTCTGTCAACGGGAACGGGTGGACCGATTTTACTTATTTTAGGAAAAAAAATGTCAAAAACAAATAAAAATTCAAAAAGATAAACAATTTTTTTTTATTACATTCCACGCGGACGAAGTCGCGGGCACAGCTAGTTTGACATAAACATATCAAATGTTTTGATGTATTTTTTATTTTAAATTTGAATGATGTCGCTTTTATAAAGGTAAGGGTATAATGTATGTGTTTTTTTTTATTAAAAATTACGTATTTATTATAATAAAAATAAAGATTTGATAGTCGGTGACGGAGGTTCGAGTACCAGGGCAGCAGAGCGAGCAGAGCGAGCAGAGCGTCGGCGGGAGCGGTACCTGCGTGCGCGCGGTACGGTGCGGCGTGCTGCGCGCAGTCGAGCTTGCAGTGCGCGTGCGCGTGCGCGTGCGCGTGGTGCGCGTGCCGGTGCGCGGGGTGCGCGGGGTGCGCGGGGTGCGCGGGGTGCCCACCCGGCAGGAACTGCGGGTACACGTGGTGCGACCACTGCGGGAACAGCGGCCGGCTGCCGCCTGCGCCGGTGACGACCGATGCGGCCGTAGCGGACACGACAACGAATCCGGTCCAGTGAAAATGGAAGATTCCAATTTGATCGATCCAGACATAAATTGTGAGATTTAATGAAGAAAAATGTAACATGGCGACGAGTCAATCGAGAGAAAATGACCATTTATTTGAATGGAGACGTGAGAAGCGACGTAGTAATTAAGTAGCACATATAAAAAATAATTTGGAGTAAATATGGCACTTAGAAGATTGCGAGCACCGTTACCGGTAAATCAATAATGAAAATCGGAGAACGGCCAATTTGGTGAGAGATACCAAAAAAGGGTTGATCAGGGAACATTATGACCAAATGGACAGAATTAAGAAAAAGGATACCCAAGCAAGTGAAATAGTTTCCAAGGGGCATAATTAAAAGCAATAACGAGACCAATATTGGAGGACCAAGATATGGTGGAAATAAAAATGAGTAATTTAAGCAATTGAAAAGACACCAATAACAGAAATGGGAAAAGAATGTTGCAATATCATTTTAGAAACGAAGAAAAGTGGCGGCAATCAAACAACAGAAACAAATCATGTCAATAAGGTCAGCGGCAAGTAAGATCATCATTCGACAGCAAAAACGAATGATGTCAATAAGGTCAAGAGACGAATTAGCCAGTCAATAGGGGAACCGATTACACAATTTGTAACCAAAATGGATAGAACCACAGCAATAGAACCAATATGATTCAAATGACAAGTTAAGACATAAAGTCAAAACAAGAATAATTACGATGTACACCAAAAGGATTAATTAACAAATGAAAACGTGTAAAAAACGGATTGGAAATACAGAAACAATCGAACAATATGTTCATTCGTTATGTAATAAGCGCGCGAGTCGTTTTAACCGCAAAATCGAATGTGTTAATATTATTATTAAATAGATTGTAGGTCCGATAGCACCCACATTTAAAAACCGTAAGAGTGAAGGAGGATTTTTTAACGAAACACGTTTAAAAAAATCGGTACAATCACGTAAGAAAGTGTACAAGCGTAAGCGAAACAACACATCAAAGTAAAACAGCGCGAGAGTCGGTTATGTGATAATAATAATAACAAGGCGTATATATTTGCATTCGGACATTGATAAATAAACAAAAAACACATAACAATCAAAGTACCAAGGATAGGGGTGATAAAAATTGTGACGCCAGAGTGAAACGAAATTACAGTAAAATAAAAATACACGGCGACATAGCATCGGCACGAATCGTCGCAGGATACGCAGCCAGACGTTTCGAGCGAAGCGTTGTTGTGTACAGACGTAGCGTGCCGGAGTAGTAGGTGGTAGTGGTACGTAGAAAAATGACGAATTTACCAGTGTCCCAAACCGTGACGCGTTTATCAAGCGGCGTGAAAAAAAAGGAGAAACGACACACTTCAGATTAAAGTCTGTAATAACCCTCTGTGCACCGCCGCCGTCAAACGTTGCGATCTAATGGCATCCAAATATTCTCATGACATTACCATGCTTCCATCTAATAATTCTTGGAAAAAGGAATATCTTATTAATGTTGGTCATGTATCAATAAACGAATCAGTGGCAAATATTATTTTCAATCGATATTCCTCTTTCACATAATTCATAATTATGTCTTCGATAGAACACTTGACCGCGACTGTACTAAATGACAATGATGACTTTTGTATGTGTGAAATGAAATTACAAAACATATACATATTATGGATACACAAGTTAGAGACCATAAAATAAGGTGCGTGTAAGCGTTAAAAAAACGAAGCGAAGCATAAAACAAAACATAGATATTTACAAATAAAGAAATGAACATTTCAGCGGCACACATATAATGTAAGATGCCGGACAAGTAATGAATGATAGAACAAAATAAAAGGGCGACAGAAAAGTGTTGTAATATTAAGCTTAGATTAGAAATCGAAACAAAACATAATTATAAATTATTCTACACGATCGATAAGAAAATTGAAACAAAATAAAAATCCACAAATCTACTTGGGAGAGATTAGAACACTAAAGAAATTAAATATAAGATACCTCAATACATTAATTGAAATCTACATGCAATATGAATTTTGGAATGATAGCCATAATAATATTGTACTGTAATTTACATTAGAAGGAATAAAAAAGTCTCATTGTCACACTTGTGGAATAATATTCCACAATTCACAATCTCTGTCAACACTATCTGTTAATTAGTTACTTCAAAATAATAGATTACTAAGGTATTTGTCAAATATTTTAGTAAAATTAATCGTAAAACTAATAATTATTTACATAATCGTATTTTACTAATTATTACACTAGCGTAATTAATTTACGAAGTGAAATAAAACTTAGACGTCTACTGTTTGGTGGTTGATCTGTATTAAATTTGATTTCAATCGAGCAAAACATATTCGACATACATAATGTCGAATATGTTTTGACAAAATTTAAAAAAAAATCCTATCGCAATAAATATGTGTAATATAAAAATAATCAATCACAATCAATCACATAACACAGATAATCCACCAACGTTTCAAATATCAAGTTGATTGATCAATGTTTAATTATTGATCTCATCAGCGTCAATAACGTCGATATGTAGTGAATGACAAGTGATGTATGTGTCGATAAATCTGATGGATAGTAATGTTTTAAACATAATATTGGCGTTCATTTACTAATTAGCACAAATATCTGTTTAAATAATAAGTCTTGTCGAAAAAGGTCCTATAGGACATTTAGAAATCATAAAGCAAGATCAAGACTCATAAGAGGCAAAGAGACTCCTGGCAGAGACGAACAAATTTCGGAAAATCTTTGGAGCGACGGACGTTGGAGAATGTGTAAGGATGAGAGAAAATGGTTAATAAATCGTACTTGAGCACGTGACAGAAGAATATAGCGTTCTCGCGTTAATTTTAATAAAGCAAATCTCAGATCATCATCATAGATTTGATGAATACATCTATGAGAATAAAGTGGGACTTATGGTTCTTTTTGTTTGTTGATGTGATAAGACTATCATCGCAAAAGCGTTATGTGTCCCGATTTATCATAGTAATCAAGGATTGTGATATGATGATAAATTGCAGTGCTATTAAATAAATAACACGTATATATCATTATCGCTCCTTCTGGGAAGGGAGTTCGTTATTTATAAAGCCGGATTGAAACAGAGCATCACAATGATACTTGTTACGAGAACTATACTACAATTTCTAAGTAAGTCAATGGATTAATTTCAGTTTCTTAGAAAATAAAAATCAAGTTTCATTATTATATTTTTCTATAATACTAAAATATTAAACTCAGTTTTGAGTACTAAAAATGTTGTTATACCCGCAATTATTTTAAATAACAAACAATTTAAGGAACAATTTTTCTGATAGTGTCTATGTATAGTACAGGGGAGATCCTTACGACGCGGGGAATGAGTATAAGTGAGGATGAGTGCTTGCGCGGAGGGTGCAGGTGAGGGAGGGAGGGAGGGGGGTGGCTGCGGGGGCGGCACGTACCGTGGTCGTGGTGGTGCGCGCGGCGGCAGTCGGGCGGCGCGTGCGGCGCGTGCGGCGGCTCCAGGATGTCGCGGTACTTGGACACCATCAGCACCGAGATGAAGTACACGATGGCCAGCGAAAGGAACTGCGCCTGCTTCGTCTCCTCCTGCCACCGAACGGACACTCGTGTCAAACAAACTCTCTCTCGAACGTTCCGCCGCGGATCGTGTCGCCGCCCACACTTGGACCATTTTTCTTTTACGAGGTGGAATGCTATACCTTTTTTTTTTTTGACGTGGAACGTCTTTAAAATTGCGCCGAAACATACGGGTACCAGGTTTAAAAAGTGGACCGTAACGAAAAGGTCTATATCATCGTATCTTAATAATTTAAAAACTATTATGGCCGTTTTCACCAACCTTGTCTTAGCTTAGGTGACTCCTAAGAGACATGCTGTCTCACTCTTTTCAGTTAATATAAAAAGTGACAGCATGTCACTTAGGAGTCACCTAAGCTAAGACAAGGTTGGTGAAAACGGCCATTAGTCTTAGAAACAAAAATGTGATGTGAATATTTCACTTATATAGTCAGCTCGCTGTTGTGACATTGAATTTTTTATTAAAATACTTAAAAGACCGTCAATCTTGTTTTTATTTAAATCTTTTACTTTAAAAGCGATTCCCTAACATAGACGTTTCACGTTAAAACCAACGGCCGTGTGCCCCGGCACAGCCCAACCCGATTTTTTTGTTCCCCCTGAGGAAAATGCATTAAGTTGCATACCCCGGCTGTGGCGAACCGGCGGTTATGTGGCGCTCTCCTCCCCAGAAGGGGGAGGCCTACCCACTAAAAACCTCAGGGATGGCCTTGGAATGCTATACCTGTCAATTGGCTAATGAACTACCGTGTGTGGTATTCTTCCGACTATATAGAAAGGCATACCCACTAAACCACCTCAATGCCCTGTACGTTCATAGCTGGAGTCGTCCAGGGACTGCGGAACCCAATATCTGTGAACCAGGAACAAACTCGTGGTCGTGGTGGGTGGAATTGGATGATTCGCGGAGCCAGTGTCGGGCCTATCATGTATTGATGTGTTTTCGTTTTTCGAATTTCATATGTGCATCTATCTGACGCTCCTACGGTGAAGGAAACCATCGTGAGGCAACCTGCGTAAGCCTGCGAAGAAATCCAATGGTGTATGTTGTCAGCCAACGTGGTTGACTATGGCCTTAATATTGTGGGGGTAGACCCGTGACCCTCAGTGTGTACGTTTGTGGGTTATCATGACAAAGGATAGGAAAGAGCCATCCCCGCGCCCTAGTCTGGGGCCAGTCTGGTTGACTAAGGCCTAATCTAATAACATAGTTTAGGGTAGGTTCGTGCCCCTCTGAGGCGACGACCTTATCTTAAGATTTAACCCCTTAAATTTCTGTCTGCTGTCTCACCTCACTATAAGTGTAAATAGCACTTAATTTCTGCATGCACATATTTGCACTAATTATCTATTCATTAATTGAAAATACTAACAAACTTGACTTGCAAAACGCGTCTGTCAGTTTGTATCGTCTATAAAATGCTCAAACCTGTAACATACAACGTTCTTAATTACTTAAGACGAACATTCGTCTTGAACCACATTACATTTCAAACCACAAAAAAATATTCTCAGACCTCCATCTTTTTATCTCATATATTGAACTCTATTTACGAAGCAGCAGAGTTCATGAAACATCTAAACGCAACATGGCGTATACGAAACGATGCTTAAAAAAAAGCATTGTTCGTGTGTCATTCAAAATAGGAACCGTCACATGAGTGTATTGTATAGAATCATCCAAGTGTAAATTTATACCAGGGCATCAAGATACGTGAGGAGATTATACTCACGACGTCTCTGTAGATGACTGCCCGGAGTCTATTCACATCCATGTCCTGTAGCAGCCTTTCTGGGTCTTTGACAGGACTCGAAGTGTCAGCTAGACTTGCCACCACGCTCTTTTGCAGCAGAAATGGCATAAAAACATTATTAGTATATTATTCATAATTAGCAGTTAGCACGCGAGGTCACCACTAGTTACTAGGGCATCATGTATGTAAAGATACTTGAATCTGTGTGGGACAAAAATAAAATAATATAACGCTCGAAATTAATAATCAATCCTATTCCATTTTTAACTATGCAAGATCGCGATTTCAATGTGCCAATAACTGTGGAGGTCTGATCACAGATTCCGACATTGACCTCTGTTCGAAAATGACAGTGTGAGTGTATCCATAACCTATCTTGTTAATTTTGACGTACCTTTCGATTGGTTTTCAATCCAAATTTGCAATCTTGCGTATATTTTGGATTTGTAATGACACTTTTTTAAATTAATGATGTTTATATTGTATTTTTTAGTATTCTTAAACCTTTTATTTTATTTTGATAATTATTTAGAACTCCTGTATTCCATAAAATATAAACGAAAAAATGCAGTTCTGCGAGAAACGGAACGGCCCGAGAGTGATAAGATCACGGACTATCCGGCCATAAAAACGATTGCAGATGACGAGTTTATCTTATATTGA
Organism: Scirpophaga incertulas; assembly: GCA_036419045.1. Classification (NCBI taxonomy): domain Eukaryota; kingdom Metazoa; phylum Arthropoda; class Insecta; order Lepidoptera; family Crambidae; genus Scirpophaga; species Scirpophaga incertulas. The sequence continues at coordinate 40,760,058 of CM071627.1, forward strand.
AGATAGCTTATTAATTTCGGACGTAAACACATTAATAATACGAGTAAGAGCAATAAATCAAACTTTACACAATCTTGATAAATACAGAAATAATATAAATTTAGAGACTAATACAGTGTTGCTATTTGGAAAACTATAATAATAGTAACTAACTATGCAACATTATTCACAGTTGTGTCTCGTTACAATTTGTCTAAGAAGGAAAAGTTTATAAATTCTATTTACAGAATTTGAGATTCATGCAATCAAATAAAAGCAATCAATTAACGTAACAAAAAATGGTGCGTGCAATTAATTAAAGCAAATACAAAAAAAAAGGGGGTATCCATTTTTGTTTTCCGAGGCGTCTTAGTTACATCTTTTGTACTAGGCGCGCATAAATGTTGAGAAGTAAAATCTAACCGTCTGCCAGCCACAATTAAAAAACAACATCGTGTTGACTGATAAAAAAACGACAGCAGCGTCAATAAATTCACAGAAAACACGCCCTAATGTGGCCAAAAATCAATTAGTGAAAGTCCGAATACCAGGGCGGCATAGACTGGTGCAGGTAAGCGAGCCGTGTCGTTCGACTGAGTGAAAAGGATAGATATACGAGTGAGCGGTGGTAAGGTTCGATGTGTAAAAGGAAGGCATGAACTGTGAAAGCGAGACGAATGATCGGTGTTTTCTGTTTAAATGTGAGCGAAGGATTCAGTTTCGTGTGTTTGTGAATAGAGTAAATTATTACAATCTTACTAGAGTTGATTTTTAAATTAAGTTGGTTTGAATACGTGCAATGTGTGATCTAAACTCGTTTGGAGTATCAAATTAATTATTCTGTTTCAAAATGCTCGTAAATATTTCAGATATTAAGTCTCTAATCCGGTGAAAACTTCAATATAAATGAAATCTGTTAAATTGTAATTAAATTTACCAGAAATCACGCTTCAGTGACGGGACGAATATCACTTTGGTTTGGCAAAATAATATTTTCTGTGGAGCTTACAGGAATATAACTATCTAATTCGATAACAATAATACACTATTTATTGTATATGTTTCATGTATATACAATATATAATTTGGCATAAAGAGTATACAAATTTTCTCCATTAATGTAGAAATAAGTGTTTGCATACAGAATTATATCAGAATCAGGCATGCATTTTCCTTTGTACAAATGTACAAGAAAACACATTAAATGAAATTATTCTATATTTGTAGTCAAAACAAGCAATAACAAAATTTATGTAAACTCTTTGGTATTTTGTAGCGTTTACCTTCAATCGCTCCGTTCAAGCAAATGTCACCTTTATGTGTCAATTACTTACAACTCAAATTGTCAATAGAGGACTACAGAGACCTCTGTAGGATGATTGACTGTTGATGACATGATTGTTCCTGATGATTAATAATTGTACGCGAGGATTATGTATGAGGTCTGAGGTTCGACTTGTTTCGATCGTGTATGTTAAGTCCAGTAATATACACTGGGATAGGGTGATTAACTAAAGATCCTAATGGCCAAATACTGAAACGCCTAAATATTTAACGACTTCTTAAACAATTAAGCAGTTCCTAAACTCGCATTTCGCATACTCAAAAGCAATAGATAAGTAGCTGTTAATTTTTGAGAGTATCTCAAATTAAGTCGCACTAAGACCCACTCAAATGAATATTCGAATACTGAAACGCAACTCAACGTTAACTGTCACTCAAATCAGTTGTCAAATCGTCTTGAGACGTCGTTAAATGTTAGAGTGGTCGCGAGGTATCTTAAACGCTATATAACGTTTGCTTATATCCCCGAAAATCGTCTCTTTCGGATAGTGAAGAAATACCTAGAGCTCTTTGTTTTCAATTATATGTTGATATCTGAAAGTACATAAAATAGTATCTATACATAAAATCAATCACTCATCAGTTCAATCAATCAATAATTAAAAATAAATTTACATGAATGGACATATAAGTTCTGCCTGAGTGTTTTTTTAATAAATCACCCGGTACAAGTACATTCAATCACAAGATGTCACTTCTTTACTACAATATTATGCAATTTATGTTTAATATTTTATTATTTTGATCACTTCTAAAAGTATTTTTTTTTCATCATCTGGTGTATAATTTGCGCCGCGTTTCATTTTGATATTTTTCATTGTTATAAATATCTTTTAATTAGATAAATATAGAGTAATTAAATAAATAATTTCTCAACTTTTAATAATTTGAAAAAACTTTTGCTCTAACTTAACCGCGGGCTTTGTCAACAATATCATGTGTCAACGTTTCGTTTCACGACCATCGCCTTATCGATTTTAACAAAAAAAGTACTAATTTTCAATTCATTTTTGGATTTGTTCAAAATCAAGAATTTATTTTACATGAAAATCTAATATTAAACCGTTTTGTCTTATGTTGATAAAATATTATTTGCATGAAATACATTACTTATCCAAACAATGCTGTGTGTAATGGATACACAACGTAAAGTAATCTTATTATTATGACTGAGAACATACTTTTTTAAAGAATAACGTCTGCTTACTTTATCACGCCTTCAAATCTTATAACTGACGTTTGAGAATACCATTTAAATTTGAGAGATACTCAAATGTGAGAGGCCATCAATTGAGTAAAAGAATTGAGTAGTGTTTCAGTATTAGCCGTAAGTCATATATGAAGGCTCACTAAAAAGTTGTGTAAATTTGAGTTCTGGCGGGCTACATATATTAAAGTATTTTTTAACAAAATCAACCATTTTCAATGTTCCTTGAATTTGTGACCAACCTTTTCCTTAGTTTTGGTTAGACGTGTATTAACTTGTCTCTGATTTTTCCCAGGATTTTCATTGATTACACTGACGTAGTTGATTATGCGTAATGTATGCGAGGAATGTCCCAAGTTTGTGGGCAAATAGAAGGAATTTTTAGCCAAAACGTCAATGTTGCCCAACTAAAACTAAGAAACTAAACAGAAGATTTTCTCAAGTTCATTCAGAAAACTCGTTGGATTAATACATCAAGCCTATATCCGAGGAGACTACTTTAACGCGAAATAGAAAGTAAAGGGACGGAAAGAGAAAGAGAGCATTACTCCAGCTAAGCGCGGAGCAACGTTTTCATTGTCGCGCTATCACTATGAGACTTGGTGAAATTACACCGATAGGCGGAATTTGGATCTGCTGTTTATGAGATCGTTGTGTGCTAACGTGAAGTGTGACGTAGTGTTGGGTGTACGCGTGGGTGTGGATGTAGCAGTAGCCGCGGCCGTAGCCGTGGCCGTAGCTGTGGCCGTAGCCGAGGCCGTAGCCGTGGCCTTAGCCGTAGCGGGAGTTACCTTGGGGTCGGCGTGCGGCGGCGCGGCGCGAGCGGCGAACCTCTGCCGCTCCTTACACTCGAGGCAATTGCGCACCGCGCACGTGCACACCTACGCACACGCACACGCCTCTAGCGTCTACTCACTACCACTGTCATGGCCGGACGGACTTCGAATTGTTGGCACACTCCAAAAAGCAGGTGGTCGAATCGATTGCGCGTTCATTGCGTAAATATTTCAACAAATTATGAATTTATTTCGATAGTTCTTTGTTTAGGTGGTCTCAAATATACTTTAATGAAACTGATACGGAGGTTTAAAATAATCACCAAATTAAAATTGCATATTAAGAATTATGCGAAGTGTGAATACTATACGCACACGAAGAGTTTCATAACTGTTATCTGATGACAGACTGACAGACAGACAGTCTGTTGTTAAAAAAACAGAAATACATCTTCGCCGAAAATGCCAACTGTCTAATTATTATTGTTTATGAGATACATGTCGTCGGTACATGGTTTCATACAGACAGACGGACAGCGGTACCGTTTTACCTTTTCGGTACAGAACTTAAAAAAAAAACACCAAAAACTGACTTCAAAATTATACTTATATGTATAAACCTAAATATTAAAGTCACAAAATTATTAGACCACCTCAATCTGATAAGGCTTACACGAAATTAGTTACAGATTACGTTTGAAAACATTCTGACTGAGCCTTATGACACATTTTCTCACATAACAAAAAACAATTAAAAAACAATATATTTTTGTAGAAAAAGGTTTAACACTCTCTTAATATGTACCTTGGCATGACTTAGGACCTTTTTAAAAGGCGCGATAGAAGCTTTTGTCACGAAACAGGACGAACCTTTTTTCTCTCTAAACCTTTTTCGAATGCGTCATCGTAACTCAATCCGATCTCTTTGTTTTTTTATACGTAAAGTTATAAGAGACCTCCACTTTTAGTATGCTATCCTGGTAACTTTGTAGGACAGAGGAACGAGTTAAACATTTAAGTTTTCTTATGAATTCTTTATTATCCACCCGGCGTGTAGAATTCCCATTATATATAGCTTTAATAGTATTTATTTTTTTTATAAACAATTCACCGTAAAAATAACATGCCTCAAATTCGAAGTTCGTCCAATCTATAAAACCAGAAGAATTCTATGCTATTAAGAACAGTAAAGAAGTATTAACAAGTGTTTTCTACAAGTATCTAGATATATATGTTTATATTTATATATACTATATAAAGTTCACTATAACACTATGGGTCGTACTATTTATATATAGAAAGAGAACGTATCTTGTCCCTCTAGGCATACAAGTCAAAAATAAAATGTCAAATTAGGACCAAAATAAATGTTAAGTACACATATATAATTAAGTATGAAAATATTGATAGAGATGTGAGTATAATTAAACGTTCAACATTTAATTTGCTAAAAACAATTAATTACAAAACAGATTAGATAGAAATAAGATGTACCAAACGCATAGTCGTGATATTATGTAATCAGGATACCAAAAGCATCAAGATATTTTAAACTAAAAAATAACTGAAAAGTATGTGCTGTTGTTTTACGTCAGGATTTTGTACATTACTGATAACAACTTTGTGACAAACAATTTTCTTGCCTTCTTTAATTACTAGCGGACCCGACAGACTTCGTTGTTAACGCCTATGAACGCGCCGGGAGCCCATCGAGCGAAGAAAAAAAAACTATTAACACTTCATTTATAATGAATTTGAATGGATAAATGGATGGTTGGTGTGTGGATATGTATGGATGTATGGATAAATGGATGGGTAGGAATTAATGAGAAAGGATAATGGAACGAACTCACAAATACCCAGATGATAATGTTGTCCAGGCTGCAATTGCGTATTCGCTTCCTTTGTCAAATTCCTTGATTAAGCTTCTTGCGTATGTAACGTAGGCCACTCGATCGAAATGGTTATGTATGCATTTCTTTTCTTGTAAACGCCACGTGTAGAAAACCTCTCCCGAATATTCTTTGTTCTTGTCTTGATGTAATCCGGCTCGAAGGACCAATTTGTTGAGGATTCTTCTAGACGTTGTTGAAAAGAAAAGAAAAATCTTGCGGTTGATGATGATTTACTTCGCAATTTACAATAATTTATGATACGAACGATCTTCTACGATTGAAATGTATGGGGGGGAGGGGGGGAGGCGCGCCTCCGTGCGCTGTAGTAAGTGACCCGTTGGCAAAGAGAAAAAATCCGCCATCTTAACAGTTTATATACACGTTCGGGTTGGCTGCATTCACGCTTCTTCGCTCGATGGGCTCCCGGCGCGTTCATAGGCGTTAACATCGTCCTTTCAAAATGATTTGTAAAGTGGCAGTTTTTTGTTCCTACTTATTTTATAGTCGGGGCAAAAAATTCTCCTGTACAGAACCGACACGTACAGAGGGTTGTGAATAAAAAAAATTAAATAAAACGTATATAAGCATTTAAAACTATTCGACTTTGGAACGTGACATTAAATCCTCCAACGATGTATTCTTTGCTCCAACGCACACGCACACTGTTTTGATAGATATGATTGAATTTCAACTTTATATGGCGTTAATAAAGAGCAAATTGACTGTTTGACGTTTGGAGCACACTTACATTGTTTAGATAACACTGAGTGCTTGCAATATGAACTTTATACAATAACAACAAAGCTAAGTAAACGTTTGCATGGGAAAAAAGGGCTGTTTTTAGGGTTTTTCCGATACTTATTCGAATTTTTCACGTTACGTCAATAGACTTTATCTTATATATAAAAATAAATCGCAAAATGTGTTGGTAAGCTCATAACTCAACAACGCCTGGACCAATTTGGCCAATACTTTTTTGTTAATGTTCGTTGAAGTTCAAGGAGGGTTTTTACAATGAGGAAAATTCGAATAATTATCGGAAATACCCTAAAACAGCCCTTTTATTTTCCCATGCAAACGTTTTCTAACTAAAACGTACAGTCGAATTGAGCTTTATTGTTATTGTATAAAGTTCATATTGCAAGCACTCACTGTTGTCTAAGCAATGAAGGTGTGTTCCTAACATCAAAGAGTCAATTTGCGCTTTATTAACGCTACATATAGTTGAAATTCAATCATATCTATCAAAACAGTGTGCGTGCGTGCGTTGGAGCACAGAATACATCGTTGTGTAATTTAATGTCACGTTCCAAAATTGAATAGCCACAAAATGTAATAGGTCATTGAGACTTTTTTTTGCGATTTGGTTGGCTTTGCGACATTATCTATAAAATAATTAGGAACAAAAAAACTGCCACTGTACAAATCTTTTTGACAGGACGAAGTCTGTCGGGTCCACTAGTTACAGATAAAATACGCGTTTCGAGCTAATGCTATAGGGTCCGAAATAGCCTTTCAGAATAGTAATGACATTGACAGCAAGATAACCGTTGGATTTCTATAAGACCGCATTCCTTTTGCGCTTTGATATCTCAGATGTGACATAATCTTGGTAGATAATAGTTCCGGATAATGAATTGGAGTTACTTAGCCGTTAATGAAAACGAGAACTTCGTTAATTATCGATTAACAGATTTATGTTCAGCTATGCTTTTAAGTCGCAGAACCGTTCGATAACAACTAATCTCTGATGAGTTCTAGCTCGAGTTGTTGGCACAATTGATTTTGTCAGTCAGTTAGAGTCTCCCTTGTGAAAGTTGTTCGTATTGACATTCTGAACAACCTGATTACATAATATCAAAGCTATTGGGACACCTTTAAAAGCGACAGATTTAAAGAAAACCGCTATTAGACACATATTATCCTACTCAATAAAATTTAACAATCTAATTATCATTCCACAGATAAAGAAGGCTTGGTCTAAAATAAGATTCTGGCACAGCTAACTCTGTAAAAGAGATAACATGGCAACCCCGGAAATCATTAGAAACACTGTTTATTTTATACATTCACGTCTATTATTCAAGTGCACTAGATTAAATATTGTATTTCGCTACCTCAGACTAGAGTAAACATGTTAATTCGATTGTGTGAGTATACGATTCGATTCGTTTTCATGGTCATACACGATTATATTAATAACCTAGAGTTATAAGACGGAAATAACAAACTGGTATAAATGATTCTTATTATTTATATTTCAAAATTAACTTCCTCGACACAAGCCTGTGTTTCCGAGGAACTTTTAAGCTAGCGTACTTGTATAAAAGAGTAGTTTTTAGGACAAAGCATACTCACTAATTGTCAATTCTGACATTTACATGATCGTCGTCGTCCGAGCAAGACGTGTTTTTATGGTTTTCTCTTAAGGATACAGTCGTTTACGAAAATGTCTAGTTTTTCATGGAGAAAATGTTTAAGGAGTCGGGTAAATATTTTTTAATTTTAAATTTAGATGTTATTAATATTTATTATGATTCTATATACGAAAAAATATATCCTTGTTGACGTTTACGTATTTTTGTTTTAGACTCGAGAAACCATTGCTAAGGTACATATAAGATATTAGTTTCGGACGTAACGCGACGTATATTACGTAGTATGTAAGTACTACTTACTGCTCGACGTTTCGGCTAGGTTGCACTAGCCGTGGTCACGAGCTGACTGGCGCGCGGCGTCGTCTGCTCAGGCGGGCTCGTGGTTCTTCTTCTACCCACATATTATCAGTATTAATGTCACTTCGGCACACCACACTGACGGTATCAGGGTTTATTTTTGATTTTGACGGCACAGTACGCGGCGTACATTTGTTTATCACTGGATTCCACGCTGATGATAATTTGAATCCATCATCCCGATTGAAATTCTTATGTTTCTTTATCTCAATCGCTTCACGAACTATTCTTGTATGATAGTAGCGATCATTGGAGAGGATTTTTGGATCATGTAACTCCATCCAGTGATTAACTCCACATTTAAGTAAATGTTCAGCCACTGCGGATTTATTTGTCAGTCGATTTTTGACCGCTGAGATATGTTCTTTAACACGTTCAGCTATTGACCGCTTTGTTTGTCCTATATACGAACTACCACAGCTACAATCGATTTTATATACACCCGAGTTTGAAATGGGATGACATCCTTTGGTGTTCGCAGTAATTTTGACATTTTCACGGCTAGTGCAACCTAGCCGAAACGTCGAGCAGTAAGTAGTACTTACATACTACGTAATATACGTCGCGTTACGTCCCGAAACTAATATCTTATATGTACAATGCAACGCGAAAGTTTAAAATCTTACATTGCTAAGGTATACGAATTTCTGAAAATAGATGCGAAAGATATATTGGAACTAGTAAGTGATCCAGTTTGCAGTGCAAGTCCAAATTTAATATCGAAATTAAGTGAACATTTAAATAGCGTACGAAAAAGAAAAAATACATTATTCTGAATCGCTACTTGATAAAAATGTTCAATAAATAAACATTAAATTACAAAATGATCCTATTTTTTTAAACCCGTAAATAACTGTATTTGTACTCGACTGTACCTCTTGTGACGCACACAAAGTCACTGTATATGTATACGGTTTACCCCCACATAGGGCCGCGCGCACAACTGAGTTGAACTAACTGTACTAGAAGGGAAAATGTTGCCAGGATAGAAAAAAGTTTAATCCATAATCGTCTAAAATTGACAATCCGTGAGTTGTGTACGAATTGCTTCATAATTAAGTTTCAGACAACGAAAACGGTGCGCTGTCGCAGTCGAATGGGCTATGGCCACGGAGAGCTTTGCCAGAATCTGACATAGATAAAACAGATGTTCCCTAAATCTGTCTATGGAACAGAGCAAACGCAAGGCCACTCACCAATCTGAGACACTGCCTCAGAATCCCGCCGCTGGACATGTTCTTCTCCGCCTCCAGCTCGGCGAAGTTGAGCGCGCTGGCGAAGATGAGCACGTCGGCCATGCTGACCAGGCGCTGCAGGAAGGTCACCGCCACCTCCACGGGCATCCCCTGCGTCGGCTCTATCACGTCCAGCTCGTTCTAGGGACGGAGCATAGGAACAATGTCGCAGAAGACTTGGTCAAGGTCGCAGAAAGATGACCGATTGATAAGGAGATTATAAATCTGTACAAATAGTTATTTATGCAACTGTTGTATAATCAGGGGTATTAAAACACCGTTGTGGGATAATAGTATCACATGAGTGTTTTAATACCTAATTATAACAGTTGCATACAAGACTTTATCTACAGTCATGATGTGAATCCTCTATAAAAGATTCTCATACCATAGGGTATTTATTGTACAGTGTTGTAAGAACTATGTAAATTCAAGAAAAGTCTAATTGCGAAGCATGTAAAATAAACAAACCTTAATAAGTAAAATAATTATTTATTTTAATAATTATTTACATTTTTGATCGTACAATTATTGAAATGCACTTGAACATTTGCACCTTGTTGAATGTTAGCAGATCCTAATGTACTTGGAAAATTAAATTACGAATTAGTCTACAATTTACTGTTCTTTTTTCAAAATTTTTGCGATCTGGTGGTGAAAATGTCATTGCATGAGAAAGTTCTTTTTTTGAAATTCATAATATCACGCGTTTGGATGATATAATGATCATAATATCATTGAGTGTTTTATTGTTGACAATAAGCTAATTGTTATAGGTTCTTTAATAGAGGATTAATAGCATGATAGTAGATAAAATACTCAAAAACGTTTTTCAGTAGTTATATAGTCATGCTGGGCTTTAATACGCACTTAGCCTTAGCTGATTGAGCCATTGTGCGTCATGTGCTGGTTGAATTCCCTCTTACTCCAACCATCCCAGGTCTTGCTAAAATGCTAGAAGCCTCTTGGGGCTTCTACATGCTTCCGGTAGAGATACTGGGGAGAGGAGAGTTTGTTGGACAACGCTTCTGCACTCCATGAGAACGTGTCGCCTCTGTATAAAGGGCTGTCCGTGATACCTATTGTAAATTGGCGCCTGTTCAGGGGACAATGTCCGGTTAAGACACCTAAGACTTTCCGGATTTTGATCCTGTTTAATTTTATGAGAAACTGTTCGTTTCTTCACTCATAATATAAAGCTCCGGTTTATATATTTAACGTACTAAAACTACCCTCTACATTTACCGTACGAATATAAATTTTGTTTTAATTAATGCAGATCGTGATTTACGTAAATAATAACCACCTTCATTGCTGAGTAGTTAGTACACCGTTTTCAAGGAGTCGCCATCTCTGAGATCGAGTTCCAGTGAGCGCAGATGTTTGTGTGGTGAATGCAAGCATTTGTGCCTTAGTCATGGTTGTCAATAAATAACTATAATAAAAATGTATGTCTATCAGTTACCCTAGATCCCATTACACAAGTCTTCAGAGCTTACTTGGAGCTAGGCTAATTGGTGTGAGTGTGAGAAATATTTATTCAAACATTTATTTTTTTAGAGAACGCATACTCACTAATTGTCAATTCTGACATTTACATGACGTAAATGTCAGTAGAAATATAGCAACTTATTAATAGAAGAAAAAATGTTGCCAGGGTAGAAAAAAGTTTAATAGTGTGGGAAATATTTATTTATTTTATCCAATTATTAAGAGTGCCCGTAACGTGAAAAATGAAATTCGAGGAAGCTGGGATCATGCCAAGTGGAAATCTGAGATCGCTGCCTACCGCTATGTGAAAAAGGCGTGAGTACATGTACATATAATATATAGTATGTATATATTTTATGTAATTTAGTGGAAACATTAAATTGAATATCTTATGTAGTTGGAGGATTATTCATACAATTCAGTGTGATAAATATTTTTTTTGAACATAGGGTTTAAATTTGCATCGTACCAGCCATGCGAGGCTGGCTTTTTTTTCATAAGGCTTTTTTTCTATGAAACAATCGCCAAATATCGTAGCAGCCAAGCTCCGAGGTACCAGGGCGCCATAAAGCCGCAGGAGTAATCAGCTCCAAGTGCACGTAACGAGGGGTCGGAGTCGATCAATACGCTACGAACGAACCCTCGCAATAACCGGAATGCTTATTGTTACACCGTAAATAGGGTGCGCATATAAAAACTCTACGCAAATTTGCGTTCAGAGTAACCGCCGTTAGTTTGTCATTCGTTTGCAAAAATTACTAACAATAGTGTTAGTAATTTTTAGTTATTAGATTTTCATGAGTTCTGTAGATTTCTATCGAATATCTATACAGCGAAACTTTGCGTGTATTTCACATTAGTTCATCAAAATATTTGATACAGCGCCCCTAGCGGTAACGTAATGAACTAAAATTGCCCTAATATTTAGTTATTAGATTTTCATGTATTCTGTAGATTACTATAGATAGAATATCCATCAAAGATAATAGCAAAGTCGTGTGGCAAAACCACAAAATGGTTGTAGAGCGAAACTTGGCACGTATTTTTCATTAGTTCATCAAAATATTTGATACAGCGCCCCTAGCGGTAACGTAATGAACTAAAATTGCCCTAATATTTAGTTATTAGATTTTCATGTGTTCTGTAGATTACTATACATAGAATATCCATCAAAGATAATAAGCAAACTTGTGTGGCAAAACCACAAAATGGTTTTAAAGCGAAACTTGGCACGTATTTTTCATTAGTTCATCAAAATATTTGATACAGCGCCCCTAGCGCTAACGGAATGAACTGAAATTGTAGAGTGAACATTTCGCGTAATTTACAATAGATTATTAATTTATTGGTATAGCGCCCCTAGCGGTAATATAATGAACTAAATCTTTTCGTGTAATTTACAATAGATAAATAAAACTCATCAAAATATTACCAGGTCGCAGAGCTCTGTTTCCGAAATCAATTGGACCATTTTATGGCAAACAAATAGATACACACTATCTAGAAATGTTGCGAAATGTACTCATTGTTGAATTAATATGATCCGTTACTAAGTTGGCGAAATTGACATTTCGGCAATGTTGCCAACTTAAAATAACTACTATTTTAATAAATATTTTGATTAAATTTGTTTCAAATGATCAGAGGTCGGAATTGGGTAGAGTTATTTATGTACTTGCATCGATATGTTGATATTAATGTGGACCTTCCCGGGATTTCTAATGGACAATCCCGTGCGGCCAACAATATTGCAAATAAATAATAAAAAAAAATTAAAAAAAACTTTTTAAAAAAACACGCTTTTATTAAAAAGACTAAAAACCGATCTAAAAACTTGAAAATAAAAATAAAGTCACGCTTTTAGAAAATTTGGGTACATATCAAGAAAAATTTCTGATGACAAAAAGAAATGTAACTCAAAAATTTGTCTATAAAATTTAGCAAATTAGTCCAAGAACTCAATGACTATAAAAGCGTGGGGTGTTCAGAATTAAACATTACTCATTTAATGGTCTTAACATTTACACCCCACCGGGTTAGTTTAGTTTTACCGGGGGAGGCTACTACCTCCCCCGGTCTCCTCCACCGACGACACCCCCCGGCCACGGAAGGGGCGTGGTCCATCCAGGGTCGCCGAAGCAGTCGCGACTTCCCCGCGCTCGCCGGCGACCCGCGGCGGCGCCGCAGCTGTGCTACCGAGCCCGGCGCCGCCTTCTTCGAGCGGGATCGGCCATTTCCCGACCCCGCTCGGCGACCTCCTTCTGGAGCATCACTGCTTCACAGAAGGAGGCCACAGCCCTCCAACCTCCCTCGTCCGCCAGCATTGCCGCAATCAATGCCGGCGGAGACAGATCTCGCCCGATCTCTGCGACCAAGACTCGGCGCTCGGAGGCCCACGCGGGGCACTCCGCCAGCGTGTGCTGGGCCGAGGCGAGGTCGGATGCGCAGTGGTGACAATGTGTCGATCCCTCCCGTCCTATTCGACACAGATACTCACCGAAGCAGCCGTGCCCGGTGAGTATCTGAGTCAATCGGTAGATGACCTCCTCCTTCCCGTGGAGATGAATAACTCTACCTAATTCCGACCTCTGTAAATGATTCTAGTTTGCGTTGTAAAATTTTTTTGTACATTTTTTTTTAATGCTAGTAATCTTGATTGCCCTTTTGCACAAAGAAGAGAACACACAGACACAGTAGTAAATACAATAATCACTTACATTGGGAGATGTGGCAGACGCCAATAGAGGCAATAGGCCTCCACAGGCGATGATCAAGTTGTCCGCCAACTGGCTGATGAGGTGAACAGTGTTCACCACGAACACCGCGTTCTCGCTGCTGTTCACGAAGTCGATTACCGATTTCGTGGAGTGACTGCGCCACACCTGTGACAATTTTTAAAATAATTATTGCTTATGTAGTTCTTATACTATTCTCAATTATATTTTCAATTGTTATTTCCAATGCATTGGATTAACAGGATGCTAGCCTTTATAACTAGTGCTCGAAATAGGTAGTGTAATTTTATGTTTCTTTTTGCTATTCGTTTCTTTACGCTTTTATTGTAAAATTTTATGTTTACAACTTATTATTACAACAATAAGCTAAAAGATGAAATGCTATTTTGAAAGTTCAATATAATATTTTTACAATCTCTGAAAATAGTAAGTTCCCAGGCATATCCATACTATTGATGTCACCAAATCGCAAGTACATAAAATGAAACTACCTATTCCGAGCACTAATTATAATATAGTTATTCAAGAATTAAGATATACATACATACATGTATTTGTACCTCTGTCTCATGGGCTTAGGCAGACATCACAGCCATATCTTCTACTCGGGCCAAGTAAATTCTAGGTTCTCCAATTTATCTATTTATTTTCGTTTCATATATTTCTTTAATCAGTCGTCTTTTATTAGGATAAAAGACGACTGACTAAAGAACTTTTCTAGTTGACCTAACAAAAAAGAGCTAATGTGTTTATTAGTCTATTTATGTATGCATGCATATGGCACTCGAGAGACCAAAAACGTAGGTCGATTTTAAACATTTATATATCTTGAAATTATTACTAATCTTGCGAGTGTCATTGACGACATGACATTATTGGAAATATAGTAATACCCCGGATTTACGCGATAGGTGGGTCCGAGCGATTGGTGTGTAAGTCAAATTCGCGTAAGTCGGGGTTCAACGCTGCATACAAATACATATAAAGTATGTTTAATCGGGACCAAAGTTTCAAGAAAACAATAATTTAGAAGAAAAATGTTTAATTAAGTGTGAGATAATAAAACAATTTACATTGTTATGAATAAAGTAACCTAAACCGAAGTTATTTTGATGTAGAAGGCTTTATATATCCTAATAATGTAGTCCTTGACGAGTTAAGTTTTTCTTCTTTTCACGCAAAATTTTTCTCGTAGCATACCAGTAATTTTTTTATTCCCTGTTTTGTAGTAGAAACGAGTTCTTCGTTAGAATCTATTTCTTCTAAAATTTGTAAATCAATTGAATTGAGCCCTTCTGTTAAGTTTGCAATTGTCATTTGATTTACCGATTCAACTGGGTCTAGCGAATCAGTTTGTTCAATCTCTTTATAACCCGAACGGTTATGTAACCCGACTGTTAATTCCGGTAGATCAAATTTCTTTGCCAATTCACAAATTTTGTGTTTAGATGACATAATTATTGGTTATAATTAAAACGCACTACACACGTAAAATAATTATAATATAAAATAATTAAATATGCAATAAATACAAACGAAAAACCGCGTATCTTCGAATTCGCGTAAAACAGGGTAGCGTAAGTCGGGGTATTACTGTATTAGCTACGGGTTGCAATTAAAAAGAAATTGAAAACTCAAGTGATTGGACTGTGGGTGGGGTCGGCGGGACCGGGGAAGGGGACGTCGGCGAGAACAGCAGCCGCTGGTGGATGTAGGACCAGCGGAACTCGGGGATGCGGAAGGGCGGCCGCGTGGGCCCGGGGGGGGGACATGGCGCGTCACTGGATGTCGGTCTCCAGCGAGAACAGCACGTCGGACAGCAGCCGCTGGTGGATGTAGGACCAGCGGAACTCGGGGATGCGGAAGGGCGGCCGCGTGGGCCCGGGGGGGGGACATGGCGCGTCACCTGGATGTCGGTCTCCAGCGAGAACAGCACGTCGGACAGCAGCCGCTGGTGGATGTAGGACCAGCGGAACTCGGGGATGCGGAAGGGCGGCCGCGTGGGCCGGGGGGGGGGACATGGCGCGTCACCTGGATGTCGGTCTCCAGCGAGAACAGCACGTCGGACAGCAGCCGCTGGTGGATGTAGGACCAGCGGAACTCGGGGATGCGGAAGGGCGGCCGCGTGGGCCCGGGGGGGGGACATGGCGCGTCACCTGGATGTCGGTCTCCAGCGAGAACAGCACGTCGGACAGCAGCCGCTGGTGGATGTAGGACCAGCGGAACTCGGGGATGCGGAAGGGCGGCCGCGTGGGCCCGGGGGGGGGGACATGGCGCGTCACCTGGATGTCGGTCTCCAGCGAGAACAGCACGTCGGACAGCAGCCGCTGGTGGATGTAGGACCAGCGGAACTCGGGGATGCGGAAGGGCGGCCGCGTGGGCCCGGGGGGGGGACATGGCGCGTCACCTGGATGTCGGTCTCCAGCGAGAACAGCACGTCGGACAGCAGCCGCTGGTGGATGTAGGACCAGCGGAACTCGGGGATGCGGAAGGGCGGCCGCGTGGGCCCGGGGGGGGGGACATGGCGCGTCACCTGGATGTCGGTCTCCAGCGAGAACAGCACGTCGGACAGCAGCCGCTGGTGGATGTAGGACCAGCGGAACTCGGGGATGCGGAAGGGCGGCCGCGTGGGCCCGGGGGGGGGACATGGCGCGTCACCTGGATGTCGGTCTCCAGCGAGAACAGCACGTCGGACAGCAGCCGCTGGTGGATGTAGGACCAGCGGAACTCGGGGATGCGGAAGGGCGGCCGCGTGGGCCCGGGCGAGAACATGGCGCGTCACCTGGATGTCGGTCTCCAGCGAGAACAGCACGTCGGACAGCAGCCGCTGGTGGATGTAGGACCAGCGGAACTCGGGGATGCGGAAGGGCGGCCGCGTGGGCCCGGGGGGGGGACATGGCGCGTCACCTGGATGTCGGTCTCCAGCGAGAACAGCACGTCGGACAGCAGCCGCTGGTGGATGTAGGACCAGCGGAACTCGGGGATGCGGAAGGGCGGCCGCGTGGGCCCGGGGGGGGGGACATGGCGCGTCACCTGGATGTCGGTCTCCAGCGAGAACAGCACGTCGGACAGCAGCCGCTGGTGGATGTAGGACCAGCGGAACTCGGGGATGCGGAAGGGCGGCCGCGTGGGCCCGGGCGAGAACATGGCGCGCGCGCAGCGGCCCGGCCGCCGCGCCTCCGCTGCGGACCACGCGCTCGTTACTGATACACTACTTCACTCCCCGACTAGGGAGTCGGGGAGTGAGGGGGCCAGGGAGTCAGGGGACTCCCTGACCCCCTGCTCTTCCTGAGCCAACTACTTAAAAACCGAATCGACAATCATGGCAACACACGGCGCGCGATAAATAAACTTCACCAATAAATATGAATACTTTAGAAATATGCGTTGTACAATTAGCACCTACACCGGGAATTAATAGGTTATCTAACTTTTGTGCAGTAAAAAGTAATGTTGTTCTGTTTTATTTTTCAATTAACATTTTCACATTTTAAGTGTATTATTTATATGTTGAGATAAGCCAAGAAATAGTTACCTATATAACATGTTCATTGCGCTACGTATAAAATCATAAAAACTCGAAGTGGTTTTCGTTGAAATATTTCGTGGTGAGCAACGCTTTTAATTGAAAGATGTGGGATTTTTCAATTGAACAGAAACAGTTTTAAATGAAGCTCCCCATGGTGAAGAGCGGTTTTAATTGCAACACTGTAATGAGAACTGGTTTTAATTAAAAGATCTCACAGTGGATAACGACTTTATTCAAAGTTAAAAACGGTTTTATTTTAATATATTCATAATAAAAATACTGCTTTAATTGAAATATCTCATAATGAAAAGATAATGTAAAAAATTGTGTACGATTCTCAAGGAAAGCTTGTTATTGACATCTAGAAGTAACAATTTTGTGGATAACACGGAGCCTTGCGGAACTCCAGCGTACATACATGCTACGAACCACAAAGCGCAACTGTCAACGAAAACGTGAACTCTATGCTCGCGGAGATAACTTTTAGTCCACGCACAAAACTGCTCGGGTAATCCGAATACCGGAAGCTTGGAGAGGTGAGCTTTGTGCCCGACTCTATCGAAAGCTTTGGCAATGTCGAGAGTAATACTTACAGACTCACTGCGTTTATCAATCACTGGGGTATTAAGGATTCTCTCCACAATTTTAAGCAAAAAGTGACGGCTCCGTTTTTATGGAACGGCTAGACATTGAATCAACCAATACAGTTACAGTTGACATTCAAAAGTGATTGTAAAATCCTATTTGAAGAATAAATATTTGATTTGAGTACTGACCTCCAAAGAAAAAAATAGTAGCTATTTACAATATAACAATTTAACTTTGTGATATTCAAGAACAATTATAAATTACGCCCCTTGGATATTTTTAAATCCTAGTTTGAGTTTTTAGAATCTCAAACTAGAATTTTATTCCTGTGGCGTGGGAGCAATCAGAAACATAGAACTTTCACATGCACAAAATGCTCACACCCGAACAATTTTTTGTACGTCATACAAAATATCTGTCAATACATACAAAATACCAAGTAAAATATTCCGTGCAGGACCGCTGCACTAAGCGTATCTTTATTTGAATGGAAGGAAACCCTGAGAGGTACAGGTCAAATAGTTGAACAAACTCACCGAAATGATTCGAATCCACCTGCGTACTGGTCGAAGCGCTTCGCGGCCTCTTCGGCGATGCAGCAGCATTACCTTGCGCGCTGTCTCCCTCGCACCTCGCGCCGTCCTGCTTCCTCTCAGCGTCGCCGGGCAGGCTCACGCGTCTCTTGTCTCTGTCCCCCTCGCGGCCAAGGTCTAGCTCGGTCTGTTCGCTCTTATTAGCCAATGAAATATTCTCGCTTATCGTCGATATGGGAGGGATTTCTGGAGTCTTCGGTTCCCCTATCTCACCATCCACTCTTTGGTTATCGTTCTTCGCGTTTTCCTCCAAAACATCATTCACAACCTCCGGACTTACCCTTTTTACATCGTCTCTGCTATTTACTAAGAATTCTCCATCTAAAGGCAAAACGTTGCCTTCGTGCGGATGATCCGACGGTATCACCCTCTGAGGACTGCTGTCTTCCGTCTCTTTCACGGCTCTCTCCTCAGCCCTATTTACATTTTCCACACTATTTACACGTTTCTCTCGGCTCCCATTACAATTTTCATCGTCTACATCTTTCAAGTCGTCGTCTCGGCCATCTTTCGATGCTATCCTACTTAAGATATCGTTCACTATTTCATTAGCGATGTCTTCAGCCGTTAGTTTTTCGCTGACGATATCTTCGATGTCGTGTGCGAAATCATCCCGGCCATTCGGGGTGTTCCCTTCAGAATGCAACCCTCCGGAGATGGCCCCAGAATCCGTATCATCGTCAGCTTTCAAACGAACTGTCTCTAAAGCGACGCTTAAAACGTCGTTAACTATATTTATGGCTATGTTTTTCGGATCGTCGAAATCGTCTAACGGGTTAAGTTCAGTCTTATCTTGGCTTTTCTTAGGGCTCGTGGCTTCGCTCGGCGTCAGGTAGAGCTCTGAAGGGTCCGACAGCGACTCTCGTTCCGTGACCACGTTGAGCTCGGCCACTCTCTCTGGACTCGCCGTTTCGCTGGCCGATAAGCTCGAAGGGATGCCTTCGCTTTTATCCGTATTGTCGTCCTTGGAAACGACGTCGCCTACGTCTCTGACTGGGATGTAATCGAGGCTGCCTTGTCTCGTCAGTTTGTCCGTTCGCTCCGAGTTGTCCACTGTTGCGATTCCGGATTCTGTGCTTTCGAGTTTCGAGTCGTCGTGAGGTATGACGTCCCTCAAGGAAAGACCGGCTCCTAAGTCAGCCTGAGCGGCGCGTTCGGGCCGCTCGGGATGCTCAGCATGCTCGGAATGCTCGTTATGCTCGGAATGCTCGGGCCGCTCGGGCCGCTCGGGTCGGTCCCAGCCGGATATGGTGGATATAGGCCTCTGCTGTCTCTCCGCTGGATCGGTTATGTTGTCGGCGCGTCTTTGCTCGTATTGTTCGTACATTTGCGCGAACTGTAGTTTGAATTCCTCGTACGACACCTATGAAAAAAAAATCGAAACTTGTTTTGAACATGTCTAAGCAGCAATGACTTTTTTAATTTAGATTTATAACAATAATATCTTCAATAAATATATTATTTTATAGATTCGGTGCCAGTTATGAATTTGATGAGACCTTATCATTGGTATGCACTGGTTCATAACGGCGATAAAATTAATTTTCTTCAGCAGTGTTATAATTTTAAAAATACCCCGTATTTTTTGTAAAAAAAAAATAAGGTGCGATATACAAATGAATTTGAATTATGCAAGTGTGAGCGGGATGTATGAACGTGGATGTTAACGAGAGAGCACTAATAGTGATAATTATTAATTTCAAATTGTTACAAGAAATTTGTTAAAGTGTTCATGCCGTTAATATTATTTTTTATGTGATATGTTGACAAACAGGCAGACACGTTATATATTTGTATATAGCCGCCTTCAAACAGGGCTACTGTTTGATGTGAGAAAATCACAGTGTACGTTGCCAACATATGATATAAGAATGTAAAGTCACAGAACCCAGTAATATCCCGGTTTATTTTACCCGTCAGAACGCAGCAATGAAAACACTGCTATTTTGCTGCACATACGACGGAGGAACCCAAGCCAACGACGTCGGTATAGATTCCGGTCCGTCCGGTCCGTACGTGCGGTCCGTACGTGCGGTCCGTCCGGTCCGTACGTTCGGGCCGTCCGGTCCGTACGTGCGGTCCGTCCGGTCCGTACGTTCGGGCCGTCCGGTCCGTACGTGCGGTCCGTACGTGCGGTCCGTCCGGTCCGTACGTTCGGGCCGTCCGGTCCGTACGTGCGGTCCGTCCGCTCCGTACGTTCGGGCCGGCCGGTCCGTACGTTCGGGCCGGCCGGTCCGTACGTGCGGTCCGTCCGGTCCGTACGTTCGGGCCGTCCGGTCCGTACGTGCGGTCCGTCCGCTCCGTACGTTCGGGCCGGCCGGTCCGTACGTGCGGTCCGTACGTGCGGTCCGTCCGGTCCGTACGTTCGGGCCGTCCGGTCCGTACGTGCGGTCCGTCCGCTCCGTACGTTCGGGCCGGCCGGTCCGTACGTTCGTGCCGTCCGGTCCGTACGTGCGGTCCGTCCGTCCGTACGTTCGGGCCGTCCGGTCCGTACGTGCGGTCCGTCCGCTCCGTACGTTCGGGCCGGCCGGTCCGTACGTGCGGTCCGTCCGCTCCGTACGTTCGGGCCGGCCGGTCCGTACGTTCGTGCCGTCCGGTCCGTACGTGCGGTCCGTCCGGTCCGTACGTTCGGGCCGTCCGGTCCGTACGTGCGGTCCGTCCGCTCCGTACGTTCGGGCCGGCCGGTCCGTACGTGCGGTCCGTCCGCTCCGTACGTTCGGGCCGGCCGGTCCGTACGTGCGGTCCGTACGTGCGGTCCGTCCGGTCCGTACGTGCGGTCCGTCCGGTCCGTACGTTCGGTCCGTTTGGTCCATCTGGTCCGTCTGGTCCAGTCCGTTCGTCCGGTACTTAAATACTTTCAACGTCAATCCTTTTTCCTCCTTGAACTGAGAATATATAATATACGTGGTTAAAGCTCCCGTTACCTTAGAATGTACAATAGCCAAAGTGTCCACCCAAACTCGCCAACCGCCATACTCGTGTTTGATGGCGTGATGAAGCAACATTCGGAACAGAGCGTAGACCATGTCGGAAATCTTCTGTTCTTCCGCATTCTTCGGGTGGATGTACGCCATCGCGATCAGCCATTCCTGGAATATATACAATGTGATAGTTTTGTAATATGTTTTTGGTACGGATAGCATCCCTAAGTCCGATTTGTGCGAGTAGATACTTACAACGGCAGACGTTAGGTCAAGATGATAACGAGCTATCCGCAAATAATAAACTACACATTACAGCAACACATTAAATATAGTTAATTACAAATTATGAGTATTTTAAAACTTTCGTCCCCTATTTTTAACCCCTTTAAGGTATTTTTAGTTTTGAATTGCTTTAAAGATCAGTGGTGCGGACTGATTCACAGTATCTTGCCTGTTCTTCGCAAGAAGGCTCTCCTAATTTCCGAACAGGGGTAGAACAAAATGTTGTTCCTTGTACGTTCCAAACCTAATCAACAGCTCCCACCTATCCCCCTGGGTTAGCGTACAAAACCCCCCTTTTGTGATCTTTGGGCGAAGTTTATATCTAGAACTGAACGTGTTATCGCGTAGACCAGCAATATTATGCTATTGTAGAAGATATGAAAAAAATATGTCTACGGAGGGTATAAAAGCGAGTGCAAACTATTGACCCGGGCATTGCTGTCCGACATTTGTGCGTGTTATCGCTGACGAAAAACAGATGGCGCTACGTGTGCTATGTAGCGTTCGAGCGTCAGCAACCGAATTTATCCGAGCGCTCTCGAGCTCAGAGGCTTCGTGGCGACTTCACTTCTCATTTATTAGTCGACGAGTGAACACATATCCTCACGCAGATCTTTATTCAGCAGAACACCTTCCTAAATGCTTGTAATAAAAATTAGTTTGATTTGATTATAACAAACCTGCCAGACTGACATCTGCAGCACAGTGCGTCGGTTTTCTCTGTTATTACTGCAAAGAAGCGTCATGTCCGATAGGAACAGCCTCTTGACTTCCAGAAGCTGTTCCGTCTGCTTTGACTGACGGATCAGCGTCGCCACCACTTTAAGGATCACTGCGGAAACCAACATAATCATGTGGCATTTGCTCTTACATACGATGTATCAAGATCGTCGAAATAATAATTACTAGAGTGTATCTATCAGCAATAAGCACTGTAGAAAAAATAATTGCGCTGCTCATGCAACTTATGTTTCTTTACAAACTAAATAAATTATTTTTCAACACACGTTCTCATAACGGGGCTGTTTCATGCGTGTTTTTAATCTCAAAAACTAGGATATTGCACACTAGTGCGCAATTTCATTACGCACTAGTGTGCAATATTTTATAACCCAATAAAATTCGGTTGTTCCCTGTTACAAGACGTTTTTATATACGTACAATGCATTCTTAATTTAGTCTGGTAGCACTTTCTTTTTCTCCAAACAAATGTATTCTAATGTTTAATATGTATTTATCAATGAAGAATAGTACATTATGATACTAGTGTGCAAAGTCGTTCATTGCATACGAGGCGGTATTGGTCGCGCGAGCCGTAAGGTGAGCGCGACAATTTAGCCGAGGATGCAATTAACAATGCTCACGAGTTTCATATGACGTTTTTCAACACAAGTTGAGGAAAAAAGCTAATAAAATGCAAATTTTTATTTATTAAAACAATGGGTGTCAATTAAATGGTTAGCATAGTATTGTTATTTCTGTGAGCAGAAAACGGTGAGCAGAAATAGCTAATTGGTCAGCAACTCATGGTCAGCAAACATTTCAAAATCAATCAGCAATTTATGTCATTCTGGATGGCTGTAATTATTTTTGTACAGCATATTAATTATATAAGCTGCAATCAGCTGCTCATGTTTAATAAAATTTTGGTAAGCACTCAGAGTGTAAGCAAAAAAAATGCATTTTGTGCTGCATATAAGAGTAGCAAAAATACTTTATTTGTCATGCCTAACCTAACCTAACCTAAAAACTAAAAAAAAAAAAAAAAAAAAAAAAAAAAAAAAAAAAAAAAAAAAAAAAACCCTAACCTAACATACCAATCAAATATACTGCTTATAGACATGTTTTTCTGCCGCTCAATCATGAAATCTTGCCGCTCAAGTAGTTATTTTGCGGACTGAATGTTTATTATGCAGACTCATGTTATTGTTGGCTGCCTATGTATGATTTAATTTTTGACCATTATCAAAATTAGTTGCGGAACAAGAATTGCTGCCTGTTTTTTTTTATTGCAAACAAAATCTTTGTATGCTGACCAAATTATTTAAATGCTGCTTTTGGGTGGCTCGCCAAATTTTATAATTGCTGACCAATGTAATTACTTCTCTAAAACAATTAGTAAATGTACAATTTGCGAAGTGATACTGTACAGATTTTGCGGGCATTTTTACGGTTTGAGATATAAATGTACATTCAACAAACTTGCATTGAGGTGCAATAGTAATCAAAGATTCACTATAATTTTTTTAAATACATTATATTATCATATGCTGTTTTCTTGAATTTATAAAATGTTGGCTGAATGATAATTTGACTCGTGCCTGTATGCCGATGCCGCCATTACGCTGAGCGGCGCGCGCATGCGCGATTGCGCGGTAAAAATGAAAGTTGGTTGTTGCCGTTCAAGAACATTATTGCGCTTTTATAACTTTTTTAGTTCTAAGTGTCGATATTGAAAATGTGTGAATGTGTGATGATGTGGACATTCGGCCTTAGTCACAGGGCTGACCATCTCTGCGGTCAGACGTTCGATTCCCTTTGAGCGCAGATGTTTGTGCGATGAATCTGATTCGAGTTTGTGGTTAATTTAAATAAATGTACATTTTCGTCACAGGCCATACAAGTTCCAACTGAGGGGCACGAATCTACTATAATTCGAATGTATTGCGAACGTAATGTGAACGTAATGCGAACGTAATGCGAATATATTGCGAACGTAATGCGAATGTATTGCGAACGTAATGCGATTACAATGTGAACGTAATGCGAATATAATGTGAACGTAATGCGAATATAATGCGAATGTATTGCGAACGTATTGCGAACGTAATGCGAATGTATTGCGAACGTAATGCGAACGTATTGCGAACGTAATGCGAATGTATTGCGAACGTAATGCGAACGTATTGCGAACGTAATGCTAATGTATTTCGAATGTATTTCGAACGTAATGCGAATATAATGTGAACGTAATGCGAATATAATGCGAACGTAATGCGAACGTCATGCAAACGTAATGCGAATGTATTGCGAACATAATGCGAACGTAATGCGAACGTATTGCGAATATAATGTGAACGTAATGCGAATATAATGCGAATGTATTGCAAACGTATTGCGAACGTAATGCGAACGTCATGCAAACGTAATGCGAATGTATTGCGAACGTAATGCGAACGTAATGCGGAACGTAATGCGAACGTAATGCGAATGCGAATGTAATGCGAAGGTACATAACATAACTCTTTATTGTATACATGTTTGTGCGATGAATTTGATTTGCGTTATGGTTAATATAAATATATGTAAATTTTCGTCACAGGCCATACAAGTTCCAACTGAGGGGCACGAACCTACCGTACGCGAGAGCGTATGTGAATGTAATGCGAATATAATGTGAATGTAATGCGAATATAATGCGAATGTATTGCGAACGTAATGTGAACGTAATGCGAACGTAATGCGAATGTATTTCGAACGTATTGCGAATATAATGTGAACGTAATGCGAATATAATGTGAACGTAATGCGAATGTATTGCAA
The DNA here is from genome assembly GCA_036419045.1 of Scirpophaga incertulas. Taxonomy (NCBI): domain Eukaryota; kingdom Metazoa; phylum Arthropoda; class Insecta; order Lepidoptera; family Crambidae; genus Scirpophaga; species Scirpophaga incertulas. The sequence continues at coordinate 40,784,914 of CM071627.1, forward strand.
ACGTAATGCGAATGTATTGCGAACGTAATGCGAACGTCATGCAAACGTAATGCGAATGTATTGCGAACGTAATGCGAACGTAATGCAAACGTAATGCGAACGTATTGCAAACGTAATGCGAACGTAATGCGAACGTATTGCGAACGTATTGCGAACGTAATGCTAATGTATTTCGAACGTAATGCGAATGTATTGCAAACGTATTGCGAACGTCATGCAAACGTAAAGCGAATGTATTGCGAACGTAATGCGAACGTAATGCGAATGCGAATGTAACGTGAAGATACATAACTCTTTATTGTATACATGTTTGTGCGATGAATCTGATTTGCGTTTGTGGTTAATATAAATAAATGTAAATTTTCGTCACAGACCATACAAGTTCCAACTGAGGGGCACGAACCTACCGTACGTGAGAGCGTATGTGAATGTAATGCGAATGTTATGTGTACGCACTGGGGTTCTCGAGGCGGAAGTGCGGCTGCGGCTCGGGGTGGCTGGTGTAGAGGATCTGCTGCCCACGTGCTCGGTGAGCAGCTCGTACAGCGCGTTGTACGCGGGCAGCGCCAGCTCGCCGCCCGCCAGCCGCGTGGCCAGCAGCGTGTACAGGTTATGTGTACGTACTGGGGTTCTCGAGGCGGAAGTGCGGCTGCGGCTCGGGGTGGCTGGTGTAGAGGATCTGCTGGCCCACGTGCTCGGTGAGCAGCTCGTACAGCGCGTTGTACGCGGGCAGCGCCAGCTCGCCGCCCGCCAGCCGCGTGCCAGCAGCGTGTACAGGTTATGTGTACGTACTGGGGTTCTCGAGGCGGAAGTGCGGCTGCGGCTCGGGGTGGCTGGTGTAGAGGATCTGCTGGCCCACGTGCTCGGTGAGCAGCTCGTACAGCGCGTTGTACGCGGGCAGCGCCAGCTCGCCGCCCGCCAGCCGCGTGGCCAGCAGCGTGTACAGGTTATGTGTACGTACTGGGGTTCTCGAGGCGGAAGTGCGGCTGCGGCTCGGGGTGGCTGGTGTAGAGGATCTGCTGGCCCACGTGCTCGGTGAGAGCAGCTCGTACAGCGCGTTGTACGCGGGCAGCGCCAGCTCGCCGCCCGCCAGCCGCGTGGCCAGCAGCGTGTACAGGTTATGTGTACGTACTGGGGTTCTCGAGGCGGAAGTGCGGCTGCGGCTCGGGGTGGCTGGTGTAGAGGATCTGCTGGCCCACGTGCTCGGTGAGCAGCTCGTACAGCGCGTTGTACGCGGGCAGCGCCAGCTCGCCGCCCGCCAGCCGCGTGGCCAGCAGCGTGTACAGGTTATGTGTACGTACTGGGGTTCTCGAGGCGGAAGTGCGGCTGCGGCTCGGGGTGGCTGGTGTAGAGGATCTGCTGGCCCACGTGCTCGGTGAGCAGCTCGTACAGCGCGTTGTACGCGGGCAGCGCCAGCTCGCCGCCCGCCAGCCGCGTGGCCAGCAGCGTGTACAGGTTATGTGTACGTACTGGGGTTCTCGAGGCGGAAGTGCGGCTGCGGCTCGGGGTGGCTGGTGTAGAGGATCTGCTGGCCCACGTGCTCGGTGAGCAGCTCGTACAGCGCGTTGTACGCGGGCAGCGCCAGCTCGCCGCCCGCCAGCCGCGTGGCCAGCAGCGTGTACAGGTTATGTGTACGTACTGGGGTTCTCGAGGCGGAAGTGCGGCTGCGGCTCGGGGTGGCTGGTGTAGAGGATCTGCTGGCCCACGTGCTCGGTGAGCAGCTCGTACAGCGCGTTGTACGCGGGCAGCGCCAGCTCGCCGCCCGCCAGCCGCGTGGCCAGCAGCGTGTACAGGTTATGTGTACGTACTGGGGTTCTCGAGGCGGAAGTGCGGCTGCGGCTCGGGGTGGCTGGTGTAGAGGATCTGCTGGCCCACGTGCTCGGTGAGCAGCTCGTACAGCGCGTTGTACGCGGGCAGCGCCAGCTCGCCGCCCGCCAGCCGCGTGGCCAGCAGCGTGTACAGGTTATGTGTACGTACTGGGGTTCTCGAGGCGGAAGTGCGGCTGCGGCTCGGGGTGGCTGGTGTAGAGGATCTGCTGGCCCACGTGCTCGGTGAGCAGCTCGTACAGCGCGTTGTACGCGGGCAGCGCCAGCTCGCCGCCCGCCAGCCGCGTGGCCAGCAGCGTGTACAGGTTGTGCGGCGACATCACGTCGTACTTGCGCCTGCGACACGCGCCGGACACATGTTAATTATTCATTTTGACATGCGAACAGACAGTAACCGAAGTCAAAGTCAAAGTCAAAATATTTATTTGAAATAGGCAATGAGATATGCTCTTTTGAATAGTCATGGTAGCCTCAAAGCAATCATATAATGCTGAAGGGGCCCCCTTAGCATTATATGATTGCTAATGTATAATAATACAACAAGATGCTCCAGTTCCACACAAGCAATCTCAATTGTTCGTTCAACTGAGAGATTCACAACATCTCTGCGTTCATTAAATTTAATTTCCTTTTTCAATAAAATTAATGAGCAACCACGTATTGCATTTTCACGGCAAAAAGAACTAGCTATTAGATGATTGTTAAAATTAAGCATGATCTGATAATTTTTAAGCCAATGCTCTGTTACACATAATATATCTATATTATTACAATTTATAAATAATTCAATTTCTAAGTCCTTTCCTAACATTCCTTGAATGTTTTGATGCATTACTTTAATTACATTTTTACTATGTAGATTAGTACTAAGTGGACTCTTTAAATTTATTTCAGTATTACTAATGTTTTTCTAAGCGAGAGGAATTCTCTTTTGTCTTAGAAGTTAATTTAAAGAAATATCAATAATATTGTCAGTACAAGAATTACTGACAGTCAAATCTATAAAAGCACATTGCTCAATAGGAGCAGTTGTTGTAGCAAGTTCTTGGCGGTACTGAAAAAAAATAAGATAACGATACTGCTATTTGTCGCTTAAAATAATTACAAATATAATATTTATTTTTAGTCAAATAGAAAGTACTAACTAGTCTGTTAGTGTCAATCATATGCAATTTTTTATTAGTGTTGCATACAGTATTTAATTTTAAATTTGATTTATACCTATAACTATTTTCAACCTGTGACAAGTTGCTGCAATAAGGCAATGAGAACAATACAATATTATGTATGTTAATGTTACAATTCAGATCATCTAATAACTTTAACAGGGTCCTTTTATTCAAATCACCTCCATTTCCTATGAAAAATATGAGGGGGGGGGGGCTCAGGCATCCCCGCGCGCTCCTGTTCAGTCAGTTGATATTGTTGACAACACAAAGAGATAGCTGAAAATTTTATACTCACTTATGCGTACTTCTACTGAGAAAAAACCCTAGCAGCTTAAGGGCCTGCAACCTTATCAGCTGACTCTCCGACGATAGCAACTTGAATATGGTTCTGACGCCGCCCTGGAATGTAAAACGTGTTATATCAATATCAATTCAACCTTATTCCCCAACGCTTAAAGTGCAATGTCGCTTACTTACTTTCGCATCAAACGCCGGGACCATAGAACTGGGATGTTCTGACATTAGAGAGATCAACATCTGCAGGACATCGTGTAAATTTTCATCCTGCAACCGAAATGGTATATTTTATAGCTAGGGAATAAACAGAAGCAACTAAATTGCCAATAAACTTGTTGTTTGTAGATATTTAACAATTTTATTTGAAATTTCTTAAACAAAAACAAATCACTTTATTTTGTCGTGGAATTTATTTGAACGGAGATTAATTTGAACTGAAAATGATGCATTTATAGCAATTATTACGTGTAATAAACGGTAAGTTCTGTCAGTTAAATATAATTCTTAATAAAAAAAAACTTACTGAAGACAAAAATAAATTTAAGTAATAAAAATTACATTTTTATTAAAAAAAAATTAAAAGCAAAACAAAAAATGTCAAAAGAATAAACCCTTTCTTGAAACGCACGGCGTGTACCAGGCGAGCATACCTCGTGCATGGTGGTGAGATAGTTGAGTATCGACTGTAGCTCGTCCTCCTTCACCCCGTTGCCGATCATGATTAGTTGTTTTAGAAAGAGAAGGATATACGCGCGTATCGTCAGTATGTCCTTGTGGGCGGGGCGCGGGCCATCTGTGGACGGGAACATTTTTATACACCTGCGTTATGCAGCCCTGGTAGCGTGGGATCGATGCGGATGACGTTCCATTTTCAAACGTTTGAATGAAATTGAATGAGTTGGGGGATATTTTTTTTTTATTTGTTTAATTTAAGTAGATTAGGAACTAGTAGGATTAGCCAATGTTGCTTTCAATAACAAATTAATCGACAGATTTTTGTAATCGATTAACTTTCCGAAGTTGCAGCGTCATAGTTTTTACTGCAGTAATCATTGTTAATTAGCCATTAACTACTCAAATGTGCAGTAAATAAATGATTTTCTTTCCTCCTTCTTTTTCTTTTCTTTTGTTATCAATTAAAGTTTTATCGACATGTGTCTTTCAAAAAGTTTCCTACTGAGACAACAAATAAATAAAAAAATCTAAAGGAAATCTGACGGAGGTAAACTGTGCACCAGAATCGTCTGCTTGGCTACCTTCGTCTTAGCTATTTCTGCTGTAAAATAACCGTGTTTCCGTGTGAAGGATGAGATAGGCAGTGAACTGGGTGCTATGACTGCATCCAATGTCACATGTTGGCAACCAGCACTGTTGTTTTTAGTTAGGGTTGCAGATATGCTGTGAATCTCACAGAATGCACGTGTACTATAGACGAAAGCCGAGAATTTAGTCACTTGTACACGTGAAAAAAGGTAATTTAAGTAAGATAACCATGAACAGTTATTGAGGAGTTTAGCTCGCTAAAATCGTCAGCTATATCTTTAGTTGAAGTACCCATACCGACAGCATCTAGTCTCCGTCTGGTCTTCTGAACATCTCATCAACATAGAACTGGCTATCGTATATAGGGACTATAGGCGACTGTAACCGCTTACCAAATATGGGAGTCTGTTTGTTTGTCGAATTTATATTTGTCGAATTTTAATTTCCGATTCTACGAGCAGAAGTAATCAAAACACTTCCAATCAGAGAAGCAAGTAAATTTCGCAAACAAATATTTTTATCAGATCGCTTAATGTTTCGCGAGCGCTTTAGTTCCGCCATCGTGGATATCTTAGATTGCGTTTAGAAGACTCGTTAACGAGATAATGGTTTCCGTATCAACTTTGTTTTTGACGGAGACAGATTTAAATGGCGCCCGGCGCTTAGCGAAATTATTATCTCCGCTTATAGCCGCGACACGATTTAATAGGAACAGATGGTTATAAATTAGACATTTAAGTCTATTTTAGGAGATGCTTCGAAGAGAAGTTAACTTTATATTTGTATAGATTAGCGGGCGTAATTAGATTTTGATTTTGACAGTTGGTAACCCTGTTTTTGGAATGTCAAATTCAAATTTTATTTTTTCAGTCGTTTTCAAATAAGGATTAGGTTAGTATTGTCTTTTATTTGCAATTTACATTAAACACTATGTATAAAATATCAAATTATTCATCAGTAAACTTTCCAATTAATTATTGAAACTTTTTAAATTAATTTTAGCAACAAAATAGTATCATCAAATTCATTGAGTCATGGCTAATAGCATGAATGCTGCTCTTAAATTTAGCAATATTTTCCATAAAAAAAAGCAACAGACATAAAATTATTAATTATTTATTTATATACACACTAACGATGTAACGAATATCAATATTTAGGTATTCACGGGACGCGTACGCGGATTCGATATTCGCGAAGGCGAATTATTCCGCCATTAATGTACTATTTTATTCAGACAACTTATGAAGTTTGTTTGAAGATAAATTCAAATGAAAATAAAAAGGCATCTCCAAAAATTAGTTTTCGAAGATCAAAAAGACATAGAATTTAGTAGTAACTAGCTGTGTCCACGACTTCGTCCGCGTGGAATCGTAATTTTAGGTAGCATTTTTAATGACTGAGAGTGTTATAAACGTAAGAGTAGACAAATATAATCAGAAAGCGTCGAACTGCTAAGCTATCGGGAGTTGCACGTGTTATTGTGAGTCAACCATGAAAGATAGACATATGCTGTCGTGGGATATTTTTTATATAATTTTAAGGAGAACATTTTCGTCATACATGATTTCTGTGTAGCTTTAACCATTAAGGTTGCACACGTGACGGAAGCTTAAAAAATGGAGTAACTTTTCCCGTTTTCCCAACATTTCCCTTCACTGCTCTGCTCCTATTGATTGTAGCGTGATGAAAACTATATTATAACCAGCTCAGGTGTATGAAAAATAATTGTAACAAGTTTCGTTAAAATCCGTCGAGTAGTTTTTGTTTCTTTAACGGTTTTACAGACAGACAAAAATTTATTGATTGCAATTTTTGGCACCAGTATCGGTCCCTAATCACCCCCTGCTAGTTATTTTGGAAATATATTTCATGTACAGAATTAAGCTCTGTACAGATTTATCATAAGACCGCAAAAACATGCATTTTAATGGTTGAGAGAGCACAAAGGGCCGTGTTGAAAGTATCAACGTTTCGCTCATTTCTTTTTCCCACGCACCTCCAATATAATAATCTAATATAAGGATTGTAAAGTTATATCATAACTGTGAGACAACTATGTATTTATAAAGAATACAGTCCTTAAACAGCACTCAACACTTCCCTGTAGCACCGAATATACTTTGTATTTTTATTTATATTTTTATCTCTTTCTTAGTTTGTTTAAATTTAGTTATTAATCAGATATATTATACATTTTGCATTTGATTTATGTGTCCATATTTTTATTTTGTAATTACAAGCCTGAGATACAGGTTAATCCTAGTTCAGGTATGTTCACAGTTGTATAATACATGTATACATATAAGTTAAGCTAAAAAAAATGTAATATTGACAGGTGGCGCAGCATATTTTTGTAATAAAATCATTAAGCTAATAATTATACCTGTTAGAAATTGCGCACAATATTAATTCATTTTAATTGCATTTTGGACTATTGTATCTCAGTGCCACCTTGCGGCAGTGTTGAAAGATCATGATTGATCTCTCGAGATGGCGCTAGTCGTACCGTTTCGCTCATATACGGACGCGACAGTGCTGCCCCTGCACCGCTACAACTTTTATTATTCATCCGCTACCGCCTGCCGAAGAAAGAAGTGAAAGAAGACCGCATATTATATTTTTATTTCCGCTCATATTGAACTATACTTATCCCGCACAATATATCCCTGTGACTACTTGAACTGTTTTGTGAACTTGCGATAGTGATCGTGAAGATAGGGTCGACCCTGTGAATTCTAAGGTGATCTGCTGCGTACGTGTGTGGTGGTAGAAATCCAAGAAAAACACGGGCTGCACTTGGTGAGTACGCTGAGTGTATGACCCTTTTTGCCTTTACAGTGTGTTTATTGTGTGCGCTTCTCATAGGTATAATTAACCTAAGAAAAACAAAACCCAAAAATAGATTGAGTAGTTACAGCTTCACTGATGATAGCTATTTACACGCTTCATCACCATTGACTATAGAAGTTATTAAATAAATATTATTATTATTGTAGCTTACATCACGCGTCTTTATTAGGACACGGTCATTTATAAGGCGTGCGCGGGGATACAGATCCAACGCGTAGAGGGCATTTTAGCGAAATTTAATGAAAGTGTGCGTGGAGTGTACCAACTGGGTCCAATCTCTCTGCATCGTGAAAATTGCAGCCAAAGACTACATCGAGTTAGATGCACAGAAGCTATTGTCATTAGTGGTCAAAAAGCCTGTGGACTATTGTATTTTAATTTCGGTGGTAATGAGAACCGGACTATGGAAGAGACTCCGGTCACCTGCCTTCTCAAAACCTCCTAATTGATTTGAATATGGCAGGTGGTGGCTCGCCGCTCACTAAATGGGTCCTCCAAAAAACAGACCAATATTGGTGCGAAGAGAGCAACATTGGTGTGAACGGCTAAGGGTGTAGAGAGGTGTGTCTGCGACAGCGATCGAGACGCCGTCGGCGTTATGACATTATTACACTTCCACCCTTCGAGCATCTGCTCTTGCGACTCCACTCTGTCCGGCTGGTTAAGGTAAGACAGAGGCGGATGGCATACGTCCCCCTGAAGCACATCAGTAGGTACCCTCGGTAACGCAACTCACCGACAGCTCGCCACAAGCTGCACTGATGGGGCATTTATGGCAGTCAAGGGGCATTAAATGCCCCACCAGCGGGGGGGATTATTATTATTATTGTTATATTATAATAAGTAATTAGATTAAGGTGAAATCAGTATAAACTCACCTAATCCCTTCGGCGTGATGCCGCTCTTCTGTTGGGGGTTGACGACCCAGTAATAGAACTTGAGGGTGTGCACAGTCTGCAGCACGGTGCTGACGCGCCGCACGCTGCCGTAGATGTGCGCGTCGGCCAGGAAGTCCGTCGCCAGGTAGCAGTAGAGCCTGGCCTGCACGGCCGCCGGCGTGTGCACCCACAGCGCCGGGTTGAACAGCACGTGGTCCAGCAGCTGCCACGTCAGGAACGTGGGACAGAACGACTGTTAGCGCGGCATCACCACTGTCCGATGGTTGAAAGCGTACGCGACTCTTGCTTGCGATGCTACTACTATCCAGAACCTTGGCTTTGGGCCACGCAAATTAATTATTACAAGGAGCTGCTTGTTAATAAACTCTTAGATCGGGCAAATAAATTGGAAACAAATTCAACTTTAAAATAATTGAAATAAGTTAGTATTTGATCGAACCAGAATACTACCTTTTATAGAGCTTAATAATTTTATAATAATTGTATTATGATTTTAATATTCGATATGGCTAAATAAACAAACACCGCTAGTACCTTGGAGTGCCAAAAAACTGTCATATGTCATTCAAATAAAAAGAACGAATATAAAACAAAACAATGATTGAATAAACGTTTACAAAGCTTTTTATAAAACAACGTTTTCCAATTGGCACTTGAACAAAAAAAAAACCTTCTGTCTGCTGTCTACATTACAGACAGATTAGTGTAAGTAATAGTATTTACAAATTATAATGTATAAAAAATTTAATTTTACTATTTAGAATAAAAACCGATCCCGTGTTGCAACTACATACTTATCTTTTAGCGTTTCACGTGATAATTAGTTACGCTAAATCAGCATCGGAGCGAGTAACGACGTCTTCGCTCGCTCGCTATCACTATGCGACTAAATAAAATTACACCAATTATCCGAATTCGAACAGCACAGTTTCGACCCGCTCTGCAATATCTATCTCTTATTTTTTAAAAACATTGTTTCCATCGATTTAGATTTAATAGGGACTTGACGTACTTATATATTGTTAGTTATGATGCGAAACATGTTGTATTGTTATACATACTATTTTCCGTTATTTGCACAACCATATTGTCGAAAATAGTCCCCCATCATGACAGTATCAGAAGTTTGAAACCGAGTTAAGATATAGTTATTTTATGAATTTAAACACAAATCTTTCAATATTAGTAAATGAAATATTTTTGAAATATAAGATCTATGGAAAAAATACCAATTGAAAAATTTATGAAAATTTAGAAACAAAAGCTTAGATAACCGAAATAAGTTAATACTTGATCGAATCAAAATACTAGCCTTTTTTTGAGATTTTATTAATGGTTGTATGTATTATGTAACATATATAAAAAATTGGAAATCAAAATTAGATTTTAGTACATATTTAAAATGTCTTCATAAACATACACCTCTAAGACCTTACAGTGCCAAAAGCTGTCATATGCATTTTTAACACTAAATATTGTCCAAACCCCTGTGTAATTAATAAATGAATACCCATAACCTTTATACAAATTATATAATATTCGTGAAATATTTGTATTCACTACGCACAAGTGTCACTTGTAAAATCAAATACCTACTTGTAATTAGAATATAATACAAAAAGGAATTTTATATCTCCTATTATTCAACTATGTACAAGTGGCACTTGTCGAACGAAACAGTACAATTAAGGGAAAGTGCCAAATGTAAATAAGTGCCAATAAATTTGATTCACAAAACGAGAAGGACGATCGTGTAAAACGCTATTGCAAAAAACTGGGATAAGAAGTGTAAGTATTAAAAACACCGGGATAGGTACGTACACGTTACATTTAACAAAGAAATAGTGAGAATTAAAAAAAATGCAGGGTAGTTTTGATTTATTTGGTAGCTATTGTGTGAGTGCGGAATATATAATTTGTCTTGGGTGTAAGCAAGAGTGACATGCGCAAACAACCATCGAAACAAATATTATCAAAAATCTTAATCTAAATTAAAATACGGCGCGAGCGAAACGCTGCATCGTTGTCCTGTCTCACTCACACATTCGCGAACAGAATGAGACAGGTAGAGTGATGCCGACAATCGCTCGAGTCGATAAGGATTTACACTCGGTCAGTAACTACGATGCGAGAGTTGACGATATACTGCGACTAGCGATATAACGAATACAAATTTTTAGGCTAGCGAATTGTTCATTTTTGAATTTTTGAATACAGCTGACAGATTCAAAGCAATAGTTGATTAAATGTAATTGTAAACATATTGAAAGGCGATGGTCAAAAGGACATCATTCAGGCTTCATACAAATTTGGGCTATTTTTTTTTTAGCCGGCCAACAAAAAATAACTATATTTTATCATAGGCATAATAATAATAAACATTTTGTATTATGACAGTAAAGCTCGAAACCTATTGGTTGAGATGATAATCAGTCTCAAAGTATTTATTTTATTACCTACGGCTTGCACCCGGCTTGCTGGTTGAGCTCGTGATTTCCAGGTAAACAGTTATTGTTTGAGTTGCAAGTGTTAACAAGAGGCAAGAGTTAGTTCTCCATGCAGGCGTTTATGTACAGGTTTTTTATTAATTATAATGCATATTATTTTCATTTCATATATTTTTATTTAATATTTACAACTCTCCTGGCCTTACAATAATATCTTCTAAATCTTCGGCAGCAATGTGTATCGTTGGCTCGTGTCTGGCAAACCCCATGTACCACACAATGCACATGACTTGTGAGCAGCAGCCAATGTTCTTCGGCCAATGTTACATGTACAGTAATAGTGTTTTATAGCCTGTCGCCCTTCGAGAGCCCTATCTATGCCAATATAAACGTTATACGAACGAGAACGGACATGTCGGGACTGGATTCTACCTCGCAATACGTTAAGGTTTGTTCCTCCTAGGTCTCGTATGTGTTCGAGGAGGGTCGAATGCGGCGTTCCGCAGGGGTCGGTGTTGGGACCCCTGCTATGGAACCTCGCATACGACGCGGTCCTTCGCACCAGCCTTCCTGACGGCGTGAGTGTCGTCTGCTACGCTGACGACACTCTCGTCGTTACGACTGGGGCCGACTTCGGGCCGGTGCTTACGCTTGCCGAGCTTGGGGTGGCATGTGTCGTGCGGGCGATCCGCCGGCTGGGTTTAGAAATAGCGCCTCACAAAACCGAGGCGCTATGGTTCCACGGCCTTCCGAGGCGCCGGGAACCACCCAGCTGCGGATCCGGGTGGTGACGCGGTGGTCCCGGTGGGGCCGTACATCAAGTACCTGGGCCTCACCCTGGACCGCCGCTGGAGCTTCGAGGAGCATTTCGTGCGGTTGGTCCCCCGAGCCAAAAGGGTAGCGGGCGCATTGCATCGCCTGCTGCCCAATCTCGGTGGACCGAGGGATGGAGTTCGCCGCCTGTACGAGGGCGCGTCGTGCGATCCGTGGCCATGTATGGGGCTCCCGTGTGGTCGCAAGACTGCGCGAGGTCCCCCCGCTGCAGAGCTCTGCTACGGAGCCTGCAGCGGATAATGGCCATACGGATCGTGCGAGGCTACCGTACAATCTCGTACGAGGCGGCGACGATTCTGGGACGCTCCCCCCCATTCGACATCCTGGCCGACATGTACGCGGCGACATATGCGTCGCGGCGTGTCGGCCGGGAGGGCGATGGGGGGAGCGCCCTGGAACCCGCGCACGAAGTGCCTAAGCGGGAGTGGCACCGACGGATTGTGGCGGCCTGGCGTGCGCAGCTCGAATTACGGATCTGCGCGCGCCAGCGGGCCGTCGGTGCCGTACTCCCGCACCTCGAAGCTTGGCTCCACGGGAAGGAGGAGGTCACCTACCGATTGACTCAGGTACTCACCGGGCACGGCTGCTTCGGTGAGTATCTGTGTCGAATAGGACGGGAGGGATCGACACATTGTCACCACTGCGCATCCGACCTCGACTCGGCCCAGCATACGCTGGCGGAGTGCCCCGCGTGGGCCTCCGAGCGCCGAGTCTTGGTCGCAGAGATCGGGCGAGATCTGTCTCCGCCAGCATTGATTGCGGCAATGCTGGCGGACGAGGGAGGTTGGAGGGCTGTGGCCTCCTTCTGTGAGGCAGTGATGCTCCAGAAGGAGGCCGCCGAGCGGGGTCGGGAGATGGCCGATCCCGCTCGAAGAAGGCGGCGCCGGGCTCGGTAGCACAGCTGCGGCGCCGCCGCGGGTCGCCGGCGGGCGCGAGTAAGTCGCGACTGCTACGGCGACCCGGGATGGACCACGCCCCTTCCGTGGCCGGGGGCGTCGTCGGTGGAGGAGACCGGGGGAGGTAGTAAGCCTCCCCCGAGGAGGGCTCCCCTGTGTCGACGGGGGAGGAGGCTGGGGGTTCCCGGAAGGAGCTTTCTGTTCCCGGGGGCTCCCTACATGCCTGAGGAAGGCCATCCCTGAGGTTTTTAGTGGATAGGCCTCCCCCTTCTGGGGAGGAGAGCCCCACATAACCCCGGCTCGCCACAGCCGGGGTATGCAATTTAATGCATTTTCCTCAGGGAAACAAAAAAAAAAAAAAAAAAAAAAAAGGTCTCGTATGTGTTCTATGGGTCGCCAAGTTCAACGATGAACAAACCATTTGGCTACAAATGCTCCGCATAGTAACTCTATTTTTTTTTTTTTGTTACGCTGAGGAAAATGCATTGAATTGCATACCCCGGCTGCGGAGAGCCGGTGGTTATGTGGGGCTCTCCTCCCCAGAAGGGGGAGGCCTACCCACTAAAAATCTCAGCGATGGCCATCCTCTGGCGTTGTAGGGGGCCCTCAGGATCAAGTATCGCATCTGAGGACCCCTGGCCTTTGCACCCCTGGGTGCATTAGGGGAGCCCTTCTCGGGGAGGAGTGATCTTACCGCCTCCTCCCCTCCGACCTCCTACGACGTCACCCCCCGGCCATCCGGGGGTGAGGTCCCTCCCGGGTCGCCTGCACGGGCACGAACTGCGTCGCGCCCGCCAGCGACCCGTGGCGGCGCCTCAGGCCAGGCTATCTGGCCTCGGCCTCGGCGGCCTCCTTCTGGAGCATCACCGCTTCACAGAAGGAGACCACAGCCCTCCAACCTCCCTCATCCGCCAGCATTGCCGCAATCAACGCTGGCGGAGACAGATCTTGCCCGATCTCTTCGACCAAGACTCGGCGTTCGGAGTCCCAAGCAGGGCACTCCGCCAGCGTGTGCTGGGCCGAGTCGAGGTCAGATGCGAAATGGTGGCATCGTGTCGTGTCCTCCCTCCCTATTCGACTCAGATACTCACCGAAACAACCATGTCCGGTGAGTATCTGAGTCAAGCGGTAGGTGACTTCCGCCCTCCCGCAGAGCCAAGCTTCGAAGTGCGGGAGTACCGCACCGACGGCGCGCTGACGCACGCAGCCCCACGCTCTAGCTGCGCACGCCAGGCCCTCTCGGCCCGTCGGTGCAACTCCCGTCTGTGCATTCCGTGCGCTGGTGCCGGGGGACTCCCCCCGTCGCATAGTAACTCCTAGCTTGCTTTATTTGGTACACCAAGTGCAAAAATGTACTTGTAACGTCTTCTCGCTCGCACACCATTAACAATAACTGTTTAATATTTGTTTTACCTGGAAATCACGAGCTCACCACGCAAGACGACTGCAAGCCGTAGGTAATAAAATAAATACTTTGAGACTGATTACCATCTTAACCAATAGGTTTCGAGCTTTACTGTCATAATACAAAATGTTTATTATAATTATGCCTATGATAAAATTTAGTTATTTTTTGTTGGCCGGCTAAAAAAAAATTAGCCCAAAATGGGTGATGTCCTTTATATGGAAGGTGGGCCTGAGTAATGTGCAGCGACGAAACTTTACCAGAGAAGAGTATAAATGATTGTAGATCATTTGGATAAAGATTAGATTTTAAATATCTCCCGTTTTTTGTAATTAATAATATAGTAAGATGATGGATTTTTTTTTTAAGTTTATTTTTTCTTTTTATTAATTTGCCTAAGACATGTTGTTGTTGTCAATTTCGTCCATTGGGACAGGCGAGCCCAAGACATGCTGTCAAAGTCGCATTGACAGCGGACGAGTGTCATCATTGGTCACAGACTATGTACATTCAGGTGTGTCAGTAACACAACATGTCTAGAACTTCATGAATTTATAATTACAAAATTACATTTCTTTTTTAACTATATAACCATTTTTCAATAAGACTTAAATAAATTATCATTGTATATACTTAATTAAAACATATTTAACCACGTTTTGGGATGTGTTTACTTGAATATCTCGGTACTTTCAAACATCATTTACAGAAAGACGGGGGATTGAAAAAAAAAATATAATAAATTGTAAATTGACGAACATAAAATTACCTATCGATTGATATATCTTACGCCTCTGCACATGATTGAGGCCCACTTTTTGTCCGTGTCCTTTTTAAGTGAATGCAATTATAATAATAAAAATGGATAATTGGCTAGATGAGAATTTGTTTATTCTATATATAATATAATATTATAAAGAAGTAAAGTTTGTGTGTTTGTATATTTGTTAAATTGTAAGGGGTAATGTCAGGATCTACCGAACCGATTTTAAAAATTCTTTCAGCAATAGAAGGCCACGTTATTGTCGAGTGTCATAGGTTATATAAAAAACCGAAAAATAAAAAGGTTTTTACGTGGTAGTCCGTTTTGCAAAGTGAATCGGAGAAAAAAACAGGCGGCGGACGGCGCGCGATGGCTTCGGGTTTAATTCGGATCGCGTTCGTGCTCGCTTCGGGGATTATTAATATTATGCCCAACGAAAGTGGGCGCGGGTCAGCTAGTACATAATAAAAGTACTCTTTTAGCTGAGAAATATTGTAGAAGTAATGATGTATATGCGAATATTAATTTTGAAGATACAGCGCCATGTTTGCGGCTGGCGCGGGTCGCTCAAAAACGCTCCATACTAAGTACACTGCAATCGTGATGTTAAAATTACCTAAATTTGAGGAAACTCGCTTAATTTTTATGAGTGTATAAACCAATAATTACCAAAGAGATCTACATCGACCCCTAGGGGTTTACGGTAACTCTCAAGGGGTCTACTGTGAACAAAAAAAATTGAGGGGTCCATGAAATGAAAATGGGGGTCTACGATAATGGATCTCAACATAAACTGATATTACCTATTTACTTACATTATACTATCGTCTAATATAAAAACATATACGTTATTTATAAAAGCACCTATGAAGAAAAAAGATTTATTATTTAATTTTAAGATTTATATTATATATTATTACTAGCTGACCCGGCGAACTTCGTACCGCCTTTAGCGTAGCTTTGATGCACTACTTTATTTTGTATAGTTGAAACGATGCTCTTTTAATATAGTCTATGGCTGTGAATGTCGTTGACATTCGTATAAAAAAAAATTGACATTCGTAACGCGCGTTTTTTAAAATATGCAAAATTAAATGTTTTTTTTTTTTTTTTTTTATTGCTAAAGTTGACAAACAAGCAAGCTGCCCACCTGATGGTAAGTGGTAACAGTCGCCTATAGTACATGTGGTTCCCACGAGATTCGCAGCAAATCTGCAAACCTCATAAGAACCACAGTATACGTTTGCCAACTTGTGACATAAGATGTAAAGTCACAGTACCCAGTAATTCACTGCCTATCTTACCCTTCACGCCGGAACACAGCAAAGCGAACCCTGCTGTTTGGCGGCGGAAATAGGTAAGACGGAGGTACCCATGCAGACGACCCTGGTACAGAGTCTACCTCCTAGGATATATACTTTTCTATATTTATGTATACTTTTCTATATTTCTGAGAGATTTTCTTAATATTTTTTTCCGTAAGAACCATCCTTGGACTTCCACAAACATTTAAAAAAAAGAATTATCGAAATCGGTTCAGCCGTTCACACGTGATGCCGTGACAACGCGAAACGGGTTTCATTTTTATATATATAGATAGATAGATAAAGTTTTGTAAGTTGTAGGCCTATATATGGCATGGGGGTTCCCGGATGTCGTTTGATTCCCGGGGGCTCCCTACATGCCTGAGGAAGCCATCCCTGAGGTTTTTAGTGGGTAGGCCTAACCCTTCTGGGGAGGAGAGCCCCACATAACAGCCGGCTCGCCACAGCCGGGGTATGCAATTTAATGCTTTTTCCTAAGGGGAAAAAAGGATATAGGTATTCAATATAAGGGGGTCTACCCAAAACCGAAAATCATAGCAAAGGGTCTACGACACATAAAAGTTTGAACCTCTGCTCTAGACCAAACAAATTTGAACAATAAATGTGTTAATTGTGCGTTGATAAGTATACTTTCTATCCCAACTAATATTATAAATGCGAAAGTGTGTTTGTTTGTTTGTTTTGTTATTTGTTTGTTTGTTTGTTTGTTTGTTACCTCTCACGCTTAATTAACTGAACCGATTTCAAAAATTCTTTCACTTTGGAAAGCTACATTCTTCCCGAGTAACATAGGCTACTTTTTATCCCGGAAAAAATCGACAGATCCCACGGGATGCGCAATAAAGGCTTCGCTCAAAAACTACTGCACAGATTTTTTTTATGCGGTTTTCATCAATAGATAGAGTGATTCTTGAGGAGTTTTGCGCATTTTTTATCTCGGAAAAAACGGATAGTCCCACGGGAAGCGCGATAAAATCTTCGCACCATAAACCGACTTCCGCGTATATGTAGCCGTGGGCAAAAGCTATGACCCTTAACCCTCTATACACCCAATCCCGAAATCCACGCGGGCGAAGCCGCGGGCAGAAAGCTAGTATTAAATAATGTTACATTTAATGTGAGAAAGCTAGAAATATATTCGTTTGATTAGAATTCTGGAAAAATTAATTAAACATTTTTTTTTTAATCTAAAAGCAATATTAATACAAAATTAAAGTGAAATTTCTATATTGACATACATTCGTGAGGTAGAAATCGCTCCACTTCGATAATTATATAATAAAAATAGCCATGTTCATTTATAGTCGTCTACCTTATTATTTATTGCAAGCGTTTTATGATTGACACTTTATTTAGTTCCTCTGATGTTCATATTCAACAAAAATATAAACGCGAAAATTCGTTTCATCTCCAATAGTGTAATTTAGTTTATTCGGGTTAAAATAGTACAGTGCAACTGTACCGTGATGTTTCGGAAACCTGACGGGCGCAGTATAACCATAAATAATAGCATAACAACATTTTAAACATATGTTGTTATTAACAGTTTTGTATATGTTGTAGCAATGTGTTTTTTTTTTGTGTTTGGTTTTTGTCTTGTTACTTGTGTCAATTAATTTTTTGGAAGGTAGTGAATCCTCGTCCGGTGCTCGGACGACCTTGCACCGGATACCACCTGCAACCGGTCTACGGCGGGTGGTTTTGTTGGACAACAAACTCTGGTTTCCCTTCGAAACGTATAAAATTTTTGACCTTACAAATAAATTGATATTACGTTCCTTTTATTAATAGTATTTATTCGCAATCGTTATAATTAAATCATAAGTTCTATGTGTCAATTATAATAGTATGTAATCTGTGCGTGTGTGTGCGTATGTTGTTACATTGGGCCACATTTTGTAAACAAGTAGTCAGTCCAAATAAAGTATAAATACAACAAGAAAGGCGTATCACTGTGTGTAGGCGAGGCCGAATCGCATTTGGTCGGGTTTTTCTTCGATAGCGTGCAAAAATATATTAAAATTTTTATTATAACCTTTGAATACTTTTACCGATTCAAGAAATAATAGTTTGCAAGCTAGCTCGAAAATAACTCATTTGTCTGTTAAGGTTCGGGGATTTAAAGCAGTTAGTGAGTATGCAAATGTGTGAGTTTGGTAGAAACGTTCTATTTATTTAGGTTTTGTTAGTTGATTTGTTAAATTTTGCAGTGAGAGGAATTTTGGTTAACTTAAATTTGGTTAATTAAATTTTGACTAACTTACAAATAATCTTTTATAATAATTTCACAATATTATTGGATTTATTTGTATAATTTAATCAATCACAAATGCATTTATGTATATAGACTCTATTAGGTGCATTTGTGAGGAATATTTAGAACATAAAATCTCGAATATAACAAATAACATTTATTTTTATTTTTAAGTATGCCGCAGGATTACGATCAACACCAGTGACGACACTTGGAATCTTTGGTCGACCTGGAGACCTATTTTTGAATTACAAATGCGAGAAATCACCGATGACTAAATAGTCAGCGGAGACTTTGAGATCACGGATTCCTAAACATCCAATTTTTGAAAGTCGATCGCAGAGTTGCCAACATAGATAAAGTAAATACACACACATAAATGTAAGAGTTCGGTTCCACGCAGAATGTACCGCTGCCGGTTATTGCCGGCTTAACCATTATGGTTTACATATATATATAGACTGAAAATCAAACAAACACAGATAACATTTCCACAAGTATGACTTGATTACGAGTGGGTGAGGGCACTCGTAATGAAATCACACTGTGACTAAGGTAGTCACATCAGTGATATTCAAAAATAAGAATTATTGAAAATCGGTGATTATTAGTCACATCGGTGATTTCGAAGTCGCATTCGTAATTCAAAAATAGGTCTCCAGATTCGTGTCCACCGTACACAATACACAAACGCAATATAACCAAAAAAAATACAGGCAAAGAAAATTGGGTTAAGAGGGATCACACACACACGCACGCGCGCGGGAACATTCCACGATATAAAACATAAAAGCCAGCGATAAATTCCATTACCCTTTATTCAAAAGCCGCCGTGTCATAATGGGTATATAAAAATAAAATATTGTTTAAAGCGGGCGTACGCTACGGCGAAATTGAATTAAACGAGGTCGGCGGCTTTGGGAATTTTCTAATCAGTCTTCAAATCAAGCGTTGATTTAAAATTAATTCGCTTATACGCAGATCATACTCTCCGTTCAAAAATTTATCATTTTAACCGTCTCCGATACCTGCTTGTTATGAGTCCTTCGGTAATATATATTGTTAAAAATTCTCAATTTGAATCAATTAAATTGTTGCCTGCGGTTAATTTTAGCAATTAGTCTGTCTAATTTGACAGTTTCAATTGCTCATGTTACATATTGCAGCGTTGTAACTAATTAATATTGAAACGTTAATGAATATTTATATTCCTTGCGTTCCGTTTATTATATTCCTATGAAACAGTAATTAAGATTGTTACAATATTGTTGCAATCAAAGTGATAGGTTCTGTTAACAACATATTTTATTAATATAAAAAAATATGTTGTTATAATTAAAGTGATAGTTGATGTTAACAACAAATTTTATACATAATATAACAATTTTAGTAATGTATATATCGGCTCGTTCAAAATTATAGCTATTTAATGGTTTCCGTAAATTCATAAATTATCTACAAACATGCTATAAATCGTTCATGAAAAAATTGAAAAAGTTCTATTATTACAGTTAACCCGTGTCATTCAAACCAATACAACACAAATACACGTTAAATTTTAATAAAAAAAATTACAAATACGTTTAACGTTAATAACTTTTAGTAGAAGACTGTGTGCGTGTGTGTATGTGTGTATGTTTTATTTATTTATGTTATAAGGGACTCGATATTACAATATTCCAGATCGAGTTACCATTCCTTCAGGACACGTTTCCATCCACTGACGAACAATTCTTACACAGTTAATTTATGGTAAATTTTGTCATACAGTTATGAGCGTAATACATAATGTATGTTTCGTTATTGTTGTGTAGTCCAAAATAAATGTATTTCTTTCTTTTAGACTAAACATATCCACTCGATATTGCTCGCTTGCTAGTTGTAATAAAGTCAAGTTATAAGAGGCATATAATCAAAATACTAAATTGGCTATAATTTTGCCGTCAGGAAAATTAAGGAGCGTATTCACACAAATTGATGTATTATCACAAAAGAGATCTCAGCGGTTCGGAAAGTACTTTTGTCACAATAATCTCCAGCCCATCACGAAATAAATAACTTGCTCTCTGGGACTTCTTTATAAGCCACAAGAGCTATATTGAGGCGACTTCGGCAACAACTACTTATTATGTTATTGATTGAGTGGCCTTATCAAATCATTACGTAATCTATTTTGCTTTCCCCGATGTTATTCTTAGGTATTACAAATTTTGTACATTATGGACCTTATTGGATAACATATTTAATCTTAATGTTTATATAACAATTATTAACTTTTTATATTTATACTAGCTTCCGCCTGCGGCTTCGCCCGTGTAAAATTAGTTTTTGTCAATCCTGGTCACTTATGTCTAAGGTACCGAGGTTCAAAATGCTAGAACAAACGATTTTTTGTTTCTTGTGACGTGATATTTGACGAACTTGCATACTAACTTTCAACCCTTATTTCACCCCCCTAGCTGGTCGAAATTTAAAAAATGCTAGAAAACATGTTTAATGATTTCTTATCAAGTGCTTAAATATATAGTTTCATGGTTTTATCTTTTAAAATTGAGAAATCCCATACAAACTTTCAACCTCTATTTCAACCCCTTCATCCTTTTTTCCATCCATCCTTCACGCTTTCCCGTCTTTCCGTCTTCCCGTCAGTTACTTTCGCATTTATAATATTAGTTGGGATATTATCTTATTGATTAATAAAAATTGTTATCTACAATGTATGTTTCATTATATGTATTGTTATCATATTATCAATTTTATTATTACACCCATCCTATAATTGTTATTTAATATATGATTTATTAAATTAATTTTAAGCTAATTAGTCAACATAATGTCTATTTAAGTATTTTTTAATTTAGGAGCGTCGAAAGATTCGGAGCGCCCGAAGCCGACATTGCAATTTACCAATAAGTTTTTAATTTTATAAGTATATTCAAACACTAGCTTTTGCCCGCGACTTCGTCCGCGTGGAATAGTGACTTCCGGCAGATTTTTGGTTAACCAACAACATATTTATATTTATATTTGAATAAAGATTAATATTATTATGTTGATACAACTTAAACAAATTATTTCGACCAAATTTGGTACCATAAAAACGGTCATTGTGACTAAACCTTAAAAGATAGACATATGCCGTCGCGGACTTTTTTTTAGATCATGTATAGAGGAATAATTCTTTCATACATATTTTTTGTGTATCTTGAACCGTTTTCGCAGCGCACGCAAAGAAAGCCTTCAAAAATGAATAATTTTCCCCGTTTTTTACACATTTACCGCTCTGTCTTTGCTCCTATTGGTCATAGCGTAATGTTATTTAGCCTATAGCCTTCCTCGATAAATGGACTATCCAACAAAAAAAGAATTATTCAAATCGCACCAGTAGTTTCGGAGATTAGCGCGTTCAAACAAACAAACAAACAAACAAACAAACAAACTCTTCAGCTTTATATATTAGTATAGATAAATGGAATCATAATGGAGTGGAGATCAGAACTTTTAAAAGGTTAAGCTGGGAATAGAAAACAATGAAGGATAAATTGCGAAATAGCGTGATATTGGAAATGGATATATCGCGACAAAAATCTCGAACAGAATGCCCAGACTGTTGAGTCACGTAGATAGGATGGACGAAAGACGACTGACGAAAGAAAATTACAAGACAAATATGAATGGAGTTGGTAGGGGTCGAACTAGATCAGAGGTCCCCAAACTTTTTTGTGTTGTAAATCCTCGCATGTTTTTCAGTTTTGTTTCCCTGAGGAAAGTGCATTAAATTGCATACCCCGGCTGTGGCGAGCCGGCGGTTATATGGGGCTCTCCTCCCCAGAAGGGGGCGGCCTACCCATTAAAAACCTCAGGAATGGCCTTCCTCAAGCATGTAGTAAGCCCCCGGGAACGCCAAGCAACTTCGGGGAACCCCCGGCCTCCGCTCCCCTGCCGATACAGGGGAGCTCTCCTCGGGGGAGGCTACACTACCTCCCCCGATCTCCCCCAACCGACGATGCCCCCCGGCCACGAGAGGAGCGTGGTCCCTCCCGGGTCACCGTATGGTCACCGGCGACCCACGGTGGCGCCGCAGCTGTGCTACCGAGGATGTTGGATGCCTACATCCTAAACTTACAAAATTTTATGAATTTTAATTATTTTTTTTTGACATTATACCTATAATGTAAAAAAAAATATAATATAATTATTTATAAAGGTAGTTTAAGACAAAGTATGGAAACGGCTTTTATTGTTTTGTTAAATAAAAATCCCGGGATTGCGGATTGGATAGCCGGATGTTTATTTATTTGCCTAATTTAGTTTTTGACAAAGTATGGAACTGTCTTTTTATTTTATTTCCATAAATAAAAATCCCGGAATTCCGGTACTGTAGAATATTTTGGTAATGCAAAACTAGTCGATAATATGAGCTTAAAAACGACGTTACATGAAGGTTAGTTTCAGTTCCCGTGTGATTTATGAGTAGGGATATAGAGTACTACTTTCGTATAACACTCTTCATGTAATAAATCGTACATTCATAAATCGCACGGGGAACTGAAACTAAACTTCCTGTAAATACGTATGCATAGTTGTATAAATGAACCCGGAGTCTCGGTCATTTTGAAAATAAATACCACGTGCTAATTTAGTAATTTTCAAACAATATCACTAGTTAAATTTGCAGTCCCGTATTTTCCCGGGATTTTTATTTAACAAAATGTATTTTAAAAAGCCGCTTCCATAATTTGTGAGCCAAAAATTAACTTTAGGTAAATATGCATCCGATTATCCGATCTCTAGTAATAACTATGTATTTAATAGATTTTACGTGTAAGAGTAACAAACTTCCAAACTTAAAAACTTTTACGGTTATAATTATAATAATATTAGCGTAAAATATATTCCGGTTTGCAGAAATCTCTTTTAGATTAAGATCAAAGCTTTTATTATTTCAAAAGTTGAAATATCTCAGAACCCATATAACGCAATAAACAATAGACGCAACATAAAGTCTCCGATAGCTCGTAAACCTCCTTGACGTGAGTGCAATAAACAATTTATAATCTGTGCACCTGTGTGGCTCCCCCCTCCGGCTCAATCGCGAATATCACCCCAGTATTGCAGTGCAAACAAAACCAATAACACGAAAACGGGAGCTTGCAATAAATAACACGAAAAAAGCAAGTTTATCACATCGCTCAGTCCATAATTATGCAAATGTGGCCACTTACTTGCACAACGTCGCGGTGACAGCGCGGGAAATGAAAGAACATGGCCGCCGGCGAGCGTAATGAAGTTTGCGCCGATGGGGGCGGGAATTTTTGTTTGTTTTGAATTTGGAACGAGCCTTAAGGACGCGGG
This sequence comes from Scirpophaga incertulas, assembly GCA_036419045.1. Classification (NCBI taxonomy): domain Eukaryota; kingdom Metazoa; phylum Arthropoda; class Insecta; order Lepidoptera; family Crambidae; genus Scirpophaga; species Scirpophaga incertulas. The sequence goes on from CM071627.1 coordinate 40,808,500, forward strand.
AAGGTATTAGGCGCTGTCCTGACGAAATTCTCGGATAAGCAAATAAGCCTTTAAGGCAATTAAGGTAGAGGACTCAGTTTCGGCAATGGGATTTGAGTTTTATAAATGTACAGTCATACATTTCTCAGTGACAAGACGTTACATAGAAGCCTTCGCGTAAAAATATAGCTTCCTCAGAGTTTCCGAAGATGTATGAAATCGAATCGCTTTAATATTCAATTACGTTAAATCGATCATATTTGTGATAATGCATTGAAAAAAAGAACATGAACATGCTTTATTCTAAAAAAAAGACAAAATTTCTAAATTAGGTCAAAGCAAAAGAGAAAGCAGGTTAAAATGAGATTTTATAACAAAAAAATAAAGTTTTTTAATCTATAATTAATAATAATTGATAGGCTTGTGTAATTGATTATTGCTCACTCAATTTGTATATATTTATTACCGGCCAAATCCGATTTCAGGACAAACCAGTTTTGCCTAGGCTAAACTAGTTCTTCCTATAGGCGATAGGATAAACCAGTTTAGGCTAATCCAAACTAATTTGTCCTAAGCCCGATAGAATAGACCAGTTTAGGCTATATTAGGCCAAACTAGTTGACCCTGATATAAATACGCACTCCCTAGGATAAACTGGTATGGTCTAGTCTAAAAATTATATTACATTTACAAAGTAAAAATAAATAAATAAGCTGAATAAAATAATCGGTAATTGGAACAATTATAATTTTAATTAAACTAGAAAGATTCGTCGTTGAAAGTTATTTTATTCAGTTTATCTATTTATTTTTTGCTTTCTAAATGTACTATAATTTTTAGACTAGGCCATACCAGTTTATCCTAGGGTGTACGTATTTATATCAGGGTCAACTAGTTTGGCCTAATATAGCCTAAACTGGTCTATTCTATCGGGCTTAGGACAAATTAGTTTGGACTAGCCTAAACTGGTTTATCATATCGCCTATAGGAAGAACTAGTTTAGCCTAGGCAAAACTGGTTTGTCCTGAAATCGGGTTTGGCCGGTAACATATACACTAGAAAGTGATAAATTATAAATATATGTTCTTTGTTATTTTAACATAATGTGGTGCCCATGTAAAATATGTGACAAGCAAATAAATAATCTATTGTTAACGGTGAATAAAGAATACTTTGGCTTAACAAGGTAAAAATGCAAGAACAGGCAAGAATCTCTGAAATTCCATTTTTTCATATCTGTGTGAAAGATGGCTGTTTATGTGTCACATACACACACAGTTTCAACCCATTAAATGCCCACAGAGGCGAGGTAGACGTCATTGAGACCGTACTTGGAACGATACCAGATTGTATCACTCAAAAATCAATCTTATCTTCTTCGATATTAGGCCGGGTTTAAGCAACTAGTACTGGTGGTGTGTTGTAGGAACAATGCTAGTGTGATCATCAGAAAGCAATCGGAGTTAGACCAGCGGCTTCGGATTACAATAAAAACCAACCTTACCATTTTCAACAGAAGGCCGGAGTTAGGTTACCAGTACGTGATAAATGTAGGACAATGCTAGTGAATGTCATTGAAAAAGCAGTTCTACCTGTATTAACATTAAGTCGGATTTACGCGAACAGCAAATTACAAGATGCAAGATTGAGTTAAGCGGGAAGCTCCAGATGTTTGGTTAGATATAGAAATAATTCTGGAGAGTGTTAATCAATAACAAGCCTCACCTTTCTCTGCAGAAGGTCGAAGTTACGCTAGCAATACGTTACCAGTGATGATATACCAGCTCGAATGATGCTAAAGTAAGTCACTTAAAAAGTATTCTTAACAGCATTAACAGTAAGTCGGAATTAGACGATGTGAGAGAGTATCAATCAAAAACCGCCTTACCTGCTTCAACAGAAGGTCGGAATTTGGTGAGCAGCACGTGACTAGGTGTTTGGTTAAGTGTAGAAAGGAAGCCAAGGTGTCGGGTGTGAGGTGGTCCCGACTGCATCGCTGCAGCATATGTGAGATGACCAGGAATCCTCGGCATTGCAGCATATGTTGCTGCACCGTCCCACAGGATTCCACCAGGGAGCACACGAATCCAAGCAGCTTCGAGCTGAAAACGGGATAATGTTAAATTCTATAACATTTTTCATGAGTATACCTAGGCCCTGTGGCGGCAATCAAATAGTGTCAAATGTTGTGATTTCGGCGCGGCGGCAACTATTGTTGTATGTGATTTCAATAAAAGCCGCCGGCGCGTGTATCATCGCTAGTGCTCATAATAATAAATAATAATAATAAATAAATATTTGTTACACTTACACCAATTAGCCTAGCCCAAACTAAGCTCTATAAGGCTTGTGCAATGGATCTAGGGTAACGGATAGACATACATATATTATACATATATAAATAATGTTTATTGAAATATTTATCAACAACCATGACTAAGGTACAAATGCTCGCATTCATCATACAAACATCTGCCTCCACCGGATTCGAACCCGGGACCTCAGAGATGGCGACACCTTGAAACCGGTGTATTATCCACTCGACTATGGAGGTCGTCAAAACGACGACGATGATGATTACGTTGGCGATCTTCAATTCGAAGACGAATAATTGCACCATCGGAACAACACTATGTACTTTAATGTGAATATAAATATATGTTTATTTTTAAATTTGATTTATATTGTAAACTTGCAATAAATATCTGAACATGATTTTTTCCTTCTACTCACTCCTATAAACCTACAAATATATAATAAGTGTAATTTTCATGATTATATAAAATGACATAAGTTCCATTGCATTGCATTATTAAGGTCCCGGAGATCACGCTGATTTTAGGTTTATCCATGTTACGGTTACATTGACTTTCTTTCTAGTACATAAAATTAAAGTACCTATTCCGAGCACTAAGAAGTCAGTCACTGAGAAGTCAGTACAAAACCTTTGATGCCGCATTGTCAAAGTGCCGATGGTTAAAACAAAACTATGCATGCACTCTGTTTGATTTTAATGGATATTTTTTATTCGCTATGTATGTTTATGGTATTGGTCGTAATTCTATATATGAAAAACTGGACCTATGCGTCCAGTTTTTCATATTCTTTGATACAGTTTTTTGCGTCTCATAGAATTCCTAAGCGTACCTATACACCGAACTGGTTATACCTAACTACTTCGTGAAATAGCGCTAAGTCCTAGCTGCAAGACGCAAGAGTCTTGCCGGATTAGTCTTGCACGGTCAGTCTTGGTCTTGGTCTTGCTAAAAATACGCGGTCTTGTTCTTGGTCTGGGTCTTGCAAAAATGCAAGAACAAGACCAAGACTGAATTTGGGCAACATTATTCTTGGGGAAAAAATAGGTCAATTCTAGTATTTTCTAAATTTCGAATTTTTAAATAAACGTTCTAAGGACAAACCGTTTTAAGGACCCCATTTTGTTTCGCGACGATAGAACCGTTTTTCGGACTAAACTCGCACAACTAGTCCTCGGTTTGTCTTACACCAATTTCTACATTATATGTACACAAATAGAGTCTAGAATACAATGACATGAGACCATTTCTACGTCAAAACGTTTGTATTAATCTTATATATAAAAATGAATCGCAAAATGTGTTGGTAAGCTCATAACTCAACAACGCCTGGACCAATTTGGCCAATTCTTTTTTGTTAATTTTCGTTGAAGTTCAAGGAGGGTTTTTACAATGAGGAAAATTCGAATAATTATCGGAAATACCCTAAAAACAGCCCTTTTATTTTCCCATGCAAACGTTTTCTAACTAAAACGTACAGTCGAATTGAGCTTTATTGTTATTGTATAAAGTTCATATTGCAAGCACTCACTGTTGTCTAAGCAATGAAGGTGTGTTCCTAACATCAAAGAGTCAATTTGCGCTTTATTAACGCTACATATAGTTGAAATTCAATCATATCTATCAAAACAGTGTGCGTGCGTGCGTTGGAGCACAGAATACATCGTTGGAGGATTTAATGTCACGTTCCAAAATTGAATAGCCACAAAATGTAATATATTTTTTTGCGATTTGGTTGGCTATGCGACATTATCTATAAAATAATTAGGAACAAAAAACTGCCACTGTACAAATATTTTTGACAGGACGAAGTCTGTCGGGTCCGCTAGTTTTAAATATATTCAAAAATCAATAACGTTGACGACATTTTGAATAAGTGTTTTTTAGTTCAGACTTACGTTACGTTAAAAACTTTCGACGGTCACGTGTCGTTACCCGGATCATATAAGTAAATTTTCGTTATTGAAAAAAAACCGTTCATAACCGATTTCGTTAATAAACGTTTAGTTGAAGAAGGAAAACGTCGTACACACCATGCTATCTTGCTTGCACTGCGGTTCTATTCTTCTATGTCAGTGCCGGGACAAGTTTCAAAATATTTATAGTTAAGAATTTAGTGTTAAGTAGCCCTTGGTTTTGACCATCCATTTATCACCAAATGAAAACATTAACAAGTATAATTTAATTAATATTGTTCCATAATTGATCAAAGTCATTTTGGACAGCGGGGAAAAGTTACCTACTCTTAATCTCCGTTAACAACTAATCAGTTAAGTGTTTCCCTGCCGATATGTTATCTCTATGCATCTATTGCGTTAAACTGGCGTTCTCAAATCAGGAGACCTATTTTTGAATTACGAATGCGACTTCGAAATCACCGATGTGACTAATAATCACCGATTTTCAATAATTCTTATTTTTTGAATATCACTGATGTGACTACCTTAGCCACGGGTGTGATTTCATTACGAGTGCCCTCACGCACTCGTAATCAAGTCATACTTGTGGAAATGTTATCTGTGTTTTGTTGGAGAATATATATGTATATACATTACATATATATATATTATATATATATATTATATATATAATAACCATGATGGTTAAGCCGGCAATAACCGGCAGCGGCTACATTCTGCGTGGAACCGAACTCTTACATTTATGCGTGTACTTTATCTATGTTGGCAGCTCTGCGATCGACTTTCAAAAATTGGATGTTTAGGAATCCATGACCTCAAAGTCACCGCTGACTATTTAGTCAGCGGTGATTTCGAAATCGCATTCGTAATTCAAAAATAGGTCTCCTGGTCGATTAACGAACCAGTAACGTATGTTTAAATTTCAATCAATGATCAAGTATTTAATATAAGTTCTATTTCATTTAAGAAACACGTTGAGAATTTAATTTATTTGACATCATCCCAGCTAATATTATAAACACGAAAATTTGTTTGTATGTATGGATGTTCGTTACTCTTTCACGTAAAAATGACTGAATATATTTTAATGAAATTAACTATATTTTAACGTTGACGATAAGTGTCAAGTAAGTAGGAAAACATCTACCATCTATGCAGACGAAGTCGCGGGCACCAACTAATATCTTTATAAATACAAAGATGTAAAATGTAAAGAAAAAAGAGTATTCTTAATTATCCAAATTAAAGACATGTTCTCCGCAATCGACGATTAAAATAACGGCGGTTACAAACTTTTTAATTAAATTGTGAAACCGTACCAATTGTCGGCTGAATTATGGTTGCTTTAATTTCTTTTTGTCATATAAATCGTAAAAACTAATTTCCGCGAAAAGACATTATTGCGTCGTTTTTTTTTCCATATATTTGTACATTTAATCAGCGTTTAAATAAAAGTTCAAACATCGCAAATGAAAGTACATAGTGTTCTTATTAGAATTCTACAAACGAATACATATAAAAAGACGAGAAATTCGAAGCCAATGAAAGAGAACTCCTAAAATTAATTAAAGCAATATTTTACAAGCGACACAATAAGGTTTTTTTTTTGATACGATGTTTTTTTTTATTCGTCTCATGCCCATGGTCCATGCGACGCACAAATAGCCAACTTATATTCATTGTTGCTCTATCTGTCTGTCTGTCTGTTCCGCTTTCACGCCAAAACTACTGAACCGATTTAAATGAAATTTTGGTACACAGATAGTCTAGAGCCTGAGAAAGGACATAGGCTACTTTTTCATGCAAAAAAGGTTGTAAAGGGTTGTAAAAGGTTGAAAGGAGGGATAATAGGTTGTATGGAAATATTGTTAAAACTACTGAACCGATTTAAATGAAATTTGGTACACAGATAGTCTAAAGCCCGAGAAAGGACATAAGATAATTTTACCGACGGAAAACATATCCTTCCTATGGGAAATTCGAATATAACGCGGGCGAAGCCGCGGGCGGAAAGCTAGTACTTATATATATACGAGTATAACAGAAGCGTACATATTTAGCCCAATGATAGATAGGCATCAAGTTTAATTAAAGGCCGATTTCACCCGGCCACGTTGAAATTATGAATGGAAGTACCCGCACAATTTACCCCCGATAAATCTCGGCGAGAAAGCGGAGTCGACACCGGGCAATTAGGAGTTAGAAGGAGTTAAGTTAGTTCGCAGTAGCTATTAGCCGGCCATTTTGCAGATTCGGGTGCGAGGGGTGGTCGTCGACCGACTGTGAAAGTGCATTTGGCCGCGTAACGCCGGCGGATTTAACTACTTCGAATATTAATGAATGGCTTCGGAGCTAGTTTGTATCCGCGCGAATTCTCGCAAAGCTCCATATATACTGGTGATTTAGTTGCGTAATCGCCTCGATATATAACAATGGAGTGTGAACTATCGCGCGGACGTGGCATGTGTTGCGAACTTCGTCCCAGTTCCATATTCAAACACTCGTACCGGCTAGTTTTAAACCATTATAATCTGCCGCGATTTAACTGGTGTTTGTGTGACTGTTGCAAACTTTAAGTATTATAGTTTTAAGCTTCGATCATATATTTCTGTAGATACACAGTTACCGTCTAAAAAGTGGCACCGGCGAAACAAGGCACAAACAGTAAATGTGCCTTGTTTCGCTCTCATTCATTCGGTGGCCGCGCGCGATTGATAACGTCAGCGATGCCGAAATGAAATCTTTATCTTAATTCATTAGCCGCATTTTTATGAGTAAAACACTTTTATTCATACTATGTATTACTAAAATATAAATTTAAAAAACGCTTGCGTACCATGGCAACGATGCGTAACGCATCGCATCTATCTCTTTCTGTCTCGAGTGGCTCACTCATAGGAAAAAATAGCACAGAGCTAATGTTTCAGAAAAAGGTCAGTGGAATGATGGAGTCGCCTATACCATTTTGACGTGAAACGTCTTTAAAATCGCGCCGAACATACGGGTACCAGGTTTAAAAACTGGACCGCAACGAAAAGGTCTATATCATCGTACCTTAATAATTAAAAAACTATTAGTCTTAGAAACAAAAATGTGGTGTGAATATTTCACTTATATAGTCAGCTCGCTGTTGTGACATTGAGTTTTTTATTAAAATACTTAAAACACCGTCAATCTTGTTTTTTTTTATTCAATCTTTTACTTTAAAAGCGATTCCCTAACATAGACGTTTCACGTTAAAACCAACGGCCGTGTGCAGCGGCACAGCCCCAACCGATTTTTTTGTGATTTTCTTTCTTTTTTTTTAGTTTTCCGCTTTCTTTGTTTGTAAGGCTCGGCAAAATAAAGGTTGAGAAACCCTGTCTTAATAAAGTCTGTACTTTCCTTAGCACCTAATTCTACATACTTCTTGGTTTATGTTTAAAATTTAAAAAGTTTCCGTACTGTTAAGTGTAAAAAAAAAACTAAGCATCTCCACTGCTGTCTATGTTCAAGTAGGATGCGATAAGACGCGAGCACAATATTCGGAGTCAAATGGAACGTAGGAGCATTATTATATGAAATGAATTTGTGCTTAATTGCAACGGACTAAGGGCTTATTATCCAATATATTTGTTTTCAAATATGTATTGTTCATTTCTGATTTCACGGCATCATTATATCATCGAAACCAGAAGATAATATGTAACGACCTTAACAAGGATTTATTTTCATACTTCATTACGTTACTTAAGATTTAAATTGGCTTAAATTATATGACACTTTAGAACTTTTTTCAAAATTGGTACTATAATATACATCTATTCTTCTATGTATAGACGCGGGGTCGATATTTTGTTTGATTTTCTATGGAATTGTGTATCTACAGAAATATATGATCGAAGGTTTTAAGGGTGAATTGAGAGATTATTGTACGCTTTAAAAATAAAATTGTTATTATAACAACCTGACGAATTTTTTTGACAAGCATTAAAATAAATAAAGGCAGTATTTGCATTGAATTGGAATCATTAAGATATAATATTTATGACTAACTGTGTGCACGACTTCGTCCGCGTGGAATCGTATACTATATACAACCAGCTCAGGAGACGTATTTTTGAATTATTAGACGTGAATTTGGAATTCGAATACGAATACAAATCGTGCGCGAAATTATTTTCTACTGCTTACAATTTTATAGATTTTTGAACACTCGAATTCAGTGTTGTCATTAAGAACAAATTCTTAATCAAATTCCGTTTCACGTAGAAAAATTCAAAACCACAACAACAAAAACAACTGTCAAGGTCACGTCAGCGTTAGATATTCTATTAGTAGAAATAAAAAACGAGTAGGTTGAACCACTCGTTGCACAACGCACGAAATGAAAATTCAGAAATAGTGAATCGGTAATTCGTATACGAATCTCACGATTTCGAATGCGAATTGGTTTTCTATTGTTTCAAAAATTCGTCTCCAGGAGTATGAAAAATAATTGCACCAATTGTCAAAATTTTACTGATTGCATTTTTGGCATCAGTATCGTATCGGTTCCTAATCACCACCCGATAGTTATTTTGGAAATATATTTCATGAACAGAATTGACCTCTGTACAGATTTATATACTGTCAAAGTTGATTTACTGAGCAGGCACTAAAGGTGTCACTAGAGAGTAAAAACAGTTTTATAATCTGTTTATAAGTTGTTTTTTATTGCCTATATAACTATTATTACTTGAGTGTTTTTAATTAATCTTATATATAAAAATGAATCGCAAAATGTGTTGGTAAGCTCATAACTCAACAACGCCTGGACCAATTTGGCCAATTCTTTTTTGTTAATGTTCGTTGAAGTTCAAGGAGGGTTTTGACAATGAGGAAAATTCGAATAATTATCGGAAATACCTTAAAAACAACCCTTTTATTTTCCCATGCAAACGTTTTGTAACTAAAACGTACTGTCGAATTGAGCTTTATTGTTATTGTATAAAGTTCATATTGCAAGCACTCACTGTTGTCTAAGCAATGAAGGTGTGTCCCTAACATCAAAGAGTCAATTTGCGCTTTATTAACGCTACATATAGTTGAAATTCAATCATATCTATCAAAACAGTGTGCGTGCGTGCGTTGGAGCACAGAATACATCGTTGGAGGATTTAATGTCACGTTCCAAAATTGAATAGATTTGGTTGGCTATGCGACATTATCTATAAAATAATTAGGAACAAAAAACTGCCACTGTACAAATCTTTTTGACAGGACGAAGTCTGTCGGGTCCGCTAGTACATTAATATAAATAATTGAAAAATACATTGTCTTTATAGGAAGTGTTCTCCTTTCTTATAATCTTTGCATTAAATCTCTGCCTCGACTCTCCCTAATTATAGAAAGACTAGGGGGTACCCGCGACTTCGTTTGCGCAGTTTTAGTATTTCGAGTAGATAGAGCTTGTATTAGTGTGGCGTATGTCTGTATAAATGTAAAAGAGGTAGGCAACATTTTTATGCACACGGCAACTTTGAGGCAACATTTATGTCGACACAATAGCGGCGGTTTTCGTTGTACGAATGTAAAGTTATGTATTATGAACATTTATAGTAATAGAAAAAGACAGACCTATCCATTTGTGCATAACATGTTTGTCAGATGTTATTATTTGCGTTTATATTATTTTTTTTTTATTTGGGTTAATTGCAGCTAGACACTACATATGAAATCATAATTTAAAATTACGTGTTTAAGTGTAAATTTAATATAAATATGCGGGATTAGTTTCGTTCACAAGTGACCTTTCCATCTCGCTCTAACACACGAGCATCTAACATCTCCTATCTTACTTTTCTCTTGCATTGCCGACAAAGTCGCCTAATTTATATAATACAAAAATACGAACAACTGTTTTTATGTGTAGATTTACATTAATATTTTCTATATCGAAAAACTAGCTGCTGTTTGCGACTTCGTCTGCGCAGGTTTAGTATTTCGAATAGTAAAAAAGACTCTTCAAAGCTCCTCTTGTTACTAAGTGCTACGGGTTCGAGTACCAGGAGAACATACCACAGCATTGGGTCCCGCTTTGGCTCGGACGACGGCGCGTCGTGTGGCAGGTCCAGCTGAGAGAACAACGGGAACAAAACCTGGACCCCGCCTATGGAGTTCAACGCGCTATGTATCGAATGCGTCACTACCGCTTTAACTTCCTGCGGGAAAGAGACAAGAGATGAATAACACATACAAAAAAAACAGACAAGCGACGCGGATAGCGCGTCTCATTCATTTTGAAACTCGATAAAGGAATGAGACAGCAACGTGTTTCTGTTTCATCATTGACGGTTTAAAAATTATACTACTATAATTTAAGCAGGCTGACCTTTTTAAATTCGGATAAATTCGAATAAAAAAAAATATATCGATAGATAAGGCCGGATAGAGAAATAATAGAGAGAGCACGCAACTATTTTCGGTTGCGCAAACTATCAATGCCCGAAAAAATACCAGGGCAACATAGCTAGCGTAGAGTGTGTGGTATTGTGGTAAGGTTACGTGTGGCATTCGCCTTAATACGTTGCTTTTGAGCGCAAACTGAAGACATATCTGGCCTTCGAACAAATTGTTACTCAAAGAGGTATCCATAGACAATTTATAATAAATCCTTTTTAAAGGTCTTTTTACGTGTTCAGGAATCATTCAACTAAACAATTATCTTTTCCTTTGCTAATAGGACACATATAAAAAGAAGGATATTAAAAATACAGCGGATTTAAACTATCGATGCCCGAAAAAATACCAGGGCAACATAAACAGCGAGGAACGTATTCCTAATAAAAATTGCGTGTGGCATGCGCACGCATACACGTTGCTTTTGAGCGCCAACTGAAGACGCATCTGGCCGACGGACATAATTAATAATCAACGTGATTAATACACTCATTCATAATAAATTGAATAATAGGTTGAGATCAATAGAAACACATTGTATGCCAAAGCGTTTTACGTTTTTGTTAACCAAAAAAGCACCCATAAACAAATATAGTAAGAACTTTTTTATCAAAATTTTATTTCGTGTCGAGGAATCTTTGAACGATTCAATTAAATTATCCTTTGCTGGTAAAGGACAAAAAATGGAAGGAAGGATATTAAAACTAAATAAATACAGCAGATTAAACTGTCGATGAGCGAAAAAATACCAGGGCAGCATGCCCCGCGAGGAGCTTACCTGCAACATGAGCGCGTGCGGCGTGTGCACGAAGTACGAGACGTTGCCTTTGGGTGCCGACTGTAGGCACAGTTGGCCGTCAGTCGCCACCGGGTTGTACATAAATACAATCGCGGACGACAGCTTGCCGTCGTATAGAACCTGTGTGCCGACAACATATGTTTTACATTCGAAATAAAACCTCAAGGGAAGAACAGTTTCCGAAAAAGTAAACAGTTTTGACAGTTCTTTTATCTGAATAGACAGTTCTTTGAATACAAGATGAAATACTTACTCTCGTCATAAAATACTTCAATTGTATACGTAATTTCATTAAATTGAATTGTAAAAATTACAAATCTACAAGTAACTTGAAACATATACTACACAGCTAACTTGTAAAGCATGCAAGCACGAAAAATATAAATAATTACCTACAAATATTTATAACAATGAAAAAGTGTTATGTGATTAAAGCGTGCAAGTGCTATTAGATTATTAAGGAAAACATTATAAAAACTTACCAAAATCTAACCGCATGCATAGCTTACATAATCGTAAAAAATACTAATTACTTACCAATACAAAATACAAATACAGTACATTCTTTATAGTTTAAGAAAGGTATATAATATTTTTCGCCTGCCGCGTTAGTTTCCCAAAACGTTAAACCACAGAAAACCAAAAAACCATCACGCTACTAATTTATTAGTGCATTTTGACAGCTGTCAAACTGGACGTCTTAGAGCAGCGGTCGGGGATCTTTTTTAATCATTAACCCAAAAATATTTTTGTGTTAGTTGATATTTACCCATGGCGAAGGCAAAAAAACGAAATCGCCCCCTTTCAGATGACTATGCTTTACTGCGCAAAGATATAATGTATACTTTCTGCTTGATTATCTAAATGATCACACTATTTGGGAATAGGGACACTATTCATAGAGCCATGTTTGGTAACAACATTATTTATAATATTGTATTATTTTTATATGTGTATGTAAACATACATACGACTTTAATCTTATTAGGTTTGATTGTATCTTATATTATATTGTATTTTTATATTATATTATTATATTAACATTGAAAAGAGGAGATAAAAATAGACCTTCAGAGTTTCTTGCCTATTCTTCTCGAGAAGGCTCTCCCAATTTCCGAACAGGTGTCGAGTCAATATATTTTTTTCCTTATTCGTACGTACGGACAGGTTTTTATTTTATTTTTTTAACCTTTTTTTTTGTTTTGTTTATTGACGTCAATAAGTGCCTGTAAAGGTCTATGTTGAATAAAGATTATTTTGATTTGATTTGATTTGATTACTCAAAAAGTTTCATTTTTACCCCATTTGGGGTAATTTACCCCGGTTCCCCGACCGCTGTCATAGAGCGTGAGGTGTTTTCGTTCCAGTGCAATAGGGAGTATTCGACACTATACTGTAAGTTCGTCCGTTAAAATGAATGGTAACCGCTTTGAGCAACCAAGTGATAGCATACGCCCGACCAAGACAGCTTTAGCACAGTGTACACGGGAAAGTATGAAGGACGCTGAAAGCTTTTTTATTAAATTGCGAGATGTCAAATGGAGCGTCATAACTCATGCTAAGTAAACGTTCTTGGCATACAAAAGAATAGCTACCCCCCCCCCCCTAAATGTAACATACGATACGCTTTACGAGTTATCACTAATCGGCTATGGTACTTTAGCGCACAGTAAAATGCGCGTCTTATTCGCGGGGTATATGTTCCGTAAATATGCCGCGAAGAATGATACAGTGAATGTGAAACGGTAATTTATATAGGACTAACTTTCCGCCCGCGGCTTCGCCCGCATTACATCGGATTTTTCAAAAGAATAAGTATATTCCCCGCGATAGAAAATATCTTATCCCCGTGTCTCCCCTCCAGTCATCTTCCTACTAAATTGCATCAAAATCTAGCCAGCTGGTTTTCATCCGAGTTCTCCATAGGAAAAACATATATTTTTCCGTGGTAAAAACGGGTAAATGTAGGGGTTTATTTCAGCGATTTAGTAGTCTCTGAGACAAACCAAACAAACACTTTCGTGCTTTATTTTCTCCCCTCTAGGGTAAAAATTTTAAGAGCTTCGAATGTCTTATTTATTAGAATCTAATCGTAAGCCTAAAAACATAAGATTTGATCAGTAAAATATCTAACATTAAAAATTATTTAATTTCCATACAAACTTTCATCTACTGTTTCAACCCCTAACGGGCCTATTTTTGCATCAATATAAGTTATTTTTTCATTAACTAAAGTCCTTTGGCCCATGTCCAGCCTATAGACTCTAGATCAGTGACTCCCAAAGTGCTCTATATCAACCCCTAGGGGCTTCGATCATATATTTCTGTAGATACACAGTTACCGTCTAAAAAGTGGCACCGGCGAAACAAGGCACAAACAGTAAATGTGCCTTGTTTCGCTCTCATTCATTCGGTGGCCGCGCGCGATTGATAACGTCAGCGATGCCGAAATACGTAGTTTATACTTGTAATAATGACACACGTAAAGTGCAAAAGAAGGATGGAATGTCATACTTCCAATAAGTATATCTTTATCTTAATTTATTAGCGCTTTTTTTATGAGTAAAACACTTTTATTCATATTATGTATTACTAAAATATCAATTTAAAACGCTTGCGTACCATGCGTAAGGCATCGCATCTATCTCTTTCTGTCTCGAGTGGCTCACTCATAGGAAAAAATAGCACAGAGCTAATGTTTCAGAAAAAGGTCAGTGGAATGATGGAGTCGCCTATACCATTTTTTGTGATTTTCTTTCTTTTTTTTTTTAGTTTTCCGCTTTCTTTGTTTGTAAGGCTCGGCAAAATAAAGGTTGAGAAACCCTGTCTTAATAAAGTCTGTACTTTCCTTAGCACCTAATTCTACATACTTCTTGGTTTATGTTTAAAATTTAAAAAGTTTCCGTACTGTTAAGATAAGTGTAAAAAAAAAACTAAGCATCTCCACTGCTGTCTATGTTCAAGTAGGATGCGATAAGACGCGAGCACAATATTCGGAGTCAAATGGAACGTAGGAGCATTATTATATGAAATGAATTTGTGCTTAATTGCAACGGACTAAGGGCTTATTATCCAATATATTTGTTTTCAAATATGTATTGTTCATTTCTGATTTCACGGCATCATTATATCATCGAAACCAGAAGATAATATGTAACGACCTTAACAAGGATTTATTTTCATACTTCATTACGTTACTTAAGATTTAAATTGGCTTAAATTATATGACACTTTAGAACTTTTTTCAAAATTGGTACTATAATATACATCTATTCTTCAATGTATAGACGCGGGGTCGATATTTTGTTTGATTTTCTATGGAATTGTGTATCTACAGAAATATGTGATCGAAGCCTAGGGGTCTATGGCAACCAGCAAGGGGTCTGTCTACGTGAACGACAAAAAAAAATTAGGGTTCTACGATAATGGATCTCAAAACACTGACAGGTACTGTCAGGTGTCAGATGTATTTACTTACATTACTATCTTCTAATATAAAAACATACATTATTTTACCGTGGGAGAGCCATGCTTCGGCAGGAATTGGGCCGGCTCGACCGGAGTGATACCACGGCCTCACAGAAAACCGGCGTAAAATAGTGTTTGCGCTGTGTTTCGCCGAGTGAGTGAGGGTACCGGAGGCCCAACCCCCCTTCCCCCCTTATTCCCTTTTAAAAGGCCGGCAACGCATCTGTGACTCATCTGGTGTTGCGGGCACCCGCCCATGGGCAGCGGTTATCGCTTACCATCAGGTGATTCGTTTGCTCGTTTGTTGCCCTATCCTATAAAAAAAAATATATATAAAAGAACACCATGAAAAAAAAAAGATTTATTTTATATATGTTTATAAAAGGACATTGTTCAATTTTGGCCTAAGAACCGATGTGAATATAAATTATACTATAATTTATATTTATTTTTATATTATTTGAAACATATTTTAGTATTACACGGACACTTCAAATAAATAAATTCCAAATAAAAAGTTGGGTCACAATTATTGATGCCGTATAAAATGTTTTCCGTCCGCCAGTGCTGCCAGTTTCGGAAGTTTTCGCGATTTCGGTAAATACGGATCGAATTGAAAACCTCCTTCTTTTTGAAGTCGGTTATTAAAATTAGTTGATAACACTTTATTCATTTAAATACCTAAATTGACTAGCCAGAAAAAAACTAGTATTATATATTTTTTAAGCGGAATCGCGAATTTCTAGCTTGGCATTCAAGTATTATAGTTTTCGTAATTGGCAACACTGGTGTACTACATACCTTATCTGTGTCCGTTTCATTTAATTTTTGATTGCTTTGCGACTATCGTTTCTTATGTGATTTTCTATGCGTTTCATGGTTTTATTCTAACAACTTTGGCTTGATTACGGACTCCGATTATATTGCGTAGGTACTTTGTAGACTCGGATATGTGTAAAGGACTGGATTTTTATCTCTTTTCCTAGTATCTAGTAGAGTAGTCCTTTCCTAGTTCTAGAAGAGAACATATATAGCTGTACATAGTATTGTTAATATTACTTTGATATTACTACTCTGATATTTCACGCAAGGTTGGTTATTTTTTATTTATAACCTCAAAATATTATCTTTTTTCGTAATTATTTTAGTTTCCTGAAGTGTCCGTTCGCGAAAACTTATTTCATAGGATTCCATATAATTTTAAGAGTTTATATAAGTCACTTTTGATTCGAACGGTTCTTAGGCAGAACCTGTATGGAGCCGGAACAATGTCCTTTTGTGAGTTGTAGAATGTAGGCATTCAATATTAGGTAAATAGGGGGTCTACCCAAAACCGTGAAATATGGCAAGGGGTCTAACGACACATAAAAGTTAGGGAACCTCTGTTCTGGACTATCCGTGTACTAAATTTCATTTTAAATCAATTCAGTAGTTTGGTGTGAAATCGCAACAGACAGACAGATTTATAATACTAGTACGGATTATTATTATCTTAAGGCATTGCTTTAAAGAATTTCGTATTTTTTTCTCGTTTGGCAGTTTCTAAAATTCCCTTCAATTCAAATTAAAAATAAGACGTCGCATAGACGAATCAATTTACCTAAAAAATCACATGTTTTTGTAATGTTGCGAGACATCCTTGCAATAAGGTCTATTTTCCTTCTTACTAGTCCATTTGAAGACGACTGTTTACAAAGGATATTGGTTTTTATATTGGAATTCTTTTTATTAATAAGTACGTATTGATTAGATCCGCAGATAAAGGAATCTTTAGCCGCGAATACAGGAACTGGGTCGCACTTTTTTTAGTCACGAATAAATGGGAGCGCGAATAACGGGATTTTAATGCACTATATTCCAAGAATACAATGCAGGAATTTTTCGAATTATTTAATGCTTCATATTCGTTTGTTTTCCAATGGCAATATGTGTGGATTTGGAAGCTTACAGCGTAACTTTAGCGATTCCTCCGCGTAGCTCGTATCCTCCGCGTTTAATCCACAGCTTCGCTTTCTACGGACAAGATTGTGGTCGAATACAAGTAAATGTTGTATGAAAAAATAAAATGGACGACACAAAATATACTTTAACACACAAAGACGTCAGCCGAGCTATGTATCGAAACTTATATTCTTATTCAATGGAACAATACATTTATTATAGATGGAGCAACTTCCAACAATAATAGATTTACTATTATTATACCGTTATTAAATCCGTTCTTTGCCAACAATAATCCATCGGGCGACGCTCGGTTCAATTTTCCTCTCGGACAATACATCATAACAATAAAACTCTTTTCTCTAGTTTCTCTCAGCGCAATGGAAGCCCCGTGTGCTGAGAAAGCGATCGGGACACAAAAATTAAATGGAAGAGCTTGTATAAAAAGTATATTCATGTCTATATTATTTACCCTTGATGTTATTGATTTATTAAATTAATTTTTTATAACTATATTTACATTTATATTATTTGTGTTTGTATGTACATACATATTATATAAATAACTAGCGGACCCGACAGACTTCGTCCTGTCAAAAAGATTTGTACAGTGGCAGTTATTTGTTCCTAATTATTTTATACATAATGTCGCATAGCCAACCAAATGGCAAAAAAAGTCTAAATGACCTATTACATTTTGTGGCTATTCAATTTTGGAACGTGACATTAAATCCTCCAACGATGCATTCTGTGCTCCAACGCACGCACGCGCACTGTTTTGATAGATATGATTGAATTTCAACTATATGTAGCGTTAATAAAGCGCAAATTGACTCTTTGATGTTAGGAACACACCTTCATTGCTTAGACAACAGTGAGTGCTTGCAATATGAACTTCATACAATAACAATAAAGCTCAATTCGACTGTACGTTTTAGTTAGAAAACGTTTGCAGGGGAAAATAAAAGGGCTGTTTTTAGGGTATTTCCGATAATTATTCGAATTTTCCTCATTGTAAAAACCCTCCTTGAACTTCAACGAACGTTGACATAAAAGAATTGGCCAAATTGGTCCAGGCGTTGTTGAGTTATGAGCTTACCAACACATTTTGCGATTCATTTTTATATATAAGAAGATTTACAAGTACCTATGAAACGATTTGACTTTAAGTTGTCACTTCACTTTACACACACACACACGCATAAATGTTACTGAAGTGACTGTCAATATTGTAACAATTTTAAATTAACCTATATATATATAATATTTTATGTTAATATAGTTTATAATGTTGTTGTCAAACCTGGAAAGTTTTGGAAGTCATCTTCTCTAGTTACCATAACTATAGTGTTATAAGCACCTGCGGGACGAGTCAAGATACAGGCTTTTGTCTAATTTAAGTTCCGCTGTTACTTGATTTAAAGGCCCCTTCTTCTGCGGTATTGATACAATTGTAAAATGTGTTGGGTCATGTAACACGGTGTTCGTTATTAAAACATTATTATTATTCATATATTTAATTAATAATCTTAAATTTAAGTTTTTTACAATATAGATATATAAAATAAATATTTTTTTTTTTTTTATAGCATAGGGCAGCAAACGAGCAAACGGATCACCTGATGGTAAGCGATAACCGTTGCCCATGGACACCCGCAACACCAGAGGAGTCACAGATGCGTTGCCGACCTTTTAAAAGGGAATAGGGGGAATAAGGGGAATAGAGGGGAATAAGGGGGGTTGGGCCTCCGGTACCCTCACTCACTCGGCGAAACACAGCGCAAGCGCTATTTTACGCCGGTTTTCTGTGAGGCCGTGGTATCACTCCGGTCGAGCCGGCCCAATTCGTGCCGAAGCATGGCTCTCCCACGGTAAAAAACTACTAACTACACGGTAAATAAATACTATAAAAAACTTAAACCTAGTATGCCGCCGGCAGCGAGGCAAGGCCCAAACAAACCGGTGGTTAGGGCTGCAGACAGAGACATCTCCGGACAATACGTGCCGTGTCGAGAATCACAGCTTTTTGTATCCGACCCTTGATCCATCCGTCAAGCGAGAGCCTCTTAAGATGTTGATCGAGACTCTTTGCTTTATTATTATTATTATTTGTTACTTAACCGGGAAGAAATCCAGTTGTCTGTAAATCGTACACATCGGTGCCCGCGATACAAAGGAATATAGCACCTACTGTAATTAAATATGAAAGTCAATTAATATGTCTACGACAAATCTTATATATAAAAATGAATCGCGAAATGTGTTGGTAAGCTCATAACTCAACAACGCCTGGACCAATTTGGCCAATTCTTTTTTGTTAATGTTCGTTGAAGTTCAAGGAGGGTTTTTACAATGAGGAAAATACGATTAATTATCGGAAATACCCTAAAAACAGCCCTTTTAATTTCCCATGCAAACGTTTTCTAACTAAAACGTACAGTCGAATTGAGCTTTATTGTTATTGTATAAAGTTCATATTGCAAGCACTCACTGTTGTCTAAGCAATGAAGGTGTGTTCCTAACATCAAAGAGTCAATTTGCGCTTTATTAACGCTACATATAGTTGAAATTCAATCATATCTATCAAAACAGTGTGCGTGCGTGCGTTGGAGCACAGAATACATCGTTGGAGGATTTAATGTCACGTTCCAAAATTGAATAGCCACAAAATGTAATAGGTCATTTAGACTTTTTCTGCGATTTGGTTGGCTATGCGACATTATCTATAAAATAATTAGGAACAAAAAACTGTCACTGTACAAATCTTTTTGACAGGACGAAGTCTGTCGGGTTCGCTAGTAGTGAATAATAAAAATAAATAAAGAATTATTGTGTATTTCCTCAACGACTGTGACTAATTTCAGCAAATAATCCAAATGATTTATGAGTATTAAAGATTAACTAACGCGTAAGTAGATATCCCAACTACAGACTTTGAGAGTAGCGAACCCACAAAGCCGTGGTTGTATAAGGATCAGCTTAAGCGCTCCCCGCGGGCAGGGACCGGGAATTATGAACCCATTTGCATCACAATTAAAAGAAAGCTTAAGGCAACCTCTCATTTATACAGTCGCCGGCACGTCGAGCTGGCCGCCATGGTGAGTTTAATGGACAATTTGAGACAATACCTCAACACAAGTTTAGTTCACAAGTAATTTAATAAAAACTTATGACTAGAGATCGGATAATCGGATGCATATTTACCTAAAGTTAATTTTTGGCTCACAAATTATGGAAGCGGCCTTTTAAAATACATTTTGTTAAATAAAAATCCCGGGAAAATACGGGACTGCAAATTTAACGTAGTGATATTGTTTGAAAATTACTAAATTAGCACGTGGTATTTATTTTCAAAACACCGAGACTCCGGGTTCATTTATACAACTATGCATACGTATTTACATGAAGTTTAGCTTCAGTTCCCCGCGCGATTTATGAATGTACGATTTATTACATGAAGAGTGTTATACGAAAGTAGTGAGCTAGTTTGACTAAAACAATAATCAATTAAATAATCGAATAAAAAAACAGAAATGGTGAAAAATTTTTATTTAACAAAACAATAAAAAGCCGTTTCCATACTTTGTCTTAAACTAACTTTAGGTAAATATGCATCCGATTATCCGATCTCTACTTATGACTGTCATTCACCACTATAGATTAATGAAAGTATGTCTAAAGTAGACTATTTTGGTAATTTTTTCACACCTTGGGTTACATTATTGGAGCTTTAGTATGGATCTCAAACTTTTTGAAAATTTATTATAGCCTATGTTCACCGGAGATAGTGTGGCTTTCTAACAGTGAAAGAGTTTTATAAATCGGTCGAGTAGTTTTGGAGCCTATCAATGCAAACAAACAACATAAAAACAATCAAATCTCCTATTTATATAGAAGTGTAGATTCGTCTTCTTACACTGTCCTTACAGGCTAATCTTCTTATATCTCTATAAATAAAAATGAATTGTTGTTCGTTAGTCTGCTTAAAACTCGAGAACGGCTGGGCCGATTGAGCTGATTTTGGTTTTAAAATGTTTGTCGTAGTCCAGGGTAGGTCTAAACGGTGAGCAAATAAGGAAAAATTGCGAGTAAGATAGAGTAAGACGACAATTTCATTTCCCATATAAAAGTTGATCACTTACTTTCTGTCAAACATTTGACGGTATTTGTACTCTCAGTTCCACTCGAATTGAGAACGCATTTAAACAAGACTTTTGAATCGACAACATAATATCAACTTTGCTTATAACATCGTGTATTTAAATTTCAAATATATAAAAATAATTAATGTGTTGACATATTTGATGGGTGCCTACAGTGTTACTAACTCTCAAAATATTTTTATTATATTGTTTTTCATCTCATGTAAAAAGAACCCGTGTATCCGAACGTTCCATTGTTTTATCCATATAGACCAGGTTATAAGCCTTTAAAAATAATAAAAAGCGAAAAAAAAATACAGTATTATACGAACTTTTGATGTTATGTGAAAAAAGTGTAAATTGCAAAAGTTTTAGATGTTTTTATTACCTACAACTTTGCCATTTGATTTTTTTCAATAGGACTTTTAGTTTTCCGGAAATCGTTCGAATCGAAAAACCGTTTTTGCCCTTAACCCATATGCCTCCAATAATTAGGCGGTACGAAGTTCACCGGGTCAGCTAGTCAAATATAAAAATAAATCGCAAAATGTGTTGGTAAGCACATAACTCAACAACGACGTCTGAACAAATTTGGCCAATTCTTTTGCCAATTGTTCGTTGAAGTTCAAGGATGGTTCCTACGGCGAGAAAAATTCGAATAATTATCGGAAAAACCCTAAAACAGCCCTTTTTTCCCATACAAACGTTTTCTAAGTGGAACTACTAAAATTACTCGCGTTTTTTGGCAATAAGGACCAAGACTTCTATGAGAGAGGGATTATCAAGCTACCTTTAAAAAGGCAACAAATTATAGAACTTAACGGTGCTATTTGACCCAAATCGGACAATCCGAAACATCCATACTAATATTATAAATGGGAAAGTGTGTCTGTCTGTTTGTCCGTCTTTCACAGCAAAACGGGGTGACGAATTGACGTGATTTTATTTTACGTGGAGATAGTTGAAGTGATGGAGAGTAACATACTACTACTACTTTTTATCCCGGAAAAATCGACAGATCCCACGGGATACGCAATAAAGGCTTCGCTCAAAAACTACTGTAAGGTTTTTCATGTGTTGTTCATCAATAGATGATGTAATTGTCGAGGAAAGTTTTAGTAGTTTTCCCAGAAAATCGACAGATCCCGTAGGATGCGCGAGTCTTTAACTACTCAAAAACTACTGATCGGATTTCCCAGCAATTTTCATCAATAGACAGTGATTCTTGAAGAAGGTTCTAAGCTATGATGTATCCCGGAAAAACCGATAAATACCACGGGAGGCGCAATAAAGGCATCGCTCAAAAACTACTGCACAGATTTTTATGCGGTTTTCATCAATAGATAGCAAGATTCTTGAGCAAGATTTTGCCGTATTTTTTATCTCGGAAAAACGGATACTCCCACGGGAAGCGCGATAAAACCTTCGCGCCATTAACCGACTTCCGCGCATATGTAGCCGTGGGCAAAAGCTATGACCCTTAACCCTCTATAGACCCAGACCCGAAATCCACGCGGGCGAAGCAACGGGCAGAAAGCTAGTGTTTAATAAAGTCTTGAAGTTCACGCAAAAATAATGGATTTCTTTTTCCCCAACCTTATATATAAACGCGAAAGTTTGTATGTATGGATGTATGTAAGTTACTTTTTCACGTAAAAACTACTGAATGGATTCTAATGACACTTTACAATAAAGGAGCTTAGACATGACAATAACACACAGGCTACAAGTTAAAAAGATACCGTGTGAATTGTCCAAAATATGACGATAAGTGTCCTGTGCAGACTTGTGATACATAAATAAGTGAATCAAAACCAATTAAAACGAACACAATAAGTCATTTGGAAGTACAAAATAAAAAAATTAAGAATTCATCACGATATACCGACTCCAAATTATTCGCTAATAATTTAATTGACAAAGTTTAAAGGCGTCCCTCCCCTCGTGAGAAAGAAGTGTACGGCGGGACTAATAACAAAAATTGAAATTAACTAGGTTCTCCCAGATTCCAGGCCCGGGGAGGAATTGACTTTTAATAAGTTTGCACAGAGGAGTGTCCGAGGTGTGTTGTTCGGTTTTTTTTAAGTTGGCACTCGATCATTCCACTTTGGGTAATTTGTAAATTTATGAGAAATATGCGAAAGTCAAAAGATCAAACTTTCTTTTCTGTCTTTTATATTCATAATTATATTTAAGCAAATATTTTCGATTGTTATCTATCTTATATCTTCTTATAATATCAGATATATTATATATAGAGAGGTCAATTCTGTACATGAAATATAATTCCAAATTAACTTAAATATGCGCGCTATTAATATGCGCGATGACGGTAAAACATTTTTCATTTTTTAAATATTTTTTTTAACATTGCTTCGGCAATAAGAATCCACGCATACCGAGCTTAATTCCTATACTTATGAACTATTTATTTAAATAAATATCTTTTGATTCGCTATGACGGGACTCAGTGATACCGGCTCCCCGCCCTACAATTTATGAAGATATACGTCATACTAATATAATGCAGGCGAAGTCGAGGGCACCAGTAAGTTTATTCAATACATTTAATGAGAACCAAAAATACTAATGGACGAATTGGCTGTGTCTAGCCACGACCTGCGTCCGAGGTCTGTACGTAACACTTACACAAATTAAAATTTAAAAATACCCGCAAAACAATTGCGGGTACTCGGTCCAGATTTCAAATTCATTACTTAGCCATTTGCTTTTCTGATAATTAAAAATAAACTGGCGCCAAGAGGAAGAGCCATCGCATCGGTGAAAATTAATTTATACTCAGATAAGCCGCGGCGGTATTAAGCTGGCTTTTATTTGTCTTGAGAAATGGAGTTAATTTATTTTCTTTGAGGTTTTTATTATTAATTCTTGCCTATAAAATTAAGGACTTTGCCTATCCTTTTTAAACTGTCCGACATTGATGGAGTTCGGTTAAATTGAACGGCTGAGTATGTTTTGAAAAATACTTCGTTTGACGTATGACTTTTAATTAAAGAAACCTCGTATAGTGTTTAATCAATCAGACCTGGTATGGTTTTTAATTAATGAGACTTGGCATGGTTTTAATCAATAAGACCTGGTATGGTTGTTGATTATTGAGACCGAGTATGGTTTTTAATTATTGAGACCTGGTATGGTTTTTAATTAAATAGACCAAATCATTGAGTTTGACTGTTTCTTATTATGGAAATCGTACTCAAAACTAGTGATGCAACGGAAGTGTCTTAGCGGAACCAGAAACGGAAACAGATGTCAAAAATATTTTTTGACAGAAACGGAAACGGATACAGAAACGGAAGTGTAAATAATATGAAAAAAAAAACAAATTTACAAACATAATTCTTCATTAAGTATCAAATACACCAAATCTAGATTAGAAATAGATATATTAGAAATGTACTATAGAAAACAATATTGCAACTTTACAACTGAACATTTTGTTAATATTCAAAATTTTGTGGTGGTAAGTTATATTTTATAAAAAGTAATCCGTCATAAATAAAACCGTCAGTTGTAAACTTCCATTTAAATCTCCGTTATGGCCCGGCCACACGCTCAGTCTTGCCTGTACAGTCCGGTTTGTGCATTCATGACTGTGCAAAAAGACGGAACACCGTGTAGTCGCCATACGGTGCAGGTAAGCTCGTGCAAACTAACTGTGCAATCCCTAGTTGTGTTTTGAGAGCTCGTTAACGCACCATGTTGCCAACGGAAAAGGGTTTTTTATTAGGAGCATTATTTTATTGTTTACTGATATTGGGTCCGAGCAGTTTCTTGGTCATCTACAAAGTCCAATAACTCATAGTACCATAAGGATGGCTGGTAAACGTCATCCGTGCTAGTACCAGATTTAAGAGAATCCTTTACTTTCTTCTTCTCTTTACGACGAGAACTTCTCAGAGAATTATTTTTTTTTGTTACCGTGTCTCTTGTTGCATTTGGTTCCACCTACATTACACATACTTACTCAAATATAGGATAAACTAAAATGATACAGAATAGACTTACACCTACCTACTTGTTTAAACTAAGTATATCTGACTAGACTGACAACAGATTTTGTACTTGGAAACAGAATAAGACAGCTAACTAATTATTAAACATTACTTCCTTTAACTTTTCGATCATTAAATGATATGCTTAATTTTTTTGTTCCTGTCGGAGTATTCTTTGCTTTTAATTTTCCATAAAGCCGGTAATGATTTGTACAGATCTATGAACTGGGTTAAAAATTCTTTAGAATAATTTCTTACATCACTCATTTTTACGGCAGCGAAGTTTATCTACAATATCGAAAACAATTTCGTCGGACTGTTGCGCGGCTTGAATAACCGGCAATACGTTCAAGTAAAACTGTGCAAGTCAAGTTTGCGCAGTCTAAATCTTCAGCATGTCGACGATCGCACAAGCCGCGCATTCAGGACTGCGCGAGCTACCGTCTCGCCGTCTACACACACGCGCTTACCTGCGCAAACAGGTTTGTACAGGCAAGCTCGCAGGCAAGATTGAGCGTCTAGCCGGGCCATTATAAAAGTTGCGGAAACATAAGCAGAAACGGATGTTGAAAAGCGCGCGGAAACAGAAACAAAACCGTTGCATCACTACTCAAAACCGTTCAAGTACACTGGCAAGATTTTAAGTTTGATAATAGCCATGTAAATAAATATAGCCTATATTTTTTATTGTTCATTTTAGTTATATATTAGTCATTTTACTCATTTGTTGTTAACAAACTACTTAACAATAGACTCATTTAAGTTTAATACTTAATGAGTCTATTGTTAAATAGTCACATCAACAAAGCCACCAGGGCAGCATGTGTTAGTAAGAGTTACACATCCCGTACACCGACCAAAACCCGTATACCTAACGCACAATCGGCGACGATCCTTACGTCGTGCAAGTTCTGTGTGGGGTCGTGCACGAGCTCCCCGAACCTGTCCACCCGCAGGTCGCTGGCCGGCGGCAGGTTGACGCACTCTGCGTCAAAGCGGAACTGACCCTGGCACCACACAATCACTACACCAAATGGACATTAACAATGTGATGGGGACACGACGACAAAAGGAAACACGCCTCAAATTGAAAATCGAACGATTGACTGGTGAAACAAGATGGCCGCGTCGCCGGGCGGCCATCTTGTTTTTCCGTGATTATTGTCGACGTGTGCTCCAATTGGACTGTCTTAAGATTTTTTATGTAACAATGAAAAAGATTTATGCGAGTTTGCTATGTATATACATAGCATAATAATAGTGATGAGTTTATTAGTGCAAGTGTCGTCTATTCTTTGTATATTACAACAACTAGATATTCTATATCAATGAAAAGTGCCAAATCATAAAATATATAACTTTAATCCTTGTATCAAGGTAGTATCCTTGTGTCTTAGGGTTAAATATTCATCGAAAACAAAAGAAATAGTCGGCACGTAGTTGTAATAATCGTCGACTTCTTTCATGCCAAATTCGGTATTGAGCGTACGGTATAAAGCTCAGATTGCAATGTTTATTATATATCGACTAGAAGTAAACCTTGCATCGAATCTTTTTAACGTGAACTAACTCCAATCATTGCTATTGGATTCCAATTGAATGAACATGTTTTTATAGATGTCAGCTCCTGAGGATATTTGCTGAACATCTACATTCATCCCTAGTAGGTAGGATCAGAGAGTTACATATTACTTGATTGTTATTTTGTTGTTATGTAGTGGATAAGTCGTATTGTTACCAACAGAAAATAAATACAAATTGACAGTGCCAAAAAATGTTGCAAAAATCTAGGTGAAGATTCAAAATCTGCATGTCGACAAAATCAGCTTGCACTAAGCAGATGGCGATCAGTCGATCAGTCGATCATTCGATTCCGCGGTGCGGGCGACGTGACAAGCACACAAACAAACGGACACGAAAGACTAGGAGAGCAAGCGGCGCGGCATGCTTACACGCTTGCATGCTTCAACATCTACGAGCAGCGAGGCATGCGCGGCCGCCACGTGGCGCGCCTCGTCCGCCGTGCGCCGCCCGCGCGGCGTGGCGTCCTCCTTCACCACCACGCTCGCCTCTGCTCTCCTGGTGTCTGCCGCTACGGAAGCTACATCTGCGGCGGGGGGTCGAAGGTCTTTCAGGTCGAGGGACGGCGGCGTAAGGTCATCGAGGGACGCGGATTGGGATTCAATGGGAATGTCGGGGTTGGCAAGCGACGGAGCGGCGGTATCGCTCACCCGTTTGTGGTTCTCCGGCAAGCTGATGTTGCATTCGTTGTCGAACCGAAACTGGCTCTGAGGTCATTGGTAAGCGGGAAACAAAAAACACACGTATACTATTAATCGTAGTTGTATTTTTTTTTATAAATGAAAATACGCTTGAATTTTGGAAGCGACAACATGGCGTCGTAATGCAGAAGCCATTGGTATATATTGATCACTTACAATCAGATGCATCACTCTTGATTAGGCATGAAATAGATCTATTGTTAAATGATTCGTTTGAAATCGCACACTATTTCCTTGAATATCGAATTCGATCGCAATTATACATGTAAAAATGAATATACTTAAAAAATACCGGTGACAAATATAATTTAACTTATGACATTATGCGAGTAAAGTTTTTGTTAATTATCTATATTAATTATCTATATTATCTATATATTTTTTAGGCCTCAGGGTTACAGCAGAATATCAGTGATTTGCTCGTCTGTATGGGCAAATCGTATGCTGAGCTGTTTACCTATTTGCACCGCTATAACACATATCCATAGTACTAACACAGTGCAAATATAAACAATTCCTTTGTTTTGTACATGATTGTTGCCATTATATATTTTCATGTTTTATTTATTTATTTTTTTTTTCTTCTGTTTCTGCTTTTAATTTTGTGTTTGTATACTGTGTTTCAATTGTTAATTATGTGCAAATAAACAAATTATCTATCTATCTATCTATCTCAATATCACAAACGATATATACAAATTTGCCACATAATATTCGCAATAATCGTTCTATATGCAATCGATCAATTACAAAATCGATATAAGAGAGCATAATCGATGTGTGCACATGCGACTGTTCCGTAACTATTATATTAATGGTATCAAAACAAATTTAACTGAATTTAGTTAGTTTATGTATTACAAAAATATATTTCAATATGTATTGGCTTACCTTGTACCCGGGCCCAAGCCGATGCATGGCGCAGATCTGGTGGGTAGTAAGCGCCTCCCCGAAGAGGTAGATGGCCGCCATTTGGCCGCAAAAGACCCGTTCCTCGTCCAACTCTGCGGTCGCGCCGATGTAGCATTTATCGAACGGCTGGAGAGTACATTAAATGTTACAAGAAGTTCTTTTTATGTAGAATTATTTATACTATACACGAGGTATTATAATATAGGCATGTGGGCAATCTATATCTAGCTTAAATTACAGTAATTCGCAGTTAGATACTGGCTACTGCCTGCCAGATTAACTGGTTGAGAATTACCTGTGGATAGGAGTCGGTGCCTGCCCGAATTATAGGAAAGTAAGAGTGATGAAATTAAAGTATACACATTTATCAAACTTTTTTTTTTATACTAGGCCCGGCAGATGACTTCCTCCCGCCTAATGTTAAGCGGTGAAAGAGGCCCAAAGGAGATGACAGATAGAATAGTGACGTTACTCCACTTTCCTACCTGCCCTATCCCTGCCAGCCCAAAAGATGCTTTTTCAAGCCATCCCGCGCACCGACTTCAAAAAATACCTAGTTGGTATATCAAAGTTAGTTTATTTAAGACAGAAGTTATCGTATCTAGTTTTTACTTTTTAGTTCTTTTATATTCTTTCTAAACATACGTAGGTAAGTTAGTTGCGCACAAATTCGAAGTCGGTTTTAAGTTTTTGAAATATTTTTATTTCTAAATTTTTGTAACTAAAGTCGTAGGTAAGTCCATAAAGGTTCCTGATATTGGTATTGTAGGTAGATGTATATTTTCTTTCTTTCTGTAGTTGTAAGTGAAACTTTAGCTATGTTTATTTTTTCTTCTTACTAAACTTACGTAAGGTACGATTGATTCGGGGTATTTCTTTGAAGTCGGTTAACAAAAAATTCCCTATCTCAAAAAGCGCGCAACCGATTTCGATCAAACTTGCAGTATCCGTAATTTGAACAATACCCAGTACCTAAAACAAAAAAAAAAAAAATTACTTAGATCGGACTTGTAGTTCCGGAGATATGCGAACACAAACATAAAAGCATATAATACATACACTTTTGAAATTTGGCAGATTTGTTCAGACGCTGATATAGACTAACACATACGAAAACTGGGCAGTTCTGGAAATATTACATACACATGGGTCGAATTGAAAACCTCCTTTTTTAAAGTCGGTTCAAAACTAAAGTAATCGTTGCACGGAATAGACCTTTCTTCTTACTTATACATACAGTGCCCGGAATTGCAGCCACGCGTATAAAATTTACATATTGTGAGCACAAAGTACGGAAACTACCCACCATACTGGTAATAAGCAGTATTAGATTTCGTGTTAATTGGACACAATTAATCCTCACGAAACGTAACACCGGCGTAAACAGGAAAGGGAAGCGTGCATCACTGATCCAACAATATAGGAATCATTATTCACACTACGACATTTATTATTTGTATACTGTGTAACGTTGTTTTTTTACATACAGTTCATGATTGGCATATTAATGCTTAATCCATGCCAATTCCATAACATTAGTACATTGTTTTCTTATTAATTTCAACTAAAATACTAAGCCTAAAGACTCTAAACTTTGAGAAATGGAGATCAGCACGATTCAAGATTTTTTATAATTGAAAATTACAATAATAAGTTTATTTTCTTTTTACCCAAATGGGGTGCATTTTTCTTCTTTTATAAAAATCTCGTTCTTAACCCCGCTAAAAAACGGTAAGTGTAATTGTCTTGTATATTGGATTAGCTCGTGGTAGTTCTCCATAATGGCCGATGCCAATTTCAATTTTTATTTTAAAATTTGTATTGTATTGTTAAAATTAATTTAAATTGTTATGAGTTCTGCAATCAATCACTACCTACGTGATATTTTATTGTGTATGTTTGCCTCGTTTTTCTTAACAAAACTGTAGTCTTTTGTAAACTCGGCTGTAAGTAGGTACTTAAGCTCATCAACAACTTTGTGAGTTTTCGCCAACGTTTTTGTTATGTGTGGGAGATGTATTGCCGTCCTGGCATCCACATGTCAACCGAGGTCATGGGGCCTAGATGAAAATCAGCGTTAGTTTCACTAACCTCATGCTGATCTAGGTACCCTTTCACACAGCAGTCGCGAGACTTCACTTAAACCTTAATTCTATTCTTATTTTTATTTTTTTTAAGTTTCTGCATGCATTATTTTTGTGTCCCCGTACCTGTAAGA
Organism: Scirpophaga incertulas; assembly: GCA_036419045.1. NCBI lineage: Eukaryota > Metazoa > Arthropoda > Insecta > Lepidoptera > Crambidae > Scirpophaga > Scirpophaga incertulas. Next base: position 40,838,911 of record CM071627.1, read on the forward strand.
TTAATTTATATTGTGTCTCGTGTCTGTAAATGTGAATAAAGAATTTGGAATTTGGATATTTTCATCTTTTCCAGGGTTCCAATCTTTGGTTATTATTCGATAATATTTTCAACATATGGTCTATTTGTTGCTCATGGTTCCAACTAGTGGTCTAACTTTGGCTCGTTGAGTAGCATACTGCGTGGCACATCTTCTATGTGCACCCAGCTTCAAACTTAAAGTGGTCAAGCCGCATCCGTTCAAGAGAAACGTGGAGGGTGTCATATTGGGAGTGCATCGTGAGAGATTTAATCCGCTTTCATAACGTCAATCCACCTCGAGGTAACCAGATGCCCGGCTGGAACGTGAGTGCATACCTCCATTTAATGATTTGGTACCGGTATTTTTAAGTTTCGTGTGGAGCGGTTGGCTACAGCAAGTTAATTACATAATAGATTTAAGTAACATTTTGTATTTAAAAAAATTAGAATTACATTAATCATATTTGCTCTCTGATGGAACGTTCTTCGTTATAAGCTGGAAGATTTGTTAAATTATATAAGAGATTTTAGTAATATTTTGTATGTAACGTTATACGTACATTCCTACTTTAAACAATAATAAAAGGAATAATTAATAAAAAAAAAACATAAAAATAAAACTAAATAACTAACAAAAAAAGATTATAATAATAAAAAGAAATCCTAAATTATTTAAAAATAAAAAAGTACACTATAAAAAAAACATACAACTTAACATCATAAATACATAAACTTAGATTAAAATAAATAAATTCATTAATTACAAATTTAAATCACACTTAACTTAATTAAACAATAAACGTAACTTAACTTACCAATATTATATATACAATAAATAATACAATCAACTAAGCGAATAATATGTAATCGATGATGGTTCACTTATTTGACGCGCGGTACCCTAACCGGCAGCTATTCATTCCTTACGCCTTTTGTTCGCATAGACCAATGGTGCGCGCTCTGTGCACGAGCCGTGCGTGGCCGATCTTTGCCGATCGATTCCCACTCGTCGCAGGAGCAAGCCCGTGGTAGCACGGTCTGCTAATTGAATATTGTCACAACATTTTTGTAAATATATAATAGCAGTCACGTATTGACTGTATTGTATTATATTGTGATAACTATTTACACATTCAATTCACAGTAATATACTTTTGTGAAGTGATTTATTTCCCCGACAGGGTAAGTGATGAACAATTACTATTTTATAATCGCTTAGTATTATTAAAAGTATAGATAAGCAGTAATTAATAGTATAACGTAATGCTTTATGCTTAAAAGTGTAATTAATAATTATTTAGCACCCTTTGTTTCTTAGTCGCGTTTTAATTATATAAATTTTATCGTACAGACAGCGTCAGGTCAATCTACCTCCCAATAGCACTGCTACCTCAGATGTAACGATCCAAAGGTCAATAAGGGTGACTTGACGTGACGCCGTGTCTACATACTTTTGTATTTAAATTAATAGTAAATAAAATGAATTGTAAATAAATAAATAAGTAGTAGGCACTCGAATACCTATTTGCTTTTAATTTTCTTTTGTTAGTTGTTTGTTCTCGTACTCCGTTCTGATTGTGATCACCGCCACTTCACCTTCTACCTACGCTTTGGCACCCGACTTCGCTTGGCTCGGCTTTTATGGTGATCGCAATCAACGGAGGCGCTCAATAGAATCGTGGCTTAAGCTGATAATCATTTCCCCAGGGAACAAAGTACGGGCTTAAAAGCGGCGCCGCCACTTACGGGCATCAACCCTGGCCTGTCGTTGTTCGCCATCGCCACCTACACCACGCTACTTGGTTCCCCCTCCAGCGGTCACCCATCACCTTTGGCTGCAACCCACCAGGGAAGTCCGGGAATCACGGAAGCAACCCATCAGTCGGGCCTAAACTACCCACGACCCATTTGATTGTAATTTAAAAGAAAATAATAAATACATTTCTCGTGTACGCTGGAGTTGGCTTATCATATAACCACCCGCGACATGTATTTACATGATTTGTCTACATCTTAATACTTCTTAAATCTTAATCGATATTTTAAATGGAAGAAATACATGCATGCTCATTTTGGTAAATTCTTTGTGGTTTTATTTTCCATCCATCTGAAATTCTGATTGAGTTAGTGTGATGGCGCCCTTGTTATAAGTTGTTCACACTGCTCACCAGGCTACATCGAACCAAATCGTCTGTCCACGCCTTGAGTACAATTGTGGCTTATATCTTGCTCTGCCACTAATATTAGTATCACTCTTTAGCTAGTCAATTGAAATAGGCACATTAAATTAGAACAGATATCAACAGCACTTCGACTCTTACAATTGTATGTCCTGAGTAATAGCAAAAACTGCTGACATTAATGATAGCCAATGAGTTAATTGAATAAATAAATAAATAAATAAATAAATAAATATTTGTTACACTTACACCAATTAGCCTAGCCCAAACTAAGCTCTGTAAGGCTTGTGCAATGGGATCTAGGGTAACGGATAGACATACTTATATTATACATATATAAATATTTTTTATTGAAATATATATCAACAACCATGACTAAGGTACAAATGCTCGCATTCATCACACAAACATCTGCCCCCACCGGGATTCGAACCCGGGACCTCAGAGATAGCGACACCTTGAAACCGGTGTATTATCCACTCGACTATGGAGGTCGTCAATTAAAAACGTATTTTGTACGTTAAATGCTAGCAACGGGTATATGCTCATTATCCTTTTATGAAGACACTAGAAAGTCATCGAAAAACAAAAGGATTTCGACGTCGCGATCCCGACCGCATTGCCAAATGCATGGCGCCCCGCGGAGCCGTGGCGATATTTTCAAGCCGTCAGGCGTTAATGGCATGTAAATTCGTGTTTGCCGGGAAAATTCACTGTGCGGCGAGGCCCCGGTAAAACTAAAGTCGTCAAACGATAAAATCCGACGCTTAGAAATTTATAAAATACGTTAACAGAGACGAGACGAGGCAGAGCACAACTAATTTAACAAACAAGCAAAGTTTTATATTTTTAGTCGACTTTCATAGAAAATTCACTTAATGGCCGAAATATGAAACTGTTCGGCAAACAACATCCTAAATTGTTATTAAAAGCTTTATAAAATCACAAGCTATCATACATTATCAAACCATTAAATATCTTGTTTCATTCTACTTTTGACACAAAATATGAGACAAAAAGTTTAAAGTTTCTTGGTTTATCTCGTGTGAAGTGCCGTTCTCAAGATAGATCTTTGGAATATTTTATGTTATTATACCACTGTATAGTTTAATCAACATCTTCAAAGCCACGTTCCTCAATTGTTTATCATATTCATCGTCTATGTACACAAGTATGTGCGAATTTCAGTGACTATATGAATCTCATGCGTTTAATTCTAACTCAATTTTACTGTGAATAATCCAAATGAATTGTCAAAGGAATATTCCATGAGCGTATTATATAACCTGGTAAATATACACATGAGAACAGTTCGCGTTCCTAATGTGAACGTAAAATTATCTACGCAAGCTATGCACGCTCATGTTATGGACGTATTTCGCATGAATATTCCGGTGCACGTGAGCTGCCGTAGTTGTTACAAATAGAGCTGTCATCGCTAGCACGGCTACCAAACCGTACATATTTGAAGCAAATCTCCGTTATAGCTGAAAGACTTTTATTTATATCAAAGATCTTTGTATATGTACATGACCAATGTTAATAATATTAGTAAATAAATTATTATTATATTATTATTGTCGCTTATATCATGTGTCTTTAAAAGACACACACACAGAAAACCGGCGTAAAATAGCGCTTGCGCTGTGTTTCGCCGAGTGAGTGAGGGTACCGGAGGACCAACCCCTCCCCCCCTTGCTCCCCTTATTCCCTTTTAAAAGGCCGGCAACGCATCTATGACTCCTCTGGTGCGGGTGTCCATGGGCAACGGTTATCGCTTACCATCAGGTGATTCGTTTGCTCGTTTGCTGCCCTAAAAAAAAAAAAGACACGGCCCGTTATAAGGCGCGCGCGGGGATACACATCTAACGCGTGGCCTCTACACGAAATTTAATGAAAGCATGTATGAAGTGTACCAACTGAGTGTAATTTCTATCTGCACCATGAAAGACTATACCCAGTTAGATGTACAGAAACTATTATCATTAGTGGTCAAAACGTATGTGGACTATGTGTTTTACGAGTTTGGTGGTAATGAAAACCGGGCTATGGAAGAGACTCCGGTCTCCTGCCTTCTTAAAGCCTCCTAATTGATTTAAATACGGCAGGGGGTGACTCGCCGCTCTAAATGGGCCCCCAAAAAAGCAGACCAATATTGGTGCGAAGAGAGCAACATCAGTGTGAGCGGCTAAGGGTGTAGAGAGGTGTGTCTGCGACAGCAATCGAGACGCCGTCGGCGTTATGACATTATTACACACTTCCACCCTTCGAGCATTTGCTCTTGCGACTCCACTCTGTCCGGCTGGTTCAGGCAACACAGAGGCGGGTAGCATACGCCCCCCTGAAGCACATCGGTACGCAACTCACCCACAGCTCGCCACAAGCTGCCCTGAGAGAGACTGACTGCACTGATAGGGCATTTATTTTCATTCTTCAATGTATTCTTCGGAAACATCTACAATTACCTTATACTTCTTTATCTCAACGAAGAACTGATTTAGTTTGTCACATGGAAACGTGCAGAACTGTTCTCTCAAGCCAACATTTTTGCTTTCTTGCCCCTCGCATTTATAATAGCCTTAATAAAATTCTTAGTATATACTCCTGCACTTACCGTGAGTGCAAGTTATTGGTAACTAAATGGTTGTTGACCCTCTCATATAAGGACACCGAGAAATTGATTTCAGCCGATTTATATAAACCGAATACAGCTATCACTCACGCACACACACACGCACACACACGCACACACACACATATACATACTTTAATACTATTTTATATTTTTGAGATCTTGTTACAATTGCCTTTATTTGTATTTTTCAAAAATCTCGGAAGTGGGCGCTAATAACTGCAACACAGTTAGGTACTAAACTAAAGCAGTTATTATCGTACATAATTTATGTAATAAGCATTTAAAATTGATCCCTAATAAAGATTTTGAATTTGAATTTATGGTAGTCAAGGGGCATTAAATGCCCCACCAGCGGGCCATGGGGTCGTCACTTCCCTACGCACATATTATTTTTGTTATTATATTATACTAGCTTTCTGCCCGCGGCTTCGCCCGCGTGGATTTCGGGATTGGGTGTATAGAGGGTTAAGGGTCATAGTTTTTGCCCACGGCTACATATACGCGGAAGTCGGTTTATGGTGCGAAGATTTTATCGCGCTTCCCGTGGGACTATCCGTTTTTCCGAGATAAAAAATGCCGCAAAACTCCTCAAGAATCACTCTATCTATTGATGAAAACCGCATAAAAATCTGTGCAGTAGTTTTTGAGCGAAGCCTTTATTGCGCATCCCGTGGGATCTGTCGATTTTTCCGGGATAAAAAGTAGCCTATGTTACTCGGGGAGAATGTAGCTTTCCAAAGGTGAAAGAATTTTTGAAATCGGTCCAGTAGTTTAAGCGTGAAGAGGTAACAAACAAACAAACAAACAAATAAACAAACAAACAAACAAACACACTTTCGCATTTATAATATTAGTTGGGATTATAGACACAGCTCTCACACCTTCCTCTCGGGGTATTATTCAAAGATTTGCACTTACTAGAATAGGAAAATTGTTCTCTCTACTTTCTTCGACATAAATTCATGTTTATATTTCCGCTCCTAAAGTAAGGATAATTTAAGCCTTAATACAATATATTGTTCATTAGTTCCAGGTAATTCCGTTCAGCCCCCCTATTCACAACTGTCGGGCCACGGATTCTATTCGGAAAGTAACGTCCCGTCTCGCTTTGATGTGTGGCAAAAGTAAGTGACAGGTATAGAGATTCCGTGATTCGAGTATTTTCCGACAGTTGTGAATAGGGGGGCTGGTCATCTCTTACAGAACTTATTTTGTCATTCTTTAAGATCCTACTACAAACGAGGTTTTCGTAATTTTACACGCTACTAATAGTTTTGTGTAGCAAGGGAGGTAGCTACCTCGGCCGATCAGTTTTCAGTTATTACATCTTTAGATATCAGAATCATATCTTTGTATTTGCATATATACTTTATATAAGTATAATTATATTTATTGAAAGTACTTTAAAAGATATATTCATACTCGCTTGACATTTTGTAATAATTACTCTATCGAGACAACGATAGTTATGGCCTTATGCGGCCCTTTTTTTACTATTTTTTTTTATATTTTTTTTATTTATACTTTTTCTCGCTCATTCATGTAATCTGCTCATTTTGTAAAACTCTACTCACTTAAAAAGGTGATAGTAGAAAATCTGTCACTTGTCTAAATTAGGCAAACATTCAGCTGAGTCTTGACCTTTTGCTTTCTGCAGCGTACATATATTTATGGTGTTTGATTGTATGTTTGTTTTTTCTCAATTATTTCCATTGTTTTAGTTGATATTTATACATTTTGCGGAACATAATAAATGCTTTATCCATCTACATAACAACTATGAAAAGATTTATTAAAAATTATTTAAAATAGACAGGGTCGTCCGACCAAATGCGAATGGCTATATAATTTTAAAGCTACCATTATTATCCTTTTATTAGGCAGTTTGTAAGCCATTCGTGTAACTCCTTAATCCAGCCGAGAGCACCAGGCGCTCATGACTGGGTACGAGCTTAGCATAATACGTTTCGTTATCATGACAGAACATGCCTTCTAACTTGCGCCTTGGAACTGTCACGCGCATGTCGTTACAGAAATTTATTGCGCGTAATAAAATCCGGCCACGCAGCGTGCAAGCCGTGCGAGAGTTACTGCATGACGATTGAGTCGGTCGGTTAGTTTGTGAAATAGCTTCTCGTGGACATATGCTTATGTGTTGCTGGAGCTGAAGTTTGTTAATTCGTTCTTGTAAGGTACAGAAACCTAGGTATATATATTTCTGCTTCATCGAGTCTTCCCATCAGCAGAAATGGAGCAAAAATATAATCGACATTTATTCGCTTATCTCGTCTTTTTAATTAAGATATTTTTTGCATATACATGAAAATTATATGCAACCAAACAGGACAGTAAAACCTTACCCTTATGGTTGCCTATAGTTGGGCACAGACTTCAAAAATAACTGCTTAAAATACATAAACGTTAAATAAATATTTATTTTAGCGTCAATAATTTCAATGATTGTCATTTGTGTCTTTTAATCCGAAGTAGAAATCAAAATATTGTTTCAATTTTTAAGTTTGTATCGACAGATAAAGTTTTGAAGTCGGTTTTTATTTTCAATTCAAATACCATAAAATTGATCATAATTAGACAAATAATCCCAGGACAAACATCAATTTTTTTTCTGAAGTGGGTTAAAAAAAGGAATGAATTCTACATTCATTTCTTTCTAATTAAAAGTAATCAAATGAACGAACATATACATGATGCTATATTAGACCTTAGTCAATCACACTGGCCCAGTACGAACTGGTTGATTAAATACACCTTTCAATTTCTTCATGGGCGTATGTCGGTTGCTTCATAATGTGTTCCTTCACCGTAGGAGCCTCAAGAACCTCACGGTCCAAAGCCAGAGTTAACATCATAGCACCTCTGATGTTGTCGAAATGTTATATTGAAATGTTTCTAATGTGAGTTTGAAGGAAACTCCGGATCCAACAGAGGCCCAGGCCTCGATATATAGAGGCTTTCTTATGTCAAAATTGATATCGTTCGTTTGATCGTCCGTTGAAATGTTTTAAACGATAGTAACTAAGAGTAGGATACGACACGACGAAGTCCACGATATATCGAATATCGTTTTTAAGAGTACGCCCACAGAGCAGTGTGTGCCAACTTACGTCGTTCGTGGAGACGAACCACGCCATCTCCGTGCTGGAGGCGAGTTGTCCGTTCACAAGGCATTTGATCTCGCTCTTCGTCCACCTGTTGTAAATGTACACCACTGCTATCGCGTACCACCTGAGGACAAGATATTTCTGTCACACAACACATCGATTAATCGGCATTCGCAATCGAAGCAGTTGTTTTGAACATGAAATGCTGAATGTGGTCATTGAATCTGCTTATTAATCGAAAACGAAGAACGCCTTGTCGACTCGATAAAGAAGTTTTAATTTGCAAAATGTATAAAAAAATTGATTACAAGCAGATTATTAAATCGAGTCGAAGGTTATTGATGATTATTTGGATCGCGATTTGATTTAAAAAGGGTTTATGTCGGTACGGGTAAGGGAAAAGTAACATCGCCCAATGACCTTCAGCATTTCTAAGCATCCCCAGCGAAGGCGCCAGCTAAATATTAATTTATTGAAGGTTCTTCTTTAATATTTAATGGAATGTAGACGTAATAAAAAACGAATAAGACAAACTGTGAGAGAGATTGCAACTTTTTATATCTCGCAAAACTCATATCTTACTATAATAAACCGTTTCAAAGAGAATAAGTTAATTAAAAAAAAATCAATTATAGAATATTTTATCACTTGTATATTTAATTTATCATAGTTTCAAAAAAATACAATTGATATAGAAACTTTTTCAAACCCGCAGTATTTTTGAGACTTAACTGCAATTTATGCCCGAGTATTCAACATTCTTTAACAAAGTAAAAAGTGGAGAATGCAGTTGAAATTATAGATTGGCTCGCTTAGTATTCGGTGGGCGCATTGCTTAAGATGATAGCAAAGGGCATTTTGAGAATGCAGGTTAGAATCCAGCCAGAATCGAAGATGCTTTGCCTTTATTTATATTTGCTCGGGTTGCTCCAAAAATGAAAGATGTGAAACTATTTATCTAAAAATATATACGGTATGAAAAAATGTGTACATGATAAAAAATCTTATGGTAGTGTTTTTTGCATTTTAATCCTATGGTCTGAACGTAGTATTAAAAAGCAAAGATTTTGAACATTTAGATAAAGCATCACACTGCACGCTTCACAGTATATATTAAATAATAGAGTCACAAAAAAACTAAATTAATTTAAAAACAAAAGACTCGATTGCGAAAATAAAATTGCAAACGGATTCAATAAAAAAAATTAATAATATAAAAAAGTATTTCGATGCTATGCTTGTTAAAACCCGTCAAGCCGTTCAGGCTGCGACAGCGAAATGGACATACATACATCTATAACATTATCTCATTTCTTCGGCAGCCGACGGGTAAAACGGGAGTTCCCACTTAGCATAGAATAATCGCATACAAAGGAACCGAGTTTGTGAAACATACTAAGCTTGTATACTAACCTCCTCGGTTGGAACTCGTACTTAACGCAGTGCTGGAAGCCCTTGCCGCGGACCTTCATCGAGGTCAGCACCAGACAGTTGCCCACGAAGTGCGCTGTATATCCGACGCCTTTGCTTGTCTTGAAACTGGAAATAAAACTTCTTAATGAAACCTGTATCTTCAGCTGCCAGTGCTAAAGTCTTCACAATCTCAGAAGTCCGTTTTGAAAGGTTTGACAGTTTTGACTATGCTCGACTTCTTTTGCTTTTCCACCTTGGAATCGTAAAACCCGCTTAATCCCTACCTAAGTATTTTAAAATTAAATATGAATAGGATTTTTTATGAAAATGGGTTCTCCATCATAAATCTGATTTACGAGATTGAGAGGTACACCAGGTGAAGATGTGATTTGTTGCCAACTTGTAATCGCCTTCTATATCCGTACTTAACTAGAAGTATTTTGAAATCAAAAGGGAATGGGTTTTTTAATGAAAGCGCGCTCTCCATCTTGGATCTTATTTACGAGATCGAGATTAGGAGAGGACGCTCAATCAAATACCGATTGAAAAGCCTTGATCATCCTCGCGCCCTATCCTGTCTCTCCGTAATTCATCAGATGAAAAAGAAATTCGAATTATCACACAATTTGGTACCGTCTCCTCCGTTCTACTATCGGACATCCAGACAAACAAGATCCAAAAGCCAACACAGACAAAGATGATAATGCCACAATTCCTATTTAACCATACCATTGAATTCACATTCCCTGTTCGCACTATGACTGTGGTCTACCTGAGTCTGAATCCCAGTACCAAAAGCAAGGTGGTACAATATAAGATGTATTATTATTTAACATTTGCAGTCGATGTTCAGAAATGTTATGAAGTCTGTGGACTAATAAGAGATAGGTAACTCTCATTTTTATTCTGTTTACGCCAAAACATGTTTCGCGTTGGTTGTTCGCACGCGCTCGATAGTAGATCGTAGTTAGTGCACACCGAACTATACGGGACCCCCGTCTTTACATTTTTATCTATTGTGAGTGTGGGAATATTGAAAAGAAGAGAAGAACTCAGTGGGTAATACCTACGGTCGACCTGTTTTTTTTTTTGCGGGGGGGAAATGCTCCTTATGCGCCTTGTCACCGCGCTGGCTAGGCGCGGCCGTGTGTGAGGCTCTCCAGTAGAGAACCGGCCTACCCACTAAAAACCCCCGGTGTCCTTCCAGCCCATATCGGGGTGCGTGGCGGGGTGCGCTTTCGCGATGCTACCGCCACACGCCCACCCTATGTCGACCTAGGGTTCTCCGAAAGTGTAGTAAAAGCGCGGTAACAATTTGATTTGACATTTAACAAACAACGATAACAGGGCCCAGCACGTTCTGTAACACTTTTTTTTCACTGATTTTAAGTACTATTAAAGACACTTTTTTTATTCAAATTGATTAAATTCACATTTACAATTGTATCTTGCATTGGTTATGTTTTCGTCGAATTGTTACTTTGACATTGACAGTTCTATAGTGTGGGCCGCTTATCATGATCCTAACACCATTATCTATGGGCAAATTAGGCAACCAAATCTAGCCAAGCGTCGTCTACAAAGATAGGTTCTTTATCAATAATACTGAAACATCACTCCGGAATTCATAGATTAAAAACAGTTTCGTAGATTAATAACTGCCCACAGATTATATACCGGATACTAATTAACAACAAATTATTTGCACTGCCGGTTACAAAAATATCATTTAGGATTAAACTTAAATTTAGGAAGATCAATTCTTCCTTTCCTTTATTTGTGGCGGATCGACATAGTTTCCACATCATGCATCCTAGTTCCATTTAATAACAAACATCACATACTATACATCGTCTATATAGTCTTTGCCTCATCGGTGGTAAGCCATCTGTAACGGTATACTAATCTGTGACTTGGAGATCTGAAATCTGGGAATTGGGAATCGATCTATTGTAAAAATCTCACGCATATTTCGTGATATAAAAATCGTATAAAAGTTACTGACAGTGGTGTCAGGATCACAAATTTCAGGAGTATTTTATTTCCCATAAAATTATCCACATCTGTTGGAACACATAATTTAACCTAGTTGCCACCGGCACTTAGGAAGAAAAATAATAAACTAAAATATTTACATATTGAAAGCCCGATAAAAAGGTCAGTAATAGTTGCATTTATCTCTTTAATTCTTTAATTTCAATTTGTTCCCAATAGTAATGATTTTCACAAATAATTATTGATATTTGTTTTGAGCGGGTAGGCTTAACCACCCATACCAAATCATGCTGAAATTAGTTGCTCAGTTGCTAATCTCATGTATTTGAGGTAATTGGTGTTTGTATTTAATCATAATAATATAAATAATGTAAATTCTTGTTCTTTTAAAATGTAAATGTACCATAATTTGATGAATGTTCAATAGATCATGTTTGATATTTTTCTTTGTAACCTAGTTGTCAGATTTAATTGTATGAAGAACAATAATGTTTATGGGTTCCTTCTGAACCGCATAGACCACCCACAGTGAGTCCATGACTATGATAATGTAGCATTTTATGATATGTAACAGGGCAAAAAGGTACCGGGAGGTAGTTATACCTGAAAGCCCCGGCCCTACAAATTATGTAAGAAAAATAAATACAATATCCTTGGAGAAAACTATATAAAAGTTAAGAAGAATAGCTGCAATATCTTAAAAGAAGAGTTAAAATCGAGTGTCTGGACCCAGTCTCAAGGAAGGTATTCAGTACTAACCACCGGGGGATGGGAATTTAGCATTAGAATACATGTTATTTCTTAGATTTTAGAATTACCATAATAAATAGTTTATTTCAATACCCTGATCAACTATTGTTGTTAAATATCCTTGCCGAGATTGATCAAACAGCACCAGAACCAACCTGCCCTTGTGTCTACTCATAAAAATTTGTTATTTTAAGTACAATATATAATAAAGTTATTTATTTTAATTGGTAATTTTTAATTTAGTTGTTACAAAAAATATACATTTATAGTGTTAAAGTTTTAAATATACCTTTATAGTGTTAAAGTTGATAATTAAATCAGTCACTTGGTTATTTTGTATTATTTGTGTTTTCTTTATAAATCTAGTTGGTGAGTAAGAGAATTATTACATTACAGTTCTTTATACATATATACGTGTTCAGGCTTTAATTTCGTCATTAAAACACGTTAACATATTATTTTTTCAACACACTTCCTCATAAATTGGCTCTAATCCCATAGCAATTAGGCACATAATGACACCTGTAATCAAACTGTGACTTTTTCACTACTATTATTCACGAGTGAGTAATAGTTTTTTTTTTTAATATTATTGGTTGAGTTACGCTTACATTTGCGCTAAAAAGCTATCCGCGAAAAGCCCAAAAAAAAGAAACCTCATTTTTTAGTCTATGGCCGATGCGCGCGCATAGGAAAACTAATTAATTTTTCCCGCCATTACGAAATTTATTAGTGTATGGCCGATGCGCGTGCATAGGAAAACTGATTAATTTTTCCCGCCATTACGAAACATTTTTCACAACTCGTCTCGTTTTCTCTTTTGAAGTTATTTAGTTAGTTATTAATTAAGATGTCTGCAAATACAATTTATGAAGAAAATGGTTTTTTATTTAAGTATTATTTTATTCAGAAGTGTGTTGAAAAACGTTGTATGATACACGTGTGTATTGATGATTACCGTCCTCGGCTCCTTAAGACCCTTGCCTGACGGCTCGGGCCTCAATGCGCCTCAGCGGTAATCACCAACATTACACACTTGTACCATAATGTACTATTATGGTTTTATTTCTTTAAATAAATTGAATAGTAAAAAGATTACGAGCAAAGATCGCGGTCGATAGCCGAATAATAAAATTTAATTGTGGGTTAACAAAAAAAAAAGTGTATCTCGATAAAGGTTGATTCCGCAGTAGCACTTCTGTGTATTTGCTGGGAATGTACATGTAGGCGTCAATCTAAAAAATAAATTATTTAGATTTTTTAAATTATTTAGAAAGATGAATTATTAAATTCAGGGAATTCGACTCTACAGTCTTCAACCGATTCAAAATGGACAGATTAGCATGTTGATATTAATTTTTTTAAATTTAATTTATGCATAATGCTGCGGCGCTACCAGGACCGCAGCCAGCAGGAGGCACGGCACGGATGCCACTCGAGCCAAATTAAAATTCAGCCGCCAACGACCCGTGGCGCACGCTCCCCGCGCCGACATCTCGTCTCGTTTCGTTCGAGTTAATTTCTCAAATTCTCCACCAAGCCGAGCGTAAAAAATCCATCTACATTTTTATTTTTTCATTTTCCCACATTAAGCTAATGTGAGGCGGTTAGACGTTCTATATCTTGCTTTGACGGTTATGAATAAAATAACCGTAAAAAAAAAATTTGTTATTAATACGTGATCCAGTAGATACACCATTTAAAACCTGTAAGCCACACACGACAAATTACCGACAATTTTATCACGCAAACCTTCTGTGTTAAGTTAAACATAAAATCCTATCCAGTCGACTCTCAAATAAAAGGCGGCCAGTCCTGTAGTTTTCAGCGTTTTTCTTTCATAGTAACATCTTATCCTTAGTAGCCAGATTTACGAAAGTGATTTTTTTTAATATTACTGTTCTAGATGAAGGGTAAAATAGCTAAAAAATCACAATATTTTTTTAGAAAACAAAAACAGGTATCAATTTTGATCCTACAGGCATTAAGACCATAAAGAAATCAGATATGCATGAAATAATGCGAAACATTGTTTTTTTTTTATTATCTCCTAACGACACTTTTGACAGAACCAAGAGGTAAGCTTCCTACAATTATTAAAGGAGATGGCTAAGTACAGTATGGGCAATTGCCCTTGCAATGTATAAATACTGGATGTAGTTGCACCTAATGCTGGGTACCTGAAAGTTAATATGTGATATGAAAAAAGTTCCATGAACTTTTCATATTATTACAATCTTGAAAAACATATCATAGAAACTCCTACGATATTATGGTCGTAAAACTACAACTAGAGAATTTGCTATGAACTTTAGGTAGGCATTTTAGTACTCCGTTCTAGTTCCGTACCACTATACATCTAAATAAATGTTTTTATTTTTTGTGATTTGGCTACGGAACCCTGAAAACCCGGAAGAAACACGGAAACGCTATTATAACAGGCCCTTAACTATGAAATTACGATGTTTTCGCTGTTTTTAAAACTATCAATTTTTAAAATTTTATAGAAATAATATGTTTTTAACACTAAAGCGCAAGTTTGGTTACAATTAAATCTTCGAATTAGGATAAATAATTTATACATAAAATAACCCAAAAAGCTTTTGTATTACGTCAGAATTTTGTACATTATTGACTATAACTTTTTGTGACAATTATTTTTGTTGCCTTCAAAACTATTAACGTGTGTTTCTTTTGTGGTTATTGAACAAAAAAAAAAAGAAGTTAGTATGGAATAAACCCGATTCTTTGAAATCGCCATACGGAAAAAAACAATTTTATAATTTAACCCCTAATATTGCCGACACTTACGACGTTTTGGTCGCAAGAAAATTATACTAGTTCAAACTAATTTATACCAATATTATAAATAAGTAAAGTTTGTGCGTTTGTATATTCGTTAAATTGTCCGTTTTGCAAAGCGAATCGGAGAAAAAACGGTCGAATGAAAGCGTTTCTTACGAACGCTGCCTTAACTATGAAAGATACATTTTTGAGTTCTAGAGAAAAGATGTGGAGCTTGGAAATGCCTACAAAAAAGTCAACGACAGCATATGTCTAACTTTTATATTTAAGTTACAAAAAGTACTTTTTTAAAGGATTATCAATATTATACCCAACGAAGTGGGCACGGGTCAGCTAGTTGTTTCATATGAGCGTTCTGGTCTAGAAGTATAATTCAATTCGATATGAAACCATAAGGTAACTGAAATCTGAGGATCGAACCTACCTTAGCAGGTTATTAGAAAAAGACAAAACATAAGAAAAGGACAACCAAAAAAGAAAAACCAACAAAGACAAGGCGACGACCTCCATAGTCGAGTGGATAATACACCGGTTTCAAGGTGTCGCCATCTCTGAGGTCCCGGGTTCGAATCCCGGTGGGGGCAGATGTTTGTGTGATGAATGCGAGCATTTGTACCTTAGTCATGGTTGTTGATATATATTTCAATAAAAATTATTTATATATGTATAATATATGTATGTCTATCCGTTACCCTAGATCCCATTGCACAAGCCTTATAGAGCTTAGTTTGGGCTAGGCTAATTGGTGTAAGTGTAACAAATATTTATATTTATATTATATACATTTTTAATTAGAGACCCTTAATATAGGGTCGACTGGGAACTTAAATGAGCTTGAATAATGAAAGGTATGGTAATAATAGTTTTACCTGTATAAGTAAGGCTTCTCGCGCTCAATATTCACCGAATTGATTGGGTCCAGCCGGAACCACGTAGTGAACGTGAAGCCGTTCTCGTACGGCCACCTCGCGAGCGGCGGCAGCACTATCGCCTGTGGACAAAGTGCCGGTCAGTGCAAAAATCAAAACTGAAATTCGTTAAGTAGGCGACCGAATTACCGTATCATGAATTTAAAGCACACATATAATACTCTAGGGATTGCAATCCGGACGCCCTTTTTGTGGCGTCGTCGGTGGAGGAGATCGAGGGAGGTTTTGTAGCCAAGGAGGGCAGGGGAGCGGAAGCTGGGGGTTCCTGGATGTCGCTTGGCGTTCCCTACATGCCTGAAGAAGGCCATCCCTGAGGTTTTTAGTGGGTAGGCTTCCCGCTTCTGGGGAGGAGAGCCCCACATAACCGCCGGCTCGCCACAGCCGGGGTATGCAACTTAAAGCATTTTCCTCAGGGGAACAAAAAAAAAAGGCGACCGAATTTGGGGGAATTTGGCCATCTACTTACAACACCAAACCAGTATCTTATAAAACGTTTCCAAATTACGGCCATCTTGCTGGCACTGTCAAAGTTATCAGTTGTGATGTAGAGCCAAGTTTCGACGTCTACACGCCCAAATTTCAGGAACTCTATCTACATCTTAAGCAAAATAGTAGATTGTTAACCGAGGGTGGAAAGAATCAATTCCCGAGGTATTTAGACTTCCCTTCCCGAGGCTATAGTCCGAGAAGGAATTGATTCTTTTACCCGTGTTAAACACTCTACTTTTCACTTCGAATATATGAGGAAAATAAAACATTGGTTGTCTATTTAATCTATTTATTGATAATATATGATAATATCAGTAGACCATCAGTAGGCAGAACACAATTTGCCTCGTCTTTAATTGAATCTGGTGTCAATATTTCGGAATTGCTTGAACTCATTTTTAAAATTAAAATCTTAACTAGTATAAGAGATTATTTGATTTTTTTCAAATTCCGTCACAGATATATATAATAAATTCACATCCCGCCAATTTATGTCGACTGTTTAAATTTTAAATATGGAACTCACCGCGTGTTTGTTCCGCTGGAAGTAGTTTGCGCTAAGTTCACACTGGCTGTTTAGAAACTCACATGGCCGCAGCATTTCTTTTTATAGTTCACAGCTAACAGTTCGTAGCTGACATTCGTAGTTCTATTTTTAAAGTTCATTCCGGCCCTTGGGTGGGAAGTAAATTGTATGAGTATTTCCCTCCCTATGTCGGGAAGCAGCATTTTCCACCCAATAATCAGATCAAAACAACATAACTTTCCGAGTATGAGAAATGAAAAATATGTTACGTCTAGTTAGCACAAAAACAGTAGAACAGAATAGAAGATTACTGCAGCGGCTAGCATAAGAGACATTGACGGACGAGCATGTAAATGTTAGACACGTACGCTAGTCCACCAACGCCTTTTTTGCAAGGGGAAATGTTCCTTATGCACGGCAAGGCAAGGTCGTGTGTGGGGCTTTCCGGTCTGAGAGGACCGGCCTACCCACTAAAACCCCCCGGTGTTCTCTAGGCCCATACGGGGCACATGTCAGAATCCGCTTTCGCGACTCCACTGCCATAGTCCACTAAGGCCTATTCATGGCCAAGAATTGAATGGCGCGTACCTCAAATAATGCGCGTACAACATTTTGCACATGCCAAACTGTTAATTTATTATATTTTTTTCACTATCAAACAGAATAGGCTTGTTTCCACTAAGAATTAATCGGATGGCTTAGAGTTTCTAGTGATTAATCATGATATGTAGTTAACAAAAAAACAACTTTTTTTATTAAAATAATATAAGATTACTAATATTTTTGCAAATTAAAATCGGCAAAATTACTTATTTAATCACGTGACATTAAACACCTATCAGAGAAGTGTGACGTCACGCCTCGCGAAATACACGGTTGTAGTGTAGCTGTACATCATCTATCTAATCTGTGCTGTCAGTGAACACTGAACAGGTTATTTTGATACACTTTGTTTTCACAGACTATTGTTAAATTAATACAGTTTGTTTTCAGTTTAATCTTAAGAGATACGGACATTTGCCATGGAATCAGGATTTACCAAAGCAAACAACAGTAATTTGCCCAAAATTGACGCCGTTATGCTTGGGAAATTTTTCGCAGCAAACACAGATTTTGTATATAAATAATTTGTTTGGCGTTTTTATCGTTGTGCTTTTACATTGGGGCACTAAACAGTATTTATAATAAGAGGGATTCATTATTTATTATAATGATCTCGTCGACTGACATAAACAAATTCGATTGTTTCGCGAGGAGTGACGTCATTCAAGACGCCATGACAGTCTTCGCCTTTTTCGAAGTCAATTATAAGTTCATTTCTAAAAAACCAAAATACTTATGAAAAAGGCCTATTTTTCTAAAAATAATATATATTAGGGGTAAAATAGATACTAAACTATAGTTTGAAACGAATTTAAAAATTTTGTCAACTAGCCTATTCTTTTTGCAAGCCAGTTCGAAATTTAAATAAAACTCTGAAACTACACCTCTTTGGTGACAATATTTCGGAATAAAAATATCGTTCCATTTTTTTTTTTAATATACGTCAGATCTGAGTTTGACGCTCGCTGCTCACATGCGTTTGGCCAGTACAGCAATTTTGAAGACAGTTGTCAAAATAATGGTCTAATTTCCAAGCATGTTAGAGAAAAATTAATAAATGTTAGGATACATTTTTCACTTTACGCTAGCAATATAGATTGAACGAAACAGCATTTTCGATCGGGTTAGGGTGAATCTGTAGGTTGTGGAATCAACACGGTTTCCATAAGACGACCTTTTGACGATCTCCGTAGTCGAGAGGTTAGTACACCGGTTTCAAAATGTCACTATCTACTACAACTATTATATTTCTATATTAGTTTGGTAACAACATTATTTATAATATTGTATTATTTTATATGTGTATGTAAACATACATACGACTGTAATCGTATTAGGTATGATTGTATCTTATACTATATTGTATTTTTATATTATATTATTATAATTATTAACATTGAAAAGAGGAGATAAAAATAGACCTTCAGAGTTTCTTGCCTGTTCTTCTCGAGAAGGCTCTCCCAATTTCCGAACAGGGTGTAGAGTCTTTTCTTTTTTTTTTCCTTATTCGTACGTACGGACAAGGTTTTTGTTTTTTTTTTATTAAAGCTTTTTTTTTGTTTTGTTTGTTGACGTCAATAAGTGCCTGTAAAGGTCTATGTTGAATAAATATTATTTTGATTTGATTTTGATTTTGATTATATTTCTATTAAAAATATATTTATATGTGTAATATATGTTTGTCTATCCGTAACTCTATATCCCATAACACAAGCCTTACAGAGCTTTACTTTGGGCTTGGCTAATTGGTGTAAGTGTAAGGAAGACGAGAGTTCAAATAACACCCGTGTAGAATGTATTTGTAAATTAACATTATTACATTTTTATACTGTAATAAATGCCTCGTTATTTATATCTCATTTAATTTGTCTGTACGTATATTTAAATAACTTTTGAAAATACAATAAATAATTTTAAATGTGTTTAAGTTTCGGTTTAGATCGAAACTGAGGGTTCACTTTTGGTTTTGACTGAAAAGCCTGTATCGTACACAATTTTTTCTGCAGTCGACGTAGCTATCTTTGCCGTAGCAAGTCATATGTAGCTACGGTTGTCTACGAAATTATAGAGCCGTATCTTAGAGTTGGACGACAGAGACTACAACCAGGCCAGACATAATAAATACTTATGTTATTATAATCTCATCAAATCTTCTCTTAATCATTTTGATTGTAGTATGACAGGCAGACATAATTCATATCTAGTCGCTAGTCGGGTACGAGGCTTATTTGAACACATAGAAATCAAGACATGAATTTTTTATTTTTTATAGGATACTAGCGACCCGCCCTGGCTTCGCACGGGTGCAGTGAAAAAATGGTTATGGTGGGTTATCCCTAAGAGATAGACATATACCATCGCCGACTTTTTTGTGGATTTTTGTAAGTTGTACAATACTGTAGTACATATTTTCAGCATATTTTGGTCTATCTCGTAGGGTTCAGCCAGCGTTTGCAATATAAGCGCAAAAACACGTGCTTATTTACGACATCACATTAGAAACCTTTAAATTTATCAGTGTTTCTCTACTATATTATGCATTTATTATACATACAAACCTTCCTTAAGAATCACTCTATCTATTAAAAAAAACCGCGTCAAAATCCGTTGCGTAGTTTTAAAGATCTAAGCATACATACGGACATACAGCGAAAGCGACTTTGTTTTATACTATGTATTGATTGATGGCAGCAAACGAGCAAACGGATCACCTGATGATAAGCGATAACCGTTGCCCATGGACATCCGCAACACCAGACGAGTCACAGATGCGTTGCCGGCCTTTTAAAAGGCAATAAGGGGGGAAGGGTTGTTGGGTTTCCGGTACCCTCACACACTCGGCGAAACACAGCGCAAGCGCTATTTTACGCCGGTTTTCTGTGAGGCCGTGGTATCACTCCGGTCGAGCCGGCCCAATTCGTGCCGAAGCATGGCTCTCCCACGGTAATATAGGACTGTATTTAGCTGTAATTAACTTTTGAATATATCATCTTTATTTATTTTATTGATAATTAATAAACAATACTGAAAAACGCAATATATACATAATAATATACATAGTTGGACTTGACAGTATATGACTATTAACAGTAATAATTAATAGGAAAATGTGAAATACTGACAAAAGATAGACCACATACAATCACCAGAGGTCGGAATTAGGTAGAGTTATTTAGAAAGAAAGAAAGAAAGAAAGAAAAATATTTATTGACGACACATATTAAATACTAGCTTTCTGCCCGCGGCTTCGCCCGCGTGGATTTCGGGATTGGGTGTATAGAGGGTTAAGGGTCATAGCTTTTGCCCACGGCTACATATACGCGGAAGTCGGTTTATGGTGCGAAGATTTTATCGCGCTTCCCGTGGGACTATCCGTTTTTCCGAGATAAAAAATGCCGCAAAACTCCTCAAGAATCACTCTATCTATTGATGAAAACCGCATAAAAATCTGTGCAGTAGTTTTTGAGCGAAGCCTTTATTGCGCATCCCGTGGGATCTGTCGATTTTTCCGGGATAAAAAGTAGCCTATGTTACTCGGGGAGAATGTAGCTTTCCAAAGGTGAAAGAATTTTTGAAATCGGTCCAGTAGTTTAAGCGTGAAGAGGTAACAAACAAACAAACAAACAAACAAACAAACAAATAAACAAACAAACAAACAAACACACTTTCGCATTTATAATATTAGTTGGGATTAGTTGGGATATTTTTTTAAAAGAACACATGGTGTTGTGTCGTCAACTAGGCCCCAACCTCAGCACATGTTACAGCGACGTAGACTGCCACCGCAACGCTGATATTCTGGTGGAGCCCAATTGGCGAGCAACAGCGGACAAACAAACAGGAGAATATCCAATAAAAATTTATCAAACGCGACCAAGCGTGCACGCGATCACCAACAGGAATTTTCGGACCGCATGTCGAACACTTTGTATGTAACTAATCTGTGATCGCGGGCGCGTCGGTCAGTCGCTCTGAGTAAAATTGTTCTGTGGTCGGTCTAGCTAAACTACTTATTCTACGGCCGATTTTAAAACATGATTACAAATATTTATAATTTTTCTTACAATGCTATCTTATGTCTAAAATGTAGTTCACAGTGTCAATGGGTATATTACCACATTATACATATGTATATTACAGTGCTTACATTCCATTATGTAAATATACATTGCCTTTAATTTGTTAACATGAACTGAACCCAAATATATGTTACGCGTCTTACAGTAACTTAAAGGAGATAATGCGTTTTCAAACTCTAAGAACCAACCTATTTTTGCTGAAAAAAAATTGTACAATTACAATACCTATAGCCTAAAGCCTGAAAGTGAGTACCTATCTATTTATTATTTGTTTCCGACTTTTGCGAAAAAATCAGGTACTTTTTGTATCCCAACTAATATTATAAATGCGAAAGTGTGTTTGTTTGTTTGTTTGTTTATTTGTTTGTTTGTTTGTTTGTTTGTTACCTCTTCACGCTTAAACTACTGGACCGATTTCAAAAATTCTTTCACCTTTGGAAAGCTACATTCTCCCCGAGTAACATAGGCTACTTTTTATCCCGGAAAAATCGACAGATCCCACGGGATGCGCAATAAAGGCTTCGCTCAAAAACTACTGCACAGATTTTTATGCGGTTTTCATCAATAGATAGAGTCATTCTTGAGGAGTTTTGCGGCATTTTTTATCTCGGAAAAACGGATAGTCCCACGGGAAGCGCGATAAAATCTTCGCACCATAAACCGACTTCCGCGTATATGTAGCCGTGGGCAAAAGCTATGACCCTTAACCCTCTATACACCCAATCCCGAAATCCACGCGGGCGAAGCCGCGGGCAGAAAGCTAGTGGTTTATAAATGTGTTGACTGTTTTTTTTATGTACTTGCATCGAAATATTGATATTAATGTGGACCTTCCTACGTACTCTTGACCTGACTTTCCTTCGACATCTCTATTTGATCGAAGTATGCTCGTCTAAGTCAGTAATTCTGGCTGGAGCGGCGTATGTTGGCCGGGATCTTATGTATAGTTTGTAGATCCCCAGCCTCGCCCTGACCGGGAGGTTTGAGGTGAAGGCCGATCTTAGTAGCGCGCGTACTGATCTAACCATGTTAATGGTTTTCTTGGCGTGGGCTGCCATAGTAATTGAGCGGTCTATGCCCGTGTCAAGTGACCGGTTCAACTTATATACTTTTATATTGCCACCTTTTTATTTGAGTCAGCAACATAGGCGCCCGAACCCCCGTTCAGTACTGTTGAGTCAAATCAAATACCTTTTAACTTTAGAAGTGTTCGATTTAATAAACAAAGAATCCTTTTTATTTAAATAAAATAACAGTAGTGATAACGATTCGTTAAGGGTACCTTTTAAATTTTCACTACAGACACTCAATTTTGTTACTAACATCCACTCCATATCAAAAAAGACCTTCATTACATTAAATCTGTCTTTCAGACGAAGTCAGACAAGAATTTTGTGCGAACTGTTATAATTAAAATTGTTTCAAAATAAAACATCAAAGGGAGAATGTGCCTTTTACTTATTGGCTTCCATGAAGAGGCTTTATACGTAATGTAATATTCATATTATGCGCGTACTGAGCGATGTTTTGTATTAAAATGTAATTTTCCGGATGAGGGCGATCTGAAGCTTGCAATAACGTGTTGATACTCTACGAGGATAAGGCGTGTCCCTTGGTACATACTGATATTGGTTCTCGTGCCTCAGATATGTGTAACGGGAACGCTGTCCAAAGCTGGTGTAATAAAGAAATAGGCCGAAAATCTTAAGATTTTCGGCCTATTTCTTTATTACACCATGACTCAAATCAAAATTTAAAAAAAGCATGTTTTTAAAAAGGTTTTTTTTTTCTTTAATTTTATTTTTAACTTTTTAGTACCTCTACAGGCTTGCTGAGAACAAGCCCTTTCATTTGATACCCATATTGTAGGAACGAATAAAAGAAAATTATCCGCCATTTTTGGTGTTCTGCCGTATAGAATAAGAGTGACGTAACATTATTTTTTTCCAGTTATTCTTGGCAAGCCCTTTTATTTGATACCCATATTGTAGGAGTGCATTAAAAATAATTGGTCCGCCATATTGGATACGCCGCCATGTTGGATTTAGAATGACGTCACACAGTTAATCATGCATTGTCATCCGAACTAAACGTGTATACCAAACTTCAGCTCAATCGGAAACCGGGAAGTGGATCAAATTAAAGTTGCAAGATTTGATTACAGAACGACAGACAACGGGACAGGTGAAACTAAATAAAAGCTTGTAAAAAAAATTACATGTCACGCATTGACAGTGTTCCTGGAAATTATTTATTATGGATTGTCGAAATATATGATATATAATACCAAAAATTGAAAAAAATCGTTATAATTTTCAAGCTAAATTTTATAAAATTTGAATATTGAAATAAGTCTTTTGAACAACTTTTAGTAAAATAACTTATCTATACTAATATTATAAAGAAGTAAAGTTTGTGTGTTTGTAAATTGTAAGGGGTAATCTCGGGATCTACTGAACCGATTTTAAAAATTCTTTCACCAATAGAAAGCCACATTATTGCGGAGTGTCATCATCATCATCATCATCATCATCATCATCATCATCGATTTTAAAAATTCTTTCACCAATAGAAAGCCACATTATTGTTGAGTGTCATCATCATCATCATCATCATCATCATCATCATCAGCGGACGGCGCGCGATGGCTTCGGGTTTAATTCAGTTCGCTTTCGTGCTCGCTTCGGGGATTATTAATGTTATGCCCAACGAAGTGGCGCGGGTCAGCTAGTGAAGTTATAAAAACCGTACGTCAGTTTTCCTACCTACACCCTTTTCACTGGGAGTCGGAAATCCGGAGCTAGCCGGAGGTCCCCCTCTGCTCTAAGGTGACATATGGAGTACTCATAGGTACCACTGGAGACGCCTTTAGAATACATGGCATTTTAAGGTTCCGTAGCCGAATGGCAAAAAACGGAATCCTTATGGATTTGTTTAGTCTGTCCGTCCGTCTGTCTGTCAGGCCGTATGTACAGTCACTTTTTTCCGTAACCATAAGAGCTATACTGTGGAAACATGGTAAATAGATGTATTCGGTGAACCGCATTAAGATTTTAATTTTTTCATCAAACCCATACCTATGTATGGATGGATTTTAAAAAAATGATATTGATGTTTCTAATATATTTTTTTTTCTAAACTGAATAGTTTACGCGAGAAACGCTTCCAAAGTGGAAAAATGTGTGTCCCCTAAACTTCTAAAATAAGGGAATGATAAATATAAAAATAATATATACCATGCAACCTTCCAACGAAAATTGGTTTGAACGAGATCTGATAATTAGTTTTTTTTAATACGTTATAAATCGTAGACCATATTTTACCTTTCATTCAATCAACTCCAATATAATAAAGAATAAAGAAAAACATTTATTTAGATTTATAGTGGTACGGAACCCTACGTGCGCGAGTCCGACTCGCACTTGACTGATTTTTTTAAGTTGGTAGAGACATAATTATTGTTATATACGTCCACCCAGGGTCGCGAGCCTATCCCAACTATGTTTGAATTTCTTCGCAAGTTGCCTCACGATGATTTCCTTCACCGTAAAAGCGTCAGATGTACAGGTTTACACATCGGGCGCGCGGCGACCCAATTATCAACATATGATCCGGCTCGAAGGACCATATATATAGAGCATGTGTAAGAAATAAATTATGTCAAATCATTAAATTATGTCAAAAAACTAAATCCAAACACTTTCATCATTTACGAAATCATAGACCCTTTTACCATTGGACTATTTTCAACATATGCTTTACATGTATTGGTAATAAAGTAGTAACGCTTTCTGAAAGATGGTAAAAAGTTACGCATTTCCCCATGAACGAACCCCATGCAATGTGTTCAGTGCAGGCAAAATAAACAATAACTCGTTACAAAATTACATCAAATTCTATCAGACCTGATATCCGAATCAATTCAAAGACAATGAATACGGCTACTCCTTGACGCGTCTATACCGCATCGTTCAGAAAGTGTCCGCGAAAAAGTGCGAGCGACTCCGAATCCGAGGAGAGTCACGCGACAGATTAATCGAGCGACTCGGAAATCGCACGTCACGAACCACTTTGTACTCGAGATAAAATCGCAGCAAAATATATTGAATGAACCTCGCAACATCAAAGACATAAAGGCAACAACGGACGACTGTATTGTGCTCCGATTTTATGGAGGAAACGAAATTTTGTTGCGAGTAATTCTAACAGCGTTGCTCGTTATTATCTATGCTTATATTGTAAGGCTGGAGAGATTGCGGCGTTCAATTTTCGAACGCACACTTTCGTATCGCATTTCGGACCGCGTTCTGTCACAAATTAAACTACGATTTTTAATTCGAGTCAGTAAAATGACAAGTGCAACTGTCACTGTTACAAAAAAGGGTAACCCACTACAACCCACTACAATAGCGATGTTCGGCAATCAATAAATTTAGACATTTAGTCATGCTTTATTTTATTAGGTATCAAAGCGTTTTTTTATTGTAAATATGTAACACATACCATATTAAATAATATGATTTGTGACACATGACACTGGAAATGTCATTTTACTGACTCGAATTAAAAATCGAAATTTACATCCAATTTTTGCACTATATCTGTGTGAATTATGAGCCACTTATATTTGTGCAGCCAATAAGCATTATCTATTATACGTTAAACAAAGACGCGTTGGTTAAATTCTTGCTAGTTAGAGTTGCTAGACTAGTAGAGACTTGCGTTACGTTGAGTAGTAGGCTTGCTACTTAAAGTAATTCGTGTCTGTCAGTCTCTCACGCTTTCACGTCAAGACTATTGAACCGATTTAACTGTAATTTAGAACACAGATAATCTAGAGATCATAAGAAAGGAAATGAGCTACTTAATATGAAAAAAGGGTTGTAAGTATAGCGAATTAAAGTTATTCAAGAACAATATCTTTTTAACTTGCAGCTTATGTGGTTATTGTGATGTACATATAAGCTATATTATTATTGTTAAGTTTCATTTAAAACCATTCAGTAGTTTTTACGTGAAACAGTTACAAACAGTCATCCATAACTTTCGCATTTGTAATATTAGTAGGTATACGACAATGATTGTAAATAATACAGAAATAAAATTACAACTAGCGGACCCGGCAGACTTCGTCCTGTCAAAAAGATTTGTAATATCGCATAGCCAACCAAATTGCAAAAAAGGTCCAAACGAAAACTATGTATTACATTTTGTCACAATTCAATTTTGGAACGTGGCATTAAATCCTCTAACGATGTATTCTGTGCTCCAACGCACACACGCACACTGTTTTGATAGATATGATTGAATTTCAACTTTATATAGCGTCAATAAAGCGCAAATTGACTCTTTGAAGTTACACCTACATTGATTAGACAACAGTGAGTGTTTGCAATAAGAACTTTATACAATAACAAAGCTCAAATTGACTGTACGTTTTAGTTAAAAACCTTTGTATGAAAAAAAAGGCGTTGTTGAGTTATGCGCTTACCAACACATTTTCCGATTCATTTATTTATAAGATAAGATAAGATGAGCATAAATAAAATCTCACATATTACAGAGAGATAGATTGTTTATTTGGTATTATTATAAAGATATATAATTTTACACGCTGAACAATAACTTTTCTTTTGTACCCTCTTACTTAATCAACAGTTTTTTATGACTGTCAGTTCGAAATGTAAATAAAACCTTGATAAGCTACCACCATGGTTAATGATCCAGTAAGAACACCGAACTTTTCTTAAATTACCCGCATATTTTTGACAAATAGTGTGTGAAAGAGGTTGGTTAACAACGCACAGATTTCAAAAGCGTGTTTGACAAAAAGATGTCTTTACATTTCACCTCGTGCCCCTAGTTTAATCAAGCAAAGCGAATAGGGAAATTTAAGCGCGCCGAAGACGTAAACAAATAAAAAAAGCGGGTAGTCGATAAAATTGGTTACGTTTTGAATTCGCGGACATTATGACTCAAAGGTGGCGCCGGCGATCGCGTGGCGTTCCATAGAATTCCTGTCACGGTCTCCAGTTTTTGTTCGCGATAGGAACAAAAGAAAATACTCGAAAACCTTTCAACACCTGTAATAAAAAATTGATACAAATTTGGCACGGGCGAGCGTATGCGCTGTCGATTTGGGAATGTTGCCGCTGGCTTGAGTCGATGGACCGGGGCCGAAGGATCGGGCGATGCAGCTCCCTTGTGATTGGTGGAAGGCATATGACGTGATGAACGTGGCCTCCCATTGGTCGGAGCGCGGCGCAGACAAGAACCAAATAGAACAGATTGTGACAAAGTGTATGGAATATCTACGTGTAGCATTTCGTGTATATATAGCAGCGGTCGGGAAACATTTTTAATCATTACCCCAAAATATTTAGAAAGAAAGAAGAAAATATTTTTATTGAGACAACAAAACAAACAAACTGAACGGGTACCAAATGCATTAAACTTGCCTCAAATGGTCCCAGCTCAGCATGTTGCTAACCTTGCCTCCATGGCGAAGAGCAAAAAAAAAAAAAACAAAATAGCCTCAGAATCTATCATATTATAGCCCACCATGATGATTTTGTGAGTAAACAATAACTAAAAATTTAAATTTAAACATCATTTATCCAATTAACCAGTGTAATTACCTAGTAGGTAATACATAACGGTAATAATAATAATATAAATAATATATATACGTCGACGTTTTATTTTAGCTGTAGTTAATAGCACTTAATTTGATTGCCATTGTACCGAAAGTGAGTGAACCGAGACGTCACATGATTGAAAAGTCAAGAAAGTTGAGTTTAGTCAAATGAGCGACTGAACGCGTGCGGAATCGTGTTGGCAAGTTGCACGAGCGTTGGCATGACTTCTTTTGTGACTAGCGACGAATGAGGTCACCCTCATGTTAGCCTGAGATCGACGCCATATATCCGGTATCAAGAGAGGAAAGCATCAACCACTTACAGCCGTCGTCATAATGAACAAAAATAACCATATAGACAATTATATTACTTATATTATTAACCCTACGAGCTCTATATAAATTGTTGAGCTATGAATGCCTAACTGTATATACATACTATATACATGTATAAAATATTTATTAATTTAATCGACCGTCGAGTGGTGTCACCATCTCTGAAGTTCCGGATTCGAGTTCCGGTGAGGGCAGATGTTTGTGTGACGTATGCGAGCATATTTGTAGCTTGTTAATATATATTTTTTACTTGTACATATATAAAACTATTTATATATGTACATATGGCTATACGTTACCATAGACTAGACTCCCATAATACAAATTTTGCAGAGCTGGATAGGCTCAGGGTGTCAGGGTGTACAAAAAAAAGGTGGACACCAAAATATACAAGAGACAAATCCGAAAAGTTATTGCATTTAACATGTTTTTTTTAATTAATTAATGTATTAATGTACAATTAACAATCCAACACATAGATAGGATAATATCAATAAAGAGGTACATAGGTTCTGCTTATTTCTAAAGAAATTTCTACCAAAAGACGTGCAATAGAAGACAATATACAATATAGTACAACAAAAACTACATCAGCGCAATGGTCGAGTGATCGGCTACTGTGCCGCGGGTGGCGGGTTCGATCCCGCACGGGACAAATATTTTCATGTGAGATTCTATATTTGTAACTAAATCCATGACGCTGGATTAAATTGTTAGATAAAATGGTTTGTTTTTCAAATAAATTGCGATATTTTATGCTGTACTACAAAGCGTGTTTATTCAGAAACCTGTATGCAAAGTTACAAGTGAGTAAGTAATCATCCTCTTGCCCATTTCCCATTATCTGGGGTCGGCGCAGTAGATCTTTTCCTTCCATTCCTCTCTATCAGCCGTCATTTCCATGCTTACTCCTTTCATTCTTATATCATTCTTCACACAATCGATCCATCTTTTATTCGGCCTTCCTCTGCCCGTGTATCCCTCCACTTTCATATTCAACATTCGCTTTGTGACATGACTTTCATCCCTCCGCATCACATGTCCAAACCATGCTAATCTACTTCCTCTCACTTTTTCTACCACTGGCGCTACTTTCAGGTTTCCTCTTATGTACTCATTCCTTATGTTATCCATCCTTGTCACACCACACATCCATCGTAACATTCTCATTTCATTTGTATGCAATCTATTTTCATCCTTCTTCTTGACGGCCCAGCATTCACTTCCATACATAACGACAGGTCGGATGATCGATTTGTAAATTTTCCCCTTCAGCCTTATTGGCATTTGGGATCGCACGTTACAAGTGAGTAAGTGAAAAACACGAATGAGCAAAATTTTGAAATTGAATTCGAAGTCCGTCGACATTGACATATTCTTCCTATCCAAATCTGATACACGTTCGCGGCGTTCTATTACATTCAGATGTCGCGACAATATAATTATGATACAGGAATTCGAATAGTACATACATACATACATACACTCACGCCTTTTTCCCACGGGGGTAGGCAGAGATTACGTCTTTCCACTTGCTACGGTCTTTACATATCTCTTTCGCTTCATCTACTTTCATAACATTCCTCATACATGCTCGACGATTGCGGGTACTTCTGACCTGGCCTTTTTTGAGGACAATTTCGATTTGTTCGAAATATGTTCGTCTAGGTCTTCCTCGTCCCGTGTCTCCACTCACTCCAGCTTCATAAATCATTTTGGTCAGTCTACTTTCATTCATCCGTTCCACATGCCCAAACTATTCGAATAGTGCTCTGTAATACGGCACTTAAGTGTGCCGTGGTTTATATTCTTGGATGCTATATGGTAGAGAATTCCATAACCTCACAACCCGAACAGTAAAGAATTGGAACAGAACTGAGAAGAATTTCAAGGAGAGTTTTGACCAGTGACATGGAAACGATCATGATGGTGACGAAGGTGAACCCCTTACATAAATAGGAAGAACAAGATGGGTTATGCGGAATACTTTCGAGTAAATAAGAGACAAAACTATGTCAAAATAAATAGGCATCTGTAAATTTTAGATTACGGCGAAAAAATCGACAACTCGACGGCGAAACTTTTATATATACGACACAGACTCTGCATTAATATATGTGTGCGCTTTTGACAAAGTCCAGCCCGCTTATTCGCAACTGTCGGATTACGAATTCGACTCGCAAAGTCGCATTCCCGTTTCGCTTTAATACGATGTGAAAGAAAGTGACAGGCATAGAGATTCTGTGATACGAGTGTTTTTTGACAGTTTCGAATACGGGGACAGGGCGTTGTCAGTCGCCTAGCAACATTTTATCCTCGTCGCACATTATGCTAATTATCTGCCGTTGTTTATCGTGTGCCGGCCTCTTGGAGAAAATATGTGACCAAAGCTACCGAACGGAAAATATATACACGGCGAAATTGCCTCAGAATTGTCTACACATAATTATTTTTAAAATTGGCAAGATCCTGCGCTGGAAGTTTTACGCACTTCATGAAACTGTCAAGTAGTCAGTTGCCATTCTTAAGTTTTCAGTCTGTTTTGTGTTCAAGACAAATTTTGATATAATGCAAATGTCAAGAGTGCGGTCCAAAATCTGCTATACGCATTCGCATTCAATCGTTTAATAATATATGAAAACGGTTAGATTTAATAATTTACATAGCATACATATCTTTATTATATAAAAACTGCGGTGTATGTTATCTCTTTTATTCAATATACCCATCCAATTTCCCATTAGTATTTGTTCCATAAGTGTAGCAAAAAAAACCAATAGCTATTGTCATACATTTAGTCCGTTTTTAATTCCTAATTAAATTTGACACAGTGCAAATGACAAGGCGATTGACAAAGCGCCGATTTGCTATCGGCGTTCGCATATTTGAAAACTGATTGACCTATTCATTTCTTTTATATAATTATAAATTTTTTACAGTGCTCTTTAATTATATTATATTTTTATTGCTGGGTGCGTATTTTTTTTATTTTTCAATATACGGATTCAATTTCTCATATATCGAATATCGATTTGTCGAAATTAATATATTTGCCTTGGTTCTCAAATAGTATGTCTGAATAGTAACATACAAACACAGATACACTTTCACACACATAATTGCGCCCACATCCTTATATTATTCCTAGTACCTGGGTTCTTTTCTGCATGATTAGTTTTTTTAGTTAATCTTTGCTGTTGGCTGTATATGCTTTTAATTGAATATTATAATCTAATGTTTGCTTAAAGGACATTGTTCAATTTTGGCCTAAGAACCGATGTTAATATAAATTATACTATAATTTTCATTTATTTTTATATTATTTGAAACATATTTTAGTATTCCACGGACACTTCAAATAAATATATTCCAAATAAAAAGTTGAGTCACAATTATTGATGCCGTATATAATGTTTTCCGTCAGCCAGTGCTGCCAGTTTCGGAAGTTTTCGCGATTTCGGTAAATATGGATCGAATTGAGAACCTCCTCCTTTTTGAAGTCCGTTATTAAAATTAGTTGATAACACTTTATTCATTTAAATACCTAAATTGACTAGCTAAAAAAAAACTAGTATTATATATTTTTTAAGCGAAATCGCGAATTTCTAGCTTGGCATTCGAGTATTATAGGTCCGTGTGTCCGTTTCATTCAATTTTTGATTGCTTTGCGACTATCGTTTCTTTTGTGGTTTTCTATTCATTCGTTTCGTTTCATGGTTTTATTCTAACAACTTTGGCTTGATTACGGATTCCGATTACATTGCGTACTCGGTAGACTCGGCTGTGTGTAAAGGACTGGATTTTGTAAAATGATAATTGTCAAAGAATTATCTTAAACTTGACTAGGCACTATCTCTTTTCCTAGTATTTATTTATTTATTTATACTTCTTGTACAATTAAAAAAGTGTACAAAGGCGGACTTAATGCCCGAGGCATTTTCTGCCAGTCAACCTTCGGGTGATGCAGAGATACAATGTGGTAGATGTAGTATCTATTAGAGTAGTCCTTTCCTAGTTCTAGAAGAGAACATATATAGCTGTACATAGTATTGTTAATATTACTTTGATATTACTACTCTGATGTTTCACGCAAGGTTGGTTATTTTTTATTTATAACCTCAAAATATGAACTTTTTTCGTAATTATTTTAGTTTCCTGAAGTGTCCGTTCGTGAAAACTTATTTTATAGTACCACATATATTTTTAAGAGTTTATATAGGTCACTTTCGATTCGAACGGTTCTTAGGCAGAACATGTATGGAGCCGGAACAATGTCCTTTGCTAAATGCATAAATAAATTAAATTATATTGTCGTAATGCATTAATAAGAAAAAAAAACAACGTCAAACTGTTCCTATCTATTAGGCATTTATTAAAGCTGATTATAAAGTTGAAAGCTTTTAACAGTAATATCAATAAAACAGTCCGACCGAAATGAGGTCGGCCAACATTTAACCAGCGAACAATTTGTAATGTCAATAGTAGAAATAGTCTCGATTAAATGAAATTGGTCAATATTTAAACAAACAACGGCCGATTCTCTTTGTCGAAATATCATCGAACGCCGCTCTAATGGGGACGCCATAATTTCTTAAGTTTGTGTACTCTACAATCATCGGCGCAACTCGGCTTCCAAATTGTATTTACTTTGCGGCAGATTGACACTTAGACGAGTGTCTAATCTAATATATTTTATCTAATCTAAGTTTAAATAAACTACCCTCGGAGTGATCGCGGCGCCATCCCACTAAAAAGTACACGTTGGACCACCGTGTATAGCAGTACTTGGCGCCGACGTGGGCCAGCCAATCGGATAGAGTCGGCTTTCCATTCACACATCAAAGAATTTTGGCGCGTTCCGCAAATCGCGTTCACACGTTGGCGTTTCATTCAGTTAGTTGTTGTACGTCAGCCGAGACGGTCGTGTCGTACGTTGCATGTATTGTAACGTACTAGCGTGGACAAGCCATGAGATTTTACAATTTATAGTGATGCACCTATAATAATTAAAGCATAACGTTGCGTACAGAAACAAAACAGTTTTTTATTTATTTCAGACACAAAACTGAATACAATCGATTATTGACACATATTTCTCATACAATACAGCAGACCAGATTATATTCCAAAGGTATGTGCCTACAACACAAGGTCGATTCTGTACTTGAAATATGTTTCCAAAATAACTATCAGGGAGTGATTAGGGATCGACACTGATGCCAAAAATGCAATCAGTAAATTTTTAACGTGCTAGATCGTTATCTATCTCTTGCTTGTATATAACATCGTAGCTTATAACCACTTTATGCTTAAGGGGGTTATCAATTTACCAATTATCATTATCACCTAGATGTGTTTAATTTAGAATTATTTATTTAATAGCATAATCCGAAACTTGGGGTAGAAAGATTAGCAATTTAAAATTTCATTCAGACCCGTTCAGCCGGTATGATTTATATACATCTTATATATAAAAATGAATCGCAAAATGTGTTGGTAAGCTCATAACTCAACAACGCCTGGACCAATTTGGCCAATTCTTTTTTGTTAATGTTCGTTGAAGTTCAAGGAGGGTTTTTACAATGACGAAAATTCGAATAATTATCGGAAATACCCTAAAAACAGCCCTTTTATTTTCCCATGCAAACGTTTTCTAACTAAAACGTACAGTCGAATTGAGCTTTATTGTTATTGTATAAAGTTCATATTGCAAGCACTCACTGTTGTCTAAGCAATGAAGGTGTGTTCCTAACATCAAAGAGTCAATTTGCGCTTTATTAACGCTACATATAGTTGAAATTCAATCATATCTATCAAAACAGTGTGCGTGTGTGCGTTGGAGCACAGAATACATCGTTGGAGGATTTAATGTCACGTTCCAAAATTGAATAGCCACAAAATGTAATAGGTCATTTAGACTTTTTTTGCGATTTGGTTGGCTATGCGACATTATCTATAAAATAATTAGGAACAAAAAACTGCCACTGTACAAATCTTTTTGACGGGTACGAAGTCTGTCGGGTCCGCTAGTTACAGATAAAAATGATGTCAGGATGTCAATACAATGATATCTCAAAATCTCATCACGAGACAATAGATATATTTGGACAGTCTCATAAAATCAATGAGAGCGCGATAAACGTTTTAACTCCTCTTAAGGAAGGCCCACGCCTTCCTCCGCGTGGATTCGTAATTTTAGGTAGCATTTTTAATGACTGAGAGTTTTATATACGTAAGAGTAGACAAATATAATCAAAAACAATCCAACTGTTAAGCTATCGGGAGTTACACGTGCTATTGTGAATCAACCATAAAAGATAGACATATGCTGTCGTGGAATATTTTTTATACAATTTTAAGGAGAACATTTCCGTCATACATAATTTCTGTGTACAAGGTACTAGTAAGGAAGGTCATTTATATATATTAGAAACAGTAGAGGACCCAATATTGATCCCTGGGGAACCCCCATAGTTATAGGCGAGCTAACAGATTCTGATCTATTAATAACGATAATGTAGGTAGCCAGCCTTCTCTATATAATTACTTCCTTTGTGACGATCGATAGGAGCGGTCCGGACATTGTACGATTTTTACGTCGCCGTCGCGTCGTTATTGGCGATTCTTATTCAAATACGGGCCAGACGGGCGTAGGGATGAGCCATAAAAATAATACCGTTCTCTCGTGAAACTCGTGATACAGGTTGCGTAAATGTATCACGTCGAATATCAGTGCCATATTAACAGTTCCATTTTCTACCTTATGTATGAACAAAAACCTGTTGTGTTTACAATTTGACAGAATGCTATTGATCTCGTCTTGTATGAGGAGTGAGCGATTGAGTCAATCGAATGAATATTGAAATAGAAGTAAAAATGGCGTAAAAGTCATAACAGATTTAAAACGATGGTGGTGGTTAAAGATACCTTGTTTATATAATAATAATAAAACAAGTTCTATAGAGAACTTCTTCATTGCTAGAGAAAATTCAACCGAACTGTAAAGACTAAGTTGATTATTAAGGGCGCGATTTCTTCACATCACTTGTGTTGGGGTTAAATTTAGTGCCAATCCTGTGGAAAATAATATATTCTGATATATTGTCAAGCTATAATAATCATGTTATTCTTTACTTTTTGACCGTTATTAAAACACGAAGGTTACTAGATAACATTGAGGGAAATGGCAAATTTCTTTATTTCTTCGTCTGGACACAGCCACGCAATGCCTTCTTTAATTCTAAATGTAATAATAGATACCGGAGACTTCGCCAATTATACCCCTATCGCAGTTTTGAGGAACTGGAAACTTATGAGAATCAGTCTGATTAACATTTCTTCAGAGTTCTGGTGATATTTTTTCGCATATCTTTTATCGTTAGTCGGGTACTCAATCGGGCAATTGAAATTATCTTGCATTTAAATTGTGCCAAAACATCGTAGTGATATATCCTCATATTCGACGGATTTAAATCATCTTTATTCTGTGTAAAATGATGGAATCATTATGATCCCTGAATCACTAAAGTCGTAACAGATTTATTTATTTATACTAGCTACGCACTGCTCGATTGAGGTCAACGAAAAGTTACAGTATCACTCAATATTATGTATTCTGTGCGCGTTTTCGGAGCGGCGGGACACTTCATTGTTAATGCGTTGTGTAAAAGTACAAATTAATAAATGTTTTAACAAAATGTAGTATTTGTTTTTTTTAAATATAGGATAGGGCAGCAAACGAGCAAACGGATCACTTGATGGTAAGCGATAACCGCTGCCCATGGACACCCGCAACACCAGAGGAGTCACAGATACGTTGACGGCCTTTTAAAAGGAATAAGGGGGAAGGGGGGGTTGGGCCTCCGGTACCCTCACTCACTCGGCGAAACACATCGCAAGCGCTATTTTACGCCCGTTTTCTGTGAGGCCGTGGTATCACTCCGGTCGAGCCGGCCCAATCCGTGCCGAAGCATGGCTCTCCCACGGTAAGCCAGTTTTTAAGTCATTGTTACTAACATATATGGACTGACTACGAAATAAAAATATTATTATTGTCGCTTATATAGTTATATCACACGTCTTTAAAAGACACGGTCCTTTATAAGGCGTGCGCGGGGATACAGATCCAACGCGTAGAGGGCATTTAAGCGAAATTTAATGAAAGTGTGCGTGGAGTGTACCAACTGGATGTAATTTCTACCCGCGCCACGAAGAATGCAGCCAAAGAACAGGCCAAAACGTTTGTGGACTATATTGCATTTCGATATTGGTAGTAATGAGAACCGCGCTATGGAAGAGGTTCCGTTGACCTGCCTTCTCAAAGCCTCCTAATTGGATTGAAATATGGCAGGTGGTGACTCGCCGCTCACTAAATGGGCCCCCCAAAAAAACAGACCAATATTGGTGCGAAGAGAGCAACATTGGTGTGAACGGCTAAGGGTGTAGAGAGGTATGTCTGCGACAGCGATCGAGACGCCGTCGGCGTTATTACATTATTATTATTCTATGGTCTTTTGCAGAGTTTGGAATGACAGCATTCGAATCAAGCTTGGGTAGTCAATGTGATCGAATCATTCTCGATGCGTGCACTCAAGCAATATATCAATAAACGGCGCAGAATATTATTACATGTTCCAATCCGATGTTTCCAATACCTGTTCCGAAATATCTATTTGCGGTACCAGTTATCGTTTTAGCGTTCCAAAACGCACGCACCTCGCTCTAGACTGGAGTAATCCGCACGACACACTGGACTATCTTCGGGCGGGTTTTTTCCTTATTTATCGTTGTCTTGCCCCAGGCCGGTCCATTTCTCTCTGTCACGCTTATCCTGAGATCTGAC
The DNA here is from genome assembly GCA_036419045.1 of Scirpophaga incertulas. Taxonomy (NCBI): domain Eukaryota; kingdom Metazoa; phylum Arthropoda; class Insecta; order Lepidoptera; family Crambidae; genus Scirpophaga; species Scirpophaga incertulas. The sequence continues at coordinate 40,876,272 of CM071627.1, forward strand.
GGCGGGCTGACGCTTCTTAGCGCCTGTTCCGCGCTTGGTAATGCTGGTGAGCGTCTTTATACGCTGCGACTTTAGAAGCGACGCAAACACGTTCTGATTACGATACGTACGTGTTACCATTGATATCGATAACGATGCAAGCACTTGCTTGTTACAGCATTGCGAAGTGTAAATTATTTTCATTTACTGGTTCATGTTGCTAGCTGCAAATGGATATTACAGCGCCATCTATTTATTTTATATATTTTAACACACAAAACAATAAAATCGATTATAGATACATTTTTATATAATATAGCAGACCATATTATATTCCCAGGTATGTGTGTACAACATAACTAGATCAGTACGCATATGGGCAAGATAAACCTTTAATTTAATAATGAGAGAACATAAACATTCAATATATTAGTCACGTATTAAATAATATGTTCATCACGCTCGTATCTATTGTCTCGTGATGAGTCTTTGAGACATCATTGTATTGACGACACATCCTGAATCTTGACTTAGTTTGGTTCAGAAACCGTTGACCTTGAAGGTGAACGGTTCCTGATCAAAATAAAAATTCAAAATAATCTTTATTCAATACACGCCGGATGTCAAGTGAAAAAGTATTTATTATCTTTATTGAAATAATCTTTATTCATTATGGACCTATATGAGTACGTATTGACGTCAAACAAATATAAAATTTAAGGACACTAAAACTTTAGAGCGGCTAAATACAAGCTAAAAAAAATTTACTCTACACTTGTCTGATCCTAGTATCTGACCGCGACTTTTAAGACGGACATGCATGTGGTGTGGATACCACCACTCTTAGTGGTGAATGAATAGTTAGAAACCGCAGTTTTAGAAACTGAGTGTTGGAAGATCTTGCGGATGAGTAGTTGCTTTAGCCTAATATTTATTTTTACTCTTTCTCGAATAAAATAACTGTTTTATAAGACACAACGCAAGTTAAAGGATTTGTTGTCGTCTCTTGTCGAATCTGGCAAGGGAATACAACTCTATGTGTTGTGTCTAGTATTCTCCTAATCAATAATATTGCAAGTCTGGGGTTAATAGTGTTGGTTGTGCAATCATTAAGCCTTATTGTTACATTTCTTATAATTACCTCATTGTACAATTGTTTATTTGAACTCAATAAAATAACATAAAAAATAAAATAATAGTCTGTGCAAACCTGCTAACCTGCATGTAACTCTTACGGCGTTTTGATCGCGAGACAATCACAAGACCATTCTGAACAAGTTGTTTGTATATCGATAGAAATTCATCACTGGTCACGTGGGTATCGATGCAAGCACGTGTTTGATAATCGCGCCGCCATTTTATACGACACGACTTTAAATCGTGTCGTGTAAAAAGCTCCGTCGCTTACTTGAGACTGATATGGTCGCATTAATCAAGCGCGCATGCCTGTTTAGGATTTCTTCGTCTAACGAGCGCAATTATTTCGGTCTCGTGTATGATGTAAGGAAACCATGATGGGCGATCAACGTGAATTTAATTAACACGCAAACACGATATCTGGTAAGTTATCTGTAGATCCCTTGATACGCCCAGCAACAATTAATTTATGTAAAATACTCGTAATATCTAAACAAAACTGTTCTCTTGTTTATTTTACAGTAATTAAACAAAACTGCAAATTATAAAAAAATGTCAGAACAGAGATATTACATATGTTAAAACCTTCATAATTATACGCAGTCATTGTAATGTAAATATACAATTCTACTCCTCATGCTTGAGGTTATACCGTGATAATATGTTGAGGATTTGACCACTGTCTCTTATTTGTTTGTGATATTATCCCATAGATGGCATGAATTGTTCGACATGATGCCCATTAATTGTTCGACCGCGCCTCAAGCAGTGAATTACCATTAATATGCTATTGGCGTAACGCAAAGGATCAATAATATATTGTACTTGCTATGCTAATATTCTAATAGAGATATACAGAAACAGCAAAGCTAATATAAAACTGGAGAAGAAATGTAACCCCTTCCAACTGTATAGAGGAGTACACCGATTCTTTTTAACTGCCTTTTGGAGCGCATCTTTAGAAAACTTAATTGGTTTGGCCTCGGGGTCAATATCAACGGTGAGCTCTTAAGCCATCTACGATTCGCCGATGATATTATTATAATGACAGAGAGCTATAAAGATTTACAATACATGCTGGAATCTCTCGATATTAAAAGTAGAGATTGCGGCCTAGAGATGAAACCCGAAAAAACAAATATGACCAATGGAAAAAAAGAGAACGTTTTTATAAATGGTAAAATAATAAAATATGTCAACCAGTACGTATACCTGGGTCAAAATATCTCATTTAAAGATCATTATTTGGAAGAAGTAGAGCGAAGGATTTAAAAGGCCTGGAGACCTATTTTTGAATTACGAATGCGATTTCGAAGTCACCGCTGACTAAATAGTCAGCGGTGACTTTGAGGTCACGGGTTCCTAAACATCCAATGACGACCTCCATAGTCGAGTGGATAGTACACCGGTTTCAAGGTGTCGCCATCTCTGAGGTCCCGGGTTCGAGTCCCGGTGGGGGCAGATGTTTGTGTGATGAATGCGAGCATTTGTACCTTGTCATGGTTGTTGATATATATTTCAATAAAAATTATTTATATATGTATAATATATGTATGTCTATCCGTTACCCTAGATCCCATAGCACAAGCCTTATTGAGCTTAGTTTGGGCTAGGCTAATTGGTGTAAGTGTAACAAATATTTATTTATATTTATTTATTATATTTATAATTTTTGAAAGTCGATCGCAGAGCTGCCAACATAGATAAAGTACACACATAAATGTAAGAGTTCGGTTCCACGCAGAATGTAGCCGCTGCCGGTTATTGCCGGCTTATGCGGTTATTATATCCTTATATATATATATATATATATATATATATATATATATATATATATATATATATATATATATATATATATATATATATATATGCCATGTGCCCCGTATGGGCCCAGAGAACTCGGGGGGTTTTAATGGGTAGGCCGGTCCTCTTGACCGGAGAGCCCCACACACGGCCGCGTCTTGCCAGTGCGGTGTCATGGTGCAAAAGGTCGCATTTCCCCCCTCAAAAAAAAAAAAGGTCCGATCAGAATACCAGCGCTGCCACAGATCAGTATGTTGCAACTTATGCTGAGGTCGGGTCCTAATTGGCCATTTCTTTTGTACGAGTATTTGTGCATGCGGTCAATAAATGTTTTCTATTCTACTCTATTGTGAGGTTAGGTTTCTAACTCTTCTTTGGATACGTTGTAACAAATAACAATGCAGACACGAATCAACCACTCATGTGGGACCCAACACTTAACGTGCAAAGCGTATCCACCTTGGTAACCACACGTAGACCTCAAAACGTTCGTCCGGATTCCATTAGCGCTATGATTTAATTAACCGACCAACTCCGCCACTCGAGCGCCCTCAGAATCTGTTGTTTAAATAATTACCCGACGTCAGTTTGGGGCGAGTTTAATTTTCTCAGGTCGAAAGAAAAACGACCCGTAATCTGTTTTGAAATAATTTCATTTTTGTTTCTCGAGTGGGTGCTTTGGAGGAATTAAAACTCGCGGACGATGTTGAGAAAATTGACTGCCTATTTTTAACATTACTTTGAATATGTGGACGAAAATATAGGAAAATAAAAAACTCGTTGATGTCTCAATCAAATTAGGACTCTGCACTGTTTATATTCGACTGAATGTGGACGAAAATATAGGGAGATAAAAAAGTCGAAGATATCTCAATCAAATTAGGACTCAGCATTGTTTATGTTCGACTGAATGTGGACGAAAATATAGGGATATCAAAAAGTCGTAGATGTCTCAATCAAATTGGGAATTAATGCATTAGGCATTTTCTACCATTACGGATCTGCGCGCGCCAGCGGGCCGTCGGTGCCATACTCCCGCACCTCGAAGCTTGGCTCCACGGGAAGGAGGAGGTCACCTACCGACTGACTCAGATACTCACCGGGCACGGCTGCTTCTGTGAGTATCTGTGTCGAATAGGATGGGAAGGATCGACACATTGCCACCACTGCGCATCCGACCTCTGGCGGAGTGCCCCGCGTGGGCCTCCGAGCGCCGAGTCTTGGTCGCAAATATCGGGCGAGATCTGTCTCCGCCGGCATTGATTGCGGCAATGCTGGCGGACGAGGGAGGTTGGAGGGCTGTGACCTCATTCTGTGAAGCAATGATGCTCCAGAAGAAGGCCGCCGAGCGGGGTCGGGAGATGGCCGATCCCGCTCGAAGGGGGCGGCGCCGGGCTCGGTAGCACAGCTGCGGCGCTGCCGCGAGTCGCCGGCGGGCGCGAGGAAATCGCGCCCGCGGGTACGGCGACCCGGGAGGGACCATGCCCCTTCCGTGGCCGGGGGGCGTCGTCGGTGGTGGAGATCCCCTGTATCGGCGGGGGAGCGGAGGCTGGGGGTTCCCGAAAGTAGCTTGGTGTTCCCGAGGGCTCCCTACATGCCTGAGGAAGGCCATCCCTGAAGTTTTTAGTGGGTAGGCCTCCCCCTTCTGGGGAGGAGAGCCCCATATAACCGCCGGCTCGCCACAGCCGGGGTATGCAACTTAATGCATTTTCCTCAGGGGGAACAAAAAAAAAAGGCATTTTCTACCAATCAATCGTCAGGTTATGCAGAGATATGAAGAGGTAGATGTACAAAAGATATTTTAAAAAGGGGTTTATACATAGTACACAGAAGATACTTATATATACAATTTATAAAAAATCCTAATACACAAATAAAACATATATATACACTACCACATAATAGCCTAATATCACATTTTATAACTACTAGCGCCCCGCCCCGGCTTCGCACAGGTGCAATGCTGATACTAAATACACTACAGAAAAACTGTGACCGTTGTATATAATCGGACGCAATGTACGCGGAAAAATGCAATTATTTACGATATCACATTAGAAACCTCAAAAATAACAGTATATCACCACTATTTAATGAATATTATTATACATATAACCCTTCCTTAAGAATCACTCTATCTATTAAAAAAACTGAATCAATATCCGTCGCGTAGTTTTAAAGATCTAAGCATACATCGGGACAAACAGACGGCGGACAGCGACTTTATTTTATACTATGTAGTGAAGACTTCCCTCAAAGAAAAGTATGCACATTTTATTTTTAAGGATAAGCCTGCTTGGGGTGTTTCTCACATCTTGAGGGAGTGCATCCCTAAATTCGTATCAGAATGGTTCGTACATTTAAGGAGAGCATTGGAGGCAGTACGAAGGATCTTATTGTAGGATGTAAAGGATATTTGTGGTGCAATTTTTTATGCAATAAAGAAGTATATTTTGTAAAATATAAATGTGTTTTCACAAGACAATTAACCACGTACAAGAAGAAAAGTGAGAGAGAGAAAAACTATTATGAGTGGGACAATGAATCAACCCGGGCTGCGTTCACAGTACAAGAGTTGGATTGCGTTCATAAACACTAACAGGATGTACATAGAAATTGTAACGGGAATTGAGGTAATTAGGAGTGTTAGGGTTATTAAGAATATAGTACGGAGTCAATAAAGCTCTTGTATCTCTGCGCTGTCGTATAGTAATCACTTTAAACGCTGACTCATTTAGAGATACATTTATATGTATAAAGAGAACAAATCAAATAAGAAGCGAGGAAAATATATTTAATTCGTTAATATAAGTTACATTTCGAACTTAACCAGATAAAAAATCAACAGTTGAAACGATAAGCTCTCCACAAAACCATAAAGTATAGTCAAAAAACCAGAAAGAAGTCCCATGCGGGTGCATTAACAATTATCATTTATCTGTGCTGTATATGCATAAAGAGAACAAAACAAACAAGAAGCGAGGAATAAAATATATAATTCGTTAATATAAGTTACATTTCGAACTTAACCAGATAAAAAATCAACAGTTGAAACGATAAGCTCTCCACAAAACCATAAAGTATAGACAAAAAACCAGAAACAAGTCCCATGCGGGTGCATTAACAATTATCATTTATCTGTGCTTTATATGCATAAAGAGAACAAAACAAACAAGAAGCGAGGAAAAAAATATATAATTCGGTAATATAAGTTACATTTCGAACTTAACCAGATAAAAAATCAACAGTTGAAACGATAAGCTCTCCACAAAACCATAAAGTATAGACAAAAAACCAGAAAGAAGTCCCATGCGGGTGCATTAACAATTATCATTTATCTGTGCCGTAAACTGAGCCTCGGTACCGCTCACAGCACATGATATCTATCGATACAACCTAGCAAATATTTCCTGTCGTATTCCAACAGATCCTTTGAAGGTATTTCTCAGCAAGAGCCGACCAATAGTGTGTTCCAGCGCGCCTGGTGAATATGCGCCATTTGTTTGTTTGTCTCCAAATCTTGTTAGCTAACTTGCTTCGTCCGTGAGCGCACCCGATTTGAACTTTCAACTCGTTTGTGTTCTGTTGTTCTATTCACATGTTTAATATACACATTTATCCGACACTGCTACGATGAAACACAACATCGTCAGGTAACCTAGACACACCTTTTTTTTCGAGGTGTAATGCTTTTGCACACCATACCTGATGGGGGCTAGTCATCAGAACTTCAGGACCGCCAACAGGCACCAATTAAACTACTCCGACGTCCACCTTGTTCTTAGTAAGGAACATCTAGGGCATAGGTTCCCAAACTTTTTTGTGTCGTAAACCCTTGCCATGTTTTTCGGTTTTGGGTAGACCCCCTACTTACCAGAGGGCCTACTTTGTTTCGTTTTTACGAAGTTTCGTTTAATTTTCGTTTCGTCATATTTCACAAACGACTCAAATCTAATGTATTTTATCGAACGCATACTCTAATTTTATTACGAATTTAAAGTATGCGTTCGATAAAATACATTAGATTTGAGTCGTTTGTGAAATATAACGAAACGAAAATTAAACGAAACTTCGTAAAAACGAAACAAAGTAGGCCCTCTGATATTGAATGCCTACATGCTTACAAAATTTTATAAACATTTATAATAATTCTTTTACTTCATAGCTACTTTTATAAATAATTTTATGGCTTTGTATTAGAAGATATTATAATGTAAGACCAGTGTGGGAATCACTGATCGAGGCACTGGGGTACCTCTATTTCTCCGGTTCGCTTTAGTATGACCCTATCAGCTACGGCCGGGTCTAAACGCCCGTGGGGGATTATTGTCAATATAACAAAAACCCCAGGGGAGGATGCATTTGCTACATATTAGGACCTTAGCGCGCAGCCCACACCTTAGGCTGGTCATGAAAGGGAGGGTATGTAGGCCTGTCTTCTACGACTTACCCGTCCGCGGTCGGAGGGGAGCAGTGTGGGGAATCGTTTCTCGCTCTCTCCGTTGCCAACCAAATCAAAGGTATATTATGAAGTTGAAAACTTTAGACCTATTTCGTCATCTAATTAATAAAAAAGGCGTACATGCCTCACGATTATAATTTGACAAAATGCGGTCATCACATTTCCCATATTAGCCACTGAGAGAATTATATCGAGAATATCCCCCGAATAGTCCCGAGTAGTCAGGATTGCAATTCAAAATAAGAACATGAATAGCCCGCCAGTCAGAGTTCCCAAGATTGAAATTCAAAATGAGAACACGAGTGGAATTTAAATTTCTTCGGCTCCCTCGCGATTCATGCCGCCGCCGTCGGTCGGTAGCGAATTATAAATCCATCTGCGTCCGCCATTACAAAGTTTCCGAGATAAACACGTTGCGAACTCACTTTCATTCGAGATTTGTTTTGTCGGCAGCGGGTCTGATGAAGGCTCGTGCTTCGGACGATAATGTAGGCAAATTGAGACATCGAAGTCTTCGCTTTACTTGGTGGATAGGTTGTTTTTGTTATCCGCATCTGGATCAGCTCACTTTATGATAATTATTAAGAACAATTCTTCATTCGTCTACAACTTCTTTTCCAACTGAATTTTCAATTTGAAATTTTCTGTTGCAATAATCATCACGCGACAACCCCCTCCCCCTCACCCCATTTTTCCGACTCATAGACCAACGGCGAGATTATAGCGAAACAATATTTCAGCACGCCTCAAATATTTTCGGCTTTTAAATTAGTTTCTATCTTCCTGTTTACGAGCCCGGCCAGCCAGAGGACATAATATATATAAATAGACTCCGTCGTTTATTTCCTGCCAGCGCACTTCGTTTCCCCGCCAGCGTTATTCCCTCGGGAACCAGCAACCTTCCATAGGTACCTTACAATTTGTTTGTCTTTCCCTCGGATGTTCTCTTCGTTAATTATATCTATTTGCTAGTCAAGTCACGAGGCCGACATGGAAATAAGCTACAGTGACTCTGAGACAATAGCGTCAATTAGGTGCAACTGGCTTTTAGTTCCAGAGACATAATACGTGCCAACCTGAAGCAAACAGCGCCAGGAGCCTATCTGTTTTAGGAAAACGGACACTGGCGTGTGCCGACCTTAGATCGCGATTTGAATGCAAATTACTTTGACTACCACAGAGCGTCATGTGTGCTAACCTGAAGCAAACAGGGCCAAGTATATATCTGTTTTAACTGTGCCAACTTGAGATCGCCAATTAGGTGCTTTTGATTCCAGGAACGTTCGTGTTTGCCAACTTGAGGTAACAACGTGAATATGGCATATATTATACTTCAAGGGAGAAGCGTGGAACCGGCGCATATCAAGACACTAAAACGCTTTCCAAAGAATAGTCCAGGGCACTTGTACAGAAGGTCAGTGATCAAAATAAATACGATCAAGAAGGTGCTCTCGAAGTTGTTTGTGATCTGACGTGTTTTCTTGTGCTCCGGGATTTAAAATAAAACAACAGTTAAAAAAGTCGTTAATCAGCAATATTCTTACAGCAGTATTTTCTATAAACAATTATCTTTGTTTTGATTTGTAATTCGGTAGTGTTTATGTGGTGAATAATAAGTAATTGAGGAGTTAAGTGTATAAAGTGACGGTGAACAGTGACAGTTTTTTAAAAATATATGAATCTATCGTACAATTTTACCTTCACATTCTAAATTGCTTTACTGGTTACCAATAACTATCAATGTTTCCTCTAATCGATTCTGAGTGAGCGGTGTTGTGCCACGAACTACCGCTAGTAGGCTGTGAACTCGAGGTTCGATCCCGTCAAGAATCACACAAATTTTTTTTTTCTTTTTTTTCTATTTATCACTTATATTTTTTTTTACACTCTTAATTTATATTGTTTTATTGCGTTCCACAAACATTTATTTTTCTTTTTTTTAAAGTAATCTAAATTTGATTATTATGGCTGCTAAATCTTGCTCGGGCTGTTTGCAAGTCATTAAAAATAGACAATTTCTGTGTTGCTCTGTTTGTGCTGCATATTATGACATTCAGTGTGCAAATGTGTCTGAGCATCGATATCGTAGTACCCTGACCGGTGCACAGACACAGACTTAATTGGAAGTGCGCCGCGTGCCTAAGTCGAGAACCTAAGGGAGATAATAGTGATACGCCAGTTCGCTGCCACGACGATAAAGTCACGCGACACCGCGGAGCTGCGGTTAAGAGCCTCTGGAGGAATCCCCTTACCGGCTGCCGAAGTAGAAGCTTCAGGAGATAGAAATATGACGGCGCTCGCGGAGCGACTTGATGTACTTGTTGAGGAGATTCGCGGCTTCCGCAAAGAACTCACTGAGACTCGTCGTCAAGTACAAACGTTTTATCGGAAGTTATCTGGTCTCGTTACTCAAGTGGAGATGTGCACGAATGAGTTAAGGGAGCTAAAATCGCGTGTCGAGAAACTGGAGAACCGCACAGAAGCGACCATTCAGTCTCAAAGCGCTCACATCGCTCTGGAGGGCACGATCGAGGCCCTGAAAAGCGAATTGAACGAGCGGGACCAGGAGCTCCTCCTAAATGATGTGGAGTTCACCTGTATTCCAGAACAGAAAGAGAGGGTTTGCAACATATTTTTATGACTCTTTCGAGCAAGATTGGGGTACCAGTGGGACCAGAGGACGTAGTGTGCGCTATACGCGTGGGTCGCCCCCTAGAGGTGGGTTTGGGCGGCGCGGTGGCGAAGCCTCGCCCTGTTGTGGTGCGACTGATGAGAAGCGCCCTTCGCAACGACTTGTTGCGGGCCACCCGCGTATGCCGCACCATTACCACCGACGTCGTCGGCCTGCCCGGGGCGCCTGTCCTGGACTAGGGATGGTAAAATCTTCGCCCGGTAACACCCTGGACTGGAAGCTTCACGCCATAGAATACGCACTCAGGCCGACCTGGAGCGAATAGTCAAGTGTAAATAAAGTTTTATCTATCTATCTATCAAAGAACCCAAACGTCGCAAAAAAAACGGTTTATACCCGATTGTAACCATAAAATGTGGTCATGGTGGATTATCTGTGCCTACACTGTTGACAATTGCAAAATGTGGTGACTTTTCTCGATTTTTGTGATAATATGAATATAAACGACACGGCTAACGAATACGAGACGCCTCCACTAATTATATTTGAACAAATTATATAAGATGCTAACACAATAAGACATAATGATTTCATTGTATAAATGTATTTCAAATTATGTCGCTATTGTCCGTAGACAACTTCGGAAACACAGATGCCATTATAGGAAATGTTTTTCCTGTTCGTTATTGTATAAGTTAATTATCCTTCAACAAGGTTGATCGGTGACGCTCTGTTGCTTTCAAACTGTCTAATAGACCAGTCTGGTATATGGTCGTAAATTGGTTTTGTTTGTCAACGGCACCGGCTTAGCCTGATGAATTGTGTCAAGTGGCAGGCGCTAGATTAAGTTGCAGCAGAACTGACAGCCACTGCGGCGAAACGGTTCTCGAATGGCTAGCATATATTTGTTGAAAAAAATAAATAAATATCGGGAAGATTTGGTGGAGCTTACAGAACGACCCCGACTCGGAGGTTAAATTAATCGTTCTCCCGATGAGCGAACGAAATCATTTTGATCTCCGTTCCGTGCCATTTCAAGTGTCAAACGCATTTAGTGCAAACCGCGTTTTATCCCAAGAAGCGGTCGCCATTCAAGCCATAATTTCAACGCAGACCATAGAGGTCCTCCACGTTTTTCGGGAAATGACGATGATGATAATAATCACGTGCAAATTAAAATTATTCCATCTTATTTCGTTTTATTTTCAGCCAGTGTTATTTAAATTGAATACTAGTTGGTGCCGGCGACGAAGCGGTGCTGCTCCGTCTGCGCCGTATTAGCTTATATTAGCGTGGCGTATATCGTTATTATTAAGGCATATGTATTGTAGCCTATGTGTTATTTTGATCTATATACTATATCATAGTAAAGTTTCAATAAGGTCCATTCAGTAGTTTTTACGTAAAATAGTAACAAACATCCGTCCATCTATACAAATTTTCAGAATACATTTTCAGATACGCATGGCATATAAAGTAATATTATTAAAACTGTTAAACCTTCTTGGTTTTTTATAGTCAATGGAAACACCTGTCCGTAGTATGACATTCCATTGGCTGTCACATCAATTTAAATATACCGACGGACCGGTAATGTATTAATCTATCTTATTAATTATATCCCAATACATCTGCGTAACTGTGTTTTTCTTACACTTCAAGTAAACACACATAGAAAACCTCGTGATTCATTGGGGCTGGCTACACACCCTCCGGTTCTGAGCTGAGAGGCCTTAACGAGTGATCATTAAAAGCACAGGCCCCAGTTCAAATTTAACGGGCTAAAGAAAGACTTTCGCAAACTTGGGCGCTAAAGATGAAACTAATTAAAACTTTTAATTGTGCACGCTTCATTTAGCGTTTTGTTTCGGTCACGGCAAGCGGATGTAGTCCTGGCGACGAGTTTAGGGCGGCGCGGGTGACGCCGGATTATAGAGACAAAGCTATTAAAAATTTTGCTATTAAATTGTATCATTTATTTAATATATTAGCTAGAATATTAATTAATACTTTACTGACTCACTGAGGTATCTAAGATTAACTGTAAATCTAATATTTTGAAGTGGATTACAACTGTAGAGCTCAAATATAATTTAAGAAGGGTACACATAAATAGATGGAAAAGAGAGAGTAGATAGATCGATAAAGCATTTTTTGTAAAGGTTATTATAAAGTAAGTGAATATCTTAATGATCACACTGTTTGGGAATAGGGACACTATTCATAGAGCCATGTTTGGTAACAACATTATTTATAATATTGTATTATTTTATATGTGTATGTAAACATACAAACGACTGTAATCGTGTTAGGTGTGATTGTATCTTGTACTATATTGTATTTTTGTATTGTATTATTGTGATTCTTAACATTGAAAAGAGGAGATAAAAAATAGACCTTCAGAGTTTCTTGCCTGTTCTTCTCGAGAAGGCTCTCCCAATTTCCGAACAGGTGTCGAGTCAATATATTTTTTTCTTTTTTTTTTTTCCTTATTCGTACGTACGGACAAGGTTTTTGTTTTTTTTTTATTTAAGCTTTTTTTTTTTTTTTTTTTTGTTTGTTGTCGTCAATAAGTGCCTGTAAAGGTCTATGTTGAATAAATATTATTTTGATTTTTGATTTTGATTTTGATTATTTTCTGCAAAATATATGTATGCTGCAGAAAGCAAAAAGTCAAGGCTCAGCTAAATATTTGCCTAATTTGGACAAATGACTGATTTTCAGCCATCTTAATGACGGGAATGGAGGAGTAATGGCAGGAAACAAAGTGAACGAGGCTATAAATGGCTTTACTGGCAGTCAGACCTTGTCAGCACGACTGGCTGTGCCTAAAGGCAAGCTACGGGAGTGAATGTTGGGTGTGGCAAATGAAGAATAAAAGGAAGATTAATGCAATGGAAATGAGACTTTGAGAAGAATAGTTACTTCAAATATGTAACGATGATTGATAGATTGCGAAATAGTGTGATAAGGGAAATGTGCGGTATGAAAGAAGATGTAGTGAGAAGAATCGAGAAGGAAATGCTTAGCTGGTTTGGACACGTAGAAAGTAAGAACTAAAGGCGACTGACGGAAGAAATTCTTAAGGCAAATATGAATAGACTAGTTACAGGGGACCTAGACGAACATACTTGGATCAAATAGACGATATATTGGAAGAAGGCCAGGTCAAGAGTACACGTAATTGACGAGCTTACATCAAAGAGTTAATGAAAGTCGAGGAAGCTAACGATGTAGTGCCACTGACGGCTCGAAGAGTATTCTTGCGCGTCCTTCACAAAGAGTCAATTTCACGTACCAGCATCGCCGGAGTCGCGACACAGTCATACCATTCGGTAGTTCCCGCGACTTTCGACGAAATCAAGAGAAGGATCACGGCGGAGTGTCTAGTGGTAACGAGGATAGTAGGAATCCCCAGCAGAGATAGTGCGCCGTGGACCAACATCTTCCCCGGAATAGGCATTTCTTCCGTCTCAAAAAAAAAAAGGGATTGCAAGCGGCAACGACGACTCAGTCTCGACAGTATTAACTAGTGATATGCCGAATATCCGTATCCGTATCGTATGTGGTAGAAGAAGTATCCGTATCTGCGGATCTTGACACCAAATATCCGTATTCAGATCCGTATCCGCGGATCTAGATTTTTGACGACACGGCACGTCACTACTACTTACAATACCTTCAGAGTTAAAACATACATACGACTGTAATCGTATTAGATATGATTGTATCTTATACTATATTGTATTTTTATATTATTATTATAATTATTAACATTGAAAAGAAGAGAAAAAAATAGACCTTCAGAGTTTCTTGCCTTTCTTCTCGAGAAGGCTCTCCCAATTTCCGAACAGGTGTCGAGTCAATATTTTTTTTTTCCTTATTCGTACGTACGGACAAGGTTTTTGTTTTTTTTTAAGCTTTTTTTTTCGTTTTGTTTGTTGACGTCAATAAGTGCCTGTAAAGGTCTATGTTGAATAAAGATTATTTTGATTTTGATTTTTGACTAATTAATCAAAGAAACATAAAATTTTAAAGACACAGATAGCTTAAGCTAAACTTATATGTGGAAACACACAAGGAAAGAAACTTACTGTACACTATAATAAAGAGCGAGGCAAGAATAATACTGTTATTCAGTCAAATAATTTTAATCAGTACACGTTGAAAGTTAGGCTAATATGGAAGTGCCATAATAATCACATTACGCGATTTAAACAAAATGCTCTCACGCAGTAATATAAACCGGTAAAGTGCGAGTCGGACTCGCGCAACGAGGGTTCCGTACAAATTTGTCGACATGTAAATTGTTCGTTCATTACTAGAATTAAGTCTCAAAGACTTTTCCTGCTTCTCCCAATTATATTTATAAATATGTAATAATAATAATAAGTGCGTATAAAAGTGTAAGCAGTTAGGCAAAATAATAGTACAACTACATTTACCAAAAAAAATATTAATTTGAGAATTAACTAAAAATTTATGGTTTTCGGAGTTTTCCTTTACTACATGACATTACTTGCTTGCCGAATTTCATGATTCTAGGTCAACGGAAAGTACCCTAAAGGTTTTGACTCCCTTGCAAATATTAATATACAATATAAATGGAACATAAACGACCATATCTTGGTATTGCGTAGATTTAGAAAATTGATTTTTACTGCTTTGAGAAATAGGAGACCTGAGTATGCGATATTCATTTCAGATTAATCTTGACAGACGGACGGACGGACGGACAACAAAGTGATCCTATAAGGTTCCGTCTTTACCTTTGAAGGTACGGAACCCTAAAAATGAAAACTCAATCATTAATTTTATCATTGTAATCATCATCAATACATAGTATAAAACAAAGTCGCTTTCGCTGTATGTCCGTATGTATGCTTAGATCTTCAAAACTACGCAACGGATTTTGACGCGGTTTTTTTAAATAGATAGAGTGATTCTTAAGGAAGGTTTGTATGTATAATAAATGCATAATATAGTAGAGAAACACTGATAAATTAAAGGTTTCTAATGTGATGTCGTAAATAAGCACGTTTTTTGCGCTTATATTGCAAACGCTGGCTGAACCCTACGAGATAGACCAAAATAATGTACTACAGTATTGTACAACTTACAAAAATCCACAAAAAAGTCCGCGATGGTATATGTCTATCTCTTAGGGATAACCCACCATAACCATTTTTTCACTGCACCCGTGCGAAGCCGGGGCGGGTCGCTAGTTAACAAATAAAAAAGTAACTATTATGTCTACATAATATTAATAACTTGTTCCAATTTCATAATAATTAATATGTCAGTGATTACACATAAGAAATAACTGGGTGACCTTGAGGGCAGAGTGCGTGTAAACAGAAGATAACGCATTTCGCTTGAACGAACATCGGGGGCGTAGCTCAGATGGTAGAGCGCTCGCTTAGCATGCGAGAGGTACCGGGATCGATACCCGGCGCCTCCAAGGTCATTCACTTTTTGCAATTTATAGTTTTAAATTAATATTGTATATAAAAAGATGGCATTTATCTGAAACTGTGTCCCAAATTTAAAATTACAACGTAAAATATATATACATAGTATTGTAACGTGTTATTTTTTACTGATGCTTTCAGCACAATTTAATCAACAAAATACTTTTAATTTCATTATTAATTTACAAATTTAATTCTTGTTTACATATTCTATTAGGATTTTGTGACAGGTTTATTTTAGGTTTATTTTCCATGTAAATCATAATTCGAATTACTTTGAGCTGAGTTAATCATTTTTCGGTTTTTTTGTTTTTGACTTTTCAATTTTGAAGTGGTTTTTTTTTTGTTAAAAATTAGTTTATTTTACGAGTTTTAGAGATAGAGTCACAGTTATGAGTTTTGACAGTTCCTCTCGATTTCCTGGGATGCCATGATCAGATCCTGGTTTCATGGTACTTTCTCATAACAAAAGAAATATTTAGTGAACCTGTACTTCTCTTCATAAAAGCTACGAAGAGGAGTATATATCCATATATCAATGTTGAAAGAACTATTTCCTAACTCCTAGTAATTGAGGACTTACACCTTCCATCATCAACTCAGCAGTATAACATTATGATTGCCACAAGCAAATGCCAATATAACTTTAGAAAATATGTAAAACGCGGTACATGTGCCTATAAAATTTGATGATTCCCCTCGATTTCTCCAGGATCCAATCATCAGACCCTGATATCCTCATCATGGTACCATGCCGGGAGTATCTTCTAACTAACTAAAAAAAAATCATCAAAATCGGTTCAAAAATGGCGAAGTAACCGGCGAACAAACATAAAAAATATATATACCAGTCGAATTGAGAACACCCCTTGTATGAAGTCGGTTAAAAATACATGAGGCTAAAAAAGGAAATAGTTTTATAGCGAGCGAAAGGGGGTGCAGTTTTTCTCACGAGTACCAGGGTAGCATAAACTGAACGGAGTTTATTTAAGAAATGGTCGCGTTTCAGGGCGCAGCGGCGAGCGCAACGATGCGTCCATCAACGGGCATAAATGGCTCTATGGTTGCGTGAAAAGAAATTCAATGAAACCAGTTTTATTCAGTCTGTGTTAGCAGGAGCCCCTTCCTTACTTGCAAGATTACGGCCTATTTAATGTCGCACTCAGTCTAATAAGCAGATAAAATCTTTATTCACACTGGCCTTCGTCGCACACACAAACATGGCAACGCGAAATGTTTAAAATTATATAAAATTAACAATTACCCAATACAAAGTTGTGTGGCAAAAGTGTGACTGGAATAAATGGTGGGTTATAGTGGGTTATAGCGCATAAAAACATGCTTATTTACGACATCACATTAGAAACCTCTAAATTTATCAGTGTTTCTCTACTATATTTATTATGCATGTATTATACATATAAACCTACCTTAAGAATCACACATCTATTAAAAAAAAACAGCATAAAAATCCGTTGCGTAGTTTTAAAGATCTAAGCATACATAGGGACAGACGACGGATAGCGACTTTGTTTTACACTATGTAGTGAAGTCACTTGACTTTATAAAGTCAAGTGTCTTGAGTTTATAAAGTCGACAAAATTTTTGACTAAATTTGACTTATAATGTTGTGGATTAATGTATAAATAGAATATTTGGTGTTTTGTTATTATTGTAGACGAGTTTCTAAAGATGAAAAGCATTTATTATATACCTAAGCCTACCTAAGCTTTGATTTATACCTCAAATATTTCATAAATTAATTATCAATTAATTCCATGTCGTGAATCTATTTATGACACTGAGGGTTCCGTACAAACTGATTCAGATACTGTCAATAAAGGATGTAAGGAAAATGTTGCAAAGTAAAAATAGGCACAACCCATTTTCTTTTTAATATTTATTCATTCTAACTACGCATCTCGGCATTCGATATTCGACGCTTTGCAATCGAAAACAGTTAACATCATAAAAAAGGTATGTCACCGATTCGATTCCATGTCAGCTATTCGACGTCCCGATGTTACGTTATCGAGATTACAAGTGTACAAGGATTGTGGTCCCAAACGCACTACACGGAACGCCACGACTAGGATTAATTCTGGAATGTTTCCAAACGCATTATCTGTTTCAGTGTGCCCGCGATTCCCGGGGCCATTATGAATTCATCGGCGGCGAGTCCAGGTTCCTGACGAAATGCGGCGATGCTTTTAGCCGTGTTGTTTTTGCGCGTCAATTAATAATGGCCTCATTATCACAATTACTTATGGATGGAGGCGGATTGAAGGCTCGATGGAAACTCGCTTTATGATGTTTGAGCGCGTAAAATTAAAAGTGAACCTCATTCAACTGTGAGATTAGTTTCAGCCTAAATGCGGCATTTGGACCGCAAGGCGAGAGGATCATACTCTGAAAAAAAAATATTGAGCTGGTATGAAATTAATGATCACCGGTAGTCTTCAATGTCAGACTTGTAACATCTGCCGTCACCGGGATTCGCACGCGGGACCTCACTTATTTACATGCACACTTATCTATTTGCTACTAGCGGACCCGACAGACTTCGTCCTGTCAAAAAGATTTGTACAGTGGCAGTTTTTTGTTCCTAATTATTTTATAGATAATGTCGCATAGCCAACCAAATCGCAAAGAAAGTCTAAATGACCTATTACATTTTGTGGCTATTCAATTTCGGAACGTGACATTAAATCCTCCAACGATGTATTCTGTGCTCCAACGCACGCACGCACACTGTTTTGATAGATATGATTGAATTTCAACAATATGTAGCGTTAATAAAGCGCAAATTGACTCTTTGATGTTAGGAACACACCTTCATTGCTTAGACAACAGTGAGTGCTTGCAATATGAACTTTATACAATAACAATAAAGCTCAATTCGACTGTACGTTTTAGTTAGAAAACGTTTGCATGGGAAAATAAAAGGGCTGTTTTTAGGTTATTTCCGATAATTATTCGAATTTTCCTCATTGTAAAAACCCTCCTCGAACTTCAACGAACATTAATAAGAAAGAATTGGCCAAATTGGTCCAGGCGTTGTTAGGCAAATTGGTCCAGTTACGAGCTTACCAACACATTTTGCGATTCATTTTTATATATAAGAAGATATATTTAAACATATATATTTTATTCCTTACCCACGACCGTGAGCCACTATGGGTGCCAACTAAAAACCAGCGCAAGGTGTCTGACATACTGCACATGCTGAGATGGCGACCCTTTCGGCTCGGGCGGAATTGTTTTATATTAACCGTGTACATTGTGTCTGTGCCGAACAAAGAAGTTTATTATTATTATTGACGCTTATGTAACGTGGTTTTTTTATATTATTATTATTGACCACTCAACTACGGACATCGTCTAATTCAGTGGTTTCCAAATTTTCTTGTGTCGTAGACCCTTGGCCGTGTTTTTCAGTTTTGGGTAGACCCTCTACTAACCTGATATTGAATGCCTACATCCTACAGACTTACAAAATTTCATAAACATTTATTATACATTTTTTACTTCATAGTACTTTAATAAATAATTTTGTCTTTAAATAAGTGTTATCAGCGTATGTTGAGATCCATTATCGTGGACCCCCGTTTTCATTTCATGAATCCCAAAATTTTTGTATCGCTGACGTGGCCTTGTGGTTTGTGGCCCTTGCAGATTCGGTGGTGGAAATCGGGGGAGGTATTGTAGCCTCCCCCGAGGAGGGCTCCCCTGAACGGAGGCTATGTGTCCCGGATGTAGCTTGGCGTTCCCGAGGGCTCCCTACATGCCTGAGGAAGGCCATCTCTGAGGTTCTTAGTGGGTAGGCCTCCCCCTTCTGGGGAGGAGAGCCTCACATAACCGCCGGCTCGGTACAGCCGGGGTATGCAACTTAATGCATTTTCCTCAGGGGGAACAAAAAGGCCCTTGCAGATTGTCATAGACCCCTAGGGGACGATATAGATCACTTTGGAAATTAGCTTATAAGAGTTGGGGAATAACATTCATATAAATCATAATATACGTTCGCCATTGTAAAAAAAAACTCAATCAAAATTGCTTAGAGTTATCAGACGATGTACCAGGACAACATAAAGCAGTAGATGCAAGATTTAACTCACCGATCCCTTCCGGCCCGGGAAGCTGAAGAACACGTCGGGCCCGTTCCGGTGGGGCATCTGGCGAAGAACGTTCAGAAGCTTGGCTGAGTGGCGAGGCTGCGAAGTAAATGGACTGCATTAACTTGACGATTTCTCATAAAAGATCGGAATTTACATATGTTGTCAATAAAATTGACATGGTGCTATATTTACAGGTGAAACACGTAACTTTTGACTTCGACCTTTCTTTTTTCGAGGATAAATGGGTGAAATCGCATCGTGCCCGTCCGTTGGCTAGACGGCGGCGGAGGTACGAGTATGTAGGGCTCTCCTAGCAAGAGTGCAAGGCCTACCCACTAAATCCTTCAGTGTTCTCCTCGCCTCTCTGGGTGCGTGCGGTAGAGTCCACATTGTGATGCAATTACATGAGAACATTTAACAAAAGTTGATAGGTCTTCGTATAACTTCTCTGTTATATGTAAAAATGTTATTATCTTCAAATTTGACATTATTCCACGTATACGAGTATCAGATTTTCCCCATCGGAAATACATAATTTCTCGCATTAACCCCTATGAGTTCGAAGCCGCTTGGCGAAGCTCATACCCCGGGTATGCAATCTGCGCTAAGCGGCACATACGAATCCGATTATATTATAGGTTAAACTCTCGTGGCCGGGGGGCATCGTCGGTGGAGGAGATCGGGGGAGGTAGTGTAGCCTCCTCCGAGGAGGGCTCCCCTGTATCGGCAGGGGAGCGGAGGCTGGGGGTTCCCGAAGTGGCTTAATCTTCCCGGAGGCTCCCTACATGCCTAAGGAAGGCCATCCCTGAGGTTTTTGGTGGGTAGGCCTCCCCCTTCTGGGGAGGAGAGCCCCACATAACCGCCGGCTCGCCACAGCCGGGGTATGCAATTTAATGCATTTTCCTCAGGAGAACTAAAAATTTTAAGATTGAGTTCCTTTCAAAGGGAACTTAGATTTTTGTGTCGGGAGTTTGTTTTTTATTTTGTGACACACTCACCCATTTGCCGTTCACCGCCTTCATGGCGTTGAACAGTTGCTTCAACTCCTTCACCGTGACACTGTAGCTGGCCAGCACGCCCAGCATCTCTATGAGGAGGTCTGAAACAATGACAGATTCACTCATTACTACATCATACAAATACACAGTTTCTATATAACCGATAGGTATAGAAGGTACATATGACAAAAGAAATGCCCATCTTAACCTCCAAACTTTTCTTTCATCTTTCGCTGAGCAGCCTGCAGCATTACTATAACTCGACCCATCTCACATTACGAACCATTTATACCGCTCCGATTTCCGAACTGAATACATGGGTTGCGATAACACATACCCACCCAAAGATTGTTATTTCAAGTACCTGGGTGGTAGAAGAAGACGCTGCACATTAAATAAGAACAGCTTTGTTATAGAGCGCTCCTTATCTGACGTGCTGTTACAATCTTGCAATTTCGCCAAATATTGCTGACTTGAGTCCAAAGGCCAAGCACGAATGTCCAATAAATGTACTATGCTGTCAGCAGTATTCCGTCCGCCTGTATGTCACAGCCACTTTTTTCCGAACACTATAGGAGCTATGTATTCGGTAACTGCATTAAGATTTTCATACAAAATCCTGCATGGAGTACTGCTGCCATCTTTGGGACGGTTCTGCCCGCTATCAGTTGGCTGCCTTGGACTCAGTAGAAAGGCGAGCTAGAAACCTTATGGACGACGAAATACTTATAAACTCACGTCTTCAGAGTCTAGAACACCGTCGAAGAGTTGCTTGCCTTTCGGTTTTCTATAGGTTGCATTTCGGAGAGTGTGCGTTGGAATTACATGAATTAATTCCACCCGCTCCTTTCCACCACCAGTCAACCAGACGTAGGCTTAACTACCATCCTTACGTGGTGGACTATCCTCTTACACGTACAAAACGGTTCCAGTCTTCGTTTTTAATACGAACAGCTAAGATGTGGAACTCTTTGCCGACGTCTGTGTTCCCGGAACAATATGATCTTACGGTCTTCAAGTCACGAGTGAATAGGCATTTGCTAGGTAAGCGTGTTCCATCCTAGTCCTCATCGTCACTTACCATCAGGTGAGATTGTGGACAAACGCAAACCTATTTTAAATAAAAAAAAAAAGAAAAAAAACAAAAATAGAAAAAAAAATAGAAAATTTTTAGGTTCCTAATACTTAGAACTGAAACTCAATTTTTTTTTCATCAAACTCATACGTGTGGGGTGTCTATGGATAGGTCTTCAAAAATGATATTGAGGTTTCTAATATATTTTTTTTTCTAAACTGTATAGATTGCGCGAGAGTCGCTTCCAAAGTGGAAAAATGTATGTGTCCCAAAGTCCGAGTCCGAGTCCTAATGTGTCCAAAGCGCGAGTCCGAGTCGCACTTGGCCGGTTTTTTGTTTTAAGAAAATGTTATTTTAGTTTCTTTGTGTTCCTTTATTTGTGTGTGTTGAAGATGTTTCGTAATTATCATTTTATCTAACTATCTATCTATTACTCTCCCGAGAAAAAGAAATTGATACATCCAGTTAATCAGACATAGTCTACCAAAGCAAACCAAGCCAAATAAACTCCTCCACTGTTAGCGATTTCAAAGACTCCAACGCAAACATCTAGCGCGGACTTCGAGTGTTAATTCAGCGATCTCACAGTTAATTGGCAATTCGAACCAATAACCGGCCCGTCTAATCGCGCGGAACGACGAATATCCTCGTAGTTATTAATTAATCGCTCCCACTGTCGACATTAATCGCTTCGATTGTCGAAAGCTCAGCGGCACGCGCTCGGAAGCGGTTCAAAACAAAATATAACACGAGCCATTGGGTTTGTGCTCCTCCCGATATTACGGAAAGGGTTCTGAGGGATTTTTTCCAAATACACTTTATTTCCAACTTAACAGGGTTTGAATTGGTCCGAGTACAACTCCCCGTGGCGACAGACAGTCTTGCGAGCTTGACTAACTAGCTAACACTTTCAAGTCAATTTGTTTATATTTAAGAAACTAGTTTTTGCCCGCGACTTCGTTCGCGTGGACTTCAGGTTCGTCCCGTCTAGTCTAGTAATAAGTAAGAAATACGGTAACTAAGCACTGCAGAGCCCTAATCATAGGCCTATAGGTAGCTACTGCAGGATGTGCATATATACATTTAACGATCTTTTTCCTTTTGTGGGTTATTCCTAAGAGATAAACATATACCATCACGGACTTTTTTGTAGACCTTTTTAAGTTGTACAATACTGTAGTAAATTGTTTTGATCTATCTTGTAGGATTCAGTCAGCGTTTGCAATGTAAGCGCAAAAAATGTGTTTTTTTTACGACCTTACATTAGAAACCTCAAAAATTGTAGCCTATGTGTTATTCTGATGTATAAGCTATATTGTGGTAAAGTTTCATTCAAATCCATTCAGTAGTTTTTACGTGAAAGAGTAACAAACATCCATACTTACAACTTTGGCCTTTATAATAGTAGTAGGATATCCATAAAATAACATTACTCTTTATTGTACACCCAAAAACAAGAACATAGAGAAATGTAAAAAAGCTATAGTTATAATAAATCTGTAGAGAGGTCAATTCTGTACATGAAATATATTTTTAAAATAACTATCAGGGGGTGATTAGGGATCGATACTGATGCCAAAAATGCAATCAGTCAAATTTTTGTCTATCTGTATAACCGTTATAGAAACAAAAACTACTTGATGGAGTTTAACAAAACTTAATACAATTATTTTTCATACTCCTAAGCCGGTTATAATATATTTTTTATCACGCTACAATCAATAGGAGCAGAGCAGTAAAGGGAAATGTTGGGAAAGCGGGAGAAGTTACGCCATTTCTCGCTTCCGTCGCGTGTGCAACCATAATGGTTAAAGCTACACAGAAATCATGTATGACGGAAATGTTCTCCTTAAAATTATATAAAAAATATCCCACGACAGCATATGTCATCTTTTATGGTGGAGTCACAATAACACGTGTAACTCCCGATACCGATTTAGCAGTTCGAAGCTTTCTGATAATATTTGTCTTTTCTTACGTTTATAACACTCTCAGTCGTTAAAAATGCTACTTAAAATTAAGATTCCACGCGGACGAAGTCGTGGGCACAGCTAGTCGAATAATAAATTAGTAAATAAAGTGTTCGTTTCTTACAATATTCTTTTAATAATTTCAATATTCCCGCCTGGTGAGTGATTGACAGATGTGCTAAAGGCAATTCGTAAATACCCGAAACACAGAGGGTATTATGAGAAAACTTGGGCCGTCTCGGCGAGAGCTCAAGAGGGTAGGGTTAGCGGCCATCATTGTAATCGCGCAATTGGCTGGAATACACGCATCTAATCCGTTCAATTCGAAAAATCGAAATATATATTCATAATCCCAAGTGCATCTTAGGTGTGTTGTGTGGATTTACTTTATGTGACAAGGACTATCAGATTCAAGTGGCTAGCCATCTCACCTACTGTGAAACGTCACCTACCCGGAAAATCGACCTCAAGGAATTTCGTGCTGTCAGGATAGCTGGGGTACCATCTGTGAGTACTTTTAGCATTTTTTGTCATCACTTACTTCAGTCCGTATTTTCATAACGGCGGGATTATTCGTAAACAACTCGCTCCCGACCCAGATTGCCATCAAGAGCCTAGCACAAAGGCTGCGTTGGCACATCTTTTTGGTGCCGAAACCCGGGACTATTCGCCCTTTAGAGGTATCTGTGGTGTTTTATATTACATGCTGGTGTTTTCTTTAGCTTAATTCGTATTTTGAAATAATATTACCTACATATTTTTTTATATCATTATCGTGTTAATCTGTTCAAATAAATAATAACTAAAGAAATTAATGTAATTACAATTACTGTCATAAAAGGAAATTTTATCAGCTGGTGGTTTTGAAATCATACATGCCTTGGTCTTCGGCCATTTTGCAGTTCATTTGCTCATTAATAGATCACTTGTTTTTTATTTCATTCGACCTGCGTTAAGAGCTATGCTCGTAGGTTTATGACGTAAGTCACCCGATTCATTCGTTCATATATACGTTCGTGCGACATTCCAATGTATCCTAATTAGTCTGTGATTCCAATCAATCTTGTAAACAAACAGCTGCTTCGATTTGCTTTGCCTGCAATCATAGTACTCGTTTTTTGTGCAGTGAAATTAAAGTTACTTCAGATCATATAAACAATCTATTCATGTATCGGTGTTTATATAATTTAATCGGCTGAGGTGTCTTTATTTCATTCCAAGTAAATCGATATTATTATCTTATGCGAAGTTTGTGAATCCGAGTTGTGGATAAATTAAAATCGTAGACAAGCTCACTTGTTTGTTATCTACATAAACAGTGCATTTGTTTTCTTTTCTCAATATAAATACACGTATACCTAATATACTTACTAGGTAGCGTACGCAGCGTTGAGGGTGACCGACGACGAAGCTATTGTTTGTTTACTTGTGGATAATCAACTCGTTGTCCGTAGCTGGTTTTTACAGTTATAGATAGATACGTACTTTTATTCGTAACTTACATATTCCACGCTTTTGTTATTTATTGTATTAGTTTTAAATAACAAAATGTCATATAATCCTAAGAAAGTTACTCGTAAACTTAGTTCGGCGAGTAGAACTAAATCGAAACAAGACATAAAAATATCTTATACGATTAATGATTTACCTGTATTACGACGAAAACGTACCATAGCGTTGAATCGCTTATTGAAAGCGCTCGAGATCGGTAACTTGGCGCGTAATGATGATAGCCAAAGTGACCTATTTTTTTGTTATTGCGATCAACTTGATAATTATACTAGCGATTTTGAACATGCACATTTTTCAATCATGCAACTTTTAAGCTCATCCTCGGACAACGATGATGATGATAATGAGGACAAAATCCGAACTCATTTTGATAATACGTATTTTCAGATTATGTGCATTCATCGTAGTTTAACAAAATCTAACTTAAATTCATCGGACATTTATAATCAATCGCAAACGACACCATTATCGTTACGTGTAAAACTCCCTAAAATTCAGTTGCCTACCTTTTCTGGTAATATAAAACAATGGCCTGAATTTTTTGATACATATAATGCACTTATTCATGAGTGTTCTTCACTGAGAGATGTGGAGAAATTTCACTATCTTGTGTCTTCACTGAGCGGTGATCCCTTAGCGCTCATTCGTGCTTTCCCCGTGACGGGTGACCATTACTCTGATGCGTATGCTGCGTTAGTTAAGCGTTATCAAAATAACCGTGAGTTAGCATTTACTTGCTGGAAGGATATTTTAAATATTAGCTTTAAAATTCAAAATGCAAATGATTTCCGTAGGAGTTTAGATACTATTGATGAAAACTTAAGTATTTTAAGAAAATTAAAACTTCCAGTTGAACATTGGAATTTTGTTATGGTTTATCACATTTTATCAAAACTAGATTCCAAAATGCGTCGTGAATTCGAGGAGCGGTGTAGCCACACTGAGTTTCCATCGTATTTAGAGTTGAAACAATATTTACAATCTAAATGTGAAGCACTTATACGTGATAGTCATTTTTCTGATATAAATAGGGTAAACCGCCCAGTAACCGACACACCTAAAATTAATATTATTAATAATTATTCGAAACGTTCCAAATCTTTACATACACTTGTAACTGATAATAATAATTCGAATACAAAGAAAATCGTAAATAATCAATATAAAATTGAAAATAAAAAATCTGTAATAAAGTGTTCATATTGTTCAAGTAACAGTCATTCAATCTCGCAGTGTAATTCGTTTTTGGCAAAATCAACAGATGATCGTATGTCGATTGCTGTCGATAAAAAATGGTGCTTTAATTGCCTGAAATCGTCTCATCAAATAAAAGATTGTACATCTATTTTTCGTTGCTTAAAGTGCAAACATAAGCATCACACTTTACTTCACAAAGATCGCAATATTGAAGAAAGTGGATCCAATGATGCTGAAATACCTTCAGTGTCACTTATCACTAAACGCCTAAATTCAAAATTATTATCTAAACCGATTCCTAATTCTACGGTGCTGCTTGCCACAGCTATAATACAAATTCAAGACAAGAATGGACATTATCATTCTTTTCGAGCTCTATTCGACACAGGTAGTCAGAACAATTTTATTACGCAAACGGCTGCTCAATGCTTGCGTCTTAAGCCAATCCCTTGCGAAGCACATATCAATGGATTGGGTGGCGTTGCTGCAAGCACTATCGGCTTGGTTAATTGTTCGATTGCATCTAATAGTCAAAAGTTATTTAACGTCGATATGCACGTTATTTCATATATTTGTGGTGACCAACCAATAGCAAAACTTAACATCGCTGGTTGCTCGCACATTCAATCGTTATCA
The DNA here is from genome assembly GCA_036419045.1 of Scirpophaga incertulas. Classification (NCBI taxonomy): domain Eukaryota; kingdom Metazoa; phylum Arthropoda; class Insecta; order Lepidoptera; family Crambidae; genus Scirpophaga; species Scirpophaga incertulas. The sequence goes on from CM071627.1 coordinate 40,903,265, forward strand.
TTAGCCGATCCTGGTTTTGATATTCCAGGGCCCATTGACATATTGTTGGGTGCTGATGTATTTGCGGAATCACTCTTAAATCAAAGAATCAAGGGTGATGCGAATCAACCACTCGCTCTTGATTCTCGTTTTGGTTGGCTTCTGTTAGGTCGAACACCTTTAGTTTCATCATCGTTGTTACAATTCTCGTCTAAACCTGATAGCGAGCTTTTATCCCTCGTTCAACGATTCTGGGAGAGCGATAGTGTTCCTCAAGCTTCCCTTCTCACACCTGAGGAGAAGTTGTGTGAGGAGGCTTACTGCTCTGGCTACACACGTGACTCTTCAGGCAGATACGTCGTTCGACTTCCGTTTAAGGACAATACCGAACCTACGTTTGAGGGCTCCCGTGAGATAGCTCTACGGAGATTTAAGGCTGTCGAACGACGTCTGTTGCGTGACTCTGAATTAAAGGAACAGTACTTAGACTTCATTAACGACTATATTCAGTCAGGTCACATGTCCTTGGTTGATTCGAAACAGGTTGGACTAGGTAAATACTATCTACCACATCACTGCATTTTAAAACCTGACAGTGCTACCACCAAACTACGAGTAGTTTTTGACGCGTCTGCCAAGGATACTCAGGGCAAATCGTTAAACGACACCTTGCTAACAGGACCAAAACTACAAGCTAATATAGTGTCTGTACTTCTAAACTTTCGTTTACACGCATTTGTTCTTATGGCTGACATTCGGCAAATGTATAGACAGATTTTAATTTCTGCTGAGCAACGTGATTATCAGCGTATTCTTTGGAGAAGTAGTCCTGATGATCCTTTACTAGAGTACCAACTCAACACCGTAACCTACGGTGTATCATCGGCTCCCTTTCTGGCCTGCAGAACTATTAGGCAATTAGCTGAAAACGAAGGCTCCCGCTTTCCGCTAGCTCGGAAAGTTCTGGAGACTCAAATATATGTTGATGACGTAGTTTGTACCTTTGACGACTTACACCAGGCTTTAGAAGCTAAATTACAAATAATTAAGCTGTTTAAACTTGGTAAATTCGAGTTGCGAAAGTGGGCCAGTAACGAACCAAAGCTTTTGGCAGACCTTCCTCCGGAAGATTGTCTTCTTAATCCCAAATCGTTCCCAGATGATCAACTTTCTACCATTAAGGTGCTTGGTCTTAAATGGGACCCAGCATCTGACTCGTTTATGTTTGATGTTCGACCATCTAATCGTTTATGTACCAAGCGTAATATTTTAAGTGAAATCGCAAAAATTTTTGATCCCTTAGGGTTTTTATCGCCACTGACAATCAAAGCTAAGGTTTTGCTTCAGAAACTTTGGATTCTCGGTATCTCTTGGGACGAACCTCCTCCTGAAGATATAATCAATGTTTGGAACACCCTATGTGATGAATTACCAATTCTTCAAAGGCTGAGATTACCGCGATGCATCACCTCTCACAATGTTCCTACGTATGAACTTCATGGCTTTTGTGATAGTTCAGAACTGGCGTATGGAGCAATTCTATATATTCGTGTTCGTTTGGAAGATGGTTCAGTTTACACACTACCTGTGTGTGCTAAAGCTAGAGTTGCACCCGTAAAGAAACTTTCATTGCCTCGTTTAGAGTTGTGCGCCGCTGTAGTTCTCGCTAACTTGGTCAAATTTGTGCTTGATACATACAATCTAAATCTATCTTTTGATTCGATTCATTTGTGGTCAGACTCAACAGTCGTACTGTCTTGGCTTCGCTCGCATTCGTCACGCTGGAATACATTCGTTGCCAATCGTGTGAGTATGATTCAAGAAATTACTTCATCGGGATCATGGCATCATGTATCTTCTGTGGACAATCCTGCAGATGTTTGTTCACGTGGACAGCTACCACATGAGCTTCTACATAATCAATTGTGGTGGTATGGTCCATCTTGGCTTTTGCAGGATCCTAATCGATGGCCAAATCACTCAGAACCTCTTAGAGCAGACAGCGACAAGGAAGTGGTGCGTATGGAGGAACGACGGTCAGTCACTTTAGTTACTCAATCCCAATCGCAAGATGAGTCGATAATCGATTTTTTACTAGAACGACACTCATCTCTTGAAAAAATCACTCGCATCTTATCGTATATTCGGCTTTTTATTAATAATAGCAAAAATTCACAAGTGCGTTCCCACTATAAAAATATCACAGAAGTTCAAAATTATAAATCGCTACTTACTATCGTTAAACACGTTCAATCAACCGTATTTGGAAATGAAATCCAAAAGATCAAAGATAATCAATTATTATCGAAACCTTTAAGAAAACTCAATCCTTTTTTAGACGAGGACGGTGTTCTCAGGGTGGGCGGTCGGATTTCTCACGCTGGGATTAGTTATGACCAAAAACATCCAGCTTTATTGCCTTCTAATCATGCCTTTACATACCGTTTAATTGAATCAATTCATCGTCAACATTGCCACACAGGACAAAACACGACTCATTACTTGATTTTGCAACGTTTTTGGGTTGTATCAGCAAAACGAGCTATTCGTAGATGTTTATCGCAATGCATACGTTGTTACCGAACGCGACCACAACCATTACAACCGTACATGGGTGATCTTCCATCATACCGTGTAAACCAAATCAAACCATTTTCAGTGGTTGGAGTCGATTTCGGTGGGCCATTTCGTGTCAAAGTCGCTAATTATCGCGGAGCTAGGATTGAGAAGGCTTATCTTTGCTTGTTCGTGTGTCTAGCGACCAAAGCTGTGCACCTCGAAGTGGTTTCATCTTTATCTACGGAAGCCTTCATAGCAGCGTTACGGAGATTTGTGGGCAGGCGCGGACGTTGTAACGTTATCCACTCTGACTGTGGGACAAATTTTATCGGTGCCAGTAACTATCTTGCTTTGCTCGAGCAGGCTTCGCGACCCTTAAGCATTAAGTTTGATTTTAATCCTCCTTCAGCCCCACATTTTGGTGGGATCTGGGAGATTCAAATTAAAGCTGTAAAGACACATCTTTATCGCACTGTTGGCAATCAAGTGTTGACATTCGAGGAACTCGGCACTTTGTTTATCCAAATCGAAGCAGTTTTGAACTCACGCCCGTTATGCGCACTCAGTTCCGATCCAAACGACTTAAACGCTCTGACTCCGGGTCATCTTTTAACCCTGGAGCCACTTACATCAGTTCCTGATGAGAACTACTCCAATATAAATGTTAATCGTCTAAATCGTTGGCAATTAATTCAATCATTTGTCCAGGGTTTTTGGATACGTTGGAAAAATGAATATCTAAATTCATTGGTGCAACGTGCGAAATGGGAAGACATCCAAAAACCATTATCTGTAAACGCTATTGTCCTTATCAAAGAGGACAATCGTCCACCTTTGCAATGGTCATTGGGCAGAGTTACTGAATTACACCCCGGTCCTGACGGTGTAACCCGTGTGGCTACTGTGAGAACGAAAGATAGCTTGATCAAGCGTCCCCTTGTTAAGTTATGTCCACTACCCATAGAAACCGAAAACTAATATTATTGTCATTAACATTTAATTTAAGTAAAATACATATATTATCTATACATTTATCGTTTATATTTATCACTGAAATCGTTAGTATTTATTTATATATTAATCGTTAATATTGGTTTAGTTTTAATCAGAAAATACCAGTTGTATTTTGGTGGGCGGTATGTTCGTTTCTTACAATATTCTTTTAATAATTTCAATATTCCCGCCTGGTGAGTGATTGACAGATGTGCTAAAGGCAATTCGTAAATACCCGAAACACAGAGGGTATTATGAGAAAACTTGGGCCGTCTCGGCGAGAGCTCAAGAGGGTAGGGTTAGCGGCCATCATTGTAATCGCGCAATTGGCTGGAATACACGCATCTAATCCGTTCAATTCGAAAAATCGAAATATATATTCATAATCCCAAGTGCATCTTAGGTGTGTTGTGTGGATTTACTTTATGTGACAAGGACTATCAGCTTCAAGTGGCTAGCCATCTCACCTACTGTGAAACGTCACCTACCCGGAAAATCGACCTCAAGGAATTTCGTGCTGTCAGGATAGCTGGGGTACCATCTGTGAGTACTTTTAGCATTTTTTGTCATCACTTACTTCAGTCCGTATTTTCATAACGGCGGGATTATTCGTAAACAACTCGCTCCCGACCCAGATTGCCATCAAGAGCCTAGCACAAAGGCTGCGTTGGCACATAAAGTATATATGAGTCAAGGGTTCAGGATTTATTTATCATTGAAAATCTTCAATTGCGTAGGAGGCTTTGGAAGTAAGGTGAGAGGCAACTTTGTCTGACCTTAATAGGTAAGTCAAGTTAGGTGACCTGGGAGGGACCTCGCCCCCGGATGGACGAGGGGTGATGTCGTAGGAGGTTGGAAGGAGGGAGGCGGCAAGATCACTCCTCCCCGAGAAGGGTTCCCCTAGCGCACCCAAGGGAGCGAAGGCCGGGGTTCCTCAGATGCGACAGTCGCTCCTGAGAGCCCTCTACAACCTTTGAAGACGGCCATCGCAGAGGTTCCCCTTCTGGGGAGGAGAGTCCCATATAACCACCGGCTCCGTAGCCGGGGTATGTAATTCAATGCATTTTCCTCAGCGAAACAAAAAAACAAGTGAGTCAAGTTAGTCGTAATAAATAGAGTATTTCAGTCGCGTCGGGTCAAATATTCACGTGTCAGGACTGAACAGCTTAAAGTCACAAAACTCGTAAAATGAAGACTAAACACGCCGTGCTGCTAGACTCGGGCGAGGATGGTGTTGGACCTCCCCTCCACCGCGTTTAACATGAACTTTTATTTATTACTAGCGGACCTGACAGACTTCGTCCTGTCAAAATGATTTGTACAGTGGCAGTTTTTTGTTCCTAATTATTTTATAGATAATGTCGCATAGCCAACCAAATCGCAAAAAAAGTCTAAATGACCTATTACATTTTGTGGCTATTCAATTTTGGAACGTGACATTAAATCCTCCAACGATGTATTCTGTGCTCCAACGCACGCACGCACACTGTTTTGATAGATATGATTGAATTTCAACTATATGTAGCGTTAATAAAGCGCAAGTTGACTCTTTGATGTTAGGAACACACCTTCATTGCTTAGACAACAGTGAGTGCTTGCAATATGAATTTTATACAATAACAATTTCCGAACAAACTTAATTAAGTAACCACGTTTCCGAACAAACGATGCTCTTTTAATATAGTCTATGGCTGTGAATGACGTTGACATTCGTATAAAAAAAAATTGACATTCGTAACGCGCGTTTTTTAAAATATGCAAAATTAAATGTATACTTTTCAATATTTCTGAGAGATTTTCTTAATATTTTTTTCCGTAAGAACCATCCTTGGACTTCCACAAACATTTAAAAAAAAGAATTATCGAAATCGGTTCAGCCGTTCACACGTGATGCCGTGACAACGCGAAACGGGTTTCATTTTTATATATATAGATAATAAAAAAAAACAAAGTCATTCACCCCAGAGAAAAGCAATACATTTCACAAATAAAATTCGACATTTCAAAACCGACAACCACGAAACGAATATGAATCGCACTAGAGGGACGTTGAAAATAATGGCGGAAAGTATATAAGAAAACAGCGTGCGAAGAGTACTCTCGCGGAAAATCCGCGTTGCAAAACTATTATGGCAGATTAACGCGGTTATCACAAAGTTCCCGGAACTCTTAAGCATCATTTCCCGGCAGTTCCCTACACAGTTTGATGTCTATCTGACACTGTTCTGAACAACACATACGTATACTGTACACAGCACACGTGTTTACACGTTGAGTTTACAATAGTTCTTACGTCGCTCGTAATAACGTCGGTTTCCGCGGAGCAGATGTACGGGTCGACGTGATGCTGACCTGTTCACACTGTGAACTAATTCCCGCAAACTTGTTCGCGTCTCGGAGAAGTTATTTTATTTATTTACTAGCCATCCGGGGGAGCTTCGTTCCGTTCAACGGTTAATGACGCGACATCAGCTGACAACTGATCAAGATGGCGAAAATACAAAACTAAGATAATAAAGTACTTTTCTAAAACTGAACTATTTTCCTCGTCAAAAATAAAGTCGTCACCACACGTCAAGTATTATGTTATCTAGAAACACGATTTTTTTATTATTAAATAGGTAATGTAATGTATGTAATAAGTTTTGGTAATAACATCGACAAAATTATAACACATTTCTGTGGTATTCGATACTATTGGAGAAAATTAGCCTTTTTAATTTTAATGTTGATCTATGAGCAATTACCAACATTAAAATTAAAATGAATGTCTATCATTTATAGAATTCTGAAGCCAAGCGTGCTATCATTCAATGGCTTAGAAACCTTAGCTATAATGAATCTGAATCCTTCTTTAAGCAAGCCTTCAATCGCTATTGTATTTCATTCAAATATACCGTTATGTCACGTTATATGTGTTCGACAGTGGTCGCTGTATTTATATTCAGTAAAGTTTATGTATTTATTAACCCTGCAATTTTACTTTTGTTATTTTTTATTATTATCTTTTCATTTGTAATTGTCGATTGCTTACTGTAATTCGTTTAATTTTGTCATAAAATACGTAAATGTCTAGAGGTGAGGGAGCCTGGAGATCTGTAGAGCAGGTTTATCCTTTCTTCAGACTCCAGACTCTCACATTAAGGTTTAGTTATTATAATTATTATTATATAGCCTCCTTGTTCTAATATCCCATTATTATTATTATCGCTTATGTGACGTGGTTTTGCGTGGGTTTGCGCGGGGATACAGATCCAACGCGTAGAGGCCATTTAAGCGAAATTTAATGAAAGTGTGCGTGGAGTGTACCAACTGGGTCTAATCTCTATCTGCACCATGCAGCCAAAGACTACACACCCAGTTAAATGCACAGAAACTATTGTCATTAGTGGTCAAAAAGCCTGTGGACTTTTTCGATTCGGTTCGGTTGTTGTACTTCAATTTCGGTGGTAATGAAAACCGGACTATGGAAGAGACTCCGGTCACCTGCCTTCTCAAAGCCTCTTAATTGATTTTAAATATGGCAGGTGGTGACTCGCCGCTCACTAAATGGGCCCCCCAAAAAAGCAGACCAATATTGGTGCCAAGAGAGCAACATTGGTGTGAACAGCTAAGGGTGTAGAGAGGTGTGTCTGCGACAGCGATCGAGACGCCTTCGGCGTTATGACATTATTACACTTCCACCCTTCGAGCATCTGCTCTTGCGACTCCACTCTGTCCGGCTGGTTAAGGCAAGACAGAGGTGGGCGGCATAAGCCGCCCTGAAGCACATCGGTACCCTCGGTGACGCAACTCACCGCCAGCTCGCCACAAGCTGCCCTGAGGCAGACTGACTACACTGATGGGGCATTTATGGCAGTTAAGGGGCATTATATGCCACACCAGCGGGTGATGGGATCGTCGTCGTCGTTATTATTATTATTTAAATTGAGATCATTTTTCTGCAATTTGTAGCAAGATAGGTCACGTTTCTAAAAAGTTATTTAATCAATATGAGCCAGCAATTGCAAAATATAAGGTCTGGTCACATCGGATACCGGGTTCGAATTCTAGTTGTGATATGTACAGTAAGCAACACGTCAGGCGTCACATATGCACTACGAAGGCCGCCGATATTATGAGCAACATAAAAACAAAAATATAAACACTAACAAAAGAAACGAAAAAAAAACCTCTAGACTTAAATGATGAATTCGACTAAATATAACAACTAATTAATCCATCACAACCAGGTTGCCGAATGAATAATAAAGTAATGCTCATTCGATTACTAACATTAATATGTTACTAACATTCAAGTCGAACTAGTAAATTAATAATTTGTAGTCGATTCGAATGACCAGATCATTCATAATCGCGCATTGCTAATGGCGACCAACGCGTACCTAGTAAATAACAGACCACTTTATACAATATACTAGCTGACCCATGCCCACTTCGTTGGGCATGGGTCAGCTATATATATGAATAATCTTTTTTTAGTACAGTGTTATGTTTTAATTTCTACTTTCTACTACTGTAATATTAAAAAAACTACTTTTTGTAACTTAAATATAAAAGTTAGACATGCGCTGTCGTTGACTTTTTTGTAAGCATTATCAAGCTCCACATCTTTTCTCTAGAACTCAAAAATATATTGTATCTTTCATAGATAAGGCAGCGTTCGTAAGAAACGCTTTCATTCGACCGTTTTTTCTCCGATTCATTTTGCAGAACGAACTACCACATAAAATCCTTTTTATTTTTCGGTTTTCTATATAACCTATGACACTTAGCAATAATGTGGCTTTCTATTGGTGAAAGAATTTTTAAAATCGGTTCAGTAGATCCCGAGATTACCCCTTACAATTTAACAAATATACAAACACACAAACTTGACTTCTTTATTATATTAGTATAGATTATTGTAAAATAGACAATGATAGAAAAAAATGCCGGTAGCACTCCGGGAGTGCCAGCAGAAGTGATAACTTCAATATTAACGTCGTGTTTAATTATAAGTACAAAAGTACTGTCATTTATGAGATAGAATACAATGTTTATTTTTTTTTTCCTCGGGAGAGGAGGCTGATAATCCATCATGGATACCAACGCAACAGGCAAGCAGGGATGCGTTGATTATGTCGGACTCCTGGTGAATCGAGGCGGCTCGACCCAACAGACCTACCGATTAAACTCAGCCTAAGCCTTTGGTCCTAGGGACCCTACTGGCTTATATTGACGGGATATGTTTATTTATTGCGCTATCGTACACAAATATGACAGACATTCGCGCAAGCGCCCTGTGCCGCCTAAACGGAGCAGCACACTCAGGCGCGGTAGAAAGAGTGGGAGATACTAGTGCCTCTCCCTTCCCCTCGATCTTACGCTTTTTCGATCAGCATCACGTGAACTCCCATCAATACCGCCTTCAGCGGGTTCATCCCAACACACCAGTAAATATTGGCAGAGGAGACGTAGACCGCGACATATCCTAAGCGACCCCCTAATCAATTAACGCAGGACCTTCTAGACCTGCAAGCGGCGGCGTCTGAGCCGTCGCCTCCCTTGTCACCCCCTAACCGGCAGCCTTCTGCTTAGCCACGTGTAGGTTTTCCGTCAATACAGGCCGGTCCCACTTTGGAGATTCGTGCCTTCTTCTAGCGCTTATGTCCTCTCCATGGGGCAGCGCTAACCGTACCTCTCCTGAGGTGGGCTCCCAGTAGAGTCACTAGGACCAAAGGCTTAGGCTGAGTTTAGTCGGTAGGTCTGGTGGGTTGAGTCGCCTCGATTCACCAGGAGTCCGACATATTCAACGCATCCCTGCTTGCCTGTTGCGTTGGTATCCATGATGGATTCTCAGCCTCCTCTCCTGAGGAAAAAAAAAAGCATCACGTGACCCTGACGCGAGTTTGGAAGTTTTTTCCCATACAAAAAGTGCTCAGCGCCGCTAAAGAATTTTTCACTTCAATAAATATGTTTTGGCTTGTAAGAAAAGAAGAACGATCACTCATCATTCGTTCCTGATCGCATCACTATTAGACTGAATAGGGCCATATTATTTTACAAAGTGACTTTAGCTGCAGTCAATTGACTTAGTCTAATTATAAACACAACATTAGACTGTTCCCGTTTTGTTCGTAACCTCATTAATATTTCGTATAAATGCTGTTTGAATTTCGACATCAGTTCTTTTCGTGACCACGATGGATGCTAATCTGCCGAAACATCAAATTATAATGCTTAATAATTGTTCAGACCCGTAATTTAAATAAATTTACTACGTGCTCAAATTCTCAAAAAGTCTCAAAGTTTTAATAATGTTAAATACAAAGTTATTTTCAAAGTCTTAAAGCTGAAAATAGATAAACTATCCATTAACTTCAGTATTTGTCAAAACAGTCCCGTTATTATTACATCCGCTCCCTGGCGCGTGTGTAATTCTATTAAGTTGTTTCACGTACGCTGTAACTGGGTTTACGTAATTAACATAGCCTTTATCACAACGCAATAAAGGTCAAAATTTATCACCTACCCTGGTCGTCGGACGCTGAGGCCTAATTTTATTAAGGTTTAACGGAGGACATATTCTTCGCATTTATGAGAGCCGGTTGGTTAAAATTTGATTTTAGTCGCACTTAGTAAATAATTAAACGAGGTTGTAATTGTTTTGTTTTTGGTTTGTAATATTCGACAATTTATTACATTCCAGATTAACTTTTTTACCAAGACAAAAAGAGATTTTATAATTTTATTAAACCTTAAAGGATTATAGGATGCAAAGATTATTATATTAAAAAAAAATATCTATGAAATGATGATGATAACACAAACTTGTAAATTTCTATATTGTATTGATTCAACTTGTTATAAAGCCGTCCGTATAAAAACACTATTGTGTTGAACACGCAACCTTTCTTCCACATTCTGGCACACGTACCTTAGATTAAGAAAGAAAGAAGGCGCACTCCCAATGAGGTCGTTATAGTACCTACATAATAAGTGTAATATGTAGTTAGAATTATATTTTTACTTTATTTATTTTATATATATATATATTCACTAATAAGTATGAAAGGTGATCGCTTAAGAGCTACAACTGCCAAAAAACTGTTCTGCAGATTGGCAGATGTCATTTCAATTGATAAAGATACCTAACAATAAATAAACACATTTAATTTTCTGTATAACGAGTTTAAAAAAAAAAAAAGGTTTGCAAGCTTGTCAGGATACAAATTATACGAGAACGAAAATAATCAGCTTGTACAAATAAGGACAAAATCCTTTTCTTTTTAAACAAAACCCAAACTTTTCCAGGACGCGGGTCCATCTGTCACCTAATGGACCTCACGTCGTACCCTGAGCTAATCCCGCGTCGCGCCGTCTAATCCCAGAGTCCTGTCCCGGGCGCGGACTGCACGAGGCTGGGTTATAAAGGCGGGGCCGGTTCACGAATCAGATAAAAATTGTTTTTCCAGTGTAACAACAAACGGCTGACTCACTGCACAATGCATCTCACAAAGTCAGATGCATTACCGAAACCGATTTCTTTTTAAATAATACAAAATTATCCGCAGCCTACGGATGCTTGAATCATAGTGGCCTGGTGGTATGACGTTATTGGACCTAGCCCATGTAAATAGCACCATAATGATACTTCTTATTTGTAGGAATAAAACTTTGATCTCTTCTGCAAATATTTCAAGGTGAAGGTAAATCATCCCAGACAAAATAAAAACTTCGTGAAGTGACTATGAATGCTATGCAATTATCAATTACTTATAAACATTAAAAAAAATTAATTGAGAATGATTAAAAAGAAATATTGAGTCTGTTTTTAGGGTTCCGTACACAAAGGCAAAATCACTGTCACTAGTCATCTCATGACGATTAGATGAAATTTTCACAAATGACATATTTAATTTTATTGCCATTATTTTAGAATACGAAATCATCTAATTTTTCACAGATAATTCAATAACGGTCAACGTTCAATTTAACATTTATAAAGCAGTATTAAAATCCAATATTTTTCATAAGCTTGGAACACTATCGTATAGTGTAGCAACACAGATGTATTTTTTTGACAAAATCAACCGGTTCGACCCTAGAAATATAGATTTTTTTTAATTTCAATGATGCAATTTCTTCAAAATACGAAGCCTGAGACTCAGTTGGTTCGCTTTATTTCATATTTGAACATTTATTTAGCATCTAAAACAAATGTAAAGTCACACATTCAAATTATCAAGTATCCAAATTGCAATGCAAGAGAAACTCGTGAATTCTCTGTTATTATATTGACTGCCTCGCCTTAAAATACAGCCATCGGCTTAAGATCCCTCTCGGGACAGACAGATATATGAGATTAAAACTGGAATTTGTTTCTCCGAGCACGTCTGAGGAGAGGAGCGGATTTTGATTCCACTAAAGCACCGGGAAGCGAACTTACGAGTGTTCTGAAATGTTTGGAGTGTTAGCTTACAGCAACCACACGTGGAGATCGAACTGTGGAATGTACTGCCGTAAGCTTCGTTTTGCGGTTCGAACTCTATGTGTAAACACGCTTTATAAGTTTGCATGTTATATAATGTAAATACTTATTACACTTACACCAATTAGCATAGAACAAAGTGAGCTCTATAAGGCTTGTGTTATAGGATCTAGGGTAACGGGTCGACATACATATATTAAATATATATTAACTTTCAATTGCTTGCATTCATCACGCCTCAGAGATGGTAGCACCTTGAAACCGGGGTACTAAGCACTCACCCACTGAGGCTGTCGAATAACAAGTATCTATCTTAATATATATATTTCTTGTGTGCGTGTGTATGTGACTGAACTCCTCCTAAACGACTGGACCAATTTTGATGAAATTTTTGTGTGTATTCCAGGGGGCTTGAGGATGGTTTAGATTCACAATACGGTCATATAGATATTGTTTTTCAGCTAAATTATTTATTTAAAAACATTTGAGACAACGTGAGACAACGTGACATTTGAGACATTTGACATTTGAGACATTTGACAGGACAACGTCTGTTGGGCCAGCTAGTATTTTTATATATAGTTAGACTTTAGTTAGAAATGATTTCTACTGTGTTGCATTCAAATAGGAATACAATTGACGTGAACACTCAATTAGTCAATAAAAACCGAATAAAAATCGCTGAAACGCGAATCCACTCACGGAGGACAATGAATCGCAACACAATTAAACCACACAACATACGAACGCCCCTATCTGAAGATCGGAACAGCGAGATAAAACGCAAAATGAAATTGTAAAATATAAATCACATGGGAAACTTTTCAAAAGGCTCCCGATAAAAGAATTTTCACAAAACCTAATACAATACAGGGGTAGGTACGGCGGGAACACCGAGGCTGGAATTCCATTCACCAGCGCACCTGGAACGGCCATTTTGGGTTTTTCCGAAATCCAATCGCAGCTCTGTGTGCGTTGGTGGAATGAAACAAGGCATAGCACAATACGAATGTTTGAGTCATGATCAAATTAATGCTACAAGAGCTTTTTCGCTACTACATAATATAGCACAAAAAAAAACAACTTTCAAACACAGATTGGATTTTGCGTAGTAGACGTATTGATGAAGTGTTTTTTTTTTTTAATTAAATATAACGCGGGAGAAGCCGCGGGCGGAAAGCTAGTTAAAAATATCAGAAAAGGCGCGACTAGCAGTGCATGAGGGCGTACTGGTCCCAACATTAATGTACGGAAGTGAAAGTTGGGTATGGGAGAAACGACATGAAAGCAGAATAAATGCAGTAAAAATGAGAGCTTTGCGGAGTATGACAGGAGTAAAACTGAGTGACAGATTGTATAATGAAGTGATTAGAAAGAAATGTGGTTTGAAAGAGGATATCGTGACAAGAATAGAGAAAGGGATGCTTGGGTGGTTTGGGCATGTGGAACGGATGGATGAAAGTAGACTGACCAAAATGATTTATGAAGCTGGGGTGAGTGGAGATACGGGACGAGGAAGACCTAGGCGAACATATTTCGAACAAATCGAAAGTGTCCTCAAAAAAGGCCAGGTCAGAAGTACCCGCAATCGTCGAGCATGTATGAGGAATGTTATGAAAGAAGATGAAGCGAAAGATATATGTAAAGACCGTAGCAAGTGGAAAGACGTAATCTCTGCCTACCCCCGTGGGAAAAAGGCGTGAGTGTATGTATGTATGTATGTAGGACGACCAACAAGACATCATACACTAAGACAATGTTCATGGACACTATAATACTTAAAACTATGCTAAGTGCTATCTTAATTAAAGGTTGCCACGGCCTGCACTAACTACGAGCAAATGTAATCCATACTAATATTATAAATGCGAAAGTAACACTGTCTGTCTGTCTGTCTGTTCCGCTTTCACGCCAAAACCACTGAACCGTATACCACTGAATTTAAATGAAATTTTGTACACAGATAGTCTAGAGCCCGAGAAAGGACACAAGCTACTTTTTTATATAAAAAAGGTTGTAAAGGGTTGTAAAAGGTTGAAAGGAGGGATAATAGGTTGTATGAAAATATTGTTAAAACCACTGAACCGATTTAATTGAAATTTGGTACACAGTACAAGTACAAGTCTAGAGGCTGAGACAGGACAGAGGCTACCTTTTAAAGCAGAAAAGGGTTGCAAAAGGTTGAAAGGAGGGGGTGAAAGGTTGTATGGCAGTATTGTTATCACATATTTTTTCGAATATAGAAATTCGAATATAACGCGAGCGAAGCCGCGGGCGGAAAGCTAGTTAAAAATAAAAGAAAAACGAAACGGAACACAAAACAAAAAATCATATAATTAATTTATATAAAACCACATGTACACAGGCGGATCAACGGTGTGCGGAAAGATACTGATGATAAAAGGGAACAACCCAAAATCGTCTATCGTTTCAGGAATCAGGGAAGTAAGTGATTATCTAAATGATCACACTATTTGGGAATAGGGACACTATTCATAGAGCCATGTTTGGTAACTACATTATTTATAATATTGTATTATTTTTATATGTGTATGTAAACATACATACGACTTTAATCTTATTAGGTTTGATTGTATCTATATTATATTGTATTTTTATATTATATTATTATAATTATTAACACTGAAAAGAGGAGATAAAAAATAGACCTTCAGAGTTTCTTGCCTGTTCTTCTCGAGAAGGCTCTCCCAATTTCCGAACAGGTGTCGAGTCAATATATTATTTTTTTTCCTTATTCGTACGTACGGACAAGGTTTTTGTTTTTTTTTTAACCTTTTTTTTCTTTTGTTTTGTTTATTGACGTCAATAAGTGCCTGTAAAGGTCTATGTTGAATAAAGATTATTTTGATTTTGATTTTGATTTGAATCCACACTAAAATAAGTGGAATTTTTAAGTGAACTACTTCTCATATGATAAGTTGAGATAAGCAAGCAGCGACGTTATGGTAAGTGATTCGCAGCAAAGCAACCCTCATAAAATCCCAGTGAACGTTGTCAACATGTGACATAACATGTAAAATCACAGAAACTACCCAGTTATTTCACTGCCTATTCTATACAATTACGCAGAAACACAGCAAAGACTATTATTTTGTGGCAGAAATAGTTAAGACGGAAGTAACCCTGTTATAAAATCTATAATAGTCAACTAACTGTGAAAACCCTATAACAACAATGTCAGAAACGCGTGGATGTGAAAAAAATCAAATAGGATTTATACAAACACTTTTCTGTACGTCAGAAATGCTACGCCGTTGGTTCACAAGTCTACGGCAAGTGACCTTTCTTTTTTTTTTTTTTTTAAATTGCATACCCCGGCTGTGGCGAGCCGACGGTGGGGCTGGCTCCCCTTCTGGGGAGGCCTACCCACTAAAAACCTCAGGGATGGCCTTCCTCAGGCATGTAGGGAGCCCCCGGGAACATCAAGCCACTTCCGGGAACCCCCAGCCTCCGCTCCCCGCCTAGAGGGGAGCCCTCCTCGGGGGAGGCTACTACCTCCCCCGGTCTCCTCCACCGACAACGCCTCCCGGCCACGGAAGGGGCGTTGTCGGCGGAGGAGAGCGCCATCCCGGGTCGCCGTAGCAGTCGCGACTTCCTCGCGCCCGCCGGCGACCCGCGACGGCGCCGCAGCTGTGCTACCGAGCCCGGCGCCGACGGCGAGTGACCTACTGAAAAGAACCAGCAAGATAACCAGCAAGGGCTATTATTTTTCCCTCCTGTATTTTTACCGGATCGTCAATTAAATTAGCTGGCCTCAGATACAGTCTAAACCCAACTTAATTTACAAGTTTAAACAAATTCACATTATAACTATAGAAGCTATAGTTTCATCGTGTTATTTACAATATTCAAAATTAAACCCAAGCGTTGTTATGAGTATCATTTAAGTAATGTTTAACAGTATAATAACCTATTTACATAAGAGTATTTTCGGTAACTGAATTAAATTTTAAAACTTAATACTTTGTGACTATTTTTGTAAAAGGCTATACAGTTTTCCATAAAAAGAGTCTCTACTTTTTTGCAGTAGAATCAAACGAGATAATGTTAACACACCATTAATTGTTTTCTTAACAAACAGGTGCAGGCGTTTGCAATCAACTGTACAATAATCGGAGTAATACCGACAGTAACACAATTTTAAATTACACGTCCCACCCTTATTGAATTATAGCTCTAATAAGGGACGGGATTTGAACGGCGAACACTCAAGAAATATTGCGGGCGCCTTTAGAAACGCCCCCGCGCCGTCTGCGCTACGCAGTCATCGTCGATTTATGAATTCCTGGTACCAGCCGGATAATTGAAAATGACATTTGTAATTTTACAATGTTACAATTGACTCAACAATCGAGTTAGCTTATTTTGTGGAATTTCCAACCGGCTCTATCAAATTTACGTTACGTACCAAGCGAAACCAGCCTCGGGGCACACTTGTGCAGTGAAAACATTGCTTTATTTGCTTAAGAAATAAGGCGCGCGTATTTCGCAGGGTACAGACAGAACGTGTCTTTGAAGAGTTAATTTTACTCTTGTGAGCAGTCATGTGCTACGTACATTATAAGTGTTTACTTCATGTACTTGACGATAATTCATATATCTATCTATATTGCCGTAGACAGTAAAAGAGGCGTGAAAAAGCATCTTTTGGGCCAGGTAGGCAGGTAGGATAGGGCAGGTAGGAGAGTGGAGTAACGTCACTATCCTATCTGTCATCTCATTTGGGCCTCTTTCACCGCTTAACATCAGGCGGGAGGAAGTCATCTGTGCCGGGACTAGCATAAAAAAAATAAAAAAAAGACTGGAGAGTTAAATCGCTGATTTTATCATCAACTAGACATGACTATAGAGAGAATAATGGCCGTTTTCACCAACTTTGTCTTAGCTTAGGCGACTCCTAAGAGATATGCTGTCTCACTCTTTTCAGTTAATACAAAAAGTGACAGAAAAAAAAGGAGAACGTCTCATATGTGTATTGATTTAGTAAGTTACAAGATTCTATTAAGGGCGATCATTTTTATGCATTCTTTTAAATACAAAAATAGATTCAAACTCATTGCCTAGTTCCCACTAGCAATAAGGAGCTATTTCATAAGTTACCAGATTCGTTTAAGGGTGAAAATTATTATGCATTCTTCTTAAGACAAAAATAGTTTCAAAAACATTGCTCAGTTGCCCCTAGCATCAACGAAGTATTTAATAAATTATTAGATACTTTTAAGGGCGAAAATCATTATGTATTCTATCTAAGACATAGATAGTTTCAAAGTCATTGCTCAGTCGCCTAGCATTAAGGAACTATTTTTATAACACTAAATTTTACATTATTAATAGTAAATAGAAAAAAAAACTAACCAAAAAGACAAGTTGGAGGCGCCGGGTATCGATCCCGGTACCTCTCGCATGCTAAGCGAGCGCTCTACCATCTGAGCTACGCCCCCCTGTACTGAGGTAACGAATAATAGAATTGCGTTTTATTTATTGGTAATACTCGATCTGAGAACCAGCAACGCAAGTTGGCAAAGGTAAACTACTTTCACTAGACATATGTAGAGCAATAGTTGGTTTGAGGAGTCGCTTGATTACATTACTGAGTCATGTCTAGCCTCAAAATCAATTCAATGTACGACCTTTCAAAAAATCATCCCCGCTAAACTAAACTTTATTCTCTACTCTTTATTCGTAATACATTACGGAGATTTCTAGACTAGGCTACAGCCTTTTTTTTTTTTTTTCCCCTGAGGAAAATGCATTAAATTGCATACCCCGGCTGTGGCGAGCCGGCGGTTATGTGTGACTCTCCTCCCCAGAAGGGGGAGGCCTACCCACTAAAAACCTCAGGGATGGCCTTCCTTAGGCATGTAGGGAGCCCCCGGGAACATCAAGCCACTTCCGGGAACCCCCAGCCTCCGCTCCCCCGCCGATACAGCCCTCCTCGGGGGAGGCTCACTACCTCCCCCGGTCTCCTCCACCGACGACGCCCCCCGGCCACGGAAGGGGCGTAGTCCATCCCGGGTCGCCGTAGCGGTCGTGACTTCCTCGCGCCCGCCGGCGACCCGCGGCGGCGCCGCAGCTGTGCTACCGACCCCGCTCGGCAGCCTCCTTCGGGAGCATCACTGCTTCACAGAAGGAGGCCACAGCCCTCCAGCCTCCCTCGTCCGCCAGCATTGCCGCAATCAATGCCGGCGGAGACAGATCTCGCCCGATCTCTGCGACCAAGACTCGGCGCTCGGAGGCCCACGCGGGGCACTCCGCCAGCGTGTGCTGGGCCGAGTCGAGGTCGGATGCGCAGTGGTGGCAACGTGTCGATCCCTCCCGTCCTATTTGACACAGATACTCACCGAAGCAGCGACTAGGCTATTGCCTGTACTGCTGACAATCTACATATGTATGCTTTAAACAATTATTTTAGTTATATCTACAATTAATAAAATGTGCCACATTAGTAATTTGACGACCTCCATAGTCGGGTGGACAGTACACCAGTTTCAAGGTGTCGCCATCTCTGAGGTCCCGGGTTCGAATCCCGGTGGGGGCAGATGTTTGTGTGATGATTGCGAGCATTTGTACCTTAGTCATGGTTGTTGATATATATTTCAATAAAAATTATTTATATATGTATAATATATGTATGTCTATCCGTTACCCTAGATCCCATAGCACAAGCCTTATAGAGCTTAGTTTGGGCTAGGCTAATTGGTGTAAGCACTAGGCTAATTGGTGATTTAAATGAGGCACAAAGATAGAGTCAAAAGCCCAAAGTGGTCCATATGGACTATGAAGTGTCTATGAAGACTTGCAAGGGGTCTCCGTCAGCGAAACAAGAATTTGGGAGTCCATGAAATGAAAACGGGAATCCACGATAATGGATCTCAACATACACAGATAGTATCTATTAACTTATTATATACTATCTTCTAATGTGAATACATAACATTATTTATAAAAGTACCTATGAAGAAAGAAAATAAAATGTATTATAAATGTTTATATAATTGGGCTTGGGCTTCAAACAGTTCCTTTTGTCCCCACGAAAATTTAGATTAAGGTTTTGTTTTTTAATAATATTTATTCCTTTGTATTTTCTAAGATTTATTTTGTTTTGCAAATTAGTTTACACATTTTATTATTATTTTAGATCATAATTACGTATATAAAATGTTAATTGGTGGAGAATAAACTTTATTATTATTATTATTTAAAAAATTGTAGGATGTAGGCATTAAATTTAAGGTAAGTGGGGGTCTACCCAAAACCAAAAAACATGGCAAAGAACGACACAAAAACGTTGGGCAACCTCTAGTCTAAAGCCTGTGAAAAGACATAAGTTCCTTTTAATGGGGAAAAAGGGTTGTAATAGGGGATGTAAGTTTGTATGGAAAGTATATCAATTTTAAATCTAGAAATAAGAAAAATATTTTTAAAACGTTTTTTGGGATATTAATAAATACGATATTTAAAGTTTGTAAAAATTATATTCAATAGCGGGTTAATCCCCTTTTGAAAGGGTGGGGTTTGAAAGTTTTTACTCGAATAGGCTCAGAAAGTACTGAACCGATTTTGATGAAAGTTGAAATCCGGAGCACGGTAAAAAAGTCCCTATACCCATAGACTTTTCTACTCTAATTTGATCTCCTCCTCTTTCTTTTTTTTTTTCTTTTTTTTTGTTCCCCTGAGGAAAATGCATTAAATTGCATACCCCGGCTGTGGCGAGCCGGGGTTATGTGGGGCTCTCCTCCCCAGAAGGGGGAGGCCTACCCACTAAAAACCTCAGGGATGGCCTTCCTCAGGCATGTCGGGAGCCCCCGGGAACACAAAGGCCACTTCCGGGAACCCCCAGCCTCCGCTCCCCTCTCTAGAGGGGAGCCCTCCTCGGGGGAAGCTAGTCAATATATATATGATAATTTAGTTTTTGTATATAGAAACTATAATAAATTCAATAAAAACAGTGATCTACATAATGTGAATACTAGAAACAAAAATAAACTTGCCGTTCCAATGTTCAGACTCCATAAAACTAGCTGTTCGTTCTTGGGGAAATGTATATCTATGTGTAACAAACTTCCGCAAGGTGTCATTGATTTGCCTTTATATAAATTTAAAATCCATATCAAAAAGACACTCATGAGTAAAGGTTATTATAAAGTAAGTGACTATCTAAATGATCACAGTATTTGGGAATAGGGACACTATTCATAGAGCCATGTTTGGTAACAACATTATTTATAATATTGTATTATTTTATATGTGTATGTAAACATACATACGACTGTAATCGTATTAGGTATGATTGTATCTTATACTATATTGTATTTTTATATTATAATTATTAACATTGAAAAGAGGAGATAAAAAATAGACCTTCAGAGTTTCTTGGATGCTCTTCTCGAGAAGGCTCTCCCAATTTCCGAACAGGTGAGGTGTAGAGTCAATATATTTTTTCTTTTTTTTTTCCTTATTCGTACGTACGGACAAGGTTTTTGTTTTTTTTTTTTTATTTAAGCTTTTTTTTTGTTTTGTTTGTTGACGTCAATAAGTGCCTGTAAAGGTCTATGTTGAATAAATATTATTTTGATTTTGATTTTTTTAACTACTATAAGCTACTAATCCTGCGCAGACGAACTCGCGAGCACCACCTAATACGAAATAAAGAATACCGCTCTATCATTATTAAGATATCTGATAAAGTCACATTCAGTATGTTGGTAAAAAGTTAATTATTTCCTCATAGACACACCAAAACCTGTTGTTTATCTATGAATTATCGACAATGCAGAATACATATATATTGTTTAATATGTCGAATGCCATCTCATTAGTGTATTATTGTTCTCTGTTTGTACATGTAACTAGGTGCGCAAGCAAAAGAGAGTCTTGTTCGTTAAGACGGTAGAGCTACTTTCAATGTAGAGTCGACGTCCGATACATGATCTCGTAAAGGAAATTCTTAAAAATTTCGTCTTGTATGCCACAAGGGGGCGTAGCTCAGATGGTAGAGCGCTCGCTTAGCATGCGAGAGGTACCGGGATCGATACCCGGCGCCTCCAAATTATTTTTTGCGATAGATTTGTACGGATACAAACAAGATTATGTTCAGATCTTAAGCTATCCCTATATCAACTTTCATAAAAATCTTAGTACTGGGCCTATTCAAAGAAAAAACGTTCATCCCCTATTTTACCCCCCTTTATGGTAGAATTTTTACAATCATTAAATTTCGTATTTATTAACGTATCTATAGGGATTTTCAAGGCTACAGTAAATAGGCACTATTTGAGTTTGCGTGTTCCACCTTAGGCAACATCTTCGCTTAACATTAGGTGAGATCGTTGTCAAACGCACTCAAATATGTAATAAAAAAAATCTAATCATAAGCCTAAAGTTTCAAATTTACATACTTTCCATTACAATTACTATTTTCGCATTAAAAACTCGCGTATGTCGGTTTCTCAAGCTCAACACTATCTGTGTACAAAATTTCATTAAAATCGGTTCAGTAGTTTTGACATGAGAACGCGACACACAGCCACAGAGACACACAGAGTTACTATCGCATTTTGAGATTTGCTCGAACGTATCATCTGTGTAGATGAATCGTAAGTGACAAGAAATATAATACGATACTATGAATAGACGACTAAAAAATCGATGAATCGATTGCCTAAAGGGCGACGTTATGATAATCCTCCACTGTTTTGTATCATTAACGAAATCTCATACGCGTGGGTTATGGTTGGCACACAGTTGATATAAACAGTGCATACTCAAGCAAAAGAGAATCTTGTTCCGTAAGACAGTAGAACTACTTTCAACACATAGTTGACGTCCAAAACAATGTTTTGAATAACAAATGCTTATAAATTTCCTCGCGAGTGTCACAAGGGGGCGTAGCTCAGATGGTAGAGCGCTCGCTTAGCATGCGAGAGGTACCGGGATCGATACCCGGCGCCTCCAACTTGTCTTTTTTAGCGAGTAATTTTTCAATAATAAAAAAGTCATAGATCATGGATAATTTGAAATATGTACATATTTTGATGATTCGGTAAACGACGAATATTTGTTTAAAAAAACACAAATTAGATCCGACCGCCTGTCTTTCTGTTTGTCTGTCAACAGGCTGTATCCCGTAACAGTTAGACAGCATAAGTCTGTCAACAGGCTGTAGCCCGTAACAGTTAGACATCATAAGTCTGTCAACAGGTTGTATCCCGTAACAGTTAGATAGCATAAGTCTGTCAACAGGCTGTATCCCGTAACAGTTAGATAGCATAATGGCCGTTTTCACCAACCTTGTCTTAGCTTAGGTGACTCCTAAGAGACATGCTGTCTCACTCTTTTCAGTTAATATAAAAAGTGACAGCATGTTACTTAGGAGTCACCTAAGCTAAGACAAGGTTGGTGAAAACGGCCATAAGTCTGTCAACAGGCTGTATCCCGTAACAGTTAGACAGCATAAGTCTGTCAACAGGCTGTAGCCCGTAACAGTTAGACAGCATAAGTCTGTCAACAGGCTGTATCCCGTAACAGTTAGACAGCATAAGTCTGTCACAGGCTGTAGCCCGTAACAGTTAGACAGCATAAGTCTGTCAACAGGCTGTAGCCCGTAACAGTTAGACAGCATAAGTCTGTCAACAGGCTGTAGCCCGTAACAGTTAGACAGCATAAGTCTGTCAACAGGCTGTAGCCCGTAACAGTTAGACAGCATAAGTCTGTCAACAGGCTGTAGCCCGTAACAGTTAGACAGCATAAGTCTGTCAACAGGCTGTAGCCCGTAACAGTTAGACAGCATAAGTCTGTCAACAGGCTGTAGCCCGTAACAGTTAGACATCATAAGTCTGTCAACAACAGGCTGTAGCCCGTAACAGTTAGACAGCATAAGTCTGTCAACAGGCTGTAGCCCGTAACAGTTAGACAGCATAAGTCTGTCAACAGGCTGTAGCCCGTAACAGTTAGACAGCATAAGTCTGTCAACAGGTTGTAGCCCGTAACAGTTAGACAGAATAAGTCTGTCAACAACAGGCTGTAGCCCGTAACAGTTAGACAGCATAAGTCTGTCAACAGGCTGAATCCCGTAACAGTTAGACAGCATAAAGATTCACAGCCGAAGTATTTCTGCAGCCGCAATCATAAAAAATACTAATAAAGAAAACAAAATAAATATTTTAAGGTTTCGCTCGATATTTATTTATTCATCTACCAAACTTTAGAGCATACATACATTTGCTTATAATATTCTATTAAAAAACATATACAGCCGATAACAAAGTGTATCCTATTAACATCTGGTAGGTAACGCAGTCAATTGTTATAACAAAATAAACTTTTATTTAGAACATTACTTAGTTATACTCGTATGTTCACTTCAAAAATAAATAATTAAGTACAGCGGTAATGATTTTTTTATCATTTTTATAGATAACGGTACGGAATCGTTATTGCGAGATTTCGACTCGCGCTTGGCTGCATTTTAAATAAATCTAGCAGACCGACCGTCTGTGTAGATGGTAATGGCGTAGCTTATTGTCTTTCTCAAGTGCTTGTAACAGCCTAGACTGAATAAATGATTCTGAATTTGAATTTGAATATACATGTCGTGTACTTCTTCTTTCTCTTGCCCTGTTTGTGCAACATGTCTTCCTCTCTATCACTCGCCATTTCGACACTCACTCCTTTTTCAACATATCAATATTAACACAGTTCATCCATTGTTTCTTCGGTGTTCCTCTCACTCCCCCCTCCATTTTCATGTACAACTCTTGAAGTAACACGATCATTCCCTCTTCTCAATACGTGACCATACCAGGAAGTCCGCTTTCTCTTTCAGACATTTTTTTTTTATGTGATAGGGGGCAAACGAGCAGACGGATCACCCGATGGTAAGCAATTACCGCCGCCCATGAACGCCCGCAAAACCAGAGGAGTCACAAGCGCGTTGCCGGCCTTTTAAATGGGAGTACGCTCTTTCCTTGAAAGTTTGGATATCGTAACGGTTCGGAAACACTGCAGGCGACAATTCATTCCACAGTTTAGCTGTGCGAGGCAGAAAATTTCTAGAGAAACGCACAGTGGTGGACTGCCAAGTATTGAGATGGTGAGGATAGAAGGTTTGTCGCGTGGAACGATGTCGGAAAGTATCAGCAGGGATCAGTCCAAACAATTCCTCCGAGCACTCACCGTAGTAAATGCGATAGAGTATGCAGAGAGAAGCTACATCTCTACGCAATGCCAAAGGGTCAAGCCGACTTGAAGTTTCCTGGTGGTCGACGATGCGAATCGCTCTCCGTTGAATCCGGTCTAGAGGGAGAAGCTGGTATTGGGGCGCCCCTGCCCAAAGATGAGAACAGTATTCCATATGAGGCCGGACCTGTGCCTTATAAAGTTGCAGACGGTGGGTCGGTGTGAAATACCGCCTCGATCTATTGAGCACACCAAGCTTCTTCGAGGCTAGTTTAGCCTTCCCCTGATATATTCATTCCTCCCTCTATCTAGCATATATATGCATTTTAGCATCATACAACCTTTGTTCATCCATCCGCTTGACGAGCCAACATTCCGATCCATACATGACGACAGGTCTAATTACTGATTTATAAATTTTGCCTTTCAGTTTGAGGGAAATACGGGTGTTACAGGTAGTTTCCGTTACCGGTCGTGCCTCATACATCTTGTGTCTCTGTCAAAGTCCCCATTTTCCTGAAACAGTGATCCGAGGCGAGCTTTTAAAGCTGTCGATCAGACCGGGAGATCCCATATATATCTTGACGTCACTGTTACAGGTGACTAATTATTTTTATAATACACTAGCTTTCTGCCCGCGGCTTCGCCTGCGTGGATTTCGGGATTAGGTCTATAGAGGGTTAAGGGTCATAGCTTTTGCCCACGGCTACATATGCGGGGAAGTCGGTTTATGACGCGAAGGTTTCATCGCGCTTCCCGTGGGACTATCCGTTTTTTCCGAGATAAAAAATACCGCAAAACCTTGCTCAAGAATCACTCTATCTATTGATGAAAACCGCATGAAAATCTGTGCAGTAGTTTTTGAGCGAAGCCTTTATTGCGCATCCCGTGGGATCTGTCGACTTTTCCGGGATAAAAAGTAGCCTATGTGACTCGGGGATAATGTAGCTTTCCAAAGGTGAAAGAATTTTTGAAATCGGTCCAGTAGTTTCGGAGCCTATTCATTACAAACAAACAAACAAATATTTCCTCTTTATAATATTAGTATAGATTTATTCGACTAATCTTATTTTTTTTTTTTTTACACTTACACCAATTAGCCTAGCCCAAACTAAGCTCTGTAAGGCTTGTGCAATGGGTCTAGGGCAACGGATAGACATACATATATTATACATATATAAATAATTTTTATTGAAATATATATCAACAACCATGACTAAGGTACAAATGCTGGCATTCATCACACAAACATCTGCCCCACCGGGATTCGAACCCGGGACCTCAGAGATGGTGACACCTTGAAACCGGTGTACTATCCACTCGACTATGGAGGTCGTCATGATAATGAAGATGTAATTTCTTTTATTGTTCTCCTCCGTAGCGGAGTGGTTAAAAAGTGTTGCCATATCTAGGTCCCGGTAGGGGCAGATGATTATGTAATGAATACGAGCATTTGCACCTTAGTCATGGCTGTTAATATGTATATATGTCTATCAAAATATTTATATATATATAATATGTGTATGTCTATCCGTTACCCTTGATTCCGTAACACAAGCCTTACAAAGCTTACTTTGGGCTAGGCTAATTGGTGTAAGTGTAACGAATATTTATTTATATAAATAATTGTTACAAATATGAATTCTCTAAAGTCAAAGTCAAAGTCAAAATAATTTATTCAATTTAAACCTTTACAGGTACTTATTGACGTCACAAGAATAATAATATTAATAAAACTACAATAAATTTAAAATAGAAAAGACAATAAATTATTAATTAATTCCTTAGTCGCACTTGTACATGCGTCCATCTTCCAAATCAAGTTTTAGAATATTAGATACACAACATTAAAATTATAATTTCTATGAGCTATCCCACGAGGAGCAGGTAAGAGTCACATCCAAACTGATTTATCATTTAAATAATCTTTAACAGTGTAGTACCCCTTTTTAAGAAGACTATTTTTAATGCGGGTCTTAAACTTATTTATCGGTAATTCTATAATACTCTTTGGTAATTTGTTGTAGTATTGTATACTTTGCCCTACAAATGATGCAGTAATTTTTTGTAGCCTAGTTTGTGGTACAACAAGTTTGTCTTTGTTACGTGTGTTTAGCTTATGTATATCACTTCGTTTAGTATATGTATTGATATTATTATGAACATAGACAAGGCAATTAAAAATATATTGCGAGGCGGTAGTCAGTATACCAATATCTTTAAATCTCTCTCTAAAAGAAGTTCGATATAACATAAATCTACTTACCACAATTATATCTCTATAACATAAATCTACTTACCACAACACATTACAACATCAACTTTGTTGTTATTCGATAAAATAATTGCGTTTAATTAAGCCCATAAAATCTCAAACGCACATCAGACAAGATCAGCACTTGTAAAGCCAATTACCGCGCGAGACGAGCAAAGAATCCTGTTTCATAACAGACAGCGGATGGAACCGACAACGCGACGCGCGCGTGGCGCGGGACTTTTTAGGAGCGAATTTATCGCCGGAAAAACAACTCGGAAATTTACTTTGCATTATCGCGAGCTTCACGTGAGGAGGGTACTCGCTATTCACTCACCCTCGTATCGCTTAATAATTTAGCCGGGTAAATGGTAAATGTGTTTGTTTTACCGAATTACCTTTTCCCGTGTTATGTTATTTATACGATGTGTCTATTGCGAAATTTAAATTTTTTTACTTACTCGTATTGCGTTTCGAGCTCGATCATATCCACGTATGAGTTGATGTGATTATAAATAACACATCAATTAACTTTCATTAA
This sequence comes from Scirpophaga incertulas, assembly GCA_036419045.1. Taxonomy (NCBI): domain Eukaryota; kingdom Metazoa; phylum Arthropoda; class Insecta; order Lepidoptera; family Crambidae; genus Scirpophaga; species Scirpophaga incertulas. Next base: position 40,930,262 of record CM071627.1, read on the forward strand.
AATATTCACTCAAAATACGTCCTGGATGGGTGGTAGGAAAAATTTGGACGATTCAAAAGAGCATAATGACATATTTGAATAATGTTAATTTTGATAAATTTAAACATGTACGAGGGGCGGTCAAAAAGTTCGCGGAATGGCGGGGTTAGCGGGGGTGAGGTCGCTCCTCCAGGTAGCCGCTACTTGAGTAACTCATAATTACTATATATGCCAATTTCTAGCCTAATTGGGTCATTAGCTTTCGAGTTACAAACGAGTAAACAAGTAAATCGGGAACAAACTAGCCACTATGGAGAAAATTGAACATCGCGCCGTCGTAAAGTTCCTCACCAAACAAGGAAAAACGCCTCAAACTATTTTGCAAGAGATGTTAGCTGTTTACGGAGACTCTGCTCCTGGTAAAACCATGATTTACAAATGGCACGGCCTTTTCAAGCAAGGAAAGGAGTCAATTGAAGATGATCCTCGACCTGGACGGCCCATTGAGGCCACTACGCCGGAAATCATTGAAAAAGTTGAAAAACTTGTATTGGAAGACGGAAGGTTGAAGAAGAAACAACTTGCAGCATCAGTTGGAGTATCAGAAACCACAATTTTAAATATTCTTCATCAACATCTTGGCATGAGTAAAGTGTATTCAAGGTGGGTCCCGAGAATGCTCACGCCGCTGCAAAAACGTGAGCGCGTCAACTGTTCCCGCGAGTTTTTGGACCGCTGTGGAGAAGATAGGGAAGAAATTATAGCCCGAATTGTAACCGGTGATGAAACTTGGGTTCACCACTATGAGCCTGAGTCAAAGCAGGAGTCGATGCAGTGGCAAAAAAAGGCACACCACCCCCTAAAAAATTTAAAGTGTCGCAATCGGCCGGAAAGATCATGGCGACTATTTTTTGGGATACTGAAGGTATTCTTTTGATCGATTATAAAGAACGTAGTGTTTCTATAACGGGAGAGTACTACGCTTCCCTATTGGACCGATTAAAAGAAGCTATTAAAGAAAAAAGAAGAGGAAAACTGACAAAAGGTGTACTCCTTTTGCACGACAACGCGCCCGTTCACACGAGTCATGTTGCGACGGCTGCCATTCATCGATGCGGTTTTGAACAACTACGCCATCCACCCTACAGTCCAGACCTGGCCCCTAGCGATTTTTATTTATTCCCAAAGATGAAGAAAGAGCTGCGTGGAAAAAAATTTAGAGACGATGATGAAGTCAAGTCGGCGATTTCGGCGTATTTTGACGCCCAAGACAAAACCTATTTTTTCGACGGTATTAATAAGTTATATGCCAGATCCGAAAAATGTATTCGTGTTAAGGGGGAATATATTGAAAAGGAAAATAACATAATGTATCATTTCATCTTTTTTCCCAGTCATTCCGCGAACTTTTTGACCTCTCGTATGTAGAGGAAATTATTAAAAAAAACACTAAATCCGTTCATTCCCAGTATTACCAGGTATCCATAAATACACAGCAGTGACAAGTAACAAGAATAAAGAGCGAAGTTGTGAATGCATGAAGTGCAAACTAAATTATTTAACTACGTCATTAATACTTCGTACACTACCAGGATAACAGGAAAATGGAGGAGTTTTATTGAGCAACGTCGTGTAAACACGTATCGAGGGGTGTCTCACAAGCACCTCCCCCCGAAACTTTAATTCTTAACTCTACGCCGCTACGGAAGGGAACATATTGAACTTTAAGCCGATGAAAATACAAACTCCACAACGTAACTTGTACGGATATTATAATTCTCGAAATTTATGATGCCTTAGTGCAGGTGTCGAGACGAGGTGTTTCGTTTCGAGACGCCCCGCCTTCATTCTCGCCTTCGAACTTTTTGTACGCAGAGTGCGATTCAAAAAACATACGGTCTGAGAATAACCGGTCGCCACACTGCTCAACTTCTGTCGCCCTAGTGAACGTGAGATAAAAACGTTTCTCATGAGACATTTCTCCACCCCAGCTGGAACAGTTTGTTTGCTTTCTTAAGACCTCACCCGGGCACGGCGTTGTTTCTCACGAGTACCAGGGCAGCATAACGGCGGGAGAGATGCGATTGTGCGTGAACTAGTTCGCGTGGCGCGACCGGCAAGCCGGCGGTACCTTTTTTTTTCTTGTTCGTGAATGAAGTGATTGTTCATAATAGTAACTCACTATAAACATTCTTGGTTCTTATAGATTTGATATAAATTTAGATTTCGGTTTCAACGTGCCGTCTTCTCCTAGTTCCCGGCTTCGAGTCCCGGTAAGGCAGATGTTTGTGTAATGAAAGCGATTTGTGCCTTAGTCGCGGTTAATATGTATGTATATAATTAAAGAAAAATATTTATATAGTCTACACTAGTCATATAACCACCTTAGAAGTTACGTGACAGTCTACACTAGTCATATAACCGCATTTAATGTTACATAACAGTCTACACTAGTCATATAACCGCATCAAAAGTTGTATGACAGTCTACACTAGTCATATAACCGCATTTGAAGTTATATGACAGTCTACACTGGTCATATAACCTCATTCAATCATCAAATAAACAAATTGACGAACTCAATTTGTTGTGTAAGTGTAAAAAAAAAAAAAAAAAAAATTAATATATTCTTAGGTAACTGTGTAACATAATAATATGTATATTTAACTGTACCTATTATAATAACACTTTTGTTACTTGTATCATAATAAATGATTTCTAGTTCTTAAATGATTGTATGCGCGTGTCCTGCGGTTGTTTTTTTTTTAGTTGTGATAATTTACACGGGTACCTGCTTTTGGTAATTTGTATCCTTTTGTGGCTTAATAAGGGTAGTCATACTCTCATTAAAATCTCTTCGGCAGTGTCGTGTGAGGCGGGTCGTTACGTTCCCTAAAACATGGTTGAGCGAAGCGATGGCAGGTTCATGCGTCATGCTCGTGAACGGGCGCTGCCAGCGGAGATGAGTCTGCTCTTTGCTATACTGGGTACTACTCGTATTTATTATAATTTTGATTTAACTTTATATTCTTTTAAAACTGTATGACACGGCATTCCTAATATAGACATGTTTTCAAATTATATTTTTATTAATTATATTATGTAATGGAAAGTGACTTCATGAATTATCAATATTGAAGTCATTTTCCAAATTGACGACTCTGTATCTATTTAATGCAGGGAAAAAAAACAGCCCTTGCTGAGTTTCTTGCCGGTTCTTCTCAGTACAAGGTCTGCCGCCGTAGATTTGCGAACCGATGGCGTAGCTTTTCGACATTCACAAGTGCTTGTAACAGCCCAGACTGAATTAATGATTTTGAATTTGAATTTGAATTCATTAGAAGTTACGTGACAGTCTACACTAGTCATATGACAGCATGTTCATTAATGTAAACAGTTCATTAACAATAAATAGAGATAAAAATATTAGACTCACCGGCTACGACGGTCTCGGCGCGCGGAAGCCTCTGCAGAACGTGGTCGATGAGTCCCACATCCGTGCACGCTTGCAAGTTGCGAACGCTCTTGCGCAGTATTGCGATGAAAACCGACCATATCTCCGCCTGAAGCAAAAGTCAATGCATTAGTCAATGTTAAATGATGACATTATTAACATTACAACTTAAAATAATTTTTGGACGCCCAATGAAGACAGTAAGAAATAAAACTCATAAGTAAATACCGATTGACATTGATCAAGTGAAGCGACGTGTCCTCTTGGTTGCTTTCAGGTTTACCCGCTCTTGTCGCATATGTAACTTGACACCTAGAGGCAAGTTCAGTTTCAAATTTAGCTTCTTTCTTTTGACGTGAATACGTCTTTAAAATTGCTTCCATAGGGACGCAAATCAAAAAATCGAATGATAACAAAATCGGAGGATACAGTTTTTTTTTTTTTTTTTTTTTTTTATTGCTAAAGTTGACGAACAAGCAGGCTGCCCACCTGATGGTAAGTGGTAACAGTCGCCTATAGTACATGTGGTTCCCACGAGATTCGCAGCAAATCTGCAAACCTCATAAGAACAAGTGTACGTTGCCAACTTGTGACATAAGATGTAAAGTCACAGTACCCAGTAATTTCACTGCCTATCTTACCCTTCACGCCGGAACACAGCAAAGCGAACCCTGCTGTTTGGCGGCGGAAATAGGTAAGACGGAGGTACCCATGCAGACGACTCTGGTACAGAGTCTACCTCCTAGAAAGTTTAGTGTTGTAGCTACATATCTATCATCCCCATCCAAATTCCAATTACACCACTGGATAGCTAAAGGATCAAAGAATTTATTACGCCCAGTAAAGACTGTAACACATCGCGCGCGGTGGAGGGGGAGCCCCGCCAATTTGAAGGCCATTTTGCTGCGTATCGAGATTTCCATTTAGTATAACTTTCGACTCGGTGACGCTACGACGTTTGTTCAAGTTCTAATCGCTCGCTCTCGTCAAAATCTATCGATTATATATAAAACATTACTGAAAAATTGTGACTGTGAATATAATAAGGTGTTAAAATAAAAAAAAAGTAACAAAAATATATAATGTCGGCCTATACGCGTCGAAAAGCCAAATTGAAATACAGAGATTGTATACAGTTAGAAAGGGCAACAGCAATCGAATGGTACCAAAAAAAACAGCATATGATCGAGTCAAGCAGCGCCGGCAACGTAAAGTAATGAATGCGGCCGAGCGGATCAACGAAGGTGCCAGTACATCTCCGTTACGAGACGTATTCACGTACAACAAACGGCCGTGTCCATAACACAGCCACACCCCCTTTTTTTGTAGGACCTATGCTGAGGCCGCCGATGGCTATGTTCAGATTTCCCGTGAGTGTGTTTGTGGAAGGCGCACGAACGAAAGGTTCGACACCTTGCCTGCTAGCGACCCCGTTCGCCGGAGCCGTTAGGGTCGGGTCAAAAAGAGTCGTCATAAGTTGAGCGCGCCGTCTAGTGGTTCGGACGCTCAAGATCGCCGTGTAGTGGATGATGAAAATCTACCCGGTGTATGACGGTACCGGGTATATCAAACATCAAACGGGGGAAGTGTGGCCTGGGTCGTCGCGCTCGTGTGTGGGAGAGATGCGTGGGTGTGTTGCTTGAGGGGCGACGCAGTTAGTGACCGGCTGGAGGTATTCGTTAGCGCGGGTGATAGAGTCGGGTCGATTAAAAAGTTTCTCGGACGGCGAGATCTAGCCGAGACACTATCTTTGGGAGTGAATTCAAATTCAGCCTCGCGGACGTAATGACATAGAGTTCTCAATGTCTCCGTTGTTTTACACCGTTAGATATGACGAATAGTATACGTCTAGTTATTTAATTAATATAAATCACAAAACAGGTTACAGCCAATTAAAACAAAACTTTATGCCGAGCCTTATAATCTAGGTTGAAAGTCAATGTTTGTACATTCTACCTGGACCATTCGTCTTGGAAATAGAATATCAACACTAATCACAACAAGAAAGAGACAAATCAAAACAAAGATAAATACAAAAAAATAACATACGAAAAACACACATTCAGTATTTACAATCAAGCATGAAATTTAATTTGAACAATCAAACTTAAAACTACTATATACTAAATAAATAATGTCAACGGCCAACTAAAGAAGTCAATGATAGTTTTTGCTTTTAAACTTTAACTAGTTAAGACCACTCAAATCAGGAATAAACCACAGTGCAAGCGAGATGGTGCTACAAGAGCGGTGTTTCTGTCTCACTATAGTTTTAAGCGCTACTCTAAGAGGTCATTTACAAGGCCTTTGCCCTTACACAAGCACCAGCACAGTTCCCAAATTTATTTGGGGTCGACGCAACATGTCTTCCCCTTCCACTCTCCGCTATCACTCGCCATTTCGACACTCGCTCTCTCTCTCTCTCTCTTCTTCAACATATCAACATTGACCTTTTTTTTCCTGAGGAAAATGCATTAAATTGCATACCCCGGCTGTGGCGAGCCGGCGGTTATGTGGGGCTCTCCTCCCCAGAAGGGGGAGGCCTACCCTCAAACCTCAGGGATAGCCTTCCTCAGCCATGTAGGAAACCCCCGAGAACGCCAAGCGACATCCGGGAACCCCCAGCTTCCACTCCCCCGCCGATACAGGGGAGCCCTCCTCGGGGGAGGCTACAATACCTCCCCTTCCAATCTCCTCTATCACTCGCCATTTCGACACTCAAGGGAGTGAGTTTACCATATCAACATTCACACAATCCATCCATCTTTTCTTCGGTCTTTCTCTCTCTACAAGCCCAATAGTTCACCTATTATATAACTTGTTTTACTGGCTCTGAAAACCTCAGCCAAAGGTGATGGCAGGTTGTAACAAAGTTAACTGCGGCGCTAACGAGAGCGTTACCGCACCCTTATTGCGACGCATTCCAGAGCCGCCGCCCGCACGATCACAGCGTGATTGCGAACGGCGAAGAATGCTGACGACGCAAAGGAACGCGGGGTAAAAATAATCGCCGCCAACTATGTACAAAAAATCCATCCATCGAGCCGATAACGAGCCAATCCATTTCATTGTAAAAAAAAACTTTCCCGGGGTTCGGTCGCTCCGGAGAATGTAAATTTTGTACGTAGGCTTTTTCTCCCGATCGGCCGTAGATTAATTCGGGAGCTCGACTTTGGCATTGTGTCCGTTTTTCCATTCGCGTCCATTTCGTTCGTAAACAGATGTGCGCCGAAGCCCTTTTGATTAGGTGCTCCGGACGGTCTCCATGGTGAACGAAATAATACTATTGACAATAAAAACATCCAGAAGCCCTTCCATCATCCTTAATTAATATTGAATTAAGGGACGAAATTGAGTAGAAACGTTAATTCGTACTGCGACGTCGTCTTACGCGCTTAATTAAGCGATTTAGTCGAGTCTTCGTCGAGAATCGTAAATTTGATATCATTCGTTCAATTTATTAAGAGAATTCATAACTCGACGTTCTTCGATAATCTATGTTGAAACGTTCGCAGTCATTCTGAGCGGTTTAAACAAAATTGTTATTTATAAGTCTCTTCAACGAATTGTGAAGAAGATAACTTAGTAACGCTTTGATTTTTATAAGTATAATTACATTTAATCATCAAATCAGCCTGGGACCTTGGGGATCCCCAAGGATATCCAGAACCATCGTTTCTGCACTGCTACACTCCAGCGCTTTTCTGCTTCATCGTTACGAAACCTAGGGTCCAGCACTCGCTCGAGTCCTAATTTCCGATGCTACCTTTCCCAGCATATTCAAGCAACTCGAGGATCTGTCTGCTCTAATTCTATAACGCTCTACCCACTGCTGCATTAGTTTCGGAGTGTGTCGAGGATTCTTCTGTGGAAACTCGGATCATAGTCCTCTCCATTGCCCTTTGGATCCTCATTATAAGGACCCAATGCAAGTGGCTAGGTTTCGGTACCATATTTCATCGCCGACAATATGTGAATTTGCAAGGAAATATTTCTGTCAAAGTGCCAGAAGAAAAAACGATTACGACAAACAATAAAAATAAGCAACATAATAGAAGCTGTAGATGTTGCAAGAGCAACATCTACAGCAGTCTTATAATATTAAATAAATAAATATGCTTATTACTACTTTATTACTGCTTCGACAAGAAGTACAAAATCCAGCTCCGTGATGACGGAAAGGAAGGTCTCAACATAAAAGATCTAAGAATCTTCACAGACGGATCTAAAACAGATTCAGGATCAGGATGTGGTGTTTTCTCATATGACTTTAACATGAACATCTCCATACCTATGGGAATTCATAACACCGTATCAGGCTGAAAGCGTGGGAATCATTACCACCGCCAAAGAAATACTGAGAAGGAACATAAAAGGACAACACATAAGAATCCTAACGGACAGTAAATCTGTATTACAATCACTGTTAAACAACCAATGCTGCTCTACATTAATCCACAAACGTTACCACGTCTTGATGATGGCAAGGAAGGATAACCTCATCACCCTACAATGGATAAAAGATCACGCAACTCGTGCGGTAACGACAAAGCGGACGAGTTAGCTCGAAGAGGATCAGGAATGAAGGTCTACGGACCAGAACCAATAGTGCCTCTCCCCAAACAATGGTCTAAAAACCAAATAAGAAACAAAACTAAGCAGCTCCATAGCGAGACCTGGAGAAACACTGAAGACTGCAAGCAAACAAAGCCCCATGTGCAGAGCATGCATGGAGGCAGAAGAAACGGCTGCACATGTGATCATGGAGTGTCCAGGTGTGGTGGACTACCGGGTAAGACATCTCGGACAGTCGAGCTCACTGCCAGAGGTTTTCGGTAAGTTAAAAAACCTATTGAAAGGAGAATGCCCAAATTTGCCCCACTGGTCCCAAAGCTATAACAAAATGTAAATAAATATAAAAATAAAATTACGAATTTTAGTGGCATTTATTTCGCAAATAGGCGTGCGAGAGTAAAACACAATAAAATAAAGTGTTTCTTAGAAACGGCAATAGCAATATGACATAAATACGAAACCGAGTAATATGGCCAAAAGTCAAAACTACGCATTAAATTAATTAAAATTCTATTATTAAACTGCGCATAATGTAAGTTACTAAAAAACAATGAAAAGGCTAAAAATACTGTTATTCAAACTAAATAAACAAGCTTTCTTATTTCATTAAGTATATTTAATAAACTTAGTTTTATATTGCCCATGTGCTAGGTAAAAATAAGTTCTCTTTTTTACACTATGATGTAAGTTGCTAAAAAAACACGAAAATGCTAGGAATATACTGTCATTCCAACTAAGTACATTATACATACCTTTCTTTTTATCAAAAAATATTTTATCTCAAACAAAATGCATATCGTCGCCTTACAACTTTGCTAATAAATATTTGTAGGCGCTCATTTTATTTGTCTAATATCTTTATTTTCGCACGAAGTTTCGACTTATATCTGCTTCATTTAAAAATCTATGCTAATTACGCACACATTAAAAAAAATCTCATTAGTGGGCATGCATATGCATGTGACTGGGGCTCTTTATAATTTGGGCATTGTCCTTTCTGGACGAGCTAAGCTGGCGAGAATAGCAACATCATTCCCATACACGCAAAATAGGCGCTTAGACGTCGAGTTGCGGAAACCAGCCCGTTTGACCTTTTTTTTTTTTTCCCCCTGAGGAAAATGCATTAAATTGCATACCCCGGCTGTGGCGAGCCGGCGGTTATGTGGGGCTCTCCTCCCCAGAAGGGGAGGGAGGTAGCCCGTTTGACCTTATACCTTATGCTTATTACTATATCGCTGCTAATATTACAAACGCGAATATTTGTAAGTATGGATGGATGTAAGTTATTCACGTAAAAACTTCTAAATGAATTTTAATGATACTTTACAATAATATAGCTCATACATCAGAATGACACATAGGCCACAATTCATAATAATATACTAATCCTGCGAAGACCAAATCGCGGACACTAGCTAGTCTTAAATGAAAATGGAACGGATGAACAGAATTTTGTTATTAAAAATGTCATAAATATTTCGTCTGTCGAATGACTCGCTGCAAATCATTTCACAATTGAACAGATTGTATCTGAAAAGATTTCCTGAAATAATCATTAAGATGAGACTCTAGCTTAAGGACATTATCCGACTTACACCACTATTCCCGACTAACTGGATTTATAAACATTTGTATACATAACAGTAGTCGGGAGGTACGTTAAAATATATACTTATGTATATTAGCGACCCGCCCAGGCTTCGCACGGGTGCAACATTGCATTACGTATTCAATAGTAAAAAAAAAATGTTTCTAGCTAATATGTATAATAACTGCAGTGACGAATTTATTTAAGGCCTGCGCACGCTCATTTGTTGGTAAGCATATAACTCAACAACGCTTGGATCAATTTGGCCAATTCATTTTTTAAATGTTCGTTGAAATTCAAGGATGGTTTTTACGGCGAAGAAAAAATCGTTTTTTTTTATTTCGGAAACCCCTAAAAACAGGCCTCTTTTCATATACAAACGTTGTCTAACCAAAACGTACAGTCAATTTGAGCTTTACTGTTATTGTATAAGGTTCATATTGCAAGCACTCACTGTTGTCTAAGCAATGTAGGTGTGTTCATAATATCAAAGAGTCAAGAGTTTTATTAACGCTACATAAAGTTGAAATTCAATCATATCTATCAAAACAGTGTGCGTGTGTGCGTTGGAGCACAGAATACATCGTTGGAGGATTTAATATCACGATCCAAAATTGAATAGTGACAAAATGTAACAGTTCATTTGGGCCTTTTATGCAATTTGGTTGGCTATGCGATGTTCTCTATAAAATAATTAGGAACAAAAAACTGCCACTTTACAAATCTTTTTGACAGGACGAAGTCTATCGGGTCCGCTAGTATATATATACATATATAGCTGAGCATATATATATATATATATATGCTCAGCTCACTGTATATAAAATTCCATTACAAAATGAAACAAGTGCTGTGCGACAACGACTTGTCGACAGGAAATACAAGTCGCACAAAAGCCAACGACACAATACATCAGGAGCCAACAAACAAACATTGCCCAAGTTGGAACATGACGAACACGCAAACTCTTGCAATCAGCGTTCCTCATTTTAATACTGCTTTGGCATTCATAATTTCAGGAGTTGATAAGCATACACGCTGTAATGTGCCTACTGAAAAATATCGTCGTAATCTTCTGAAGTTTCGTGTTGTATGTTATCTTTTTGCTTCCTTGGCTTTCAGGATTGTAACTTGCAAACTGTCTCTGCCTAAGGAACTTCCTTGGGAGAATAGTCTACTAATGATTCGACGTTTGTTATTAAATTATGTCTCCAAATTGAAGTTGAATAGTTACAGACACTTACGAATAACACAAATTAGAAATATCTCAATGATAAAGATACATAATCCCCACTGATATTAAAAACGTGAACGTTTGTAAGTATGGATGGATAGATGTTTGTAAATAAATAATAAAAAATTAAAGAAAAAAAACCTTTTTAAAAACAAGCTTTTATTATTTGTTTATAAAATGAACTAAAAAGTTAAAAATAAAATGGACTAAAAAGTTAAAAATAAATTATTAACACTAAAACTTTTCACCATACATAATTATTCAATCTCGTCCCCCCTCTTTATCATAGTCCCCATTTATAAATAAAAGCATGTTACATTGTGATAGCTTGAGGAAAATGTTGTGTTGTATTAAATGTATTTTCTTTAATTTTATTTTTAACTTTTTAGTACCTCTACAGGCTTGCTGAGAACAAGCCCTTTCATTTGATACCCATATTGTAGGAACGAATAAAAGAAAATTGTCCGCCATATTGGATACGCCGCCATGTTGGATTTAGAATGACGTTACATTATTTTTTTCTAGTTATTCTTGGCAAGCCCTTTTATTTGATATCCATATTGTAGGAGTGCATTAAAAATAATTGGTCCGCCATATTGGATACGCCGCCATGTTGGATTTAGAATGACGTCACATTATTTTTCTAGTTATTCTTGGCAAGCCCTTTTATTTGATACCCATATTGTAGGAGTGCATTAAAAATAATTGGTCCGCCATATTGGATACGCCGCCATGTTGGATTTAGAATGACGTCACACAGTTAATCATGCATTGTCATCCGAAGTAAACCGATTGGTATACAACCAAATTTCAGCTCAATCGGAAACCGGGAAGTGGATCAAATTTAAGTTGCAAGATTTGATTACAGACAGACAACGGGACAGGTAAAAGTAAATAAAAGCTTGTAAAAAAAGCTACAATTTATAAAGATATTGTGTCACTTGTTTAAAATAAGAAGGCTTGGTGTGCTTAATAGATCAAGGCGGTATTTTACACCGGCCCACCAAATACAACTCTATAAGGCGCAAGTAGCGTTGACTAGCCTCCTTGGCGTTGCGTAGAGATGTAGCTTCACCATGTATCCTCTATCGCTTATATTACGGGCAGTGCTCCGAGGAATTGTTCAGATTAATTCCTGTTGTTAGTTTCCGTCACCGTTCTACGCGACACAACATTCGTCCTCATCATCTAGACGCTTGGCAATCCACCACAGTGCGTTTTTCTAGGAGTTTTTTGCCACGCATTATTGAACTGTGGAATGAATTGTCGCCTGCAGTATTTCCGAACCGATGCAATATCGAATCCTTCAAAAAAAGAGCACATTCCCACTTAAACGGCCGGCAACGCATCTGTGACTCCTCTGGTGTGGCGGATGTCTATGGGCAGTGGTTATCGCTTACCATCAGGTGATCCGTTTGCTGCCCTATCCTACAAAAAAAAAAAAATAAGTGTCCTGCGCAGACGAAGTCGCGGGCACCAGCTAGTATATTATAATCTTTTATTTCAGAAATAGAGTTTTGATGAGCTAGTGCGATATATACTTCGTGTTTATATATAACAACGTTGTAGGAAACACATTTTTTGCCTCAACCGAGAGGTCGTTTAATTATAGCCACATATATTCTTTTATCTTTAATTTTTATAAATAATTACTAATACAGCTTTATTACTTTGCAACTAAGCGTGTTCTCTAAGGAAAGCGCTAACGTGGTCGCCCAGAACAGACCTGGCGGCGGACTGTAATTGGCGAAGCAAAAGCCATTGGAAAAACCTGGAGCGAAATCAAACGCGAACCTCAAGAACGTGCGGGGTGGAGACTAACTGTGGACGCTCTCTGCCCCATCTAGGGGACAAAGGACCTTAATAATAATGATGAAGCCTGCAATTAGAAAAAATAATACTTGCCCCGACATCGAAAATAATAGACAAGGAACTAACAAAATATCAAATTATTCTTATAGCCTGTCATTAACCAACATCAAAAATACTCTTTATACATCTTTACTGCAAAAATGACATTCACAAGTGACACAGCATCTTTTCGCTACATCCTAAATATTAAATATTCAAACCGCGACCCTCAATTATGATCCTCGACTAGTAGCAACAAGATCGACCCATAACAGTGACTTATAGAAGAGTAATTTCCAAGATGACTGAGAGAAAAAACGCGTTGTAGCTCAGCTAATATGGGCCGCGCGTCGACGTGATCCGCTGACAGCCCTATTGAGGCTCGGCACGGCCGGGAAAAAACGTCTCATAAAATGACTCGACAAATTCTAGGTGTCGCGTCGTACGTCACCCGCCGCCGGCGGTGGGAGACCGCCGCACGATTCTGGCTGCCTGGTACTCCCTCTGCTCGGGCGTCATGTATCGCTTAATTAATTGGCTTCAAAAAAAAACCTTCGTCTTGTGTCAGCTTCACTAAATTGATACCAGAATCCGTTTCTGGACCTAGATCTGGGTCGCTGGTTCTCTTTGATTTCATCAATCTCATCAATCGATTTAATAAGCTCATGTAAATGACATAATGAAACTGGAGTCGATTTGGTATGGCACAGTTCAGTTAATTGATTGATTCAGTACCCACAGTTTCTAATTTAAGATCATGTTTCATGCTACAAAAATACTCTTATGAAAAATGGTTATTAAAATGTTAAGGATGCATTTGCATATAATAACAATGCTTAAGTTTAATTTTAATAACTCAATAGTAACGTTGCCAAATATTTTGACTATAGTAAATAGCATGATCAAACTATAGCTTTAATTGATATAATGTGAACTAGTCCTCAAAAAAGGCCAGGTCAGAAGTACCCGCAATCGTCGAGCATGTATGAGGAATGTTATGAAAGTAGATGAAGCGAAAGAGATATGTAAGGACCGTAGCAAGTGGAAGGACGTAATCTCTGCCTACCCCCGTGGGAAAAAGGCGTGAGTGTATGTATGTATGTATGTATGAACTAGTTTAAGCTTGTCAAATGACGACTCTGTAAAAATACAGGGAGAAAACGAAAATAGCCCGTGCTGGTTTCTTGCTGGCTCTTTCCAGTACAAGCTTTCTAGCCGTAGACTTGTGAACCAATAGCGTAGCATCTTTGACGTCCAAAAGTGATTGTAAATATCCTATTTTTGATTTGATTGATTTGCTGTATTTGACGTATAGTAAACTGCAAAAGTCGTGTCAGTTAAATATGAAAGAATAGTATAATTACGTTCCGCTAGGGGCGCTGTACAAAATTTTAAGGGCGCATACAAAACTCATGGGTCTCATGATATTGCGAAACCTAACATGAAAGGGGTCAAATAAGATTCAAAAATTTTGTCACATTTACCTTAAAAAGGGGGAACGAATTTTAGACAAAATCGACATCTAATAATGGGAATTTCCAAGTTTTAAAAACGTTCAGCGGCCACAATGGCGTCTATATTGCATTGAAAATGGCCATTTTATTGCGATCCATTATCGGTTTAGCTGCTGCGCTTATGGCTAACTGCCAATGACCGAGCGCAATTGGCCGCCATTTTAAAAGATATATCCGACGATTGTACGTTTTACGAAAAACATAAAATGGATTCGGAAATTGCATTGTAAAAATTTCGTATTTATTTCGGATTCAAATATACCATTGTTATGTTAATTTGTTGTTAGCTATTACGAACAAGCAGATTGTCGACCTGATGGCAAGTGGTACCTGTGAGAGTCTCAGCAAATTTACAGACTCCAACGAAATCCAAATTTAAACAAAAGAAATCAAATTTATTTGGATGATGTATAGTTATTAAAATAAGACAAGGCCTTTACAGTATTCACTTATCGATGCGTTACACACGTGCCGCATTATACAGCGTTCAAATATATCTAGTAAAATGTTAAAATAATGAATGTACTGACTTGGAATTATTAATTTATTTTAATCTGTAATGCACGCCATAAATAAAGTGCAAAAGGCGGACTCAATGCTACGAGGCATTCTCTACCAGTAATCCGAGTGACTAGTTACAAAGAACTCTGGCGTAACGATTAAAACAATTACTCTATTATTATATAAACTTATACTATCTAAAATATATCTATTAATTTTTTATTTTATTTATTTTTATTTTATTTGGAAAACTAACAGTACTTAATAACTATTTAACATCAACTTATAATACTACGGACTATTTACGAGTTTTCGCATATAAATAACTAACTTAAAACTTGAATGCTATCTTAATAATTACTAGGAACATTATGGACAATATGTCTAAACTAATCGTCAGGGAACCGACTCAATCCATTGCTGCGAGACCACATGAGCAAATCTGGATGGAGCTGAGTTAAACAGATCTAGATCTTGGATATTTCCTAACACATTCACCGAGTTAGCGGCTCTCACGAAAAATGAACTCTTCCGATAGTTGGTGTCGCTGTTAGGTACAAAGAGCGGGCATTATAATCTAGCAGACCTACTGGGGACCTTAAGTTGTAATTTATCAAGGAGATAGGTGGAGTCTATTCTGGACTGTGCTATTTTTACTAAGGATGTAATGTCGCCTATTTTTCTGCCTACACTTGCTCCCAAGTGCTGTCTTTTACATCTAGCCTCGTAACTGTCATCGTATTTTTTACATTTAAATTGTAAATATCTTGTGAATTTACGTTGTATTGTTTCCAATCTACTTATATAAGTTTTGTACTGGGGGTTCCAAATCTGTGAACAATATTCAAGAATGCTGCGAACATATGAACAATACAGTATCTTGATTGTTTTTATGTTTGTGAATTGCGAACATGATCTCTTGACAAAACCTATCATTTTATTCGCCTTATCAATACATAGTATAAAACAAAGTCGCTTTCGCTGTATGTCCGTATGTATGCTTAGATCTTTAAAACTACGCAACGGATTTTGACGCGGTTTTTTTAATAGATAGAGTGATTCTTAAGGAAGGTTTGTATGTATAATAAATGCATAATATAGTAGAGAAACACTGATAAATTTAAAGGTTTCTAATGTGATGTCGTAAATAAGCACGTTTTTTTGCGCTTATATTGCAAACGCTGGCTGAACCCTACGAGATAGACCAAACATTATTTTGGTCTATCTCGGTCGGTTTGTATAGACCAAAAATTATTTGGTCTATACAATACTGTAGTACATTAGTACTACAGTATTGTACAACTTACAAAAATCCACAAAAAAGTCCGCGATGGTATATGTCTATCTCTTAGGGATAACCCACCATAACCATTTTTTCACTGCACCCGTGCGAAGCCGGGGCGGGTCGCTAGTTGGCTATATAATCTATGTGTTTTTCGTATAAAAGTTAAATATAAGTATAATCTTCATATGGGATTTTTACAATTCACGTCAAACTAGCTAAGCCATTGGTTCACAAGTCAAGAAATAAATAGTTACAATTCATTCTTTATAAACTTATTATCTAATATATACAAAAGTACATACTTACACATACATATATTACATTAATATGACTATCGCTACATAGTATTAAACAAAGTCGCTTTCTCTGTCTGTGTTCTCTGTGTTCTATATATCCCTATGTATGCTTAAATCTTTAAAACTACGGAACGGATATCGATGCGGTTTTTTTAATAGATAGAGTGATTGAAGAGAAAGGTTTTTATATGTATAATAAAATAACATAACATACATACAATAATAACATAAGCACCCCAATTATGTTGTTTAATAATATCATTTTTTCTAAATAATATACTTTTATTTTTAATTTTTTAATACTCACTATTATAAAAGCTTGTTTTTTTAGATTTTATAAATAACTAGCGGACCCGACAGACTTCGTCCTGTCAAAAAGATTTGTACAGTGGCAGTTTTTTGTTCCTAATTATTTTATAGATAATGTCGCATAGCCAACCAAATCGCAAAAAAAGTCTAAATGACCTATTACATTTTTTGGCTATTCATTTGGAACGTGACATTAAATCCTCCAACGATGTATTCTGTGCTCCAACGCACGCACGCACACTGTTTTGATAGATATGATTGAATTTCAACTATATGTACCGTTAATAAAGCGCAAAATGACTCTTTCATGTTAGGAACACACCTTCATTGCTTAGACAACAGTGAGTGCTTGCAATATGAACTTTATACAATAACAATAAAGCTCAATTCGACTGTACGTTTTAGTTAGAAAACGTTTGCATGGGAAAATTAAAGGGCTGTTTTTAGGGTATTTCCGATAATTATTCGAATTTTCCTCATTGTAAAAACCCTCCTTGAACTTCAACGAACATTAACAAAAAAGAATTGGCCAAATTGGTCCAGGCGTTGTTGAGTTATGAGCTTACCAACACATTTTTTTTATATAAGATTCATTTTTATATATAAGATAATTCATCAAAACCGTACGTGTGGAGTATCTATGGATAGGTCTTCAAAAATTATATTGAGGTTTGTAATATTATTTTTTTAAACTCTATTTAACTTAATTTTAAGATAATTTAACAATGTTTCTTCTTGTCCAAAAATGGATTTACGCCTTCAAATACGCAGTGGCTTGAATAATGTGGTAATTAGCTTGTAAACAATGCTGTAAACTTTATTAAAATGTGTAAGATCAACGGTGATGAAGATGATGACTCGTTTGGCGCAGCTCGAGTTATTAGCTACTAGATCGATAAGGTCCGATAAGATCCTAGGACTTCTGGCCAACCAACCGTAGTGTTTAGTTGGTAGGCTAACCTTCTGAGTCCAACAGAACCGCCCGCTGGAGACCGGGCGTGGGTGATATCCGGTGTAAGGCCGAGGATCAGGGGGTTTTTAAGACGACAACAATAGGCTTGTATCCACTATGAACAAATCTGATGCATTAGGTTGCATAACTATTAAGATGATCATTTAATTATGAAAAAACAAAGTTTTATAAAATAATAACTTTTGATTATTTATATTTTTATAAAATAAAATTGCACAAAATAAGCCATAAGTCACGTGACAGCAAACACCAATTAAAAAGTGTTACGTCACGCCGTGCGAAACGTCAAAGTCAAAATGTCATTCCCAAGTGTCTTGTGGAAGTGCGAAAAAGAATGGGCATCATTCCTTCTCGAGAGTGTCAGCCAGTTTTTACGTATCTGCTGTTTGTTTGGCACGTATATAAATAATTTTCTTGGTGTTTTTATACTTGTGCTTGTACACTGGGGCACTATGCAGTACTTGTAATACGATGAATCCATTTTTTATTAAAATAACTTCACAATACCGAATATCCCGATACTAAAACAGCTGTGTTTTGCACGGCGTGACGTCATTCAAGACGCCATGACAGTCATGAGCGTTTTTGATGACTAATGTCAAATATTTAATTAAATGCAAAATTATTCTTATAAATAAGCATTTTTTTTCAAAAATAATAATTATTTTGTATAGAATAGGCATCAAGGTATATTAGTATCTAACTACTGAAATTTAGGCAACAAGCCTATAGTAGCCCTTTATGAGAATTCACTACCTTCCCCCGTGAGAAAAAAAAATGTTCAATTCCCGCAAGGGACATATATTTTGTATGACCTACAAACATTTGCTGCGGTGTGGGTATCTGCGCATGTGAGATTCTATGGTTGTGACTGCACCCACCACACAGGATAAAAATCCTAGGATTTAAAAAAAATCGGCGAAGCAGAATTGTGCAAAAATAGAATGACCAAAGTTTTCCAAGCCGATTCTTTCGCTCCTCGTGAGTTGTGAACAATGGAATTTGGACCGGATAGTATTGCCAGTGGCAATGTAACAAATTGAGTTCAAATTATTGAAATGTCAGCCCGGCGCCGACAAATGGGCGCGCCTATTCGCGGGGTTAGTCCGGGACTTTGTCTAAAATGTTTTGATTAACGGCCGCGACGTCTTTTGTCCGGAGTGCCTCGGCTGCGTTCAAGGCGTCGACCATCTCTCAAGAAGCTGTTAATTTAATTTATAGTAAATAAATCGGCTCTGTTTATCTATTAGCGTGACTGAATTGGCGTTGGACTGATGGCGCCAAGAATCAAGTTGTTTTTTCGATTTTTGAATTTGTATATGTTGTGTAAGTAAATAACAAACCCAGATGTATTTTCAGCGTTGCCGCCAATTTTCTATTTATCATCAGTGCCGAAAGACAAACGCATTTAAAGCTATGAAGCCACGTAAATGCAATTTGTACTAAGAAGCAGAGACTTAATTTGGTATGCCAAGGTTCGTAAAAAACATCCAATTAATATAACAATATTGCAGCGGCCAGCAAAAGAGGCATTGATGGACGAAAGTATAAATGAGAGCCACACGCCAATAAGGCCACAAATATAGGCACAATTGTAACCAAGGCATGTACAGTACTTTCCTGAAATAATACGCGGGAAGTAAATACAAATACTCAAAATCAATGACGAACAACCTTTTTTCAAGCGCGAAAGTGTCCATTAATTTTTTGTTTTAACTATCATGCAGATTTCTATTCAGAAGCCACTTCGAAATTTAAATAATACTCTGACAAACTTACCTTCTTGGTTGCTATAGTTCCATTTTTAAAATACAGGACAGATATAAGTCTACATAATAATTTGTTTAGTCGTAAATTCGATATATCGCGTGTTCTTTTTTCGAGAATAATGACGCTTCCATGCATGCATGCTAGAATAAAAAATGACTAATCGAACTAAAATAACGAAATTATAAATTAGCTAAAAAATGCCTGAAAAGGGTTGATCCGATCTACTTTGATACCAGGACAGCATCAGTCGCGCGGCGGTGTCCGCCGTGAAATGACAGACAAGGCGTAATGGGGGTAAGAGGCGGTGCTTGCGTGAAGCAAAAAAGCACTTGCTAACGAACGAGGCGTGCGGGGAGTTTGGGACCAACCTGAGCTGTGTGGCTTTGTCGAAAAGAATAAATAACACAGACGCAGCGTGTATTGCACAAGGAAGCCAGCGAGACGGGTTTTACTAAATGTATTATTATTTACGACTCCCAGTACTTTGAATATTGTTTACGTATTTTTCAATTTTTATTTTATTTATGGGGTTGTATTTAATTTTATATGTATATATATTTATATACATATACATACATATCTATATTTATAAAATGGTTTGCTCACATCCTTTTGTGAGCGATTCCAATCACTGAGCTACGACCCTTTTACACTTCTGCAGCGCACACAGCTCTTGGTCTGTACTGGGTATTTTGTTCTAAGAAAATGTTATTTTAGTTTTTTTTGTATTCCATTATTTATGTGTGATGAAGATGTTTCGTAATTAAAATTTTATCTATCTATCTTTTACATATTTTAGAGGATTTTTTGCTCTGTAAAGTTTGTAAAAATACATTGTATTATTTGATAAGAAGCAAAGAGAGTAATCCATTTGATTTTACTTTTACACAACAGTACACAATTGCTACAAGACGATGATGCATACAAGATCATTTAACGAAATCCGTAGCTGAGTGTGTAGTACGTCGATTTCAAGGTCTCGCCATCTTGGAAGTTCCGGGTTCGAGTCCCGGAGGAGTATTTGTGTGATGAAAGCGAGCATTTGTGCCTTCGTCATGGTTGTTAATATATATAAGAGGATACATTACGATTCCACGCGGACGAAGTCGTGAGTACAGCTAGCATAAGATAAATCCCTATTATGGAAATGACGCCCCTTCTTACCTACCTGAACATTTATCAAACTCAAAGCGACTTAAATGACTCAATATATTTTTAATCAACTTAAAATCCTCTTTTAATTATACATAAAGCTCGAAATAGAGGAGCATTTAATCTGTTGAATAAATAAAATTCGGAGCAAGCGATATATCAGTGCCTACCCAGCTTCGGGAAGCCGCAGGGCAGGTGTGCAAGATGCTCTCGCGCTCGCTCGACGAACAAAAGACGCAATAATTCTCGCCAAATTGCCTTATTTCGCGCCATTGGCCTATATTACTAAAATTAGCCATGAATTTACGAGCAAAACTTTCCACCGCGTCAGAAACTAGAACGACTCGGGGAGTTCTGGTGGCGGCAACCAGTTACTAACTAAACATGATCAATTAAAATTTGGACCGATGCTTGCCAACTTTGTGCATTATTGAAATTGTTTGGCGAAAACTTTCTTTCATGATTTCGTGGATTTTTTTGCATGTGATTTTTGATTAGTCAATTTCATAACTATACTGGTTAAGAATGATTTATTTCAGCTAATTTCATAGTGGTATGTCCTATGGGAAGCAGACAGACATGATAGGTTCATGCTACATATTAACAATTTTTGAGATAGAAACTCCCTAAGAGATATTATCCCTATATAAACTTTAATCTAAATTGGTTCCGTTGTTTATGAGCATATTAAAAAAAAACTTTTGTGTCCCATTATTATCAACTTTAGGGCTAAAGAGGAAGGCAGGTTGCACCGACCCCAAATAAAATTGGGAACAGGACAAAAGAAAGAGAGAAAATAGACTTCGCTTTTACCAAAGTGCTGTTTCAAAAATCCAACGAAATATAGTGTCCAAGGAAATATAATAACCACAAATTTTAAACTGTAACATATACGTACATAATGAATTTTTAAATACACCATATCTATGATTTAAAAAAAATACTATTCACAAAATAAAAAGCTTGTTTCCGCCCGGGATCGAACCGGGGACCTTGTGCGTGTGAAGCACACGTGATAACCGCTACACTACGGAAACTTATTACGCAGTTTCGAATTTGTTGACAACTTATGTGCTGATTTATCATTTCTTATCTCGGGCGGATTGCCGGTTTTTTATCAAAGAATTCAAACACGTCTCAAATTGATTGGCAAGTGTCAAATGTCAAATCAGATACAAAAATGTCAAACCTGCTATATTGGCTACAAAGTTAGCCTAGTTTAAGTTTAGGAGAGGGGCTATGCGGAGTTTCTCTGCATGATCGTATCAAAAATGTAGAAATCCGCAGTAGACCTCTTCAATACTTCTATATATGTGAGGGGTTGTCCATTAATCACGTGAGGCTTGAAAGGGGGGGGAGGGGTTTGATAAAAATCACGAAAATAACACAAGGGGGGAGGGGGGATGTAGTAAGATATCACGGGTATTTATTTTTTCGTCAAACGTGTGATTAGCAGCGCGGCGTATAGTGTTATATCTTGACTTGCCGTTGCCAGGCAACGAACGGAGGCAAGCAACCTGATCCGAGCAGTAATAGTCTAGAGATGCACCATGTGCGTTCTTCACGCATCCTCACGCTACGATCGATCGGTAGATCGAGAGAAATTCTCTGCGTTGTGCGCGAATATGATGACACCGAGTGGCTTGATAAACCGAAGTTGATCTTCAACAAAGCACAGTGCAAACAACTGACTTGCAAGATGCTTATCCAGTTTTGTTAGTGTTGAGGAATGTCTTGCTAATCCGTGGACCGAGGACAATATATTAAATATGTTAATGTATTAGTACAATACTATACTTGTTTTTCGTATGATTACACTCTTCGTTTATTATTATTTTTATGGCAATCAATTAAATTATTTCAGAATAAATAAAATTATTATATAGTTAATATCTGTATTTAAAGGTAATATAATGAAAATTTGAAAATTCTTTGTAGGTACTAAAAATATACGTGATGTTTGGTAGTCTTAAACCTCACTACGAATCGGGGAGGGGGGGCTTAAAAAATGCTAAAAAAAGAACACGTGATTAATGGACGGCCCCTAGAGAGAAAAGATTTGCTTAGTTTTTTGTTTGTTTGTTTGCATTGAATAGACTCCGAAACTAGTTGTCCGATTTGAATAACTCCTTCACTGTTGGAAAGGTACACTATCTCCGGTGAACAGAGGCTGTATTAAAATTCACAAAAAGTTAAGAACCCATACTAAAACTCCAATAATGTATCGCAAGGTGTGAAAAAATGCCCGTGCGAAGCCTGCGTGCGAAGCTATAAAAACTGCAAAAAGTCATGTCTGTTGTATTGATTTTAAAATATTTGTTTAATTTTAATAACACATTTCATTCACATTTCAATAAAATTTATGTAAAATATCAAAAAGTTTAATAAAAAAAAATATTTAAATAATTTACCACTATAATCTTTCCTAATAATTGTTTCATTATCGATTAAATCAAAAGTGTCTATTAATAAACAATTTATGACAATAACAAAACACTAACACACGTAATGACAGTTGCACGCAACGACCATAAAATAACTCTACAGATAACTAGTTGACTGGGGTTTAAAGTCCCAGATAAGTTTATTCGCCCAATAGAGAGTTTAACGATCCGTTATAGCCGTATGTCAGTATAATTGTGGAAATAAATCTAATTAAAATTTAAAATATAACCAACTTTTGTGAGTACGACTCGCTTATAATTATAACACATAAGCAAATGTATCTTAACTGCTGTATATAATGGATAAATAATAAAAATACTCCCTTGTTAAAGAACCCCATATTCCTGGGGAGCCTTCTCATATCCCTGTATTCCTCACGAAAAACCTAAATTGCAACAATCAGAGACAAAACATTTCAACCTTCACTTACCAGGAGTACATAACTTTCAAGCGATACGCCCTGACGACTAGACTCGTAGCGACGATAGATTTGAGCTCGGATAACGCGCGCATGACTGGGTCGACGACGCGATAAAGCAAACTGTGTCTTAAGGGCGATAAGAATAAAGCGCTTACTTCTTTATCCGTGTTAATAAGCGTAGATAAGGCGAGAGCATTGTGAATAATTTTTATTTTATGCCAAGTCTCGGTGTTCTATGTATGAATTAAATTTTGTAAACTAAATGTCTCACTTCAGAGTTACATATATAAATTTATTTACACATAAATAGTACATTATGGTACAAGTGTGTAATGTTGGTGATTACCGCTGAGTCGCATTGAGGCCCGAGCCGTTAGGCGAGGGTCTTAAGGAGCCGAGCACGGTAATCAGCAATACACACGTGTATCATACAACGTTTTTCAACACACTTCTGAATAAAATAATACTTAAATAAAAAACCATTTTACATAGTAGATAAAAAGTTTATTTAGAGAAACAATTAGTAAATGTGCAGTTAGTAAAATTATAATTAACTATTTTTCTTCATAAATTGTATTTGCAGACATCTTAATTAATAACTAACTAAATAACTTCAAAAGAGAAAACGAGACGAGTTGTGAAAAATGTTTCGTAATGGCGGGAAAAATTAATTAGTTTTCCTATGCGCGCGCATCGACCATAAACTAAAAAATGAGGTTTCTTTTTTTTGGGCTTTTCGCGGATAGCTTTATAGCGCAAATGTAAGCGTAACTCAACCAATAATATTAAAAAAAAACTATTACTCACTCGTGAATAATAGTAATGAAAAAGTCACAGTTTGATTATAGGTGTCATTATGTGCCTAATTGCCATGGGATTAGAGCCACTTTATGGGCAAGTGTGTTGAAAAATATTGTGATTCACTTACTAGAAATATTTGCTATACAAAATACAGCGAAGCACTAGGCACGCATAACGTATAGTAAATATTGTTTTTTTATCTTCCCTGAAATATCAGCAAATGAAAACATCCACACCTGGCTGCGTTACCAGGGCAGCATAAGCGCAAACGAGCGGTGTCAGCTGGCAGATTCGGCCTCAGAGACAGATCGCAAATATGCGACTGTTCGCTCGCTATTCGGCCCTATAAATAAATCTCTTTGAAGAATATAGGCTGCCGCGTCTAAATCATGCGGGACGGGGCCGTTGATTTATGCGGAGTTCTTAAGGTTTTGTTTTTTGCGTGTCATAAGAACGTACGAAGATGGAAAAGGAAAAATTTCAGGTTTTCTATGTTGGCAGGTCCGATCTATGTTTTTGAACGTGTTTTAATTAAATAACAATTCTGTAATACGTTGCAAAGATTAGGGTGAACCACAATTTCATTTCACGGACCCCCAAAATACTTTTCCGTCCTTACTTGACACTTATCGTCACATTTTGGACAATTCACACAATATCTTTATAAATCGTCAAAAATCTAGATCCGCGGATACACAATCTCTCTTACTTTCTCACACATGTTTCGACTCGCATTGCACGGCGGGTCTTTTTTTGTTTTGTTTCACTTTAATGTGACACTGGGCAACATAGATAACGCTCGTGTTTGGTATTGGTACATTTTAAAGTGTCATAGTAGTGTAATATGGAATTATTTTGTGATAATGATGAATGTGCAAAGTGTAAGACTTGTGATGGAAAGTATTCTCGAAAGGGTAAAGGGTAAAGGCCTTAAAAAATCATTTACAAAGAAAACATCCTCAAGAATATGAATTATTATCTAAAGAAGACTCTGCTAAATTGATCCGTACAGGATCCGCTAAAAAGTAACGGATATGGACACGGATACGAATCTTTCTTCTGCCTCGGATATCCGCGGGTACGGATACGGAAATCCCAACTAATATTATAAATGCGAAAGTAACTCTGTTTGTTTGTCTGTTACGCTTTCCCGCTTAAACCTCGCACCCGATTTTGATGAAATTTGGTACAGACAATCTTTAGACCCTGAGACAGAACAAAGGCTACTTTTTATTTCGAATAAAAGGGATGAAGGGATTGAATTAGAGATTGGAAGTTTGTATGGGATTTCTTAATTTTAAAAGATAAAACCATGAAACTTTATATTTAAGCACTTGATAAGAAATCATTAAACATTTGTTATAGCATTTTTGAAATTTCGAACAGCCAGGAGGTGAAATAAGGGTTGAAAGTTAGTAAGCAAGTTCATCAAATATCACGCGTCATAAGAAAAAAAAAACAAACAAAATATTTTTGTACACAACGTGAGGCTGGCCCCTATAAGAGTCTCTTAGACATAAGGGACCAGGACTGATAAAAACTAATTTCACGCGGTAGCTAGTATTATAATATAATATAATATTAGTAGGGACGTGTTAATGTAACAACTTTTGGGTGTCGAGAATTACAATAAATAAATAAAAAAGACATAGAGAGAGCGGCGAGTTCATCCAGTGAATACATAAAGACCCTCGTTACACATCAGCTGTACAAAAATACGGACAGGACAATATTTTCGCCGGTGAATTCATATTCAAAGACCTACTTGTAATTACTCGGATGAGATTTTGCTCTAGGAGAGCTTGCGTGTGTTTGGAAGTTTCCTAATTACTTGCGCCATGTATAAACTCGGCGCATGAGTATTAAATAAGTAATATCATTCATGGCGGCCGTCCGCCGAGCACATTAATTCTGCTTCCGACACGTTTTACTGGGCGTATAATTTTTATGATGAAGCGCCTTGCTCGCGAGTGGCGTCTACGTTTTTTCCGTCATCCGACGTGATTCCATAATGTTTTACGCTCGTAATGAGATGATTAACAGAGCGTGCAATGATTATATTTGTCTCTGAGATTCTGAGGTTTCTTTCGTTTTTGAAATAGGGTTTTGCTATGATTAATAACACTTTGTATACCATGGGGAGAATGTAGCCTTTTTTGGATTGCGTACCGTGGTAACTTTTTGCAATTGTAAATCAAATCAAATCATTTATTTGCACAAATATGGGTATAAATAAGGTGACAAACTATGTTAAAGAGCAGCCATATTTACCATTTCTGGCTTGCAAAGGTTACACAAAATAAAATTACAAAATTTATTAGAGAAAAGAATGTCAAGTAATAAAAATATAAATTCAATACATACGAGTAGTGCTAATCAGAACAACATAAGGTAGACGAGCAGAAAAATAACAATTTAACTAGCATTATCAGAATTGTTATTATTTTTTTTTTTATATTTAAAATAGGTTTGCGTTTGTCCACAATCTCACCTGATGGTAAGTGACGATGAGGACTAGGATGGAACACGCTTACCTAGCAAATGCCTATTCACTCGTGACTTGAAGACCGTAAGATTATATTGTTCCGGGAACACAGACGTCGGCAA
This sequence comes from Scirpophaga incertulas, assembly GCA_036419045.1. Classification (NCBI taxonomy): domain Eukaryota; kingdom Metazoa; phylum Arthropoda; class Insecta; order Lepidoptera; family Crambidae; genus Scirpophaga; species Scirpophaga incertulas. The sequence continues at coordinate 40,957,017 of CM071627.1, forward strand.
AGAGTTCCACATCTTAGCTGTTCGTATTAAAAACGAAGACTGGAACCGTTTTGTACGTGTAAGAGGATAGTCCACCACGTAAGGATGGTAGTTAAGCCTACGTCTGGTTGACTGGTGGTGGAAAGGAGCGGGTGGAATTAATTCATGTAATTCCAACGCACACTCTCCGAAATGCAACCTATAGAAAACCGAAAGGCAAGCAACTCTTCGACGGTGTTCACACAGAGTCTACTCTGAAGACGTGAGTTTATAAGTATTTCGTCGTCGATAAGTTTTCTAGCTCGCCTTTCTACTGAGTCCAAGGCAGCCAACTGATAGCGGGCAGAACCGTCCCAAAGATGGCAGCAGTACTCCATGCAGGATCGAACTTGGGCTTGATATAGGTTGAGCATCTGTTCTGCAGTGAAGTAGCGCCTAACTTTGGATAAAATGCCAAGCTTTTTAGCTGCAGTTTTCGCCAAGGACCCAATGTATCCCCCGAAGTTTAGGTTGGACGAAATATCCATGCCGAGGAGCTGTAGGTGGTTGTTATCGGCAAGGTTACATTTCGGAAAGTCGGAGTTAGGTGAAAGGCACTCCGTTTAGCGGTGAACAAACACGCTTGGGTTTTAGAGGCATTGAACTCAACCAAATTGGCATTTATTCTGGCTATCATAGAGTAACAATTTCTTCGACATATATCAGTCTTTATATGCGGCAGAAGCAATTCATCCGGACATACATACGCATTCATGCGGCAGAAGAATTACCCCACAATAGGATCCCATATCTTAAATCTGAAGCTACATAACCGTAATATGCTTTTAGAGCAGTTTGTATATTGGTAAGTTTAGTCAGTCTCCAGAGAGCATACCAAAACCGATTTATTTTTCCACAAACATGGCCATGGAGAATCTATGAAGCTCATGAACTCCTGAAACTCGCGTACTTATGTTTAAAGCTACTGAATGAATTTTAAGGAAACTTTACAATAATATAGTTTACTAGCTTTCTGCCCGCGGCTTCGCCTGCGTGGATTTCGGGATTGGGTCTATAGAGGGTTAAGGGTCATAGCTTTTGCCCACGGCTACATATGCGCGGAAGTCGATTTACGGCGCGAAGTTTTATCGCGCTTCCCGTGGGTCTATCCGTTTTTCCAAGATAAAAAATACCGCAATACCTTGCTCAAGAATCACTCTATCTATTGATGAAAACCGCATGAAAATCTGTGCAGTAGTTTTTGAGCGAAGCCTTTATTGCGCATCCCGTGGGGATTTTTCCGAGATAAAAAGTAGCCTATGTTACTCGGGGATAATGTAGCTTTCCAAAGGTGAAAGAATTTTTGAAATCGGTTCAGTAGTTTCGGAGCCTATTCATTACAAACAAACAAACAAACAAACAAACAAATCTTTCCTCTTTATAATATTAGTATAGATACATCAGAGTAACACAAAGGCTGCAATTTTTAAAGATACTGTGTGAATTGTTTAAAATATGAGGATAGGTCCTGCGCAGACGAAGCCGCAGGCACCAGCCTGTTAACATTGTGCAGATGAACAGATCCATCCTCACGGGCTGCTACCAGGCTTGCAGTACATGAAGCTAGGTGATCTGCAGGTTCGAGGCGCCGCTTGTGTTAAGCCTCACCACTGGGTCTGGTTCAATTAGTATATCGCACTACCCGTGTAAAAAAGTAGTAACTAAACTTGCGTCGAAAATATTTTATTACGTAAATAAAGCTAGCATCATGGTTTACACCTTCTGTCAAAATCTCGTGAAGCTATTTACAAAAATGAAGGAAACATAAAATTCCAGCATAAAATAGGGGTATGCATATTTACATTTATTCGTTTTAGAATTATCCCGCTGATAAAGTCATAATTATGTTTACGTAAATTTTAAAAGAAGATTTACAAGAAAATCTATTACGCTAATATACATAATTACTTGTTCCTGTATTTTACAATCTAGGACTACTGTGTAATTCTAATTACTCTATGTACAAAAAAGGATTTTCCGTTAAATAACAACGTGATTATACTTACAACTCTAGATTATAATGAAATATAAGAGAGTACAAAGCCGTAAGTAGAGTTAAATTAGTTCATATATTTCAAAATACATAACTAAAAAGCAATAATTGTAGTTACTCCTGCAAATATGCGATGTGTTTCGTGGAATAAAGAATTAAATAACACGTGTAGTTGAAGGCAACTGTGACCTGCGATTATCTCTTTGAAACTTTTTTCTAGACCTCATAATAAAAATATAAGGCAGTTTTTTAAGCTCCTGAAAAGTAGGTGAAAATCACTTACTTCTTTTTTCCAGGAATAATGCGATATAGACAAACGAATTACATTAGCAATGGCGGCGATAGATTATCCTTTGATACTGATTGGTTAAAATAGAGTGAGGAATGAATATCTCAAGGGAAGTCTGGAAACTCCTATTGTTGAAAAATTGAGAGACGAGAGACTTTCCTGGAATGATCACAAATTGAGAAGAGAATACGATCATGTTACTAGAAAAGTAATATAGTTAGTCAAGGACATACTCGTAAAAGTGGATAGAACTGTAAGGAGAGGAAGACCGAAGAAACAGGGAAGGAAAGAAAAAGACTGATTGATTCCAATGAAACTTACTACTATATTATTATTCACAGTACATCCACTTGTTATATGTTTATAATTGAAATGATATACTGAGACGTTATCTATGCTGAAGGCAAAGTGTGTGCGTTTACGATGTATGAAGCTACAGGAAGAGAACAGCGCCATCTTGAACACAGCTCAAAAACAATAAAAATGCGTTCCGTAATACACAAATAAAAATGCATTCCGTAATGTTAATAAAATTAAGTACATAATCATAAAATTATACGACACCGTTGAAAATGAGTGTGTGAATGCATGAACAGGTGTCATATTACTTTATTTACACTTAAACCATCACATATCGACGCTGAAGCGATCTCAACATCAAAACACATCAAGAATTTGTCAAAAACCAAGAATCTCGCCGTTATTTTGTACGAATAAATAGATTGTTTACAAATTATGTCGGATTTTAAAATTCTGTATTCCCTTTACACGCACAAATCACCATTGACGTGTTTTAGTTAATCGCTTTCTTTTTTACCTGCCGTGCGTTAAGACAGGTCGACGCAGATGCAACTCATCTCTCGTAAAAGGTATCGAAGGTTTTGCTTTTTTGTTCTCACGGGCAACGCCCCTTGCAGTAGTCCTGCCTACGGGTTTCAACGGACACTGCCTTCAGACTTATGCCGCCCTGGTACCGAAGTAGATCAAATTAGCCCTTTTAACCCTTTTGGTTGATGCAAATTTTACACAAGCGTCCGTTTATAATCGTAAAACATTAAAATTCAAGGAGTGTTTTGGAGCAGCGATAAAAAAGGAGTCAAATTCGTTTCATAAGAAGCATTTTATACAAGCAGATAAAATTGAACAGGGTCTAGACAGCCCTTAATGACGGAACACGTAAAAAAAAGTAATGAATGTCCTGGTTTTTAATAAAAGTAAAGGGTTACTGATCCAGTTTGCTACCAGGAGATCAGCAGCGGCGAGAAGTTGTTTACAATGCAGCCGCACGACGACTCACTAGTACCTGGGCGCCCGCACTATAGCGCCATTGACATTGAAAAGCAACGACCCATATCGCCGTCTCTTTCGTGCGAGCTACTGTGAATGGTCGATCCTTCTACTGTTTTTTGGTTTCATTTTTAATATGATACATGAGTTAACGATCTTTGAGCCGTCGCTTGTTTTATAAGAGCCGAACGGTTCATACGACTTCAATTACTTTTCAATTTGAATACAACAAGACTTTTTCTGCAAAAGAAATTTCCTTTGTCTTCAATGACATTGGCGTTCCCGCCTTTTTTACGCACAACATACGCACTGTAATAACGCCACGGCATTTACGTGTAAATGAACATGTTTAATATTTACATGTGAGTGACGAATTCAGTACTAGTTAAAAAAAAATAACGTTATTAAATTTGTTTAAATTTTCTTTAACTACATTTACTTCAAAGTTCAACACGATTAAAAAATGAACATTTTTATTTTAGTGAAATTAAACGAAATATTTTCTCTATAACAAATCGTGAGTATTTTCTATACTAATATTATAAAGAGGAAAGATTTGTTTGTTTGTTTGTTTGTAATGAATAGGCTCCGAAACAACTGGACCGATTTCAAAAATTATTTCACGTTTGGAAAGCTACATTATCCCCGAGTAACATAGGCTACTTTTTATCCCGGAGAAATCAACAGATCCCACGGGATGCGCAATAAAGGCTTTGCTCAAAAACTACCGCACAGATTTTCATGCGGTTTTCATCAAGAGATAGAATGATTCTTGAGCAAGGTTTTGCGGTATTTTTATCTCGGAAAAACGGATAGTCCCATGGGAAGCGCGATAAAACCTTCGCGCCATAAACCGACTTCTGCGCATATGTAGCCGTGGGCAAAAGCTATTAACCCTCTATAGACCCAATCCCGAAATCCACGCAGGCGAAGCCGCGGGCAGAAAGCTAGTATTAAATAACTTTGAAATTGTTTAAGTTCGTCGATAATAATGTAATAATTATGTAGACATATATAATAGTGACTAAATTGAATTATTACAAAATGTCATATACAATGAATAATGATATCAGAGTAACGGATAGACATACATATATTATACATATATAAATAAATTTGGTAGAAATATATAATAACAACCATGACTAAGGTACAAATGCTCGCATTCCTCACGCAAACATCTGCCCCCACCGGGTCTCGAACCCGGAACCTCAGAGATGGCGACTCCTTGAAACCGACCAACCACTCGACTATGGAGGTAAAATTATTATTGTTATTAGTATTATTTATTGCTAGAATACAATTTAAAATCGTCCCTCAAATTACCTATGCTATCTATCTTACTATCACGGCAGCATCCTGGAAGATGCTGCCGTGCTTCGCTCTGCTAAAGTGTAAGTACTTTAGCAGAGTGAAGGTCTTCCAGTATATTAACAATACATTACCTGAAGACTGGGAGGACAGTGGTCGAGCAGTTCCAGCATGTGCTGTATGTTCTGCGCGTCCTGGATTACGAAGTTCAGCTCCATGTCGAACTCGCCGCCCACCAACTGGAGACAAATAAATTTTCACATTATATTTTATATAATAAACCAATAGGTAATATTAAATAAACCTTAACATAATAGGTTGCACATATCTATGTAATTGCCGTTATGTTTAATATTATATTTATTTCTTATTTAATAAAGAATCAGGAAAACACACATGTCAATAGACATTAAAGTAACTAATAAAGAAAGTTACCTATAGCCTACTATAGTATAAAAAAATATACAATACAGGATATACACATATATATATATATATATATATATATATATATATATATATATTATATATATATATATATATATATATATATATATTATATATATATATATATATATATATACACGAGGAGCACGGGTAGTATCCGGTGCGAGGTCGTCCAAGCACCAGGGGGTTGTTATAGCGACCACTGTGGTGACGCGCCCCCTATGGAGGATTCACTACCATCCCCCGTGGGAAAAAAATAAAATGTTCGTTTTTGATAAACGAGGTTCTTGATTATCTGGCAAACTATGTAATCTTTTGAGGCCTTTACAAAATTAAAGTTTCTTATTATTAATAAGTTCATCATATTAAAAATAACTCGCTTAATCCTACCATAAAGATTGAGAGAAGGGGGAAATAAGGATTATTTGATTTAATGACTTACTGCGGTTCGAAGTCATCTGTTGGAGCTCATGAATAAATTTGTGAGTATCTACAAGTAACCACCGCGATGCTTTTACACAGACAATTTCATGGAGTTATATGCGGCAATTGTTTCTCATTCAAGGGCATTCATTTGGCATGAGATATTCCTGTTAATATTATTAACGCGAAAGTTTTGTTTTGTTGAAGGGATTTAAATAAAACTTCTACAATTTATGCATATAAACTACTCGAAATACAAATCCTGCGCAAACGAAGTCGAATTTATGTGTAGCCATGTCAAAATAGTGAACTAATCCTACGCAGACGGGTGGCATTCCATATTGCTCGAAGTCGTTGATACGAATAATATCGTAATACGTCGAACATTCATTGGGTATATCCACGTCAATTTATTTTCTATTTCGCATCCACTGATTTATTCTGCGGTCTCGCTACCAAGAATAGAGTGAGGGGTCGAATGGAAGTACTGTGGCGCCGGCGCGGCGCGACGTATGCCGTCTGCCTCTGTGCCTTCCTTCCTTCTCTTGCATCCTTATTTCTGTACTAAATTGCTCATTAATTTGAGTTGCTCCTTATCGCTTAATATTGTACTTATAAAACAATTTGCCAAATTGGTGCTTGTTGTCGTGGCCGTAAACTGCTTGATATAAAGTCACGTCGCTATGACCTTAAAATTAAATTTATATTTTATCAAGTACAAAACAAAAGATGTAAAAAATTTGAAATAGAGAAATTTTAACATAATTAAATATAAACGTTATTATGGTTAAAGATTTTTTTTTACGTTCGGCAAAAATCGCGCGCAATGAAATACGCCGGCTCGCTAGCATCATGCACAAAACAGTGACGCAGTATGACTGAGCTTTTACATCGGACGCTCTCTGTCGAACTGAAGTGAATTATTGAAGCCAGCGGAACAATGAAGCGGCCCTCGCTGCGATGTCTTGTTCGGGAGACTTTCAATTTGCGCGACCGGTCAAACTGTATGCGCCCCTGGTACCTTTTGTCAGCCATTACATACAATGGGGACAACGGACATCTTGAAATATGGCTAACAAGTTGCGTTTGGTCGCCTATACTATCGATACACCTGAAATCGTACAAGGACTTCATGTTTTGCCCTTAAATACCATTTTTGCTTGTGCTTAACTCGGAAGCTTTTTTATATTGCATATAAATATTTCTTTTTACTCTCAGGAGAGAGAGAGGCTGAAAATTCTCACACTTAAACGTACCCAGGATACCACGGCAGTGGCAATTACTACGGTGATTATGTCGGACCTCACATCAGCCGGATCGGTTCCCCAACTAAACTCGACCTGTATAACCTTATGCCTAAGTTCTAAGAACTATGTAGGCAAATCATAAGGGCGCCGCCTGAACCCTCAGAAGGAGCGATACAACGCTAGCCTATAAAGGGCGCTTGAAAAGGCACGGAAGTCAAAGTGACGCCGGCTTTACCATGAGGAGTAAATATTTCACTTTATTTTTCAATCAATAGTAATTCTAATAATAATACCTTAATAATAAATAAGATAAGTGGTGCCCATTTAGTGAGCGGCGAGTCACCTAATTACCTATCAAATTTAAATCAATTAGAAGGCTTTAAGAAGGCAGGTGACCGGAGTCTCTTCCGTAGACCGGTTCTTCATTACCATCAAAATCGAAATGCTCCACAAACGTTTTGGCCACTAATGAACTGGGTGTAGTCTTTAGCTGCAATTTTCATGGGTAGATAGAGATTAGACCCAGTTGCTACACTCCACGCACACTTTCATTAAATTTCGCTTAAATGGTCTCTACGCGTTGGATCTGTCTGTATCCCCGCGTACGCCTTATAAAGGTCGTGTCTTTTAAAGACACGCCATATAAGCGACAATAAGATAAATATATTCATTCAAACCAAGTTAAAATAAGATGCTACGCCATTGGTTCACTCTTCGGCGGGAGACATTGTACTGGAAAGAACCAGCAAAGGCTATTTTTTTCTCCCCGTATTTTTACAGAGTGGTCAATTAGAAGCTGGCCTCAGATAAACAGTCTGATTATATATCTAAGGACACAATGTCTACAAAAAAAAATCTAAATATTAAAAAGATATATCTCAAGCAATATATTGCTAAATGAACACGGCAGAACAAAAGGGTAGATTAGTAGATTGTCCGTCTCTCCTAGCACAAATTAATATATTGGTTCCTATACTTCAGCCAAATCCGATGACGAATAAATGTAAACAAACTAATTTTAGGGTTATCACAACCTATTTCACAAGAAACATTTTTTATCTCGTCGTTATCCTGTATCTAAAGCCTGATTTTGATAGCTACTTCAATATTAAGTTTTTTTCTATCACATATTACTAGAAACACACAAAAAACTTCAACATTTATGTAAAAAACTGAAATAATAAAATAAAATCTAAATAAATTTTAGTTGACATCCCTATAATCTGGGTAACGAAAGTGAAATGCAGAAGTAATAAACATTTTCGTAAATTTTAAGTTGTTTTTATCATACAAAATACCTAGACCAATAAAAGATCTTTCATTTAAATGTTGACTGTATTTGTATATTGTACTTGCATTCGTCCTCAGCCTATACACGATACACTGCTGGGACAGGCCTTCCTCATGGACATATGAGAAGAATGGGCCGTAACACCACCACGCTGGCCCAATGCGGGTTGGTGGGTAGAAACGGTCACAAATGTGACCGGGATCAACGGCTTAACGTGCCTTATGATCACAGAGGAACTCGAGATCACAAAGTCGTGGTCACCCATCCACGGCATGACCATGGCGATGGTTGCTTTGTTTACAATCGAAGCCAAAGCGCACGAACCAATACGCCACTGAGTTCCTCACTTGCACAATACGCCAACAAGCTCCTCACTTGCATTTACATAGGTATGTATATTTCATGAAATCTGGCACTGCGGTGGTAGGACCTAATAGGTCAGACGGCTTACCACCCGGTAAAACAAGAAATGGGGGCATTTCTTCCCCCTTCGCGGACGTATCAATATTTTGAAATAGAAAAAAAAATATTTATACTGTTGCTTAGTAAAAAAGGTTATTAATATATGCCTGTCAGTGGTTGCTAGGCAACGCTTTGTTGGTAAGTATTCTTCATTGGATTTGACTGGAGTATAGGTTTAGTGCACGGGTAGAAAATTACAGGCCATTTAAATTGAGTTTTAGAAGGAACAAATTTTGTAGTCACTCTCCTATGAGTACAATTTTGAGAAACTCCAATGATTTTGCACAAAAATTCAACTCAGATATTGATATTGACATTTTTACTGCAAAGTCGTATAATTTTAAAAGAGCTATTAGGGAGTTTTGTATTTTATATTTTTAGTTTTTTTTTCTTTTCACTTTGTTGTTATAGTTGTTGTTTATAATTAGGAAAAACCGTCTTTAAAAAAATGTTGTGCCTATCTATAATTTAAATGCATATATGACGCTTATGTATTTAGTTGGTAAGCCTTATTAAATTAAATAAATAAATAAACGAGGCGCCATCGTAAAATAAAGCAATATTTTTCAGTACTCATACAAATAAAATAGTTTACCTGTTGCTTGACTCAAACTAGTTTCACGCTTGTGCGATAAAAAATTAACTCAACCCCACATCGCGGCGCTATCAACCCCATGTCGAAAAAACGACCGCACAATATTCACCCCCGCGGCCCGCGTGTACCAGGGCACTATGAAAATAAAAGAGCTCGCATTGCCGCCGGGGCTCGACCTAACCTCCCCTATACGCGACAGCTAATAGACAGGTGGCAAATAGTTTTTTTTAACAGTGTACGCGGGCAGCGGCGTCAGTTTACACAGATACATCCACGTGGTCTTGTGTGCACACCGGTACCAGGTTAACAGAACTAGTATGATGCGTATTTGCTGTATTTTTTAATATTTCACATGTGTAGTATTAACAAATACTAGTTATTGTATACGAATCACTACATAGTATAAAACAAAGTCGCTTTCTCTATTCCTGTATCCATTATGTATGCTTGAATCTTTGAAACTACGCAACGGATTTTGATGCGGGTTTTTTAATAGATAGAGTGATTGAAGAGGAAGGTTTAGACCTAATTTCACCAAACTTAAACTAATCGTCTGTTGTGTAATGGCTTGTTAAAATTAACAGAGTTGTTAAGTTATTCTAGATCCTAAATTGTAAAATTAACAAGCCATTACTAAATCAACCGTTAACTGAATGAATTGCGAAACGTTCATTCAATTTGTAATACAACCAAATAATAGTGTCGTCGCGCATCACTCTTACTATACGGAAATGCGTCTAATTTCTACTGGTCGTATAATGTGTCAAGTAGCAATACAATGTGAACAAATTAAATTGTCGTTCTCTCTATAAGTTTCTAAAGCAAGCGCATAATATTTGGTTTTGCCAGGTTATTTCTCTATTGTTTGTGTAGGTCATGGAATTATAAAAAAAATATTATTATTATTATTATTTATTAAATAATTAGGGAATTCCAGTTTGTCTTCAATTAACTCCAATACATTCATAGCAGTTTCTTTAGACAAACGAAACCTTGTACAGAAATCGACATCGTCGTATTCGTCGAAATAGTCACGCCGTTCTTTAAAAATCCTCGGACGTCGTACTATGCTGTCTAAAGTATCTAAATTTGTTAAAAAATCTTCGTCATCCATAATAAAATTGTACGCCGCGTCCATCTTGACAGTAAAATAATCGTCTGTTACAGATTAACGAACCACTAGAGCAGTCATTAAATTTAACAGTCCATCAAGCTAACTAATCTCTTGTTTGCACATGGTGGGACACTTGCTAACTCTAACAAGCTGTTAACGGTTTAACAAGACGTTATTTTAACAAACAGAGTATGGTGAAATTAGGTCTTATATGTATAACAACGTCCATTAAGTAGTACAGAAATACTGTTATTTTTGAGGTTTTCAATGTAATGTCGTAAATATGTAATAACATTATTCCCGCTTACATTGCAAACGCAGGCTGAACCCTACGAGATTTATCAAAACAATGTACAAAGTATTGTACACATTGAAAAGATCTACAGAAAACCTAACGGATGGTATATGTCTATCTCTTATGGATAACCCCAATAACATTTTTTGGCCATTTACTTTTCTTCACAGTTTTTCTGTAGTGTAATTAGTATCAGCGCTAGTAATAGATAAAGTGACTTCGCCGCTGAATACTATCGTTGAAGTGAAGTGCAAGTGCATTTGCGGTTTTGATTTTTTAGATTTCTGATATTCACTTTTAATTCTTTGTAATTGAAACATGTCAAATATCTATCGTGCGTTTTCACTCATACACAATTGTTAATGCGGGACAAATAATTCAAAGTCGTTGGGACCACTATTGCACATTAATTTCTTAATTATTAATCCCGAAATCCCGAACTAGGCAGAATGTAATAGACATTAAAACTATTTTAGCATTTATCTTTCTTACTAACATTCTATGCAAATAAAAATTTGATTTAATTTGATTTAACTATGTAAATGAGTCTAAATATTAAACATTTTTAGGGGCTTACTACCAAACGCCGTGTAACAGTTGTCACAAGTAACTTACAGTATAGAAGAAATAAAACAAAAATTGAAGTCACGACTCTACAACGTTTCATAGTAAGACCCCTAGTCTATAGCTAAATAATGTACACTCAATAATGAACCTTCGAGACTGTTGATAAAGTTTACATTGGTGTGATTGTGTTTATATTCTAACCCCTCGTCGGACATGAATGAATGACGCTTTGAATGAGCCGTCATCATTGATTTTTTTCCAACCCCACGGCTAAAGGCGCATGGTGAATTTACCATCTTTGTCGGTATGCTCGCCTAGTACTACAACACCATAAGCGTGGTGTTGCACCATGAGACTGTGGGTTTATTAAGGGTGGGAGATGTATGGAATTTGCAGACTGTATGTAGAGCTTTGAGTTCTTGTAAAAATTCCAATCTTTTACAATTAATATATTGTAAAATAAAAATAACATCTACCCATATATAAATGTAAAATATTTTTCCTTCTCCTCTCTTCCGGATATAAAACTATCACTATATCAACTTTATTCAAAATCAATTTAGTAGTTTCTGCGTCTATTTAAATAAAACCTTTCGTCCCCTATTTTTACCCCCTTAAGGATAATTACAACCTGAATACGAACAAAAGCCTAAAGAATTAGTTCCACATTACTAGCTTCATCAATGACGTACCTTCGATACAAGTTTTCATCCCCTATTTCGACCCTTTAAAGCCTCTTTATTACATTAAAAATTCATTTCCATCGGTTCAGTAGTTTAAAGCGAGACAGACTGACTTATTTTTGCATTTATAATATTAGTAAAAGTTATTTTTATTTAACTACTAGCTGTAATTTTACAAAAAAAAAGTTTATTGGTTTTTTATTATTTATTTTATTTTTGTATTTGCTTTTTTATTTTAAGTGGCATGCGGGTGGGGTACTGGGCAGTACTCGAACATTGTAACATAACTCTGATTTCTAAAATAAAAGAGTTTTTCTAAAATAAGTTAGTAGCCTACGATACTCCTTATTACATCTGCAACCTGCCAATTAAAGTCCCATCAAAATCGGTCCATTTCAGAGATTAGCCGGAACAAACAGACAGACAGAGGACACTCCAATTTTATTTATGAGGCGTATTATTAAATGAGATAATAAAAAAAACAACGGAAGCTATCAAAGATGAATAATTTTCACTTTTTTGTTCCACATTTTCCATTATTTCTTCGCTCCTATTAGTCGCAGCATGATGTTATGTAGCCTAAAGCCTTCCTCCATTAATGGGCTATTTAATAAAAAAAAATCAATTATAACCAGGAATTCCAGAGATTAGCGCGTTCAAACAAACAAACTCTTCAGCTTTATATTATTAGTATAGATTATTGTGAGTCAACCATAAAAGATAGACATATGCTGTTGCGGGATGTTTTTTAGACAATTTTATGTAGAATATTTCCGTCATACATGAATTTTATGTGACTTTACCCATTAAGGCTACACACGCGACGGAAGCTAAAAAAATGGAGTTACTTCTCCCGTTTTCCCAAAATTTGCCTTCACTACTCTGCTCCTATTGATTGTAATGGAAAGCTATAACCTGCCCAGGAGTATGAAGAATAATTATACCAAGTTTTGTTAAAATCCGTCCAGTAGTTTTTGTTTCTATAAGTAACATACAGACAAACAGACAGACAGACAAAAATTTTACTAATTTCATTTTTTGGATCAGTATCGATCCCTAATCACCCCCTGATAGTTATTTTGAAAATATATTTCATGTACAGAATTGACCCCTCTACAGATTTATTATAAGTCTATTATATATGTATTACCTTAGGTATTAAGCCCGCCTATGTAAATTTTTTGCATAAAGTTTAATAAATAAATAAATAAATAAAATAAGTATAGATAACGTAACATACATACAATAATAACTAGAGATCGGATAATCGGATGCATATTTACCTAAAGTTAATTTTTGGCTCACAAATTATGGAAGCGGCTTTTTAAAATACATTTTGTTAAATAAAAATCCCGGGAAAATACGGGACTGCAAATTTAACGTAGTGATATTGTTTGAAAATTACTAAATTAGCACGTGGTATTTATTTTCAAAAGACCGAGACTCCGGGTTCATTTATACAACTATGCATACGTATTTACATGAAGTTTAGTTTCAGTTCCCCGTGCGATTTATGAATGTACGATTTATTACATGAAGAGTGTTATACGAAAGTAGTGAGCTAGTTTGACTAAAACAATAATCGATTAAATAATTGAATAAAAAAACAGAAATGGTGAAAAATTTAATTTAACAAAACAATAAAAAGCCGTTTCCATACTTTGTCTTAAACTAGCTTTAGGTAAATATGCATCCGATTATCCGATCTCTAATAATAACATAAGCACCCCACGTGATTTTTTAAATAATATCAATTTTTCAATTGATTACTACAGTTTTATTTTTCATTCAATAAATTTAAAAAGCGTGTATTTTTAATTTTTCAAACAATAATTTATTTTATACAACGTTCACAGTTTCTCTGTTATGTATTTAATATCAACATTGCACACGTGCGAAGCCAGGGCGGGTCACTAGTTTTATATAAACAAGCTCGTCGAGAAACCGGGCGCCGTTCCTTACAGACTTAATCGCGCAGTCTGCTGCCTCGCGCCGTATCTAACCCGATTATTACCGGTAACGGGGCGACGACGCAGGGACGGACCGGTAATTCGATTGCCACCGGCTATTATGGCCGGCAACCCTGTGTCCGGGGTGCAGACAGCGATCTGCATAGACGGCCCGACTGTGTGCGTACTTTCATATCTATATGTATATATATATTTTTAAAAAAAGAACGTCACCCTGTTTGGATTTCTACCCTGTGTCAGTTTGTGGCAATCACAAACATAGAATCTCACATGCGCATACACCCAGACCGATACAACTTAATCTAGGTCATACAAAATATGTCAGACTGTAGCCACCCCCGAGGAGGGCTCCCCTGTATCGACGGGGGAGCGGAGGCTGGGGGTTCCCGGAAGTAGCTTGGTAAGTTCCCGGGGGCTCCCTTCATGCCTGAGGAAGGCCATCCCTGAGGTTTCTAGTGGGTAGGTCTCCCCCTTCTGGGGAGGAGAGCCCCACATAACCGCCGGCTCGCCAGCCGGGGTATGCAATTTAATGCATTTTCCTCAGGGAAACAAAAAAAAAAGGTCATACAAAATATCTATCCTGTGCGGAAATCGAACCCGTGACCCGTTGCGTAGGAGCCGATCACTCGACCGCTGCGCCGATCGTGTCGTTAAATTCTTTAACTCCCACCATTCTTAGGTTCATCGTAAAAGTGTGACCTTTTCGTGTATTTCTGTCTGTTAAGCTTTCCCGCTTAAACCTCGCAACCGATTTTGATGAAATTTGGTACAGACAATCTTTAGACCCTGAGACAGAACATTTCGAAAGAACATTTTTATTTCGAAAAAAGGAACGAAGGGGTTGAAATAAGAGGTTGAAAGTTTGTATGGGATTTCTTAATTTTAAAAGATAAAACCGTGAAACTTTATATTTAAGCACTTGATAAAAACTCATTAAACATTTGTTCTAGCATTTTTGAAATTTGGACCAACTAGGGGGTGAAATAAGGGTTGAAAGTTAGTATGCAAGTTCGTCAAATATCACGGTCATAAGAAACAAAAAATCTTTTGTTCTAGCATTTTGACATATTTACCAGTGTGGGGGTGAAATAGGGGTTGAATTGAAGATAAGACCATGAATCTTGGTACCTTAGACATAAGCGACTAGGATTGACAAAATCTAATTTTACGCGGGCGAAGCCGCGGGCGGAAGCTTGCTAGTTATATATATATTATTAAATAAAAGTTGCACATGAAGCTTTCCCGCACATTTCTTTCAGGACATCCGTTCTGGTTGGCTGGAAGAGATCTCTATTATAATGAGATAAGTCCACCATTGTAAATATTCTTTCTTATATATTTTACATTACCTATGTCTAATTGTGCAACAAAGTGTTATATATATAATATAATATATGGGACTTGACTAAAGCGAATCTGAGCCCCTCGATTTGAAACGCAGTGCGAGATTACTACGCCAACGACGTTTCCCTAAAAAAAACATAGCAACAGCTTAGAATCTGATAATAAGATAGACCTATAAAAAGGTAACATTATGCAATGAAATCCGACACGCTCGCCTTCCATGCCGACCGAAAGTGACCGTAGTCCATTCAGATTCAGCTCTGCGCTCGGCGGACTCGGTTACCGGTCCTAATGTAATGACATAAGGTCGTCACTTGTCCCCGGTTATTTAATTACCGTCCGTTGGTCTCTACCTTACCGTCGTCGTCGCGATGTAAGTGTTTGCGGACAAATTGATGAGGCGTGCACCCTCGAGAGGGCGGGGGTTAACTGCTATCGATGTAATGATAAAATAATAGACAAAAAAGTTTGTATTTTCCTATTGTTGCGCTTAAAGGGTGCCAATATCGTCATAAGGAGCACGAAACGTGCCCAGGATACCATCGCAACGGTAGGTGATTATGTTGGACTCCACGCCGGCCAGAGCGGTCTGACCACGTGACCTACCGATTAAACTCAGCCATAGTTTTTTTTTTGTTCCTCTGAGGAAAATGCATAAAATTGCATATCCCGGCTGTGGCGAGCCGGCGGTTCCTCCCCAGAAGGGCCTCCTCCTTCTACCTACCCACTAAAAACGTTAGGGATGGCCTTCCTCAGGCATGTAGGGAACCCCCGGGAATGCCAAGCGACATCCAGGAGCCTCCAGCCGTATCCGCCGTATCCGCGGGCGCGCCCGCCGGCGACCCGCGGCGGCGTCGCAGCTATGCTACCGAGCCCGGCACTGCCTTCGAGCGGGATCGGCCATCTCCCGACCCCGCTTCACTGCTTCACAGAAGGAGGCCACAGCCCTCCCTCGTCCGCCAGCATTGCCGCAATCAATGCCGGCGGAGAGATCTTGCCCAATCTCTGCGACAGAAGGGGGAGGCCTACCCACTAAAAATCTCAGGGATGGCCTTCCTCAGGCATGTACACCCCAGCCTCAGAATATGAGTCAGTTTCCTTTAATAGTCTTGATACACTCTTGCATTAGGTCTTAGCGTGTAAGGATAGTGTAAGAAGATAAATAAATAAGTAAAATAAACAAACCATTAATATATCAAATCTGTATATATTATGATTTATGTCATCGCACAGTCAGCACGTTGGTCCAGTGCAGCAAGCGGTATGTCGAGGCATGTCAAGTGACGTTTGACCAAAAATGGCGGCGATCTAATGGTCCAATGTTAACTGGAGCTGTCAGTTCGTCACTTCAAATATCCAATACCAATTTTTAGGCGGTGGGGTGCATTGAGCCACGTCCGCAGGTAGATACAGACAGCCCATAAGTTGTTGATTACGTGATACAATTCTTCTTCTAGTCTACAAACATATATATATATCTATATATATATATATATATATGTGTGAATATATGTTTCACTAATGTACGTCCAAAAACAGTACAAAAGGACAATTTTATATATTAAAGAAAACAAATATAAAACAATAGACTTGTAAACGCCTTATACATATGTATATGTACACTTATAAAATACATGTCTATCGCTTGGGAAAATCCGTTGGCGACAAGCTGGTCTCCCATAATCGGCTTTTACGCCATTGTTATAACTAGCCATAAATCGGACCAAATTCAAACCGCTTCGTTCAATTAAATTTGCCCCGTCCTAAGTGGTCCCGACAATGCTGGAATCATTGATTCGGGCGAAGGGCATAAGGGTTCGACTTGACGTTTCATTTGTGGTGTAATCCACGCAAATTTTATTGCCGAATATCCTGGCATTGAACGAGGATGAAGACGAGTCACTGTGTCTTTACTTCTAGAGGCAACACGCCGTCCTTACTAATATTATTAATGAGAAAGTATCTCTGTCTATCTGTTTGATTGTAAAAGTGAAAGTACATAGTGGGGTCAAACGCAAAATATCGGAACGGAAGAAACCGTATATTTCTAAAATATCGTATAGAAAAATCTAAATTTATCTTATATAATATCTTATACAATATATATATATATTATATATATATATATATATATATATAATATATATATATATATATATATATATATATATATCTTGATTTTGAAAGAAACTCTATTTGTCTGTGTGTCTGTCTATTTGTTGTGTTTTTGATTGTTGATTAGATATAAATAAAAATGTCAATTAAAATGAGTAAATAAGTTACTCTAAAGGGGGTAAAATAACAATAGGGAATATGGGATAAAAGTGTCCTACGGAGTTATTACAAAATGTGAAACTAAAGTTATCGCGAGTAAGAAAGTTGTCAAATAACTATAAATGATACTCAAATCACTATTCCACGCAAACGAAGTCGCGGGCTCAGCATATATATATAGTAATTTAATAAAAACGTAAATAATTCGCCAAAGAACGGTCTGATTACAATAAAAAATTCAAAAGTTATATAGAGGGCTCGTACATTGACGTCAGATATGTATATCTATCTGATCTCTCTTTCTAACGGACAATTAAAACGATTTGTAACTTTGTAGATTCTACACACATTTAAATAACACATTAGAATAGAAATGAGCTAAATTGAAAAATAAGCACGAAACTAATATTGAGGAAGGGGATGACCTCCACCCGGCTGATATTAAGTGATGAACGAGGTCCAAATGAGATGGCAGAACGAGCAGTGACTTGACAACTTGAACCTTGAACAAGTGAATCTTTCTCATGCCCCTTTTCAAGGAAACTTCAGGTCTGAAGAAACATGCACAAGTAGAGAATTTCAATTGTGGGATGAGCTACAAAAGAAGGAATCTTGGAATTTGTTGGTACGGTGTTAAAAGGAAATACTATATAGGGATGTCTTCAACGAGTTTTCTGTTAAGCAAAAGAAAAGTTAAGGATAAGGCTACAGTTCCTTAGAGTATTCCCCAAGCAAGAGGCGCTAAGAGAAGCGATGTCGCAATGAAGTTGTAGAAACTCGAGGGTGTTAGATGCTTCGACATCACCAATTATACGGATAGTGCGAATCACAAAGGAAAATGTAATTATTATGCAGAATAAATAAACGATGCTGGGGATAAAACTGTGCCTTGCGGAACTCCAGCGTTCACTGGCACGAACCTGTCAACGACAACGCGAATTAATTTTCTGTCGAGCGGGTAATTTTCGAGTGTACTATGAGTATTTTCAACAACGATTAAAATCAGAATTTTCCGTAATAATACATTTATTTCATAGAACAGTTATTGAAAGTGCAATTAAAATAATATGTTCTAGCATTTCAATTAGAAGTTTGTAATATATAATTATTTACAAAATAGTGTGTTTATAAATGTCAAACTTACTTAATTTATAAAAAGGAAATATATTTTCAAATATAACTCTAACATCTGATCTGCGAGCTGATGACGTGAGCGCCACGTGCGCGGTGTCAAGGTCCGCGTGCATTCAATTTGCTGTTAGTATGTTATCATTTAGATTCTAGTGGTAATCTGTTCTGATGACGTAGTCAAGTTGTCTAATATAAGGTATCCTAGTGAAGATCGCTTCTATCTAAAGCCTCTTCATCCCTTACTATCAGAGGCTGCATTTATCTTGCAATAATGTCTATGCTGTTCTAATAAAACTTCAAATATAATCGCGATCTGGCATTTCACAAAAATTTTTAGCATCCCATTTATCATGACGCAGAGTCTACCTCCATGTTGTTACCGTCGACTAGACAGTTTGATGAAAAACTGCGTTCAATTTGTATTTAATCTTAGGAAATACGATCACAGCAACATTGCGACTCTGTTCTCCTATTTCCCAACATAACTCCAATTCCAATTTCAGTATAAGTACATCTCATGATAGAAATCTCCTCTCCTCGTTAAATCGACTACTTACTGAGATGTCATTCCCATCTCATGTTCACTCATTATTTATTATTGTTCAAGCAGAATGACTGACTATTAATGAATCACTATTAAATGAATGGTGACTAAATTATAGATGCATTGAGTTATTTACTCGTTTCCCTTTTTTCCCTATATGCAAGTATGTATATATATATATCATCTTCATTGTACTTATTTATAAAGCTATGTATTAACAGTTTTATTTATTTCGGATTCATTAAATATAAATATTTATTTTAGATGTCTATTATAATATTGTTTATTTTTTTTATTAATTTATGCACATTTAAAGCAAAATGTTATGAAAATTCTCCCAGCAGACCAGAGAGAGAGGAGTTTTGTTTTTTGTATGTCAGAAAAAACATAAGAACATACATAAATAACATAAACATATAAAATAAACTCTCTCAACTACCCTAAGATCAACTGGCAGAAAATACCTAATGACTTTAAATCCGCCTTTGCACACTTAATGTGCATATAAATTAATAAATAAGTAAATGATCAAACACATGTTTATTTGTCCCCTCCACTATTATTTCATCGTTAGTAATATAAGGCCACTAATATTATATATAAAAAAAAATCACAAAACTATCCGCCTAAAGTACGTCGCAAAATTCGTCCCAAACTTACCTACACGACACAAACGAGCTTTCACCGAGTAGTTTTTCGTGAAAAAGCTTTAATTAACTGTCGGGTCGCCCGCTAGCGTACTAGGCGCTCATAAGCAACGCGTAGGTGGGTTGACGCGAGTGATTACGCAACTCACGTCACACCTCCGTAATTACGCGGAGTGGACCCGCCGGGGTCCGCCTGGGAAATGATCGTAGCCCCGGCGAAGTACAAGTGAATTATTAAAAGTGCGCCGAGGGCGTGAGAGGGTTGTTTGTCATTGTTTTTGTACATTTGCAGGTAAATCTCGTTTAGCTCGTACGCGACTGGTGGAAAGCTACCCTGGTTTATCTTAGCTCTGTTGAATAATTAGAACTTAGTTAACTACGCTGCCCCAATGCAGATTAGTCGACTACACAAAAAGCTTCAATTGCTGTTGTAAGCAGGTAGCCCAACATTTTCCTTCGCCGTAGCACTATAGGATAAAAAGAAATACACTCTGTGATCGAAATTCAATGCATTTTAGATAAATTATCTTTAGTTATCACCAACTAAGTGCCGACTAAAAATAAACTATGACAAATACACCTGTCAAAAACGGACATTAAATATTGTGCAGACTTTAGTACCACGACCCAGCACCCAAATAACACAAAATTGACAGCAAATATGAAATCACACATATTGCCCATTATAGCACGGTTGACGCTCAGGATACTCCGGGCCCAGCAAACAAACAAATTCCCGTCCATTTAAATAAATGAGTGGTGAGCGACGTGACAGCCAACTCAATTATCACCTCGCGGACCCGCTCCGCCATTTTTTATTCCCAATGGATTGTTGGGGATACATGCGCTGACGCTCGGAATATTTTCAAACACTTAGTAAATTAACAGTTTCTGCTTTATAATATGCCATTATTCAGAGACTAGCTGTACCGCATCTTCTCCTGTGATAATTTTGAAAATTTAAGTTATCTCCTAAGCTGTTGATCGAAATCAAGCGATGTCAAGGATAACTATGAACATTCAACCGTGCCTTTTCCTGACAATGCGTTACCCTACCATCCAAACCGGAACCTCTCCTCTCCAGAGAATAAATAACTGTCCTAAATTAAATACGCATGATTAATTACGTATTTATTTATAATAAGAATTTAATAATACGTTTATAAAAATCCGCAAAATATTGCGTTTATTTCTAATACGATTACTATAAAAAAAGGTTATCGTGACTCAATCTTGAAAGAAAGACATACGCTGTCGAGGACTCTTAATTTACACCAGATATAGTCAAGAGAGATGTTCCCATAGCAGCATCTGGAACAGTCTCTGCCTGTCTTTCTGAACACCTCATAAATAGGATCCGCGCTCTACTGACAGCAGGCACGTCAATTTCGGCGTCAAAGATAGAACAAATGAGCGTCTTGTCCTTACACTAAAACATCACAAAACAAAAGAAAACCTCGCCTCAGATCCAGCCAGATCCTACACGCACCAGTGCGTCCGTGCCTCTTCTAAACCCCAGGCCGCACCGCACCGTCCGATTCGTCCATTATCTCATTAAGAGATTAGGCCCAGCGCGCCGCGTTCAGTTAAGCACATGCAACGGCCTCCACATAATGAGAATTCCTCTCCGGACCGGATGCGGATGAGCGGGCACTAATCCGGGTCAATATGTGTCCCGCTAAGAAATACGTCGAGAAGAATGTCCGATTTAACTTTAATACCTACACAAGATATCTGATATTTTGTCAAATTGATAAGGAATGTTGTGGAAATTAAAGGATGGGCGTGTGGGGAGAGGAAGACTAAGAACAGATGAATGGATTGTGAGAATGTTGATAACGTGAAGGAAGTGAGGAGTGAGTGTCGAAATGCGAATGATAGAGGAGACTAGAGGAGGAAGACACGTTGCGCCGACCTAGCTCAACTAGGTCGCCTAGCTCACCTAGGTCGCCTAGGCCACCTAAATAATTTCTTATTATCCCTAGATATTATAAGGAACATTCGCTTGTTTTTATCTAACGGGAATATTGAGAAATCAATTAAAACATGAAGATTAAATAACCTAAAAATTCTTAGTAGTTAGTAGCTTTATTTTGATTTGATTTGTATTCAAATTGTTTTTTACGTAAATGCTATTTAACACTTTTTTTATTCTTGAAAAACACAATCTTCTTTGGCCACTGCCAAACGCCCCAAATACGCTTTAAATTAGCGTATTTCGGTGCGTTTCACCAGTGCTGCAGTGCTCGCGGATCGTCGACGCGACCTCATGCATTTTCGTTAAAAAAATACAGTATAACAACCCTAAATCGTATTATTTTTTTTGCATTCTAAATACGGGATACGGGAAAGAAAACGAAATCAAGCCGTTGGAAACGTAAACACAGAATTCGGTTGAAAACAAATCGACGTCAATGGATGTCAGTGTAGGTACCATTCTGTCGCTGTCAAAAATGATGACGCGTTCCGTTTCACGACTATACTGGACTGACGAACTAATAGTTAAAATAATCTAAAATAGTGTTAAAATAATTATTGCGAGTTCAATACTTAAAAAAAAATAAAAAAGAAATAATACACTATCCTTTATCTATTATTACATTTATATATTATTTCTATATATATATTAAATCATCTTTCATTTTGATTTAAAAAACCTTAGTTCCTTTACCTCAAATGTCAAAAGTCAATTATTATTACATTTATATATTATTTCTATATATATATTAAATCATCTTTCATTTTGATTTAAAAAACCTTAGTTCCTTTACCTCAAATGTCAAAAGTCAATGTAAGTTTAATTGATTGATTTTATTATTCCCGCTTCATTTTTACTCATAATATCGTGCAATTGCTTTTAATAATAAATTGATATTATAGAGTTCAGTAATATCAATAAACGTTGCCGTTTTCTAGGGGGCCTAAAAAAAATTATCTCCTTTTAAGATTAATTTACATCTCTAGCTTTAGCTCTAGATTATATACAAGCTTTCTTATTGTTTTAATAACTTTTTTGTTTATGGGATAGGGCAGCAAACGAGCAAACGGATCACCTGATGGTAAGCGATAACCGCTGCCCGTAGACTCCCGCATCACCAGAGGAGTCACAGATGCGTTGCCGGCCTTTTAAGTGGGAATATGTTTTTTTTTTAAGGTTTCGATATCGCATCGGTTCGGAAATACTGCATACATACATACATACTTACGTACATACACTCATGCCTTTTTCCCATGGGGGTAGGCAGAGAGTACGTCTTTCCACTTGCTACGGTCTTTACATATCTCTTTCGCTTCATCTACTTTCATAACATTCCTCATACATGCTGGACGATTGCGGGTACTTCTGACCTGCCCTTTTTTGAGGACACTTTCGATTTGTTCGAAATATGTTCGCCTAGGTCTTCCTCGTCCCGTATCTCCACTCACTCCAGCGTCATAAATCATTTTGGTCAGTCTACTTTCATCCATCCGTTCCACATGCCCAAACCACCCAAGCATCCCTTTCTCTATTCTTGTCACGATATCCTCTTTCAAACCACATTTCTTTCTAATCACTTCATTATACAATCTGTCACTCAGTTTACTGCATACTGCAGGCGACAATTTATTCCACAGATAAGATTTTTTTTAATAACTTCCACAGATAAACCACGAATACGCGAACTAGCGCTAAGCGCGGCAAATTCAAATTAATGAAGTGTCATTTCATGTATATGCGTGTCCGTAGACTATTTTAGTATATTTATAGCTATAGTTACGTACAATATACAGAGCTGGAGGAGACCCTGAATATTTAAGTGTTAATCTTAGGTTTTTCACGGAGAAACGCGCATTTTCATCCCGCACTAAACCGATTCGCTCACAAGCAAATCCGGATCGCGTGTTTACCTGCTACGCTGAGCATTTATTATGAACCCTACACGCCCTCGACATCCAAACCTCATGTTCATTGAGCTCGTACCTTCATACAAATAGCCCTTTTAGCGTTGCGTTCTCCAAACCCGATTGGATTCTGTACGCCGCCTTCAATAATGGACGTGTACCTACGAGTACTGACGCAACGAAACGTGGCAGCCATTTTAATAATTTACTCGAGCGGTGTGATTCGGTTTCTTTATGTTTGTTAATTATTTCTTTTTTCTTACTTGCATTCTGTGCTTTTGTTTAAATCTTAAAAGTCTACTAATATTATAATGAAACTTTACAATAATATAGCTGATACATACATCAGCACAATACATAGGCTACTATATATATATATAATATATATATATATATATATATATATATATATATATATATATATAATATATATATATATATATATATATATATATATATATATATATAAACTCATGTATTTGCATGATTAAGGCTTTACTTAAAAATATTACATAAATATTGAGCACTAGCTCTGAACCGCTGCAAGAATATAAGCCAAATGTAATTTGTAGTGTGGGCAACAGGCGCACGTAGACGGTGTTGCTCCAACGCTGTCGTCATAGCAGAAAGTAGTAGTTCCTGTGACTTTGCTAAGCAAATGCTGTAAGGACTTCAGGCTTAAATATAGCCTATGTTACTCAGTGATAATGTATCTTTCTAATGAAAAAAGAATTTTTAAAATCGGTCCAGTACTTTTTGAGTTTATTCGTTACATACAAAAATACAAATCTTTCTTCTATATCTTGCGTGTCTATGGATGTGTGTGTTGATTGTGTGACTATATGAGACAATATAATTAATCGAGGGTGTGTGGTGTGTACATGTATAATAATATATATATATATATATATATATATATAATATATATATATATATATATATACGATATATTACGAGGCAAGTATGAATGGGCCAGTTGATAGGATAGACGACCTAGAGGAAAATACTTGGACCAAATAGATGATATACTGAGAGAGGGTCAGGTCAAGAGTAAACGATGAGATTCCGACGAGACGTACTTTTATTATGTAGGAAACTAGCTTTCCGCCCGCGGCTTCGCCCGCGTTATATTCGAATTTCCCACAGGAAGGATATGTTTTAAAAATACTGCCATACAACTTTTCACCCCCTCCTTTCAACCTCTTACAACCCTTTTCTGCTTTAAAAGGTAGCCTCTATCCTTTCTCAGCCTCTAGACTATCTGTGTACCAAATTTCAATTAAATCGGTTCAGTGATTTTAACAATATTTTCATACAACCTATTATCTCTCCTTTCAACCTTTTACAACCCTTTACAACTTTTTTTATATAAAAAAGTAGCTTGTGTCCTTTCTCGGGCTCTAGACTATCTGTGTACCAAATTTCATTTAAATCGGTTCAGTAGTTTTAACAATATTTCCATACAACCTATTATCCCTCCTTTCAACCTTTTACAACCCTTTACAACCTTTTTTGCATGAAAAAGTAGCCTATGTCCTTTCTCAGGCTCTAGACTATCTGTGTACCAAATTTCATTTAAATTCAGTGGTATACGGTTCAGTGGTTTTGGCGTGAAAGCGGAACAGACAAACAGACAGACAGACAGAGTTACTTTCGCATTTATAATATTAGTATGGATAGTATCGATTATATTTACGAAACTATTTCCACTGTTGTTGCTGCTTTATTTATATATGACACATTTGCACTGCGTGCTGCACGCTGTATTAATTGGCTGTGAGAGAATGCCCAAGACATCGAGTTCTCCATTTGAATACTTTTTAAATGTAATGCAATAAAGTTTAAATAAATAATTCATTAATGATCCATTATCGCTGACTATACATTTCCATGGTATAAAGATTTGTATGCAACTCTTGAATAAAACGCATTTATATACAGTAGACATAAACAGTACTGAGTTAGTCGTTAGAATCCTTGCACTTGCACATAATTCATCTCAATTTAAAATCGATCCTTTATACACTAGTTGCATACTGTCCGGTTATTGCCACAAGGCGAAGTGACAAATGCTCGATTTGAAAACGGATAAGTCTTTTTGATCCGCTACTGTGCCCGCGTGACACAACATTATTCCATTTTCAAACAGCTGCCAACGCTAGTTATTTACATACAATTCGAATTAGAATTCACAAAGTCCCGATGGGCAACAAAGGAGTTACAATAAACGCGAGCGACCCTTCTGCACGTCGAATTCTAAGTATTGCCCTGCTCTCCGTTATATTTATGTCGCTCTGGTAGCGCGATTTAGTTTTGCGCTTTGTTATTTCCAACCCTCATAAATAAAATTAAGTAGAAAACGGGTTTCATCAGCATCTGTCTCTTTCACGACTGGTATCCGTCATTGACTCAACGTAATGGGACACCGTTGTACGGAAAATAAACAGACATTATTTTCATTCACAGCTTTCAATTCGACATTTTTTTAATTCTATATATAATAAGAGTACTCATTTTCGCGAGGAAGATCTTTTATACTTACTTCTCGAATGTGGTAGGAATGAGTCCTTGAGAGAGGAACTTATGAGGGATACGGGTACACCTAGGCAAAACCTGTTTTTCTATATGCATAACTGCATTAGTTCCAACTTTTCCACAGAACACAGCTACAGATTCTTAAGTTTTGTCTATCACTCGCTAAAACTAAGACCGGGTAGAATTGACTCTTAGCCGCCTGTTTGTCCGGATAGGTACATACTTACCTGCCTGGACAAATGAGTGGCTAACATATATGCTATATTATTTAGAATAATTTTTGATATCCCATATAGTTTAAGGTACTTTAGATTTTTTTAAAATTGTAATTAATTAACATAATATTGCGTTTATTTTTATATCTTTTGTTAAATTGTATGTAGATTGTTATCTAATGTCTGGCCGGCTTAACCTTAAGGTGTATGGCCATTAAATAAAGAATAAAAAAAAATCAGGTGGGGCTGTACCGGGGCACACGGCCGTTGGTTTTAACGTGAAACGTCCATGTAAGGAAATCGCTTTAAATAAAAACAAGATTGACGGTGTTTTAAGAATTTTAATAAAAAACTCAATGTCACAACAGCGAGCTGACTATATAAGTGAAGTATTCACACCATATTTTTGTTTCTAAGACTAATCGTTTTTTAATTATTAAGGTACGATGATATAGACCTTTTCGTTACGGTCCACTTTTTAAACCTGGTACCCGTATGTTTCTGCGCGATTTTAAAGACGTTTCACGTCAAAAAAAGAGTACTCATTTAAGTGAGAAATACACACATCGACATGTCGCGGATTGCTTAAAAACACTCCATGCTAAAAACACTGCAATCGGGACGTCATAACTGAGTAAACTCGCCTAATTTGTATGAGCGCATAAACAAAACTCAAAATAACTTTCTAACGTTATTTGTACATTTCTAGATATATTTCCTATATTAAAAAAATGTTACATTTAATGTGAGAATGCTAGAAATGTGTTCGTTTCATTAGAATTGCGTAAAAAAACAATTGCACATTTATTTTAAATCTAAAATTATATTAATAATATGAATTGCTCAAATTAGATAATTATAGTATAAAAACCGCCATATTCAGTTGTAATCGTCTACCCTATTAGATCTCGGGCGATTGACGAAGTCACGCGAAACTGCTAGCTTTTAAGAATCTCGTTGAATTCCTATTAACATTAAAAACGGATTTTTTTTTATGGATGGATATTTGTTGTAAAAACTAATAGAAACTTCACAATAATATAGCTTATACAGCAGAATAACACATAGGCACATTGTGTACACACACACATTCTTAAAACTTGCGCAGACGAAGTCGCGGGCACCAGCGGGTCTATTATAAATAGTACTGATAAATCATCTCATATTTGAACAAATTAAAAAAAAAGCGAATGTTTGCAAAACCGAAAACTGCCATGAATATGCAATAAAAGTACCAGGCTATCATAAATCTAAGAGAGTGTAAGTTCGCAGTGAGAGATGCTGCGCGGCTACGCAACCCCCTGCGGTAGGGAGCAGAGAGCGACGCCCTTTTTAAGTGTAGGGTGCAGATCTATACCGTGCGAGGTCGTTTATCTGAACGACTTTTCAAACAGGTCATTCATCGTCTGCTTTGCAATATTCACGTGACCGCGTGAACTTTCGACGAAGGGACTTTCAAAAGTCTTCTGCTGTAACAGCCGCCAACCATAAAACACTTCATTCTTCATCTATAAACATTACACAATAATGTCTAATTAATATTTAGTGGTGTAAATTACCTCTTTTTAACTTTTGCGTATCATATTGTCCGTAAGTTTTATATTTATTTAAAGTCAATCAGTTCCTGTGAAAGCCTATCTATATATAAAAAAAATCAATGCCACTTTTCGTTGTAATTTTTTACTCAAGAACGTCTATCCAAACGAAATGTTTAGGATTTGTTCGGACTATTTAGTCGATGGTTTGTGTGAAGTTTGCACAAAATCCGTCCAGCGGTTCTTCTTTCATCTCATTTTTTGTAACAAATGACTTCAATAAATGGCGGATAATTTTGTTAATGGTGATTTTTGTGTCAAATTGCAACATTTTTCAGTGTTGACAGTACAAGCGTGCTGTCATGTCATTTATGAGGTCATTTCATTTTGGACGTGCTTCGATTAAAGCATTAAGTTTTAAAATAGCAATTAATAATATATATATATATATATATATATATTATATATATATATATATATATATATATAATTGCTTAATTGCTTTTCAGGCAATCCTCGTTAGGAGCATTGGGCAATCGTGAGCAGGAGCGGGTGTAATTTTAACTCGCGGACGCGGGAAGGATTGGAAATGTTTGACGTCCATTATTTTTGTCTCCCATCCTAGAAGCTCAGCTCTATTTCGCGACCAACTTACACGGATACCACACCAAAGCAACAAAAAATATTAAATCAAATCTAATAGTTATAAAATGGAATCTACGAATTTATTTATATTTTGAGCATGAAAGTGGTTTGGCATGTACGGACAGGAAGTCCGGATATCGAGTGAAAGAGGAGAGTGGAAGAGAAAGACCTACTCCAAATAAAATTGGGAACAGAAAGAAGTATTCTTTAAAAAGCTGGGCCTCTTACGATCACCCTGGACTAGACATTCAACTTGTAATTAATTATAGAATATGGCCTTAACATTACATTTAATATTGTTAAATACGTGGCTTCGGCATTTCTTGGCTTATTTTATTTGTGGAACCTGTAAAGATTATCCTTATAAATTCTTAATTTAAAATACATCTGTATATTGTTCTTATAGTTTAATTAGTTTTTAGTATTTAATAATTTGTAATAGACATAATTGTTGTATTTTTAAATTATTTCTTAAATATTTATATAAGACAAAGCTGTATGAGCAAAATTCCTCAACAATGTCACAAAAAAAAATTGAATTCTACCAATACGTGATTTAAATGATGCAATTCTTTCCAAATTCGAAAAAAAACTTAGTCAATATCTCTACAGTATTGTTTCTACAGTAGTTTCAGTAATTTGGAACGCACCTTACTTTTATTATAACTTAAACGGCACACCTAATTCTTTTAACATTCCAGCCATTGGAGAGCGCTTCTCAGAAAATAGGGAAGGCGTGCCTGTTTATTATTAATCTTCCATTTTATTTCACTAGTTCAACAAATAAAACGGAGAGCCCAGCAATTTACTGAGCACAATAATAAACTCTGTTGGATGGAGATGAAAAAATGAGCCAGTGCAATCGGGCGTAAGCCGACAAGACGTCAGCTAATAATATTTAGTTGAACGGGATACAAGAAAAAAATACTAATAAAAGCAGTCCTGGTAGTGGGTGGGGCCGGCGGCTTCGCTCCACCCATTCGCGGCCCATTGACGCGACTCACCATCGCGCGCTTATGATCGCCTGGTACATTCGCTCTGTCTATGACGTAACACAATAGGAATGCGAGGGGAAATCAGTCTCATACATCGAGGGTGCGTTTGTGGGGGTGCCGTGACGCAAAGCTATCGAAAGCACGTCCGAAGCATTGCACGCTTATGATCGCCTTGTACTTGCGTTACCGTTCTCTTTGTGACGTAACAGGCAGCGGCAACGCGAGGGGAACACAGAGGGCGACGGACATTCACAACTGTCGAAGGCGCACTCGTTGCGTGTTCATGCTCGCCTGGTACTTTGTTCTCGTGAAAGATGTAACACAATAGCACCAAATTGCCGCTATCTTTTCCAATTAGGACTATGCGGAAGTTATTTTGTGAAGACGGTCAATTTTTAATCTTATGTGCGTCTCGCCCTTCCATATAAGTGGGGTCGCTTAGAGTCCTGTTAGTTTTTTAAGCATATGGAATAAGGTACATATTGGCATTATCCAAAATGTGCTTATCGAAAATGAACTCAAATTATATTAGGCATAAGAAACCGATAATCTGGCTTATATGGGAAGTCACACTTAAAGACAATTTTTTTTTTTGTGACTTAACTAACGCTTTTTGATTCTAATTTCATGATTCTAGTTGAACGGAAAGTACCCTATAAGTTTTGATTCCCTTGCAAGCATTAAAATATGCAATATAAATGGAACATAAGTAAACGGCCATATCTTTTTATTGCGTTGATTTAGAAATTTGATTTTTTCTCTGCTTTGAGAAATAGGAGACCTGAGTATGTGATATTAATTTCAGCTTGATATCTCGACGCGTTTCTCAGAAATGGTCTTGACAGACGGTCAGACGGATGGACGGATGGAACTGATCCTATAAGGTTCCGTGTGGCTTTGTAGGTACGGAACCCTAAAAATGTGTATACACCTGGCAAGGTAGGATTAGGCGATTTTTAATCATAGCAAAATGATATTGCTAATGACTGTTATCGAATTTTTAACATAAAAAATAACCATTATTAAAAAAACTACATTTCAGCCGAAAACATTAAAAATGTACAAAAACGGAATATCTATCGTAGGTTTCATTGCGCAAGCCTTGCGCGCGGGAACTTTCTAAAGCCTGAAAGTACTTAAGAGGCCAAACAATAAATTGTTTTTCTTCCAACTTGCCGTACCAATATCGCGATACCCTCGGAGAAAATGAATTCGGGGATCAGGTAGTACTTACAAATAAAACAGGCCATGTATATTTTATGTAAGTACTTATTTCCGTTAAACAAAAGGATAAAATTGTTATAACAAACAAAGAGTTTTATCTAACCTGTGAGTAAATAACTAGTAAATTTTTATACTATTCATAGATCATCTTCTCATAAAAATGAATCGTAAAATGTGTTGGTAAGCGCATAACGCCTCGACCAATTTGGCCAATTTTTTTTTAATGTTCGTTGAAGTTCAAGGATGGTTTTTACGGAAACGGAGAAAAATTCGAATAATAATCAGAAAACCCTAAAAACAGCCCTTTTTTCCCATACAAAAGTTTTCTAACTAAAACGTACAGTCAAATCAAGATTTTTTGACTATTATCATAAATCTTGTTAAATTCTAGAGAAATAAAAAATAAAATGCCAAATCAGTCTTACCGTAAGTACTTCATTATTAATCAGTCAAATTTCGTTTCGTTCTCGTTTGCGAAATATAAAAAGCCTAATAAAAGCCGAACACTAGTCTATTTAAGCCGGACACTCAATCAAAAAGCCTAGCTATGTCTGGTTTTATCCGGACGTCTGGCAACACTAACTTCAGCAGAGATGTTCAATACTAAGCCACGCTTCAGTTCTGAACAGCTAGCATCCACTACTCTCCTGAGAATCAATCCTTATCTTAAACTCGACCTAATCTTAACTTCTGTGAACGCGGACCGATGGATCGTTTACCAGCCAAAGTGCCCACTTCGACTCAAGTAGGAAATTCTTTGACACAAACTGAGAGACCCGCGATTAGATGACCGAGCCGCTTTATAAAATACGCACTTCGGTGATGTATGCTATCTATCACTGGCAACACGCATAAATCAAAAACCTCCATTTTGAGACACTGCAGTAGATAGACCTTGAATTAGTTGCAAAACTTCACGAACGATGCCTGCCCAGATGAGTTGGATCCGTCGACCGGCCCCTTTCTAGATGGAAGAGTTTGTTGGACTTGTCATTTCGGCGTCAAATAACACATGTTTTTTCATCAAGCAAACTCTATGTTATTTTATTTTCTCAAGATACAATTTAAATTTATAGTTTCACTTAAATAAAGATCATAATATCCAATCGATTGTGTAAAAGTCTTCCGAAATAATACGACCTCCTTACTTCAAAGAATAATCTAAAACAACTCACATACCACGACGAATTGGGCTATTTTTTATTCATATCGTTTGATCTATTTTATTATTTATAGCAGACTCCTTATCATGGCGTTGACATATAAATAAGATATAAATCAAAAGGGTCCTATTCTGAAGCGCATTCTTCGCGCACAATGGCTCGCTTTGTGCCTCGGCTCCGAAGTCGTGCACGATAAATATCTCATGAATAACAATATTGCCCGCCGCCGCCGACTGAATTGAGATTGGAAACCTACTGTACAACAACAGTCCGCCAGTAAGAATGTGTTCGAAAAATACATACAACAAACTCGTGCGAACATATAACGTACAATCCATATGAATAACAGTATAAAAAGGAGACCAAATACTCAGCTTTTCGAGTTCGTTCTCAAGGACAAACATGTCATTATTACATGTTACTAATGTTATATTGACAACGATAATAATTCGAAGCAAATCACTTGTATGTTATGTTGGCACCAATAATAAGTCAAGGCAAATCACATGTATGTTAGGGTGACGTTAATAATAGTTTAAGGCAAATCACTTAAATATTGTGTTGGCATCAATGATAATTCAAAGCAAGTCACTTGTAAGTTATATTGGCACCAATAATAAGTCAAGGCAAATCACTTGTAACAGCCCAGATTGAATAAATGATTTTGAATTTGAATTTGTGGTAAAAACAATTATAGTGACTTCATCTAGTGAATAAAAATCAACAACAAATATATTTGTTTGGCGACCTCAATAGTCGAGTTGACCACTTTTAAAATTTCGCTATCTCTGAGATCTCGGGTTCGAGTCCCGATGGAAGCAGATATTTGTGTGATGAATACGGTCATTTGTACCTTAGTCATTGCTATCAAAGATATGTATAATATATGTATGTATATCTATCCGTTACCCTATCAGTGATTCCCAAAGTCTACATCAGTCAAAACAAAAATATGGGGGGGGGGGAGATGAAATGAAAATGGAGGTCACGATAATGGATTTCAACATACACTGATAGTATCATTTACTTACATTATACTATCTTGTAATATAAATACGTATACATTATTAATAAAACTACTTATGAAGTAAAAAATGTATTATATCCATACTAATATTATAAATGCGAAAGTAACTCTGTCTGTCTGTCTGTCTGTTCCGCTTTCACGCCAAAACTACTGAACCGATTTAAATGAAATTTGGTACACAGATAGTCTAGAGCCTGAGAAAGGACTTAGGCTACTTTTGACGTGAAACGTCTTTAAAATCGCGCCGAAACATACGGGTACCAGGTTTAAAAAGTGGACCGTAACGAAAAGGTCTATATCATCGTACCTGAATAATAAAAAACTATTAGTCTTAGAAACAAAAATGTTGTGCGAATATTTCACTTATATAGTCAGCTCGCTGTTGTGACATGGAGTTTTTTCATACAAAAAAAGGTTGTAAAGGGTTGTAAAAGGTTGAAAGGAGGGATAATTGGTTGTATGGAAATACTGTTAAAACTACTGAACCGATTTAAATGAAATTTGGTACACATTATAGTCTAGAGTCCGAGACAGGACAGAGGCTACCTTTTAAAGCAGAAAAGGGCTGTAAAGAGTTGAAAGGAGGGGGTGAAAAGTTGTATGGCAGTATTGTAAAAACCACTGAACCGATTAAAATAAAATTTTATACACAGATAGACTAGAGTTGGTACGTCGGTTGGTCGGTCCAATCGTAAAACCCCAGGACCCAAGGAAGGAAATAAGATAATTTTACCGACGGAAAACATATCCTTCCTGTGGGAAGTTCGAATATAACGCGGGCGAAGCCGCGGGCGGAAAGCTAGTATGTTTATAAAATGTTGTAACTTGTAGCATGTAGGCATTCAATATCAGGTAAGTAGGGAGTCTACGCAAAACCGAAAAATATAGCAGAGTCTCGACACAAAAAAGTTTGGGTATCTCTGCTCTAGATCCCATGACACAAGCCTAACAGAGCTTACTTTGGGCCAGGCTAATGCAAACTGAAAAATATAGCAGAGTCTCGACACAAAAAAGTTTGGGTATCTCTGCTCTAGATCCCATGACATAAGCCTAACAGAGCTTACTTTGGGCCAGGCTAATGCAAACTGAAAAATATAGCAGAGTCTCGACACAAAAAAGTTTGGGTATCTCTGCTCTAGATCCCATGACACAAGCCTAACAGAGCTTACTTTGGGCCAGGCTAATGCAAACTGAAAAATATAGCAGAGTCTCGACACAAAAAAGTTTGGGTATCTCTGCTCTAGATCCCATGACACAAGCCTAACAGAGCTTACTTTGGGCCAGGCTAATGCAAAACCAAAATATAGCAGAGTCTCGACACAAAAAAGTTTGGGTATCTCTGCTCTAGATCCCATGACACAAGCCTAACAGAGCTTACTTTGGGCCAGGCTAATGCAAAACCGAAAAATATAGCAGAGTCTCGACACAAAAAAGTTTGGGTATCTCTGCTCTAGATCCATGACACAAGCCTAACAGAGCTTACTTTGGGCCAGGCTAATGCAAAACCGAAAAATATAGCAGAGTCTCGACACAAAAAAGTTTGGGTATCTCTGCTCTAGATCCCATGACACAAGCCTAACAGAGCTTACTTTGGGCCAGGCTAATGCAAAACCGAAAAATATAGCAGAGTCTCGACACAAAAAAGTTTGGGTATCTCTGCTCTAGATCCCATGACACAAGCCTAACAGAGCTTACTTTGGGCCAGGCTAATGCAAAACCGAAAAATATAGCAGAGTCTCGACACAAAAAAGTTTGGGTATCTCTGCTCTAGATCCCATGACACAAGCCTAACAGAGCTTACTTTGGGCCAGGCTAATCGGTGTAAGTGTAAGAAATATTTATGTATTTATTCATTATTCACAGGCAATTCGTTACTTGCTGTACAATTATTCTAAGCAAACGAAACTAAATAATACATGCGATGTGTCTCTCACAACGTTAATGCGTCGATACATTTGTTCGGAGCGGTAGGTGTCGAGAAAAATTAAGGTGAGCGCGAACGATCGCGGGAAAGTTTCGGCGCGTTGATAAGGGTCGTTAGCAGTGACATGGGTTTTGTAACTTTAAATAAAATTTCAGCCCAAGTTGGCAAAAAAACCTCAGGTGGCAGGAAATGAAAATGAGAGCCCCTTTTTAATTATATTTTCTTCCCTCTGGAGAGAAGAGGCTGAGAATCCCCATGGATACCACCTCAACCAAGTGCTGCGGTGTTTAAGTCGAACGAACGGTTCAGAATGACCTAGCGACTAAACTCAGCCTGAGCCTTGGCCCTATTAGGACCCTACGTCTTGGCTGAAATGGGAGACTGGTATTTGCAGCGAAAATATTCAAGACGTGAGGTATCTAAGCAGACGACCTTCGGTTAACTTTCTATTACAACCTAGCGGACCCGACAGACTTCCTCCTGTCAAAAAGATTTGTAAACTGGCAGTTTTTTGTTCCTTCTTATTTCGAACGATCGAGGAGGCTCGACCTGTGTGACCTTAACTTGCCTAGGTGTTAATGATCCTGTGACTTATAGTAAGACTGATACGATCCTCTCGATCCTCGGGAGGTATTTGTATATGTTTTTTTTTTATTATATTAGAGCAGGCAAACGAGCCAACGGGTCACCTGATGGTAAGTGATCACCGCCGCCCATAGCACAAACAACACCAGAGGTATCATCAGCGCGTTGCCGGCCTTTCAAGAATGTATACGCTCTTTTTTTGAAGCTTCCCATGTCGTAACTGTTCGGAAATACCGCGGCCGAAAGTTGGTTCCATAACTTTGTCGCTCGCGGGAAAAACGTACGCGAAAACCGCACTGTGGAGGACAGCCAACCATTAAGATGGTGGGGATGGAAAGCAAGTCCCCTCAGTGACGCACGATACAGGAAATCGGTCGGCGGCAGTATCCCAAACAAATCGTCAGAGCACTCCCCATGGTATATGCGGTAGAGAACACAAAGAGACGCGACATCTCTCCGCAGCGCCAATGAGTCCATACGACCACAGAGCACCGCTCTTCGCTGGATACGGTCAAATGGAAGGAGCTGGTACTGAGGAGCACCGGCCCAGAGGTGAGAGCAGTATTCCATATGTGGCCTGACCTGTGCCTTGTAAAGTTGTAGGCGGTGGGTCGGCGTGAAATACAATGTATAATATATGTATGTCTATCCGTTATTAATTAATTAATTTATATATGGGTGTTATATTAGTAGATAGGTAAAAAGTATTTTTATTAATTCAATTATAAATAGGTTAAATGATAATAAATAATTAATAAATAAAATTGTTCAGATTAGGATATCAGTCCGATTTTTTTAATAGTTCTACAATGATCCACTGTCGCATTAGATCTTAGCCTTTAAGTGTAGTGAAAAGAGATTAATCTACAGTATAAAAATAAGTCGGGTTTTCCTTCCTGACGCTATAACTCTAGAACGCACGAATCGATACCCACGGTTTTGCATTCGTTGGAAACAACAGAACAACAGAAAAGCGGGATTTTTTTAAACATACAACGAAACAACATATGACACTTGAAACATTTGACAGGACAACGTCTGTAGGGTCAGCTAGTAAACAAATAAATATTAATATCATATTTTTAAGGACTATAGAAATATATTTGTATTAAAATTATAGAAATAGAGAGAAGTCTAGAACGAGCTGCACGAGAACTATGGTTGTATTCTATATGCAATCCTAGAAATGGAAATGCGTTACTTAATGGACCATGTGTTCGTGGAGTGAAAAATAACATAATAAAAGATAAAACTATCACAATTATTGTTTCCCTTCATATTTACAGCGCGAACACAACACACAGAAGCCGAGTTGGCGAGATAAATTCCACCGCCGACCAACCGAAGGCCCAAACTTCGATAATTGGAAATTCTATGAATACACGGATAGGAACACGAATAACTTTCGCGCCAGGAGTTAAATTATTCGGCTAGTTTTATAGTTGGGCGTTTTAAGCGCAACTATGAGCGATGGGAAAAGTTTAAACATCATACCCGCTAACGGCTTAACGAAGGGGATGAGTGGATAAATCGCTTACCTATTAGGTGTACAAATGACAAGTGACGGCGCATTGTTATATTTTTTAACAGACTTTAAAAAAAAAGAAGATGATCCTATACGGTTTAAGTACATTGCATAACCATACGAACCATAACGAACATTAACCATACGTCTAGCTTATTAATTGAATATTTGAGTCGCTCAAAACGTTCAACACTACAGCTGATTCAAAGACCGCAGTCTAATTTATTTAGTTCAGCGCTCATCACCGCAGCGCTCATCACTGCAGCGCTAGGTGCGTTTTGTTTTCAATATGGCGTCAAGTAGACGTGGTTTGTGATTGTTTCAAGATATTGAAAGTAATTAGTAAATATACGTTACACGTGTTATTAAAGACACAGAAATTATGAGGTCACTTACGAGTGATACGAGTGAAACAAAATTTAAACAAATATTCGAGGAGAAATTACGGGATTATGAAATGATTCTTGTTTCGTAAAATTTTTGAGTTTGTAATTTTTTGCGTGGTGCAATAAACAATATTATGATTAATAATTAGTTTTTCATTTTTACTTATTTCATCAAACTTTTGGTCACCTCTTAAACTTAATTCAAGAATAACCTCCCAAGAAATTACAAAAAGTTTTCCTTTTCTCTCAAATTAAGTACTAAACTATACATTTTAAAATGAATGGGCTGTGTACTTCGTCGACACGACAGGTACAAAATACAACAAGTACCAGTCAGTAGAGTTCAGTAGACTTTATTCGAGCAAATTACAAATAGAAATATTCCGCGTCGACTGGCGCCGACAGTTCGAATCAGAGGTTTCCAAACTTTTTTGTGTCGTAGACCCTTTGCTATATTTTACCCTAGTTACCTGATTTTGAATGCCTACATCCTATAACGTACCAAACTGTATAACATATATAATATATTTTATCTACTATCATGCTATTAATCCTCTATAAATGAACCTATAACAATTAGCTTATTGCCAACATTAAAACACTCAATGATATTATGATCATTATATCATCCAAACGCGTGATATTATGAATTTCAAAAAAAGAACATTCTCATGCAATGACATTTTCACCACCAGATCGCAAAAATTTTGAAAAAAGAACAATAAATTGTAGACTAATTCGTAATTTCGGATTCTCGTCTTATCGTGTTGTTTCCCGCCATTTTTTCACTCGAAAATTGGAATTCTTTTATAGAGGATTCACATCATGATTGTAGATAAAGTCTTGTATGCAACTGTTATAATTAGGTATTAAAACACTCATGTGATACTATTATAACTATTTTACTATTACATAAATAACTATTTTACTTCCTAGGTCCTTCTATAAATAATGTTTAAGTCTCTATAATAGAAGATAGTTTAATGTCTGACGTATACAAATAATAAATGTAAATATTTGCAGTCATATAATAGTAAGTTGAGCTTTTATAAAACGAGGTCTTTGAGTATAAGACGCCAGGCTTTCGATATTATATCTTATCCATGGACATATTGATTGTATGGGAATCTTATCTCGCGTTAGACCGTAGAAATTTCCATCTTCGACTTTGTAGGACAAATATTGGTCATCACTCCCCATTACACAGATACTTCTCGTACTACAATGAGATTCAATCAAAGGTAGACATTTCCTCGGGTTCTCTAGCCTCAGTGAAATTTGCCGTTTTTAGAGCCCTCAATGAATTAGATACATATGCGTTTATACTGTTAGTTTATGTGATAGGCTTACTGTGAGAACCTCAATATAAGAAGACCTATTGATAAATAACCCACAAGTCCCACACGTGTGGGTTTGACGAAAAAAAATTTGAGTTTCAGCTAAGTGTGGGGAGCGGCCAAAATTTTTTATTCTTTTTTCTATTTTTGTGTAAAAGTCTTAGGGCGGCCGTACACGGACTGCTCGAGCAGTTAGCGGCTGAGCGAAATACACGGACCGCTCGAGCGGTCGGCGTCGACAGCTTGAGCTGTCGGTTGTTGACTGCTCGAGCTACGCTACCCAACTGCTCGAGCAGTTGATTTTCTACCACAGTAGAGTCATGGATTCTGACGAGGAAGCACTGCTTTTGCTGCTTCTGCTCAGGCGGAGACGACGGCGGCGACGTCAAAAGAGAAAATTTTGGGTTCATCCAATTTTGCAATTAAGAGAACAACATGGACAATTCCATCATTTGTTTATAGAACTTAGAAGTGATCTGCTCTAGCGCAGTCAACGGCTCGAGCAGTCGGTGTATGCCTCACAACCGCTCGCGAGCGGTCGACGGCACGATGGAATTTCATCATGCCGTTGACGGCTTGAAGCGGTCGCGACTGCTCGAGCAGTCGTGTGTACGGCAGCTAATGAATGACTATAGTTCACCGCGCGGTCGCGGCTTTAAGCAGTCGGTCTCAACTGCTTGAAGCAGTCCGTGTACTACTGGCCTTAATGCGGTTCACAGAATACATCTACTCACCAAGTTTCAACAGTATAGTTGTTATAGTTTTGGAGAAAAGTGGCTGTGACGTACGGACGGACAGAGACAGACATATCGAATCCATTTTTCCTTGGGTTCCGTTTTTTGTTATTTCGCTTCGGAACTCTAAAAAGGTGTGAAAATCTAATTCAACGACTCGCGAGCAAGCGTCGAACTAAACGCAGTACAAATGTTATTCTTCGTACAATGCGAAACGACACAAGTTTGAATGGAGCGGGCGACTGAGTGCTCTTAGAGGCTTCCATTCACCCCGCTTATTGTCCCCGTCGGGGATTCGCACTAAAAGCCCTTTATGCCCTCCAATACGCCGTTTACGTTTGATTTCAACAAAAAATTTGATTTATTTGGCGCGCCCGCAGAATGCCGGGGCGGCATTTGGTCGTAAGTGAGTTCGACGAAGAATTACGG
Source organism: Scirpophaga incertulas (assembly GCA_036419045.1). Classification (NCBI taxonomy): domain Eukaryota; kingdom Metazoa; phylum Arthropoda; class Insecta; order Lepidoptera; family Crambidae; genus Scirpophaga; species Scirpophaga incertulas. Next base: position 40,997,090 of record CM071627.1, read on the forward strand.
GCTGCACTTAATAAATTGACAAACTAATTTGTCTACTTCACTAGCAAGTAGTGCAATCAATGTGTGCGTTAATTCTGTATATATGTGTATATACATATATATGTGTATTTATACGTGTGTATTTCACTGTAAATATAAATATTAAATGGGTATTGGCTAGAAATTGTAACTAGACTAGTTTTTTTTTATTATTTATTTAGGAACAAACAGTTACAATCGGATAATATTATAATAACAAGAAATACTTATAAACCTATAGTTCCATAGCGAAATTACATGAAAGAGATAGTTATATAACATTTTTTGAGAATAATATATTATATTTAGTCTACAATACACCCTACCATAAATATATTTTTGAGTACAATTCCTAGATACAATAGATTTAATTTCATAAATACAATTACAATAGTTTTAAATTACATAATGAATAATTACAATGACATCAGCACATTCCTAAGATTCCTTGGATAAAGCTTTCAGGGATTCACTCTTAAACCTTCTTGGCTTAGTGCAGAAAAAGTCAAGATCATCTCCCCGGTGTTTAACAGATGATATGCTATGATTTCTGGCAGATGTATTATAAACAGTATGTTCGACCAGTGCGATAATCTAAGGCCTTGACAAATTTATGTTGGACTCTCTCGATTCTATTAATATGGATGTTGAAGGTGGGTTGCCAGACGACGAAAGCAAACTCTAAGTGACTTCGAACGTATGCATTATACAACAGTTTGTAAGTAAGTGAATTTTGAAACGGTTTGGTAACACGAAGTATGATCAGTGTATGTTCTTACCGTGGGAGAGCCATGCTTCGGCACGAATTGGGCCGGATCGACCGGAGTGATACCACGGCCTCACAGAAAACCGGCGTAAAATAGCTCTTGCGCTGTGTTTCGCCGAGTGAGTGAGGGTACCGAAAGCCCAACCCCCCCTTCCCCCCTTATTCCCATTTAAAAGGCCGGCAACGCATCTGTGACTCCTCCCAGCTGCCACTTAAAGTGAAAGTAGCACTTTATAAACAATACATCCGCTCGCAACTGATATATGCAGCCCCAGCGTGGTACGCGTTAACTGGCAAGACTGCACGGAAGAAGCTGGCTACGCAGCAGTCTCTGGCGCTACGAAACATCGTGGGAGCGCCACGATATGTACGGAATGACGTCATAGCGCGGGACCTGCATATCGAAACCCTGGACTATTACATAAAAAGATTAGCCACCAATCTATTCAGGGCAGCCACCAGCTCCATTCACCCACACATCCAGGACATAGCGCCCTATCATACCCGGCCACCCGATAGGCACGCGCTCCCAAGAAGCCTGTTCCTTCACTCCACGGATGAAGAAGAAAACGAAGATCAGGATTTACCATAAAGATGCAGTCGCAAGAAGCGACCAATGACGCATAACACCCAGAGGTAGCACCCGGAAACGGTCGAGCTCCTCAAGAAGTCAAGGCGGGGGCACACCAGCCACCGCCGCCCCAAGGACCCAGCCGTTGCTACGGCTGGCGGTAGCTCCCACTGAAAGGGGAAAACCTCCCCGAACAGTCACCTTCTGTGGGAACACAGAGAAGATAACCCGACAGTGACTGCTCTGGTGTTGCGAGTGTCCATGGGCAGCGGTTATCGCTTACCATCAAAAAAAAAAAAAGAATCCGAGTGTCGAAAGTCTGTCTGTATGTCTGTCTTCACGAAAAAACTACTGAATGAATTTCAATGAAACTTTACAAAAATATTATCTACTCGAAATGCACATCCTGCGCAGACAAAGTCGCCGGCACCAGCTTAGTTTGTACACACAAGCTCTGTATAATGTATTTTATGTGTACTGTCTGTTATTCCAAATAAATTACGAAAACAAGCTGCGGTAATTCTTAAAAGAACAAGGTTTTGTAGAACACCTCCCACTGACTTCTGCGAACTTAGTACTTTGTACATGAAATTCAACTATTTCTCTTCTTGTTCTCATAATTATTATTTAGACCCAGGCTTCAATGTAAATAAATATAGGGATGAAATATTTATTGCACGCAAAAATAAAAGCTTGCAGAATCACCTGTAAAATGACCGACGGTCGTAGGAATCGCGAAACTTCTCGGCGGCGATTCACTGAACATTTCGCTCACGTCTCGAGATAAAAGGCCGGGCCGCACGCTCTTCAGACTCTAATCTGAGGGTCTATACTGCAACCCACACAATCGAAGTTACTTTCAGATTTGTTGTACAACTCTGCGAGTATGCGCACGTGTCTAGGTTACACGGGGTTCGCAAGCAGACATGTACGACGATTTCAGTACTCGGAACTCACTTCCTGGAACTGGGAACTTGTGAGTAGCCGCTCGCCCATAATGACCGAGAAAAAAAGTTGCCGCCGCGCAAACAACCTTTGAATAGGTTTTGTAGTTTTTGCTCTAAAGTTGCCGGCGTCACGTCGTGAGTTGAATGGATGAGGCTTTAGGCGGTTGACGCGAGAACTCCATACGTCGCCAGACATAAGACACTGTCTCAACATATCCAATAGTGCTCAGTTGATGAAATCTTTGGAGGTCAAAGAAGAAACAGGATATAAAAAAATATAAAATGTATAATCGTTAATTTATCCGTACTAACATTACAGATTCGATAGTTTGTATGGTCAAAATCAAAATCAAAATAATCTTTATTCAACATAGACCTTTACAGGCACATATTGACGTCAACAAACAAAACAAAAAACAAAAACCTTGTCCGTACGTACGAATAAGGAAAAAAAAAATATTGACTCGACACCTGTTCGGAAATTGGGAGAGCCTTCTCGAGAAGAACAGGCAAGAAACTCTGAAGGTCTATTTTTTATCTCCTCTTTTTAATGTTAATAATTCTAATAATTATAATAATATAATATAAAAATACAATATAGTATAAGATACAATCATACCTAATACGATTACAGTCGTATGTATGTTTACATACAAAAATAATACAATATTATAAATAATGTTGTTACCAAACATGGCTCTATGAATATTGTCCCTATTCCCAAATAGTGTGATCATTCAGATGGTCACTTACTTTATAATAATCTATCCATCATCCATCTATCAAGAGACAAATAAGTATTATAAGCGATAATTTCCTACTCCTTAATGAGGATTCTCAGCTTCTCTCTCCTGAGGGAAAAAAGGGAAGTGTTTCATTGATTCCAACAGGCGTCACTACATTGTTTTGAAATATCAATCATATCAATTTACTATTAACAAATCACATAGTGATGTTATGCAGAACTATACATTGAGTTCTACTTAACTATTTACAAAACTATTCACATTTTATGTACATTTTTAACTAGTCTAATATTAATTTAAACAAGAGTATTGCATGTGTTTCGATTTTCTCGGGCCGAGGTGGCCTTACTAACCAAACGTGTAGTCTCCATAAGTACTTAGGAGATGATACCGCGCATCAAAGTAACGTATTTTTCAATTGTCGACATTAATATAATAAAATGTAAACTGGAGATAAAATATTTGACTTTCTCAATTCGTTTTCCGCATACTTCCCGTGAACGTTCTCCAAATTTCCAAACATGTGGTAGAAAGCTTCTGTTGTGATATCGAAAAGAGCTTGCAATGGCTTATTTAAATTATAAAGATTTGATAAACTCACACAAGTAGCGTGTCGGTGGCGCTGTGGTCTCGGCACTGGTTTATGCGCCGCATAGAATCGGGAGACCCCCGGTCTAATCCCCACCGTGTACCACAGTGTTTTTCGTTCCGAATTTCATATGTACATTTATCCGACGCTCCTACGGTGAAGGAAAACATCGTGAGGAAACCTGCGTACATCTGCGAAGCGATTCAAAGGTGCACGTAGTCAACCAACCCGCATTGGACCAGCGTGCTTGACTAAGGCCTAATCGCCCTAACATAGTTAGGGTAGGCTCGAGCCCCTCGGTGGGGACGTATATGAGCTGTGATGACACAAGTAGCAAAACGTGGACCGCGTTCGGTAGACATTACTAGGTGAGCACAAACGCAACAACACATTTCCACACAACAAATTTTTATACACCGCACGACCGCTCTGGAGGGCGGGCGTTTTAGTTCAAAGCCGATAAGGTCCCATGCCTTCTGCCCGACCGAAGGCTGTAGTAGGTAGTGTTTAGTTGGTAGGCTAGCCTTCTGCTAGAGTCCAACATAACCACCCGCCGTAGACCGGGCGCGGGTGGTATCCGGTGTAACGTCGTCCGAGCACCAATTCCCGGAAGTTACTTGATGTCCCCGGGGGCTCCCTACATGCCGGAAGGCCATCCCTGAGGTTTTTAGTGGGTAGGCCTCCCCCTTCTGGGCCTCCGAGCGCCGAGTCTTGGTCGCAGAGATCGGGCGAGATCTGTCTCCGCCGGCATTGATTGCGGCAATGCTGGCGGACGAGGGAGGTTGGAGGGCTGTGGCCTCCTTCTGTGAAGCAGTGATGCTCCAGTAGGAGGCCGCCGAGCGGGGTCGGGAGATGGCCGATCCCGCTCGAAGAAGGCGGCGCCGGGCTCGGTAGCACAGCTGCGGCGCCGCCGCGGGTCGCCGGCGGGTGCGAGGAAGTCGCGACTGCTACGGCGACCCGGGATGGACCACGCCCCTTCCGTGGCCGGGGGGCGTCGTCGGTGGAGGAGACCGGGGGAGGTAGTAGCCTCCCCCGAGGAGGGCTCCCCTCTAGGCAGGGGAGCGGAGGCTGGGGGTTCCTGGAAGTGGCTTTATGTTCCCGGGGGCTCCCTACATGCCTGAGGAAGGCCATCCCTGAGGTTTTTAGTGGGTAGGCCTCCCCCTTCTGGGGAGGAGAGCCCCACATAACCGCCGGCTCGCCACAGCCGGGGTATGCAATTTAATGCATTTTCCTCAGAGGAACAAAAAAAAAAAAAAGGCCTCCCCCTTCTGGGGAGGAAAGCCCCACATAACCGCCGGCTCGCCACAACCGGAGTATGCAATTTAATGCATTTAACTCAGGGGAAAAAAAAAAAAAAGTCGTCCGAGCACTAAGAGGTTATTAAGACGACTACAATAGTAGCGCACCCCATATGAGGATACACTACCATCCCCCGTGGGGAAAAAAAACAACTAATTTAGTCAACAATAGGCTATTTGACAGGTTTTTAAAATCCATTTTATATTATGCAGTAGAGTCTAAGGAACCCAGTAAAAGTTGTTATTTTTAATTCTGGTATATATTAGCTGAAAAACATCGAATTAAAAATTCAATATTTAAATAGTGCGCCAAAACGCTACTTTGACAATATGGCGCTGCAATGAGGTCGGTGACGTCACTTGCCTGTATTCTAATCTGTGACAACTATCACATATATTTGTTTGTTGTAAACAAAGCGATTGGATTTACTTTTTATCAGTGATTTATGTAACAAAATGAGTTACAAGTGGTGTGCAGTTCCAAAATGTACAAATACGTCGTTAAAAACTCCGGAAAAACTATTTGTAAGTGTTCCAAAGAACATCGAAGTGCGCCGAAAGTGGTTGCTACTTTCTCGGAGGGATCATAATGACATAGCGAATAGTACAAATATTTTCTTTTGTGACCATTTCGATGTACGTAAACATAATATTTATATTTTGTAATAATTAATTACATTCAGAATGTTAATATTTTCGTTATTGATTTGAGGTTATAATAGGTACCTCTAATGTTTTTAACAGAATGTCTCTTGCAACTCACTTCGAATATTTCCGCTGTTTTCCATAATATTTGTTAAAATTTGTAGCTACAGAGTCCTATGATTTCAATAAGCAGTACACTAAAAGATCCCGACTAAAACTTGTTTGTTCGTTACAGATGGGAAAATGACATGGCAAATTACTATCAGTACAAAATGGGTTTGTACTGATAGAAAATAATTTTAAAAGATAAAGTTCTGCCTTTTAAATTTCATTGCCAGCCAGATCGCATTAAAAGAATGTGTGATGCTGGTACTTCCCGATCAGCATTTGTCAAACGGCAAAGAATGGAACTTGTTAAACAATGTGAAGACATTCAATAACCGACGTAACGTGAACAAATTATCGTTTATGTTCACGAAATTGTGCCAAACAAACTTAATTATTTATAACCTATATAAGTTCTTGTGGAAGTTCATCATTATTTCACTTTCTTATGATATAATTTAAGTTACCAGTAAAGTGTAATTATACTTACTTTGCTGTTTTTACATTTTTTAGCTACGAAGCATAAAAGTCAGAATTATTTTTGAAAAATAATCCGACCATGATTGCGTCGACTTGCGGCAGGTTTCTGCTGTCTGCTTTTACAAAATCGTTGTCCATGGTTGAAAGTACTTGTAAAATAGTGCAAATAAACAAAAAAAAAAAACAATGCATAATAAAGAAAATCTTAATATAACGGAGATAATCTACCACAACTAGGCGCAACGCAAGTAGGCAAACGATGTTTACAAGCAAGTGACGTCATGATAAATTCGACCAATCAGGAGCGTTTTGTGTCACGTGACAAACGTTTAAAAAATGCAATTTTTATTTACGGATTTTAAAATAAATTAATCATTATTTTCAACTTACGTTAATAAATAATCATTTTTTAACTCTTAATTTATACTGTTAACAGTAATTGACACTTTATTTTTCGCATCGTCAAATAGCCTATTGCCGAATCGTTCGTTTGCTGTATTTTAGTGGCCACATTACCAGTAGAACATAAACGAAACGAAGCACTCCCGCCACGCGTAATTGCGCTCGCGAATGTAACGACCGTGCGCGGCTAATGTGCGCTGTTACATTGCGATTCCCGGTTGTTTCGATGGACTTACCTCGAAATTATGACTCTCATTACAGAGGTGCGAGACTGAGTGTTTAGCACACTGAGCACTGCAAGCCGAACAACAGATTTTACTCCTTTTCGCTTTTACGTCGTAGGAAATAGCACAGCTTATCGAAGTGCAAATGTACACTTTGACGTTTCATCTGTACATCCGTATCCAGTTCATTTGGGTTGATTAATTGTTACAGATTCGCTTAGTGTCTTGACAAGGCACCCGCCTTGCAGAGGACTCTAAAACTAATCGCTGTGAGACGCGTTGTTCAGAGACAGACGCCAGAACTTAGCTGAGATAGTTTGCAAACTATGACATAAGTTCTAAGTTCGTAGCGCACGTCTTTAAAGCAAGTGGCCTCGTCGGCTTAAGAGCAGATTATACGATTACGAGTATGTGCACTGTCTGAGGCAAGTCTATCCAAGTTAACAACAGTTCAATTTAGTTAGGTACGTTAATTTCGTTTAGTTTTATTGTGGATTCAAATTAAACAGTTGTTCCAGTCCCATGAGCTGGGTGGCAGATAATTATGTGGACGGATGGAATATACATTTTTTGTCACTAGTCGCAATTATCATTCACGAACAGCGTGGACAGCGCTATGGTCCCCCGGCACTGGTCGATTAGATGGAATCGGATACCAATGTGTTTCCGTTTCTTGAATTTCATGTGTACATGTATCTGATGCGTCGTGCACAAAGACAAAGGAACCATTTTTAATTTTTGACGAAAATACGAAATAGATTAAAATTAATATAAGTAAATAATATGTTAAAAATAACTAACACTAAGAACTCAAATTTAACAAACATAAATTGAAAATAACAAATGGTATTACTCTACTTTTGGAATACACTATAAAATGGCACCACAGATTAAATATTCGAAACGAATCTGGACGCAAACACAACCATGTATATGATGATCCTAACGCCACTACTACCATGCACCAAAATATCACATTTATATATAATTTTAATTTTTATAGTACTATCATATACTTTTATCATGTGTATTATAAGTTATGTATGTCTATTTTAAGTTATGTATAATATAAATAATGTATATTTATCAATTAATATATAATTGTGTATTATTTATTGTTTCCCGTACGTCACAAATGGAAAGGCCCTGCCAGAATATCAGCGCTTTGCGGCATCATATATGGCGCAAAGCACATGCTGAGGTAGGAACCTTTTGGCTTGGCACATGTCTATATTTTATTTTAAAAACTATTTATTGTATTTTATTATGTGTAATGTTGTATGTCTGTGCGAGTCAATAAATGTTTTTTCTTTCTTTGTTTCTTTTCTTTGATGCTGCTACAGCGAAGGAAAACATCGGAAACAACCTGCATACACCCGAGAAGAAATAAAAAGGTGTATGTAGTCATCTGATCTGCACCAGGCCAGCGTAGAACTAAAGACTGATCACCCTAACATAGAATAGGCTTTTGTCTCTCGGCGGGTCTGATACGAACTGTAATTATGTTTCTACCAGCGACGAATAACCATATAGGTCGAATCGCGCACGGCTTGACTCGTGCGGTGGCGTTGGAATGTATATGAGCCGTGATAATTCCATCCACACTTTCCGAAGTATTCCTCCATCATTTCTGAAGAAACCAGGGGGCGTACTCTTAAAAACGATATTCGATATATCGTGGACTTTGTCGTGTCGTATCCTACTCTTAGTTACTATCGTCTAAAACATTTCAACGGACGATCGAACGAACGATATCAATTTTGACATAAGAAAGCCTCAAATGACAACGATGAATTAAATTTGACAGACGAACATTCGCAAAATTTACGTCTAATTTGCGAAAAGTAATACGATACGGTTTGAGATGTCGTTGTAATTATCGTAAATTTGACGTTTATTTTGCGAATGTTCGTCTGTCAAATTCAATTCATCGTTGTCATTTGAGGCTTCCTTATGTCAAAATTAATATCGTTCGTTCAATCGTCCATTGAAATGTTTTAAACGCTAGTAACTAAGAGTAGGATACGACACGAAGAAGTCCACGATATATCGAATATCGTTTTTAAGAGTACGCCCACTGTTTAGTTGATAAACATTTTTGACAGCTCGTTTTTCTATCAAAAAGATTCCTCTAAATCAGTGAGTTCTAAAGTGGTTTATACCGACCTTTAGGGGTCCATAATAACCTTCAAGGAGTCTACGTCAGCGAAAAAACGATCGGGAGTCCACGACTTGAAAATGTTGGTCCACGGTAATGAATCTCAACAAACAATGATAGTACCTATTTGCTTACATTATACTATCTATACTAATATTATAAAGAGGAAAGATTTGTTTGTTTGTTTGTTTGTAATGAATAGGTTCCGAAACTACTGGACCGATTTCAAAAATTCTTTCATCTTTGGAAAGCTACATTATCCCCGAGTAACATAGGCTACTTTTTATCCCGGAAAAATCGTCAGATCCCACGGGATGCGCAATAAAGGCTATCGCAATAATCGCTCAAAAACTACTGCACAGATTTTCATACGGTTTTCATCGATAGATAGAGTGATTCTTGAGCAAGGTTTTGCGGTTTTTTTTATCTCGGAAAAACGGATAGTCCCACGGGAAGCGCGATAAAACCTTCGCGCCATAAACCGACTTCCGCGCATATGTAGCCGTGGGCAAAAGCTTAACCCTAAAATGACCCTTAACCCTCTATAGACCCAATCCCGAAATCCACGCAGGCGAAGCCGCGGGCAGAAAGCTAGTCTTTTAATATAAAGACACATTATTTAAATTCCCTTGTGTATTCACGATAAATAATAATCCTATTAATCCATAAAAATCCCATAATCATAATTATACGCCGCTGAAACCGTATTCCAAACCGAATCTCAATCTCGCTGCACGTGACACGATATATAAATAAAAAATTTAAAAGATCCCAAACCATCCCCGAGAGATGGGTGGCTGCATTGAATCCGAGATTCTCGACAAAGGAGCTGAGGGCTTGACAGATATTATGAGCCCTTCATTATTAACGGGACGGACCTAAAGGGCGTTATCCTTGACATCTCAATTAAACACCATCTCGGGTTTATGAGCCTAGGGGATTTGCGAAAACAGTGATAATGGAATCAAAAGTAGACAATGGCGTATGCCGATATATATTAATAGATTAAGACCTAATTTCACCATACTCTGTTTGTTAAAATAACGTCTTGTTAAACCGTTAACAGCTTGTTAGAGTTAGCAAGTGTCCCACCATGTGCAAACAAGAGATTAGTTAGCTTGATGGACTGTTAAATTTAATGACTGGTCTAGTGGTTCGTTAATCTGTAACAGACGATTATTTTACTGTCAAGATGGACGCGGCGTACAATTTTATTATGGATGACGAAGATTTTTTAACAAATTTAGATACTTTAGACAGCATAGTACGACGTCCGAGGACGGCGTGCGTAAAGAACGGCGTGACTATTTCGACGAATACGACGATGTCGATTTCTGTACAAGAACTAAAGAAACTGCTATGAATGTATTGGAGTTAATTGAAGACAAACTGAAAAATTTGGACCTCTCGTTTTCTTCGACATTTTTGTATTTTAAAAAGAAAGATAAAAAGCTAAGTAGAATCACTACCTAGGTATTTTACAAATCAAAGAAAATACCTACCACGAACGAAAACACCACGAAACGTCAATCAAATACCTACACCATGGAATTATTTAATATTTTTTTTATAATTCGATGACCTACACAAACAATAGAGAAATAACCTGGCAAAACCAAATATTATGCGCTTGCTTTAGAAACTTATAGAGAGAACGACAATTTAATTTGTTCACATTGTATTGCTACTTGACACATTATACGACCAGTAGAAATTAGACGCATTTCCGTATAGTAAGAGTGATGCACGACGACACTATTATTTGGTTGTATTACAAATTGAATGAACGTTTCGCAATTCATTCAGTTAACGGTTGATTTAGTAATGGCTTGTTAATTTTACAATGTAGGATCTAGAATAACTTAACAACTCTGTTAACAAGCCATTCCACAACAGACGATTAGTTTAAGTTTGGTGAAATTAGGTCTAAAACCACTACCTACGTGCTGTTTCTATAAATTTGCTCAAGCGATTTCAAGGGGTCGATAAAACCGTTGATTCGTTCAACGCAAACGCTTCGTTCCGTTTCGATTCAGATACGTTTTCAAGGATTTCGCCGCCGAGGCAGCTACGTGATCATTTATATCGCGGAATAACTTCGATTTGTTATGTCTCTGAAACGGATGTGTTTATTTCGGAATTTTATGACACTGTTAGTGTTCTGTAAAATTACCTATATAACGACCGCTTAGAAATAAATGACACTCCAACGTACAGGCAATACTAGAGGCTCTTTTATGTGGAAATGCTTTTATAACAAAGTTCCACAAAGTGTGTTTTTTCGTAACTTTGTGAACACAAAAAAAAACTGTTTTTCTTTTTTGTATTAAGGAAAGCACACAAAAAACTAATCACACGCAATACCAAAGGAGTTACAGATGTTGTAAGCGATGGATCGCAGGCGTGATGAAAAGGAGACAGTAAAGTTTTGTTGTTCGCGGACTACGGGACCACTGGAGGCAGGCATCCATTTAAACTTTCTACAATACAACATACAACATGTACTATGAATAAGTATTACGACCAATTTACATTAACTATTGTTACTTATCTATTTACTTATATGTTGTTACAGAGTATTGAAGCAGTTTTCTTTGATCCTGACAGAAGATGACTACGTCACGGTTGCCGTAAACAAACTGTCAGGACCCAAGAAGGCCGCTTCCACAGTTCATTCCACAGACTGGTAGACTGGAGTCAGAAAGTTTCTGAAGAAATGGTTCTGGATTACCAAACGTCAAGGTCAATGTTTTGTCGCTCGATACGATGGAAGAAAGAAAGAAACTGATCGTAGCACTCTCCATGCTTTTACGTGACAATAATATTTTTGTGCTAAATAAATATGTAAAAATTAGCTTATGAACGCCTTCTTTATTCTACTTCTATAGGCTTATATATATATATTATATATATATATATATATATATATATATCTAATATATATAAATCTCATGTCACAATGTTTGTGCTCAATGAACTCCTAAACTACTTAACCGATTATAATAAAATTCGCACACCATGTGCAGTTCGATCCAACTTGAGAGATAGGATAGTTTAAATCTCAAATTATCGTTGCAATTTTAATTTATTGCTAATTATTTTGCTGTTATTATTTGACAGTCACAATTATCTGTTAACTCCAAATGATTCTAACAGATGTCGATACCTTTCGACTGGGTTGAGTAAGTAATCAATAGATGGCGCTGCTATGATAATTATTTTATTAAAAATAATTTGGCATAAAATGTCTTTCATCGCATACGCTGCGAAGAGTACCTAATGTCTACCCGTGCGAAGCCGGGACGGGCCGCTAGTATATATATAATATATATAATATATATATATATATATAATATATATATATATATTATATATATATATATAAGGGTTATTTATTACATATCCTGCATTAATAAACTGAATAAAAAGTATGAAACTACGTCATTATCACTACAAAATTTCACAAATTTACTATTCGACTACCAGGCTAGCATACAGCTTCGAGAGCACAATACGAAGTCAACTACGCGGATGGGACGTGGACATAACAATAGAACTAAGCGCGCCCCGGCAGAATGAATCGGAGACGGAAGCCGGCCGCTGCCACTTTATCGAGAATACGCGGCAATTTGTCGAGCTACACCACACCGCGCCTCTGAGGCACTGGTACATGTTTCAAGAAGTAATATGCGCTTATGAAGGCAGTGAATATTTAGTTGACTGGTACTAAAACTTAAGGTTGTATGTATTTTAATGACACATTATAAAAAATAATAGTTATAATATTAAAAATATGTTATATACTGTTATCACTTAGGAGTATGAAAAAGTAGCCGATTCTCAGATCTACTCACACAAAATTTCATAAAAATCGGTCAAGCCGTTTGGGAGGCGTGTGACACGAGATTTTTATATATGTAGAAGATAAATTTAAACCTTTAAAGTCTAAATAAATATTTTTAAAGATAATATAATCTTACATAAATAAAAAATTATATATACAACAATAATTGAGAATCATGACCTTATTTAGGGCAATAAATTATTTTATTGTAGTTTAAAGAATATCCAAAGTACAACTGACCATTTTTCTCTCGGGAGAGAGAGGCTGAGAATCCTCGCAAGGAGCACGAAACGAGCCCAGGATACCACCGCAACGGCAAGTAGATTATGTCGGACTCCACGCGGCCAGAGCGATCTGACCAGCGTGACCGACCGACTAAACTCAAGTCTTATTTATACCTAAGTTCTAAGTACCGTGTAGGCAAATCGTGAGGATTTCATCGACTAGTTTTTGGCAAAACTCACAGTGATTAAGGACGTCGGTATAATATCAAACTGGCAAGTCTATATAAGATGAAAAAAAACGAACAGTTGTGAACTGATAAGCGAACATTTAAAATCTATACTTATAATAAATCTGTAAGAGAGGTCAATTCTGTACATTAAATAAATTATTACAAAATAACTATCGGGGGGTGATTAGGGAACGATACTGACGCCAAAAATACAATCAGTAAAATTTTTGTCTGTCTGTATAACCGTTATAAAAACAAAAACTACTCGATGGATTTTAACGAAACTTGGTACAATTATTTCTCATACTCCTGAGCTGGTTATAGTATACTTTTCATCACGCTACAATCAATAGGAGCAGAGCAGTGAAGGGAAATGTTGGGAAAACGGGAGAAGTTACTCCATTTTTTAACTTCCGTCGCGTGTGCCACTTTAATGGTTAAAGCTACACAGAAATCATGTATGACGGAAATGTTCTCCTTAAAATTATATATAAAATATCCCACGACAGCATATGTCTATCTTTCATGGTTGACTCACAATAACACGTGCAACTCCCGATAGCTTAGCAGTTCCAAGCTTTCTGATTAGATTTGTCTACTCTTACGTTTATAACAGTCTAAGTCGTCCCTAATAGAGGTGCGCAAAATAGTTCACTGAAGTGTAAAGAATGATATACTTCAACTGGACTAGATGAAGTATATCACCCATTTAGTTCATTTAGTTCTTCTAGTTCACATGGCTCAGTACTTCAGTAGTCCATTTGAGTCACCTTATCGCTTAGTTCATTTACGTCACTTCATTCGTATAGTCCAATTAGTCCAACTGTATCGTAGTTCTTTTAAGTAGGTATGAGACGTTTTTCAGATATTATATACGAATTTAGATTAGTATACACTCGTATATATTATGCACATGCAGACTAGAACTTAAGCAAAGAATATGAAATTATTCATAAACAAATTATTCCTTCAACTAATAATTCAAGTAAAACTAAAGATAATGTTTGCGCTATAAGACATGAAATTGTGTGCAGGCAGACTCCGACCGGCCGGTGATTCTAGTTCCTGTATTCCACAAACAAATCACAGCCGAACCATTACTTTTAACCAATAGAATTGCATAGATTGTTAGATGACTTGATATTCTAGCGTTCGGATTGGATAAGCGGCATGGTTCGGTTCATTTTGTTAGTGGAATTGACCCACAGGATGCCAAGCCGATCAACTGTCTCGCTCTCGCACGCTATGTTTGTAATCTATCCGTTCGCTTTAATCTCCTTCAGTGAAAGAAGTGTTTTGGGAACTAATGAACTAAATGAACTACTGAACTAGTTGGGACCAGAATGAATGAGTGAAGGAGATATAATTGCGAAGTGGACTAGTCCAATTGAAGCATTCATTCACGAACGACTCAACTCTAGTCCCTAATTAAAAAAAAAATTATTAACTAATTTTGTGCGGTTCCGTATCACGATATTTTTCAAGAGTTGTAGATTAACATATTTTTAGGAATCAGAAGAGAAATTCCTTAAAAAATAAACAATTTAACAAATCACTTATAAACACTAAAATTTGGCAACAAAATAATTTTACAGAGGAACAAAATCAGCCTAACGCCTACTTTACGAATTACGCAATGTTACGCAACGCAACACGTAATAACGGTACGACCGGTCTACCCGCTCCGAATGCCCGATGATAAGTAAGTCGCTAGCCAACCGCAGCGGCTTTTATAGGCAACGGTCGGCAACCTTACGTAACGTGTGGGGGTATCTGCTTATACGGCCTCTCCTGACATAGTGTCGTCCTCGACACGAGCCTCGGGGTTGTCACCCACTCAGTCATCCACATTCGAGCGTCCCCCTTTAGACAGTTGCCTATTCTGGAAAGACATTCGTAACCGTTCCAGTTATTCATCGACTTGGCACGATCGACTTCTTCACACCAATCTTCGAAGTTATGCAAATTAGGGTCGAGACTAGAAATATAAAATATTTGGTTGGATCTCACCGTGCTGTTGATGGAGCGTATCGCGTCTACTATACGCTCGGTTACCGTGGCTGTGACGCTAACGTCACTGTTGGCGACCTCCGGCGCAGTCTCGGGCGGGCCCTCTGACGGCACGACCGGCGTCACAGGAACGTGCGGCGGCGTGTGCGACGGTCCCTGGCTCTGCGCAGGCGTCGTAACCGCACAGCGAGCCTCCAGCGGCCTCGCAGTCGTCGCGCGCGCCCTCTGACGGCACGACCGGCGTCACAGGAACGCGCGGCGGCGTGTGCGACGGTCCCTGGCTCTGCGCAGGCGTCGTAACCGCACAGCGAGCCTCTAGCGGCCTCGCAGTCGTCGCGCGCCCAGACGGCGCCGATGAAGCGGGTGCGCAGACGGAGCGCCGCGTAGTCGGGCGCCGCATAGTCGGCGGCGTGTGCGCGCGGTCCTATCGCCTTGACAGCGACGCGGCGCTGCGGCGAGATGATGGCGGCATGTGCCCGCGGCTCGGGCACCGAGGTGATGTTGACGACTGGTCCCTCACGGACCGGTGGGCGTCCATGGCGAGCGTCCGCCTCTCCAAGGCATGGAGTCGGGATCGCATCGCCTCCATCTCTCGTCGTCGTTATCTAGCGCTACGGGCGGAAGACACACTTAACAACGCCCATGGACGGAAGACACACTTAACAACGTCCAAAGTTATTTAGCGCTACGGGCGGAAGACACACTTAACAACGCCCATGGACGGAAGACACACTTAACAACGTCCAAATTTATTTAGCGCTACGGGCGGAAGACACACTTAACAACGCCCATGGACGGAAGACACACTTAACAACGTCCAAAGTTATTTAGCGCTACGGGCGGAAGACACACTTAACAACGCCCATGGACGGAAGACACACTTAACAACGTCCAAAGTTATTTAGCGCTACGGGCGGAAGACACACTTAACAACGCCCATGGACGGAAGACACACTTAACAACGTCCAAAGTTATTTAGCGCTACAGGCGGAAGACACACTTAACAACGCCCATGGACGGAAGACACACTTAACAACGTCCAAAGTTATTTAGCGCTACGGGCGGAAGACACACTTAACACGCCCATGGACGGAAGACACACTTAACAATGTCCAAAGTTATTTAGCGCTACGGGCGGAAGACACACTTAACAACGCCCATGGACGGAAGACACACTTAACAACGTCCA
This sequence comes from Scirpophaga incertulas, assembly GCA_036419045.1. Lineage (NCBI taxonomy): Eukaryota > Metazoa > Arthropoda > Insecta > Lepidoptera > Crambidae > Scirpophaga > Scirpophaga incertulas. The sequence goes on from CM071627.1 coordinate 41,013,536, forward strand.
AAGTTATTTAGCGCTACGGGCGGAAGACACACTTAACAACGCCCATGTGCAGTCATATTTACCTTCGAAGAACGCTGCACAAGTCTCTGGGCACCATTCTCCTCGCCACGGCACCATATGCTGTGCTGCAGCTTGCGTAGTCTTTCCGTAGGCTCCGCTCAGCAAGCGTAGCTCGTAGCGACCATTCGGCAGGATCCTGACTACTTTGTACGGGCCACGCATGCCAGGATCAAGTTTTCCTGTGCTCTGCGAAAACTTTATAACAAAAACGCAGTCATTTATATTAAATTTCCGTGGAGGGTGTCGTTGCCGGTTCACGCGTTCATCCTATGAACGTCGTATGTACCCCCGAAAATAACTGGCTAAGCCCATAAACTGACTTACCTGCTTAACATTTTGAGGTTCAGCTGAGTCAATCTGTAATCAAATCAAAGCTCTAACCTTCTCCTGACTCGGCCTAACCTGACCTTCACTTATATTGCTAAGATCGACGCAAGACGGTCCATGATCGAATTCAATGTGGAATGAATAGCCAAATCCGGGGTATGTGACCTGCTTGAAGACCGCGATCTGTTCAAGCGACGATGATGGCGATCACGATTAGGCGTTTTTTCTGACGGTGTGAAATTTTCATTACGCGTCCTACTATATGACCGACGTCGCGATCGGCGGTTCCTAGTGGACACCTCGTGACGGCTACGTGAACGGTGCCGCGACTTATCACGGGAACGACTTCGCGACCTACGGTCACTCCGACTGGATCCGCCAGCCATTATTACAAACATGAACACTAAAGTACGCAGAAGACTTTGTTCCTCGTAATTGTGGGCTAAGAGTTGCTTATCCCAGTTCTGATTTTAGGAATCAGAAGAGAAATTCCTTAAAAAAATAAACAATTTAACAAATCACTTATAAACACTAAAATTTGGCAACAAAATAATTTTACAGAGGAACAAAATCAGCCTAACGCCTACTTTACGAATTACGCAATGTTACGCAACGCAACACGTAATAACGGTACGACCGGTCTACCCGCTCCGAATGCCCGATGATAAGTAAGTCGCTAGCCAACCGCAGCGGCTTTTATAGGCAACGGTCGGCAACCTTACGTAACGTGTGGGGGTATCTGCTTATAATATTATATTTCCCTACTAAAATACGAAAGTTAATCTGTCTGTTACATCAAAACCACTGAACCGCTACTTTTTTATATGATACAAATACGTAAAAATTTATGAAATGTGTCTTATTTGAAGATGTATGGAAGTGAATGCTGGGCCGTCAAGAAGAAGGATGAAAATAGATTGCATACAAATGAAATGGGAATGTTACGATGGATGTGTGGTGTGACAAGGATGGATAAGATAAGGAATGAGTACATAAGAGGAAGCCTGAAAGTAGCGCCAGTGGTAGAAAAAGTGAGAGGAAGTAGATTAGCATGGTTTGGACATGTCACGCGGAGGGACGAAAGTCATGTCACAAAGCGAATGTTGAATATGAAAGTGGAGGGATACACGGGCAGAGGAAGGCCGAATAAAAGATGGATCGATTGTGTGAAGAATGATATAAGAATGAAATGAGTAAGCATGGAAATGACGGCTGATAGAGAGGAATGGAAGAAAAAGATCTACTGCGCCGACCCCAGATAATGGGAAATGGGCAAGAGGATGATGATGTCTTATTTGAAGAATAATTTAAAACGCCACCTAATTTCCACGCGGACGATGTCGTGGGCACAGCTAGTATTTAGGTCTTATGGCAAAATAACAATTGAATGAATAACAGTTGAAACATCACGGCGGTGACTAGGCTGACAGAGTTCACGAGCAGGTGTAATTATTATGCGTTGAACGAGACGGGAACATCCGGTGTTTGCTAGCAAACAAACGCTTGTACCCCCACCTGCTGAGCTGTAGGGGCGCCACACTCACGTCCCGTCGCGGGATATTTAATCCGACGTGTTACATTTCTTTAACAGTACACAAATTCAATTGGAAATGGCCGTAAAACAAAAGGATTTTCGCGACTAGTAGCAATTGTTTATGTAATTTCCATTTACTATTAACAAATAAGTACAGACTTATTATTATTATTATCGAAAGATATATAGAGATTGTTATTATTTAAGTAAGCATTATCGTGTTAGTTGCTGTTATTACCAAATCATAAGTATGTGTCTAATATTATCTACACTAATATTATAAAGAGGAAAGATTTGTATTTTTGTATGTAACGAATAAACTCAAAAAGTACTGCACTGATTTTAATTTTTTTTTTGGGCCAGGCTGAGTTTAATCGGTAGGTCACGTGGCTGGACCGTTCCGGTCGCGTGGAGTCCGACATAACCTCCGTGACACTTGCCGTTGCGGGGGTATCCTGGGTACGTTTCGTGCTCCTTGTGAGGATTCTCAGCCTTCCTCTCATGAGGAAAAAAAAAATCTCCATGTTATCTTCCTTGTCACATCAGGTCGTTAGGACTAACATAAGGAAGCAATGTCTACAAGAGCGAACTGAGGGATTAATTTGTGATGGTTATTGATAACTGTGTAAATTAATTAAAAAGTATAATTAATGGTAGAAACCACATTTTATTTACCATGAAAAACCACAGCTCGTAACAATATGTTAACTTTAATGGGTATTATTTATTTTCATTAATTTACTTGTCACCACTTCAAGCTAGTGTTGCCCAAATGCAAGAACAAGACGAGACTTAGCCAGTCTTGGTCTTGGTCTTGCGCCAATACACCTGGTCTTGGTCTTGGTCTTGGTCTTGCGCCAATACACCTGGTCTTGGTCTTGGTCTTGGTCTTGCGCTCCCAGTCTTGGTCTTGGTCTTGGTCTTGCAGCAAGAGTCTTGCAAGTCTTGCAATTACCTATTAGTCTATTACTATTTATTAAAGTTTACTTTAAATCTTAGAAAAACGTATTAGAATTGGAACATTGTGAGCTTGAATTAACATAGTCATAGTAAAGATCAAGCAGATTAATAAATAACTAAAGATTTGATAAGAAATTCGAAAAATCAACTGACCTATATGTCGTTTTCCATGGAAGTAACTGTTTCTTAAATCTTAATAAACATTTATGATTTATAAGCTTACATTTGCTAAAACATGTGAAAAAACAAATTAATTACAATAACTTGACTGTATTTTAAAGAACAATACTTATCTGTCTAGAAAGAGATTGAACCCTCAACTTATAAGAAATTTAATAAAAGAGTTTTACGATTTATCATTTATTTGAATAAAAAATAAAATACAACACAAATCAACAGCTTTATCATTAGGTTATGAAACTTTATATAATTTTTTTGACCAAGAATTAATACAAAGTAACCATCTGGCTGACTCATCACTTAACCTATTTCTATGTTTTCTAATTACTAATGATGCTTTAGAAAATAACAGAAGTTGCAGGTATTGAGAGAAAATCACGGGCCATTTTCGATAAAATCGGATACTCTGTCTCATGCGTCCTCCACCAATCTAAAATGTCTTCCGAGCTGGCAGTTCTTGGTTTTCTCCGGTACTCCTCCAACTCGTCTATCACTAAGCCTTGAAGACAAGATCCAGATGACGTCGAGGGACATTCATAGAGTTTATCAAAATCTATTACGTCTTCATCTTCATCACATACTTTATTTTCTTTTTCTGGTAATTCCAGAGATTTGTTCAGTGAGTGTAGACTTTTATATTCTTCATAAAGTTCAATGAACTTGCGCAGACTTTCTGTTTTAAGTTGCTTCCCCCACATTGTCAGGTCAAAAGTCTGAGCCTTATGCCTTGGGTCTAAAATTTTTATTCGCTAGGTTTATGGTATTAGTCGTAATGCGCATAGGTCCAGTTTTTCATATTCTTTGATACAGTTTTTTGCGTCTCATAGAATTCCTAAGCGTACCTACCTATACACCGAACTGTTACACCTAACTACTCAGTGAAATAGCGCTAAGTCCTATGAAGTGATGATAAAACGTGTAGCAAATACATAAAACATATTTAATTAAAATGCGTCAGTGTGCACGCGAAGTGCAGATTTTGATATTTCCGTCAAACGACATACGCACGGTCGCCCTACCGGTATAGGAGTAATCTTAGCCGATGATTCGGATTTACGATAATTTAATTTCGCCCTGAGCCCTCATCCCCACGGCTAAAAAGACGTCTAATTGGTTCCGATTCGATTCGCGTAACTGCTGAGCTCGTCAGAATCACATGCTTGTGCGAGTGAGTGAATTTATCCAAAACACTGTTAATCATTAACTGATTGCTGTTACTCTCTGATACTGTTTGGGTACACCAAGTGGTTTTCGGGATCCAGGTCTAAATTTTGGACATGTTGTTCTCCTGGTCGAGCTGAGCAAAAAATTTGATGGTCGCAAAAAAAGTTAACGACGCATTTTCCCGCTAGAGGGCTGTGAAGTCTGAATTAGAAAATGGTGGTTTTCGGCAGAATCAGCAGATTTTTGGATATGTTGTTCTGTTTGACGAGTTGATTGATGATAGCTATATAGTCTATATTGATAGCATTCATCAATAAATGAAAAATTATTTTTCAATTCGAATCGGTCCTAGCGTTAAAAAATCAAACACTTCACAGTGTAAACATAACTTGACAAATTTTTGCCATTCGCATTTATTTAGTAAATGTCTCGTCATACGTCTTCGCCCATCCTTTCTACATTTCCAAAGCATTGAATATTCGATTTTCTTTTAGGGGACAATCGCGCAGCTTATTTTCCAAATAGATGTTTTCTCCCTGAAAAATAACACAAAAGCAATATTTTTTATTCCTACAAATCTATGGATTTTGTCATCTCACGGACCTATATTTTTCTTTTCTCCTAATATATTTTTTTTTATTTTAATAATTTTTTTGATGTGTTATCAGTAGAGATCGGATAACCTAAAGTTAATTTTTGGCTCACAAATTATGGAAGCGGCTTTTTTAAAATACATTTTGTTAAATAAAAATCCCGGGAAAATACGGGACTGCAAATTTAACGTAGTGATATTGTTTGAAAATTACTAAATTAGCACGTGGTAGTTATTTTCAAATGTAACGTCGTTTTTAAGCTCATATTACCGACTAGTTTTGCATTACCAAAATGTTCTACAGTACCGGAATTCCGGGATTTTTATTTATGGAAATAAAATAAAAAGACAGTTCCATACTTTGTCAAAAACTAAATTAGGTAAATAAATAAACATCCGGCTATCCAATTCCGCGACCCCGGGATTTTTATTTAACAAAACAATAAAAAGCCGTTTCCATACTTTGTCTTAAACTAACTTTAGGTAAATATGCATCCGATTATCCGATCTCTAGTTATCAGACATCCAGCCACCATTCAAACTAGGGACACATCTAAAATAAATCTTCGTTTCTTATTTAATTTCTTCAATAATTTTATTTAATTCGTTTTAGTAGATTAAACACGAACATGTAAGAAACGTTTAAAACGAATTATGGGTTCTATTTGTCTAGAAGTCTATGTTATTTTACTATTTAAACGTGAAGTTTAACACACATATTCATTTTTCAATATCAATACATAGTATAAAACAAAGTCGCTTTCGCTGTATGTCCGTATGTATGCTTAGATCTTTAAAACTACGCAACGGATTTTGACGCGGTTTTTTTTAATAGATAGAGTGATTCTTAAGGAAGGTTTGTATGTATAATAAATGCATAATATAGTAGAGAAACACTGATAAATTTAAAGGTTTCTAATGTGATATCGTAAATAAGCACGTTTTTTTGCGTTTATATTGCAAACGCTGGCTGAACCCTACGAGATAGACCAAAATAATGTACTACAGTATTGTACAACTTACAAAAATCCACAAAAAAGTCTGCGATGGTATATGTCTATCTCTTAGGGATAACCCACCATAACCATTTTTTTCACTGCACCCGTGCGAAGCCGGGGCGGGTCGCTAGTTACTGATAAAATACACGTTCGGACCAATATTATGCGGTCCGAAAGTGTCTATCAATCTAAAATAACATTGACGACTAGACAATTCTTTACTTCTACAAGACCGTATTCCATTTTACACCAACATCTAACTATGGACTAACTTACGGAACAGTTTGTTAACACGATACCGGCGAGAATAACCCATATATATCTTATGTCAATGTCATGTCAAGTGTCATTTTGACACTCAACGTAAAATTACAGATGCGATCGGCTCTCCAAGTAATGGCGAAAGGCGGATAGTATTAACAATAACGCGTCCAAAAAATTTTTATTTTATTGTAATGTCTGTTTTATTTGACTACTTTCATCTATAGATTAATTTCTATGTTATTTCTATATTTTTTACAAATATCACCATTGTTCTCACAAAATTTCATTCAATAAGTTCGTTACATACAACAAAACTCATAAACTTGAATGTGCCTCTCTACACGTTCAACTTTACTCACGCATAAATGAAAAAAACTACGTAAACTTTTTTCATAAACGCTTTGTTCTCGCTCTACAAAGGAAGCCGTTTTATAAACCCAAAAGATTTTACCCAGAAATTCCCACAAGACCCGTGGGAAAACTTTAGTTAATATGCGCCGGTACTACCAGGAGAGCATAAAGATGGAGGCAACTTAGTAACAGATCATGGCCCGTTCGTGTACGCGCGACTCGCTAGCTAGTAGTGCCTGGAATATTTTGATAAATTTAGCAAGTACGTGAGCGAGACAGGTATATATATGCATACTTTTCACTAATTAATTTAATACTTAATAAACACGCCACATCATTCCAAATTGATTAAGGTGCGAAAAATAAAGTGTAGAAACAATAGCCGATAGTGACATTTCTCGTCTGGTACCAGGGTGCTATAACGTTGGAGGAGATAAAACGAACTTCGCAAGCAGCTGCTGCCGGGAACGTAATACGAGCGAGGTGCGATAAGGACAACGCGTGACCGTGGGAAAGGGACGAGGATAACAGGCCCATACAAAAGTGGTGTGGGGTCGAAATGATTCACTTGTATATTCATTCGACACCGTGCATTAGCGTTTTTGTGGTGTAAACTTGTTGGGAGAAACACACAGTGATTTTTTTATACGATAAAGTAGTTGAGATGTTGTGCATAAAGACAATTTTTTAATGCAATATTTTATAGCGTGGTGGTCTAGGCTTGTAAAACATCTATTTGGAAATATTGAGTTTTAAAACATAAACGTACATTGTATTATTTTTTATTAATAAAATTTTCTTTGTGTCTCCAGTGACGTATATAATCTGTGTTTCTAGTTCTATAACAAATTCTCAGAAATTAATAGTTACGGCTACTCTTGACTGACCTTCCTTCAGTATATCTGATACACGCGTGATGAAAATATATATATTAAACAAATACTATCCAATACATTGTCCATACATACTTCAACTTATTATTGAGCAATAAAATTGGGAACTTAGAATTTGTCATAAATAGGTAGATAAAGGAGAGTCTCACGCACAGGGTCGCCAGATCTTATATTCATCTTAATCGGACGGTGTATTCCATCGATAACGCATAGTCTACTACCGCGTATAATTGGATACAAAAATACTTCATAAATCGGAACACTATCTGCGATTTAAATTTTGCCAACACTGCCATGCAAATATTGTATTGTTCGAGTGTGACCAGTACGAAATTATTCAAATTTAAAAAGAGTAAATAAAAACAAAAGTGTAAAAGTACAGGTCAGTACGTTTGAAGCTATGAAGAAAAATTATATTTATATAATTTTATATGTAAATATGAAAATGTAAATTTCGTATCGTACTAGCTAGCAGCCGTGGTCAGTCAAATAATTTCTACGATCGTTTCACGCAGCGTTCCGAATGCGGTATCGCAGGGCTGTGACACGACACGAATTCCTACAACTCACATATGATCATATTTTCCAGTTATAGGACCCCCTTAATACAATTTTAGCACTGACCGATCGTTCGTTGTGCGCGATGTGAATTTATTTTGGAACGTTTATTTAGTTTGAATATTTCCGATAACATATGCATGATACTCGTACATTGTACTTTCTGGCTATTGTTGTACAACATTTAGTTTTAGTGGATTAAACAAGGGTGGAAGAAACGCTGATTTTGGGTTCTATTTGTTAAAGTCTATGTTATTTACTATTTAAACGTATAGTTTAACACATATTCATTTTTCAATATTACTGATTAAATACATGTTCGGACCAATATTATGCGGTCCGAAAGTGTCTGTGGCTAGACAACTCTTTACTTCTACAAGGCCGCATTCCTTTTGCACCAACATCTAACTACGGACTAACTCGCGGAGCAGTTTGTTAACACGATACCGGCGAGATTAGCCCAGACATACGTCAATGTCAAGTCAAGTGTCATTTAGTTTGAATATTTCCGATAACATATGCATGCACAGTAGAAGTAAATGTATTATATAATATCAAATCAATCTGTCAGACAGCATTCTCAGACTGAAAATTAAGACTCATCTGCAATTTGATAGCTCACCTCAGTGGCAACCAATTCTATACACATTGCTTATCGAACATTAAATTGCGAGACCAAAACCTAAATCTATAAAGGAGAATGCCGAAAATGGCCTAAATTGGGTTGTGTTGCGTCTTGACTACACATAGCTAGAAAATATTGTTTTGAATTATAAGTTTGAATCTCTTTTTCCTAGCCAAAACTAATGTGGGGTTTTAAAATTAAAATATAATAATCATAAGAAAAAACGCTGACCACTTCCGCTGAATACTCTACAAAAGCAAAATTCGTTCTACAGACTAGGGCCCTTATTAATAAACTAAAGTTAAACCTGATTTAGTTAATCTACGGATTGCTCTCTTTCTAATTTATGATATTTATTAAAAGTTGAAGTGAGAAAACGACATGGATTAACTTAAACCACATTTAAAAACTTTTATTAATACGGGCCTAAAACGTAATAATGTGGTTCCATTATGTAAAGAAATGCCACCTTATAGCCAATTAAGAAAAAAAAATGGATAATATTAATTAATATTCTTTAAGGAATTTAAACAGTAGGTGCATTACTAGTGCATAACATAACCTAAAACTACCACCAATAAAAGGCTATTACTTCGGACTCCCACATTATATTATGATGAGACATTTTTTATATATTTATAGGACGCATTTACTCTAATTTTAAGTAGGATTTACCAAAGTGCATGACAAATAAATTTAGGCGAAATCTCTTAGGCAACTTGGCATTCTCCTTTAAGTCAACAAAATTTAAATTTTCATTGTTACCGATTTTTATCGAAATAGCAAACGAATGCGAGACACGTTACCAAAGCCAAACTTCAACCGTTGAAATTAGTACAACGCGCTACAGATGAAGATTGCTTAAACCTTTTACTCCATTCAAGTTTGTATAAAGCAAGACGAAAAAAATAATAAAAAAGCCGATGAAAGAGCGAGAGAGCAACAGCGCAATAAAAAAAAACCCACCCGGCGTGCTGTTGGCATGAATGAGGACAGGCTGAAAAGGTCGCAAGTACCAGGGCCGCAGCAATGACAGGATGCGTTCTGCGGCGGACGGCGGATGGCTGCGTGTAAAATTTAAGCTGCGTTTCGAACGCGCGCTGCGCTCTTACTGTAGTCTGTTGCCTTGGTATATAAGGCCACGTTATAAGGCAAAGAAAATGAAGGAGGAACCGTTAATCTACAATAAGTAATATAGTTAATAATAAAAAATAGTTAATCGTGAAGATAGAGTTCGATGTACTTGCAATTGCAGATTACGCTTGCTGCTGGCACTAAGCCTACCGCAGTTTTCGTATCATGCAGCGGTGGGTGTTATTATTATTACGTTTTGGTTTGATATTGTTTTAGGTATCGCTGTGCAGTCCATAATAGATATATTTCTTTCTTTCCTTCTTTACTTATGTCACCGAAGCTAATAATACACTATAGGTACGCTCTAGTAGGAATATTATTATTTTAGGCTGTACAACCACTCGAAAGCACGCAAGTTGTGGCTACAATGATAATAGCTCGCCGATATGAAAGCATTATTCGATACCCAAAAAAATAATTATGGATTAATAGTTTAGCAAAGGTCAGTTGTGAAAGACGTCTCATAATTGGCAGCTTTGAGTAGACAGACGTCTGTGTTGGAAGTCCTACTCCTTTGATGGATTTGAGCGGCGGCCGGAGCAACTTTATAAATTGAACTCTAAGCTCCGGGGGATTTCAACTCGTTAATTCCGATAGCCCGTGATCAAATTTATCGTTGTTATGAACTTCCAACTGCTACATCGACAGCCTTCTAAATGTGTTCTATTTTAGGGCGAGAAGTTTCGATACTCTTTAATCTGTCACAAATTTATGTTTTGTCTATATCTATAGAGGTGTTTTCTCGTTCAGAGAACTCTCTCTGTCAATCTAGCGCAGTGCCTCTCGAGACGAAAATATTTCAATCGTGGTGCCATTGGCAAGATATGGAACCAAATCTGGCCTCTTATAATAAGCCTCAAAGGAGAATGACATAATTTGCCCCACTGGTCCCAAAGCTATAACAAAATGTAAATAAATATAAAAATAAAATTACGAATTTTATTGGCATTTATTTCGCAAATAGGCGTGCGAGAGTAAAACACAATAAAATAAAGTGTTTCTTAGAAACGGAAATGGCAATATGACATAAATATGAAACCGAGTAATTAAATTAATTAAAACGACGCATTAAATTAATTAAAATTCTAATATTAAACTGCACATAATGTCAGTTACTGAAAATCAATGAAAAGGCTATAAATACTATACTAATACTAATTCAAACTAAATAAACAAACTTTCATATTTCATTAAGTATATTTAATAAACTTATCTTTACATTGCACATTTGCTATGTAAAAATAAGTCCTCTTTTTTACACTATGGCGTAAGCTGCTAAAAATACACGAAAATGCTAAGAATACTGTGATTCCAACTAATTACATTATACATACCTTTCTTTTTATCAAAAAATATTTTATGTCAAACAAAATGCATATCGTCGTCTTACAACTTTGCTAATAAATATTAGTAGGCGCTCATTTTATTTGTCTAATATCTTTATTTTTGCATGAAGTTTCGACTTATATCTGCTTCATTTAAAAATTGCTAATTACGCACACATTATAAAATATCTCATTAGTGGGCATGCATAAACGTGACTGGGGCACAGCTCTTTATAATTTAGGCATTGTCCTTTACACTCTAAGTCATCCAACTCTTTAGGTGACTTAAAAGAATGGAGAACGCAAAGTTGAAATAATCTCTGCGTGATAATAAATAAAAAATTTGACCAGTTACAACAGTCAAAAGAGGTTCAAAGTCACCAATGGGCCAATAGAGTTTTTTTGTTGTGTAAATGAATCAGAAATTATGAATTCCACAGAAGAACCAGGGTCAGAGACCGCTCGAAGAATTGTGAACCTTAAGTAGAAGTTAGTAGGGCACAATACTCGCAAGACTAACTCACCTTTGAAGCGGGAAGACACCTCAAGGGCAAAGCATATACCAGGAAACGTTTCGAAGGTAGGTTTCCCACCTGTTAGACTATCGATTTCATTAAGATCTTAGGAAGCCGCCGAGTCCTTGGGAGAGACATTAGTACAGTGAACTTCTGCTCATATATATTGTAAGATACGAAAAAAATATACGGAGGGTATAAAAGCGAGTGCAAACTATTGACCCGGGCATTGCTGTCCGACATTTTTGCGTGTTATCACCGACGAAAAACAGATGGCGCTACGTGTGCTCTGTAGCGTTCGAGCGTCAGCAACCGAATTTATCCGAGCGCTCTCGAGCTCGGCGGCTTCGTGGCGGCTTCACTTCTCATCTACTTAGTCGACGAGTGAACACAGTTTTTTTAAATGACCCTCTATAGCTTTCTATTAAATATTAGTTGAGTTTCTTTTGCATTAATTAATTCAGAGCCTTAAGCATCTAGTGTTTGTAAAAAGTTACGTCATTCTCTTAATAATGGTGTGGATCTTCTTAGAATATATATATTTTTGGAATTCATTTTACGTGTTCTACACAGTCATTCCTATTAAATTTTAAATTAAATACATATTATGATCGTGATTTTCATGTACGATCAGTAACTCGTCAAGATATACATTCGCACTGCAAAACCCACTGCTATTACGAGCGGCATATTAACTGTCTCAAGGTCAACACGGATAGTTTGACGTTCTTACTGTGTACGTGAATACAACAATTAACATATTAATAGTTCACATTCAAATCCCCCGTACCCTTTGAGTGAACGCATCTGCCCAGTGCCGCGCATCTCGTAATGTCAGCGGACACAAAAGGCAGTCGCACAATGGTGCGTCCGGCGGACGCTGGGCGGGCGGAGCATGTCCGGACAGGAGCGCAGATTGTAGCCATAAAATATAGCTACCTCTCAACCTTAGAAAGACGGGGTTAATTTCAAAGAAATCACTTGTTCTAGATCTAACTTTATTTATTTTTTGCGACAACCAACCAGTACTGCACTGCAAATAAAACGCTTGCTTATTCGTGCCAAGTGTAGACTTATTCTACACATCTTATATACAATGCCTGATTAACCCTTAGGCTAATTAGGCTGCAGCCTAGGGCGCGAGGATCGGGGGGCGGACAGTTAATTTTGAAAAAACGCGCGTAAAACAAACCCTGACTTGACTCGAAACGGTTCTTTTTAGGCCGACCGTAACACACCTGGCGGGGGCGCGTTTTTACAATTAGCCTAGGGCGGTCAGAACTCTTGATCAGTCGCTGCTTATATATAAGATTAACTTACAAATTAAATGTTATAAATAAAAATTCTAGTTACTCCTCCGAAACGCTTGACTGATTTTTTTAACAAAATGTATTTTAAAAAGCCGCTTCCATAATTTGTGAGCCAAAAATTAACTTTAGGTAAATATGCATCCGATTATCCGATCTCTAATTATAATAAACAAATATTCCTTACACTCACACCAATTAGCCTAGCCCAAAGTAAGTTCTGTAAGGCTTGTGTTATGGGATCTAGGGTAACGGATAGACATACATATATAAATATATAATAACATCCATCACTAAGGTACAAATAATGCTCGCATTCATCACATCATTCATCTGCCCCCACACGGACTCAAACCCGTGAGCTCAGATATGGCGAGATCTTGAAACCGGTAATATGTGTGTGTTAAAAATTAGCACTTCAAGATGGTGTGCCAGATCCTTCCGGCAGAAAAAAGTAATAAAATTTACAATCGAATACATAAAAAAAAATATCCGCGATGACGGTAAAACATTTTTTTTAACATTGTTTCGGCAATAGGAATCCACGCATACCGAGCTTAATTTATTCCTATTCTTATGTACTATTTATGTAAATAAATATGTTTTGATTCCGCTATGACGGGACTTCCAGTGTTACCGGCTCCCCGTCTATATGTGAATTTACTCTTACTTAACTTATTATATTACGATTTTTTAAAAGTGAACAGTATTTTTTAATACACGTAAGAGGAATTTCTTCTAATATTAATATACCTTATAAAAGTACCTTTGTTTTTGTTCCGCCGAGGAAAATGCATTGAATTGCATACCTCGGCTGCGGAGAGCCGGCGATTATGTGGAGCTCTCCTCCCCAGAAGGCCTACCCACAATAAAAGCCCCTATGAAGTAAAAACTGTATTATAATGTTTATAAAATTTTGTGAGTTCTGGGTTGTTAGTTGAATATCAGGTAAGTTGGGGGTCTATTCATAACCGAAAAATATGGCAAACGGAGTACGACACAAAAAGTTTGCGAACCTCTAGATTTATACACTGAAAGTTGAGTCATTTTACAAGCAACAAAAACACATTTGAAAGAAAGAAAGAAAGATATATTTATTTGGCCATTCTTGTACAGTATGCTTATGATATAATAAAAGAAAGAAAATAATAAAATTAATGAAATAAAATAGAATAAAAAATATCGAAGTCTGGCCAAAAAGGCCCCTACCTCAGCTAATGCTATTACTGCTATACGCAGCAAAAGCGCTGATGGTTTTCAGGTAGGACCATTGATTCAGATCATTGAAGCAATATGCACGTGGGCATAGTGCATATTGCCTCCATGATCCCGACATCGGACGTAAAAGACAGTACAACACACTATATAGTCTGTGGTCATGACAGTGACATTATCATACAAAAGTACTTTGTGGACATTATTTGACATTATTTTGTAGATACATTATATCATAGATACATTTGATCCATCCCATCTAAACTTATTTCAAGTTGTACGTATTAAAATTACAAACGTTACAGAAATTAAGCACTTGATTTTACCTCTGTTTGATATCTAAACACCCTTACGGCGGCGAGGTTTCATTAGACGCGACGTTTTTCGCCCGAGTGGCGTCGAATGGCACCGAATGACGTCGGCTGGCGTCGAGTGATGGCGTCTAGTTGTTATCTTGTTTCTGCCGCACGGCTCTCGAAGCCTCGACTCTTCAATAATCGGTGTGACGAAGATTAATTGATTCGCCGCTTGAGAGCAGACATTAGTCTGCGTTCCGCCATGTTAGAGAGTGACGCGTGTGTATAGTTGTTCCGAAGTAGGTGGGTACAGTGCGTTCACTATTTCTTCACCGTTCGCTAATTTACGGTTTTAATCACCTCGTATTAACGGCAACATATTTTATAAACCTGGGTACTGACAAACAAGCAGTCTTGTCGACCCCTTTTTTTTTTTTTTGTTCCCCTGAGGAAAATGCATTAAATTGCATACCCCGGCTGTGGCGATTTATTTTATTTGAATTAGAACCCAGTAATCAACACTCCGGATGTTCGTAACGTGCTTCGTCGAGGAGCACTTGCAATGATTCTCATTGAGTGTCTGGAAATTTCCAATTAATGCTTCAACTGAAGCCCTCCCCTTCCTTTTGCCTCGGTCCCTCGCTTGTCAAAGTTGTAGTTCTTTGTACTAACTGCCTCGGCTCCCGTTGACAGCGTAATGCTTTTTGTAAATATTAACTAGTGATGCTTATTTCTTCTGGAAGTTTCTTTATAGTTTTTTATTTAATAATGACCGGATCTTTTCCGACCTCTGATAATTACAATAGTATTGTTCAGAAATAAGATATCGTTTCTTAGTCGATTGTATAATCAAATGACACTCGCAACCTCTATACTTAGTTCTCATCAAAACTCACCATCTACTTAGTATAACGCCAATAACGGCAATATTGACGTTGTAAATAGTACTATTTCTAAAGTATTGCACTGGTTCACGATAAATAATTTATCTTTCAACCCCAATAAAACTAAATGTATTAAATTTTCATTACCAAATGTAAGAAAAGTAGATACTATTTGTTGGCAACACAGCCACAAAATAATTGTGCTATAAAAGCGCCCTCTGGTGCCGAATTGTTGTATAACTTCTTCTTGCTATAACCACCATTGTGAGAGGTCGGTTACATTATATTCTTATATACAAATATCGCTAATAAACCTTAAATATCTACAATTTAATACCGTAATTCTTGTACTGTGCATAAAGTCTATTTAGTTATCATTATATTAGTTCAATAAATAGTACTTAAATTCCTTAATTCACTGGATTCAATTACCTACCACGCCATCGTCATACAGTCCACTACAAACGTCAAGATCCCAACAACCCCAACACTATTGTTAAAATGAATAATGAAGTGGAATAATTTGCTGCATTCACAAAATTCTTGGGTATTACTTTGGATCCGACTTTGCAATGGGATCCGCATATTGAGACCCTATCAAATAGATGAAGTTCTGCAGAATATGCCGTAAAAAATAAGACAACTTGGACCGGTGGTAGGAGAAAAAATTCGGACGATTCAAAAGATCTTTCTATAACGTCATATTTGAATAAAATTAATTTTGATTGTGATTTTGAAATAAAACAATAGATTCAATATACAATAATCGAATATATCCTGCATTAATTTGTTTATAAAGAGTAAGCAAGCGCAGGTGTCGTCCTACATATTAAAAAAAACTGTTAAAAGTGCCCAAGCAACACCGCTCGAGTTGCTCGGCATAACGACCAAACTCTCCAAGTCGAGTCCTGCAGTTTCCAACTAAATTTAAACTTGAGTCATTACGTTTGAGCGGCCGCGTCGGGGGCGCCGGGGTTATGTTCTGTTTATGTCCTAATAAAATTCAGTGGACAATGTATCGTTTTACGACCGACACAACTACGATTCACGACCTCGCGTAAAAAGCAACCATCGTTTGAATGTATGATAAAATATTACTTCCCGAGTTATATAGTGCATAATAATATTATGTTGTAGGAAAAGTTCGTCGAAAAATTAGGAACAAAAATGTTTTGTATTAATTTTCTTTATTAAAGTTTAGTTTTAATTTACAATATAATCGCCGTCAGAACTACTGACAGTGCTCCATCTATTAGAAAGGTCGCTGATACTTCTGGAAGTTTGGAATCAAAAAACTAAGTCACTTCTATTTTCAGATTATTAAAACCTTTGAATTTTTTTTTTTACTTAAACATGTTTTAAATGTTTGAACACCTTTTTTTTTGAGGGGGGAAAATGCGGCCTTGTGCACCCTGACACCGCGCTGGCAAGACGCGGCCGTGTGTGGGGCTCTCCGGTCAAGAGGACCGGCCTACCCACTAAAACCCCCCGAGTTCTCTGGGCCCAAACGGGGCACATGGCGGGGTGCGCTCTCGCGATTCGACCGACATAAATGCTTGAACACCTGATAATCTGAAGGTGCCAAGTCGGGTGAATACGGGGGATGTGGTACGGTTTCCCAACCGAGTCCCTCTAATTTTATTTCAGTCTTTTTGGCAATCCAAGACAAGACCACCAATGCAACCACACGGTCGTGCGTTGTCTTGGAGGATTGATTAATTCTCCATAACTACGGTAAAAACACACTGGGCACAATATATATTACTAGCTTTCCGCCCGCGGCTTCGCCCGCGTTATTTTCGAATTTCCCACAGGAAGGATATGTTTTAACAATACTGCCATACAACCTTTCACCCCCTCCTTTCAACCTTTTACAACCCTTTTCTGCTTTAAAAGGTAGCCTCTGTCCTTTCTCAGCCTCTAGACTATCTGTGTACCAAATGTCAATTAAATCGGTTCAGTGATTTTAACAATATTTTCATACAACCTATTATCCCTCCTTTCAACCCTTTACAACCTTTTTTTGTATAAAAAAGTAGCTTGTGTCCTTTCTCGGGCTCTAGACTATCTGTGTACCAAATTTCATTTAAATCGGTTCAGTAGTTTTAACAATATTTCCATACAATCTATTATCCCTCCTTTCAACCTTTTACAACCCTTTACAACCTTTATTGCATGAAAAAGTAGCCTATGTCCTTTCTCAGGCTCTAGACTATCTGTGTACCAAATTTCATTTAAATCGGTTCAGTAGTTTTGGCGTGAAAGCGGAACAGACAGACAGACAGACAGTTACTTTCGCATTTATAATATTAGTATGGATAGGCCTCGTATAACAGCACCGAGAGAGTTCTAGAATGTTACCGTATATATTGGAATTTCGAGATTGTGCCAGGAAAGAAAAGAATCTTCGAATGTGTTTTCGACGAACTTCTCTTACAACCTAACACTATAATATACTAACAGAAATATAGAAACACTAGCTGTACCCGCGACTTCCCCCGCGTGGAACAGTAATTTAGATTGGCAATTTTAATTACACAGGCAAATTATTTTACAAATTAAACACATACCCATAAATACTTTATTAACATTACATATTACGAAATTTTATCCCCCACTCGTTATTGTTATTTTACCCCATTGAAAGTAAAACTTTTAATAAATTTAAATAAAATCTCATTTATTTCTAGTCAAAAGTTAAAAATAAGTTTCGTTGTTCTAGCATCAAAACTTACAAATTTCCTAATACTAACATTCATCCTTTATTTTTATTTACCCTCTTGAATTACCCAATTTTTTACAGACTTTTAATGTCATATTTATTCACAGCTAATTAATAGTCTTCATATTTCAAGCTTTTATGCTAACTTTCATCCCCCCTTTCAACCCCTTGCAACCAAAACCAAAACAGAAGCGAAAGTTCTTTCTCAAGATATTTTTCTATACTATCTGTGTATTTCATTAATCAGTTTAATAATAGCGTGAAATTGCGACAGACACACAGAAAGACAGAGTGACTTCAACATTTATAATATGAGTAATGATAAAGCTGTCGATATAAAAATATGATTTGATTGAAATGATATCTTCAATATTTTCTTGTACGACGGAAATCATAATAATCATCTTTCCGGATATAACTTCCTTATCAAAGAACAGAAATAATCCTTTGACTCGATGGTTTAATTCAGCGAGCTGGAGGAAGCCATGCGTTTAAGGCGGCCCCCTTATTATGTAACTCTGTTGCTATTGAATTTAATCGAAATTAATAGATAATGCAATTACATTGCTATATATATATACGTTCTAAGAATAGGTTGGCTTGTAGACATCGGACCTGACAATTGTATGTAGTGTAATATATACATTAATTTACTATTTATAAATATTTTCCTTTATGAGATCCTAAACATTTACTGGCGATTGCTTTCGACCTTAATGGGTTTCCCGATCCCATCGGGACAAGCAGCTCGGAAACAATCCCCGCACTCAACCGTCGCCGGCGTCTGACGATCAAAGGTGTAATTTACCGCCAGTTTTCAGGGTTTGTTTCAGGGCTGTTACATTAATATTTGTATACAAATACACACTACAGGCCGCTATTCTTATTACAAGCTTTTATTTACTTTCACCTGTCCCGTTGTCTGTCTGTAATCAAATCTTGCAACTTAAATTTGATCCACTTCCCGGTTTCCGATTGAGCTGAAATTTGGTATACACGTTTAGTTCGGATGACAATGCATGATTAACTGTGTGACGTCATTCTAAATCCAACATGGCGGCGTATCCAACATGGCGGACCAATTATTTTTAATGCACTCCTACAATATGGGTATCAAATAAAAGGGCTTGAAAAGAACACCTCGGTAAAAAATGTGACGTCACTCTTAATCCAATATGGCGGACTTTCCCAAGATGGCGAACCAATTATTTATAATGCACCCCTACAATATGGGTATCAAATGAAAGGGTTTACTAAGCTTGGTTTTTTAGTCGGAAAATAAATTAAAAGTAAAAAAATCCTTTTTTAAAAACAAGCTTTTATTAAATGCGCTAAAAAGAACAAAATAAACTTTTAATACATATAAAAGCTTGCCGTTAAAAATATTCTATAAGTAAGTAAATCTCGCGACAAGCTTTTATATGTATTAAAAGTTTATTTTGTTCTTTTTAGCGCATTTAATAAAAGCTTGTTTTTTAAAAAAGCATTTGTTACTTTTAATTTATTTTCTTTGTAAATATAGTCATAGAAAAGGACACTTAGAATTAATGTAGCCCTCCGTTATCTTTTTCTTATTTCTCTTGACCTATTCCCAATTTTATTTGGGGTCGGCGCAACATATCTCCACTCTCCTCTAACTCCTTTTATCAACATTCACACAGTCCATCCATCGTTTCTTTGGTCTTCCTCCCTCCAGTTTCATGTACATAACTCTCCTAGTATGATGATCATTCCCTCTTTCATAATACGTGACCATACCAGGAAAGTCTTCTGTACAGTCTCATACTGTACATATCATCTTGCTTACATGCTGAGCAATATTTTACTGTGCAATGTTACCTTTTAAGTACTGAGCAATATTTTACTATGTCAGATAATTTTAGCTGCGTTTGCAACCTTGAGTTGTAACGCTTAACTTTATTAATATTCTTTTTGTGTAATAAGTAAGTTTACTAGTGTGCGATTAACAGCCACAGAGGAAGCATTAGCCAATTAACTTTACTCTTTACTTTTATAACTTTTATTATTATTATTATTATTCGACAATATACGTCAGTTTAACTTATGGTGATCTTTCACTGCACACCGACCAAACTCAACCCCATCACATTCATACTCAAGTGAACACCGTACATTTTATGGTCCTTCGAGCCGGATATGAACCAGCGACCTATGGATCTACAGTCCACAGTTTCAGGTTTCAGTCTTTCCCTGACATATTCATTCCTCACTCACTCCTTTCTTGTCACTCCACACATCCTTCTTAAAATAGGCATTTTAGCATCATGCAACCTTTGTTCATCCATTGGCTTGACGGGTCAACATTCCGATCCATACTTGACAACAGGTCTAACTACTGATTTATACATCGTCCACAACTCCCTTCTTCAACATATCAACATTCACACAGTCCATCCATCGTTTCTACCTCTCCCATCCACTTTCATATCTATTACATTCCTAGTAACATGATTATGCCCTCTTATCAATACGTGACCATACCAGGAAAGTCTTCTTTTTCTCAATTTTTCAACAATAGGAGCTACTTTCAGACATGCCCTGACGTATTCATTCGGTTATAAAATGAGCTGAAAATTAAATTTGTATTGACAACCCAAATTCTAAACAATAAATGGCAATAGCGCTACAACGGACCGTTTTGATTTTGGTTTTGGTTTGGTATCTCGAGATACGAGGCGTGTTTGTTAAGCAAATAAAGTCTTGACCAATGGTTGAAGAACAGATAGTAGAGTCACTGGAGGCCAGATCAAGGCTCTACAGAGGATGATCTAGAGCTTTCCGTTGAAAAGATGCCTTGAGATCTGTGGTCTGATTAGATCATGTAGCAAAACGATGGCCTTTTTTTGCGAGGGGAAATGCTCCTTATGCATCGTGACACGCTGGCAGGGCGCGGCCGTGTGTGGGGCTTTTCGGTCTGAGAGGACCAGCCTACTCACTAAAACCCTCCGGTGTTCTCTGGGGCCGTATCGGGGCGCATATGGTGGGGTGCGCTCTCACGATTCTACCGCCACATCAAAACGATGGCCTTGCTCAACTTACCACTTCTGGACTGAACAGCGCAGATTATTCAATATTTGTTCTGTTCCTGCCCTCGACGAAACACACCTAGACTGTGAGCGTCTTCAAGACGATGACGAATTGAAAATAGCTGTAATACAGTGGTTAAGAAGTCGGGCGGTAGACTTCTATGAGGAGAGTATCTAAAAACTGGTAACACTTTATGACAAGTGGCTCAATGTAGATTAAGGATTTCATGTAAAAATAATATCATTGAGATATCTTTGGACGTATTTAATTAATTTCAAAACGGTACTTACTTTATATGAAAATATAAATGTCTAATTACCTCCATATGGAAAACTCATTTATGCTATGTCAAATTCTAACATGCATGAACTGGACCGTATCGTACTTGACCCAATTTCGAACCCACCCGATTTTTTCCGAAAACGACTAGGTAAACGCCTTAGAGCGCCGGCGGCTCATTTGCGCCGGCGATATATTTGCCAAATGAAAACCAATTCGCCGCGAAAGGGGACAAATAGATGCTCGTCAGGATAATGGCGCGACCGATTGGAGAAAGGAAATTCCGTCGTCCCCCGAACAGCCCTCATAAACGTAGAAATATTGCTTTAAATTTGAAAAATTGCTATAATGGTCCGATGGGGGGAAGTAATTTAGGGTGTGATGGTATATTTATATTTGTACTTCCAGCGAAATTCCTTACTTATAAAAAATCCGGAAAAGTGCGAGTCGGAGTCGACTATGAACGGTTCCGTAGCAGCAAGTAACATTTACGATTTATTATGCATTAAAAAACTACTTACTAGATCTCGTTCAAACAAATTTTCGGTGAAAATTTGTATAGTAATATACAGTCATCATGTATTTTTTTAAGTTTTATAATTCCCTTATTTTACAAATAACACATCTTACCACTTGCCGATGAGTTGTGTACCAATGGCGTTGCATCTTTGAGGTGCAAAAGTGATTGTGAAAATCCTATATATATTTTGAAGAATACATTTCTGATTTCATTTGCTATCATCCTGGGAGAAGCCGTCAGGTTGTCAATATATATATATATTATTATGTCGCTTCATATCACGCTTGTCTTTATAAGACACGGTCCTTTATAAGGCGTGATCCATTCAAGCCGTAGCCGTAGCATTATGGCCAAGGTTAGGCTGAGTTTAGTTGGTAGGTCACGCGATCGGACCGCTTCGGTCGCGTGGAGTCCATAACCTCCGTGACACTTGCCGTTGCGGGGGTATCCTGGGTACGTTTCGTGCTCCTTGTGAGGATTCTCAGCCTCTCTCTCCTAAGGGATAAGGCGTGCGCGGGAACACAGATCCAACGCGTAGAGGCCATTTAAGCGAAATTTAATGAAAAGACAGTTAGATGCACAGAAACTATTGTCATTACAGATCAAAACATTTGTGGACTGCATTTCAATTTTGGTGCTAATGAGAACCGGCCTATGGAAGAGCCTCCGATTACCTGCCTTCTCAAAGCCCCCTAATTGATTTATAAAACATATTATTACTATTGTTCATAACATCCTACGCTCGTGAGGAATCAAGGTGGAATATTCTTGAGTTGAATGGTTTTTTTCAGAAATAAATATAGCTCGAGAGTACGGGAGAATACCGAAAGTAGGGTGAAAATTTCAAACAACTTCCTAAATACTTTGAGAATCACTGCTCGCCCGGAGGGATCGAATTTCCAAACGGCTGTGGGGTGTTTGTTTGAATACTTTTTAATGAGAATTAATTTACAGTTTCAACCCTCTTAAATAAAACAATTATGTAGCTGAGAGAGTATACGAACAGTTAATAAATTCTTAATTATCAGAACACACAAGTCGAACTTTTTAATTTCTTTGCATTTTCTTTTCAATACGGATAACAGTTTTTCAGCTGCAGCAGCTCAGAAATATCGTCTTCTGTCTTCTTCCTTTTATCTCTTTTGTTATGCGTAAATTGGATCGTATTTCTGCATATCGCAAACAGCTAAAATGATTACCTATTCGTCCGCGAAAGAACTGAAGTTTATTTTTCCAACTCTCTAGCATTATCAATGATTCGAAGGATCCCAACTATTTATCTATTATCTGAAACTACGTTCAGAATGCTTGGTGATTCTCATGCACTCAATCTACGTTCGGGCACCAAACGCATTCTATAGATCCCTACTGACAAGTCTGGTTTTGTTTTCGATTCCTTCGCGGTGTTAATTTGGTTTGCAATAAATTAAAATTTAAATATCTTGCGCGAAAGCTGTTCTTTCGGGCTACATTTTTACAAAAATAATAATATGGTTACCAATGACTCTATGAGTTGTGTAAACATTTACATGTGAATTGTCACGATCTTTAAATACAAAGACAACTCGATAACACCTCGTGGAAGTTTATTAAACATTTTGTATGACTTACAAAAATTTGTTCCGATTTGCGTGTTTGTAAATTTTCTGTTTGTAACTGCAACCACAACACAGGATAAAAACCACAGTGTGTGGCAACGTTAAAGAAAATATAGGTCTAAGAATTAGCATCTAATCGATAAACACTTATCACAAGAGTTTAGACGTCTCAAATCATGTTTTCGGCATTAATGCCAGCTTCCAACTACATTCACTCGCTATCCCGTCCGACAAGGGCAAACTTCGTGGAGAAGTTGAATGTACTTCCATTTCCGAAAGTGAATTTCCTTTGAGCGGTCCTCTATCGCTGCTCCATGTTGACATCTAGAAGACTTTATTTACTAAAGCCCCGATATTAAAGGCTTCACTAGAAATATTGCGACACGAGCGCGATCAAATAATGTATTTGATCAAATAAAACCATATATCGCACTAATAATACAATAGTGTATCAACTCAAAACGTCGTACTTGACATAATACTATAAACACACGCAAAATTTGATTCCTCACGCGTAATCAAGACCGTCGTTCGATTAGTGCAAAAACAGAATAAGGATAAATTAAAAAACTTATGTGACAGTTGTTCAATTTGCAACTATTACATGAAGTGAGTAATAAGTTTTTTGTTGATTCTGAAAAATGTTCGATTTTGAGTTGATACACTATTGTATTATTAGTGCGATATATCTTTACGTAATGAAGGACCTTTTGACAAAATTGATTTGTCATTTTTATTTGAACGCTCATAGTCTATTGGTACAATTTAGAACTCACGCCGGTCAACCGCGTCGCCCCTCACGCCATACACCCACGCATCTCTCCCACGCACGGGCCACGACCCGGGCCACACTTGCCCCGTCAACCAAATACCCGGTACTGTCACGAACCGGGTAGATCCTTACCCTCCACTACACGGTGATCTTGAGTGTCCGAGCCACTAGATGGCGCGCTCAACTTACATCGACTCCTTTTGACCCGACCCGAACGATCCCGGTACGGCGCCGAAGCAGGCAAGGCGTTGAACTCTCCGTTCGTGACTCTCACGATAAAGCTGAACATATGCGGCTTCATCATAGGCCCTTCAAAAAAAAAAAAAGGGGGTGTGGCTGTGTTATGGACACGGCCGTTTGTTGTACGTGAATACGTCTCGTAACGGGTAATAGTACGCAGCAAAATGGCCTTCTAATTGGCGGGGCTCCCCCTCCACCGCGCGCGATGTGTTACAGTCTTAACTGGGCGTAATAAATTCTTTGATCCTTTAGCTATCCAGTGGTGTAATTGGAATTTGGATGGGGATGATAGATATGTAGCTACAACACTAAACTGTATCCCCCGATTTTGTTAACATTCGATTTTTTGATTTGCGTCCCTATGGAAGCAATTTTAAAGACGTATTCACGTCAAAAAAGAATATGAATAAATTTGCCGTGGTGTCCGCAGCCGGTGATGTAGCGGTCGTGACAGATTTATCAGCAACACACAGCGCTTTAAGCATTATCGTGATCACCACGCGGGCAATGTTGGGCGCTGCGGCGACATCAGACTAGATTTCCGATGACTTTAACATCCAATAAGCGAGACTTTACAACCCTTGTATCATTTCCCCGGAGACCAATGTCAAACGGTGTATTTAGGTCATACATTTAATTGTGATCTGTGCGCGAAATATTTATTGTTTGTCACGAATACAGAATATGCGTGAAAGCGATTTCTTTCGCCCCGGATGAAGAGCTGTTCCATATCAGCGTACGATATGTTTGGACAGAAGTAGCTGGTTCCAGCTTGTACCGGGACTACATATGCAAGTAATGAAGTTAATTTATAGGAGTCTATTATATATACATAGATTTGATTAGATACATTTATCCTTCACAATTTGACATAAAGAAATACGTCCGATGGCGTGAAGTAAATAACACTTTGTCATCCTAATTGAGGACATGTCTAGCGCAGTGGTCGAGTAATCGGCTTCTAGGTAACGGGTCGCGCGTTCAAATCCCGCACGGGACAGTTATTTTGTATGACCTACAAAAGTTTGTGATTGCACCTACGACACTGGATAAAATCATAGTGTGGGGACGACGTTTTTTTAAAAAAAAAAAAAAAACATTCAATGCCGTAGTACGCAAACATCTTGAGATGTAAAAGGAGATGTCCCATATTGGTTTATAGTAACTAACTCGGGTAAATTTGATATATTTGGATAGAAGGCTCTAAAAGAAAGTAATCGCCGTAAGTCATGTTATTTTCAAGACCCCTGATTTTTAATAATTCGTATTCTAGTATAATAAAAAATGAAACATCTTTAATGCAATAATTACACATTGCTTAAAAAAAATTATCAACAAGCCTTTTAAAAATCTAAATACATACATAATTGCTTTAATGAACCGAATATTTCTAATTTTGAGAAGTTTTTAACTAACAAAATATAGGGACTGCTATGTTACTTAATGTATGTTATCTAGAGCCAGAAAAAAATATTAATAAAAAATCAACTGACAAGTCAGGCACCTGCTGTCAATGTCATAATTCAACGGAAAATATCAAACATAGAGTAAGATACCGGTAGTCACAGATAATAAAAACATCATTAAGGTGTTGCCATAATGAAATATTTCTTAAAAACATGTTTTATTTATTTAAAAATAATTGGGGGTGGTAAAAATATTTCTTTTATTTGTTTCATACTTCATATTTTTTCTGCTTTCAATTTAATGTAGTTTGGTGTTTGTTAGTTAACGCTGATCACAAAAAACCAACCTCCTTGTAATAAGAGGACATCTCCTTTACATATAGTATACCATTATGACAATCCGACCTTTGAAAGTCCTCATTATCCTTGTATCTTTGAAAGTTTACGTATTTTAATAATGACCATTAAATTTCCCCGTGAAAGTGTTCCCTGCGAGCGCTGATTACAAATTCATCGCAGAAAAAGTTGAAGACATTATTTTCGCAAGATAAATTGCCAGATTTAACCGACGTCTCATTGGATATTCTCCGAGCTGATCCGAAGACACACCCCAATGTCGTCCAACACTGAATATAAGAGGAGAGGTAAAGACGTGAATACATTATTAAAATTTTCATTCAAACATTCGTGCACCGGCTGAATCCTTAAAAACTTACCTTAATAATGCTGGTGCCATCAAAGTACTTCACCCTCCCCCCCCTACCCGTCCCCTTCAATGTCATTCAGATTTGACACGGGAATTGTAATAAAAATTATGGCTCATCATACGAATCGGTTTTGCCTGGAGTATTTTTTACTAGTTAGTGTGCGCAGGACATACGAGATCTTTATAAATTGTCGGCCAAATATATAATAAACTGATTGAATTAAAAAGTTAAAAATAAAACTGTAAGTAATCAATTGAATTATTGAACAAAACACGTGGGGTGCTTATGTTATTATTGTATGTATGTTATGTATAATCAATCAATCAATACATAGTATAAAACAAAGTCGCTTTCGCTGTATGTCCGTATGTATGCTTAGATCTTTAAAACTACGCAACGGATTTTGACGCGGTTTTTTTTAATAGATAGAGTGATTCTTAAGGAAGGTTTGTATGTATAATAAATGCATAATATAGTAGAGAAACACTGATTTTAAAGGTTTCTAATGTGATGTCGTAAATAAGCACGTTTTTTTTGCGCTTATATTGCAAACGCTGGCTGAACCCTACGAGATAGACCAAAATAATGTACTACAGTATTGTACAACTTACAAAAATCCACAAAAAAGTCCGCGATGGTATATGTCTATCTCTTAGGGATAACCCACCATAACCATTTTTTCACTGCACCCGTGCGAAGCCGGGGCGGGTCGCTAGTAATCTATATAAAAACTAGCTGGCCCAACAGACGTTGTCCTGTCAAATGTCTCAAATGTCACGTTGTCTCACGTTGTCTCAAATGTTTTTAAATAAATAATTTAGCTAAAAAACAATATCTATATGACCGTATTGTGAATCTAAACCATTCTCAAGCCCCCTGAAATACACACAAAAAATTTCATCAAAATTGGTCCAGTCGTTTAGGAGGAGTTCAGTCACATACACACGCACACAAGAAATATATATATTAAGATAAGTCGGGTTTTCCTTCCTGACGCTATAACTTCAGAACGCACGAACCGATTTCCACGGTTTTGCATTCGTTGGAAAGGTCTCGGGCTCCATGAGGTTTATAGCAAAGAAAATTCAGGAAAAATTTCAACAGAAAAGCGAGAAAATTTTTTTTCACATACAGCGAGACATGATATTTGAGACATTTGACAGGACAACGTCTGTCGGGTCAGTCAAAATTTATTTGCAATCGCTACAGTGCATAGCATTGCTGGTACATTTATTTACATGTGTACAGACAGATTTGTTTATTTATATATAGGCACACATATAATCTAAAATATTACTATAACTAATATTAGTTACAAATATACTGCGCAAGCCAATAATCTATTAAAAGAGCACACAACATTGTGACACTTTAAAAGTGAAAATAGTTAGTGCATGTTTATCATTATTATTAATTTTTTGTTAATATTAGTCGATTTTTAGGGCTACTAAAGTATTCAAACCCTCGGCGTGATAATGAATTATTCAACCAATTGTCGCGGACAAAACGCAAACTTGAGACATACGGTTATTTCATGGACGCCATTGTCAGTACTGGAGCAAATTGAAATGGACCACACGAGAAGCACTAGTTTTCAAATAAACAAAGAATCATCAGAAGACAACAAAAAAATTACAGTCTAATTTTATCATCACAGCTCATATACGTCCCCACCAAGGGGCTCGAGCCTACCCTAACTACGTTAGGGCGATTAGGCCTTAGTCAAGCACGCTGCCCAGTGCGGGTTGGTTGACTACGTACACCTTTGAATCGCTTCGCAGATGTACGCAGGTTTCCTCACGATGTTTCCTTCACCGTAGGAGCGTCGGATAAATGTACATATGAAATTCGGAACGAAAAACACATTAGTACACGGTGGGGATTAGATCACGGGCCTCCCGATTCTATGCGGCGCATAAACCAGTGCCGAGACCACAGCGCCACCGACGCTCCTAATTTTAAAGTCTAATAAAATTTTACTCAAACAAATTCATCGATATCCGTTCGAAGCAGACTACAAAATTCGTTGTTCTTAAGAATAGTGGAAATTAAAAACAAAATTCAACGATAAGCGGCCACCAGAGAGTGGACCTACTCATGGCTGCTCGAGAAAAAATAGAAGAAAAATAAAAACTATTTTTTTTCTAATTACCAATTAAAAATGAAATTCTTCGAAAATCTAAACCCGTTATGGTATTTTTACCTACCATCACTAGAGATCGGATAATCGGATGCATATTTACCTAAAGTTAATTTTTGGCTCACAAATTATGGAAGCGGCTTCTTAAAATACATTTTGTTAAATAAAAATCCCGGGAAAATACGGGACTGCAAATTTAACGTAGTGATATTGTTTGAAAATTACTAAATTAGCACGTGGTATTTATTTTCAAAAGACCGAGACTCCGGGTTCATTTATACAACTATGCATACGTATTTACATGAAGTTTAGTTTCAGTTCCCCGTGCGATTATGAATGTACGATTTATTACATGAAGAGTGTTATACGAAAGTAGTGAGCTAGTTTGACTAAAACAATAATCAATTAAATAATTGAATAAAAAAACAGAAATGGTGAAAAATTTTATTTAACAAAACAATAAAAAGCCGTTTCCATACTTTGTCTTAAACTAACTTTAGGTAAATATGCATCCGATTATCCGATCTCTAACCATCACTACAATTTTTCAAATATATCACATATTTTTTTTGTATTGGCAACCTAAGTAGCATTGCTATCGACCAAAACCCTTAAAAACACATGAATACAGGTAGTTTTTACACAAAAATTTACCAAAATATTTTTTTCTACTAATAATTTCAAAGATTTTTACTGTCAGTTCATTTTAACGCATCGTGGTGTATTAAAATTGTATCGACACTCTATGGCGAGTTATTTAAAAAGTTGACGCAACTAACCAAGACTCCAAAATGGTATTATACTTTACGGTAACTAGCCACAAAAGTACCAACTAATAATAAACGAAAACCGATAATTTTAAATGTATTACTTAGTATGGGCTCAAAACAAGACATTTGTTAATGATAAATATTGCTTGAATAAAAACAAATGGTATAAATTTATTTTATTATATTATTAATATTACAGTAAGTGTTCAAATTGTTTGCCATCAAAATTAATACAGGCACGACATCGCCTTAGAAATGATCGGAAGGAAGTTTGCACACCATTCACACCTGTGTAGCGACGACGTAATTTTTTGTGTGAAAACTTTGTACAGCGCCCCTAGCGGAGCGTAACTGTACTATTATTTCATATTAAACTGACACGACTTCTGCATTTTACTATACGTCAAACACCTATCAACAGCTGTACATACGACCGCACCCAGATAACAACGCCATTAGCGCGGGTATCCGATATCAATGTTTGAGATCCTCGCGGATCGATCGGGCCCGATGTCCGGATCGGATCCAACATTCGGATAACCGGGTCGTAATATCCTATACAGGCTTCATTGATTGTCAAGAGCAGGGTTTCCCAAACTTTGCAACTGGTGGTGCATTACATCGTTGAAAATCGATATAGCTTGGGATAACGTGAGACTTAAGTCTATCCGCATTTGTTGTAACTAGACTAGTCCAGTACACAGTATCAGTTGATTAACATAATAAGTTTAATTTCTCCGCAGGTGCTCGCTGGAGTCTCGTCATGTCTTCCTCCATTACAAGATTTTTACATTTGATATATTAATATGAAATAATACTATCTAAATATTTCGACCTGTATAAGAGAGAAAAATGTGTCTCCAAATAGGATTTTTACAACCACTTTTGCACGTCAAAATGCAGCGCCATTAGTTCACAAGTTTACGGTACGGACCTTGTACTGAAAATTTGCAATATTACATATAAATATTTATTTATTTGTACCTTAGTCATGGTCATTGATATATATTTCTATAAAACAATATTTATATATGTATAATATATGTATGTCTATCCGTTACCCTAGATGCCATAACACAAGCCTTACAGAGCTTAGTTTGGGCTAGGCTAATTGGTGTAAGTGTAACAATAAATATATATAACTACGGACCCGACAGACTTTGTCCTGTCAAAAAGATTTGTAAAGTGGCAGTTTTTTGTTCCTAATTATTTTATAGATAATGTCGCATAGCCAACCAAATCGCAAAAAAAGTCTAAATGACCTATTACATTTTGTGGCTATTCAATTTTGGAACGTGACATTAAATCCTCCAACGATGTATTCTGTGCTCCAACGCACGCACGCACACTGTTTTGATAGATATGATTGAATTTCAACTATATGTGGCGTTAATAAAGCGCAAATTGACTCTTTGATGTTAGGAACACACCTTCATTGCTTAGACAACAGTGAGTGCTTGCAATATGAACTTTATACAATAACAATAAAGCTCAATTCGACTGTACGTTTTAGTTAGAAAACGTTTGCATGGGAAAATAAAAGGGCTGTTTTTAGGGTATTTCCGATAATTATTCGAATTTTCCTCATTGTAAAAACCCTCCTTGAACTTCAACGAACATTAACAAAAAAGAATTGGCCAAATTGGTCCAGGCGTTGTTGAGTTATGAGCTTACCAACACATTTTGCGATTCATTTTTATATATAATAAGATACTTATAAATATTTGAACAGTATAACTTGAGAATAAGGTGTTTAAGTGATGTCAGATAGTGCCCACGAAACACTCTCTTAAATATGCATTTACTTGTAGCGATGTGCCGAGTACGTTCTGACTCGAGTCAGACACGATTCCTTCTTTGGACTCGCCTACTCGAATACCAATTTATTTTGATTCGAGTACGCTAACTCGATTCAATTTATACGAGTCCTACTGGCTCGAGTGTAATATTCGAGTTTGGTTAACTCGCTTGCACTCGCAAACTGTTTACATAAGCTCTACAACACACTCTACAATACCCTATGCTCTATGTCTTTATTATGTTTTTTTTTTTTTTTTATAAGATAGGGCAGCAAACGAGCAAACGGATCACCTGATGGTAAGCGATAACCGCTGCCCATGGACACCCGCAACACCAGAGGAGTCACAGATGCGTTCCCGGCCTTTTAAAAGGGAATAAAAGAGGGGAAGGCGGGTTGGGCCTCCAGTACCCTCACTCACTCGGCGAAACACAGCGCAAGCGCTATTTTACGCCGGTTTTCTGTGAGGCCGTGGTATCGCTCCGGTCGAGCCGGCCCAATTCGTGCTGAAGCATGGCTCTCCCACGGTAAGATGTTTATTATATTTTAATAAAAATTACAATTTTATTACTTTTTGTATCATTGTGCTTCACCTAACCTACACGCTGTTTGAAGCTAACTCCTTTCTATTTTTCCTTTTTGTTCTAAAATCGGACTCTAGTTCTGGACTGGACTGGAATTTCTAGACTCGAGTCTAGGGATCGAACTCGAGACTAGAAATATTCGAATACCAAACATAGAATTCCAGTACTGGGCTCGAATTAGGGAATCGAGTCCTGATTCGAATACCGTATAAACTGACTCGAATCGACTCGATCCACCGAAACAGCGACTCGGCGCATCTATTTACTTGTAGACGCCTGGAAAGAACCAGCAAGGATTACTTTATTTCTCCCTATATTTTTGGAAAAAATTGAGATATTGAAATCAAAAATTTTACTATACGATTCAAATGGAATCTGCAACTAAATGCCTTCCTTGCATTATAAATATGAAAGTAGTTCTGTCTATATGTTGTGCTATCACGCCAAATCTACTGAATCGATTCAAATTACATTTGGTACACAGATATATAAAACTAGCTGTGCCCACGACTTCGTCCGCGTGGAATCGTAACTTAAGGTAGCATTTCTATGACTGAGAGTGTTATAAACGTAACAATAGACAAATATAATCAGAAAGCTTCGAACTGCTAAGCTATCGGGAGTTACATGTGTTATTGTGAGTCAACCATAAAAGATAGACATATGCTGTCGTGGGATATTTTTTGTATAATTTTAAGTAGAACATTTCCGTCATACATGATTTCTGTGTAGCTTTAACCATTAAGGTTGTACACGCGACGGAAGCTTAAAAAATGAAGTAACTTCTTTCCCAACATTTCCCTTCACTGCTCTGCTCCTATTGATTGTAGCGTGATGAAAGATATACTATAACCAGCTCAGGAGTATGAGAAATAATTGTACTAAGTTTCGTTAAAATCCGTCGAGTAGTTTTGTTTCTATAACACAGTAAGACAGAAAAAAAATGTACTGATTGCATTTTCGGCATCACTATCGATCCCTAATCACCCCCTGATATAGTTATTTTGGAAATATATTTCATGTACAGAATTGACCACACTACGGATTTATTATAAGTATACATAAAAAAAGTCTTCCCAATTGTAACCTATGCGTTATTCTGATGTAAAGTTATATTAATGGTAACGTGTCATTAAAATCCATTCAATGGTTTTTACATGAAAGAGTAACAAACATCCATACTTACAAACTTTCGCATTGATAATATTATTTGGGATTATTCCAATTTTATGTTTCAGCTTGTGAATACATAAATAAATAACCGCACGCACGTCGCCACGCCGCAACAGGGACTTCGGAAACCTCTGGTCTAGAACATTCGATTTCGAAACGGGGCATTTGTGCATTCAAGCGTCGAATACACTTCAAAGCTTGCCGATTGAACCTTTGAAGCCTTGTTACATACATACATACACACAGTACTGAGAAGTTTCAATCAGATTCTGCCATTTCGATTTCATGTAGGTAGTGTTAAACCAGATTTACCTATCAAAGCCGAAGGCTGTTTGCATCTCATTTACATGGACAATGTAATAGTCGGCGAATTTTTTATTGTAATTAATTTGTATATAAATAAGAATAGCAAAAAATCCCAAATCACGTTGACCTTAATGGAGCTGAATAACGATGGAAACCTTGGGGAAGATAAACACAACAACAGTTCGCAGTACCAGGATTGCATAAGAGGCATAGCGCAACGCCAAACGCTGCGTTCCGAGGAACATAGCGCAGTCAATTTGTCGCTGATCGGAAACCACAACCGCAATCACGCGGCAGGCAGCTGCCGCTACGCTTCACCCTTTCAACATTCATGTTTGCCTGGTACCCGCTGCGTCGTACAAAAATGCCGCAATTTTTTCAAACGATAAAGATTACGTATAGGTAATATTTATTTTTCTCACATGCAACATGCTTGGAAATTTGAGCATCATTTTGACAACCTGCTTCGAGATAATCCCACCAACCACCCATGGGGCCATGGGTGGTTGGTGGGATTATATATCAACCATCTTGGTTTTACGGGCCGAAGCAGCGGGAGATGCGCGCGGAACCTGCATACAGCACTCTGCCGCGCGCACTTCTTCACTCCCTACAAACTGTTTAATTCTTCCTCCATTGTCCCTAGGTCCCTCTCCCCATTCTGGGGCGGACAAACACACAAACGCCTTCGGCTCTCCCCGAGGTCGCCGCGTGTCCACCGTGGTGTTCCGCTGGCTTCGTCTTAATTCCTCTCGTCTTCTTCGAGCGGTTGCCCTCTTCTTTCTTCGCCTCTGCTGATCCCACTCCTTATATAGTGCCACCGATGCGCGAAATCCCGCAGTCGCAGGAAATTCGCCTCTGTCCCCACGAGGTCGCAGTAGTAAACCGGGCCCACCCCAATCGTCTTCACCGTATCTAATAAAACCCTACGCGCGTTGCTATACAGCCTACATTCCCATAATACGTGGTGTAGGTCCTCATCCTCGCACTCCCCACAAGGACAACTACTACAGTCCACCAACGAAAGCCTAAAGAGCCTACCGTTAAATTGACCATGCCCCGTCAGCAGTTGAGACGTTTCATAGTCCGGTTCGACCCAAGTTGCCTTGAGCCGAACCGCCACGTCCGGGAAGAAACGATACGTCTCCCTCCCCTTATCCGAGATAAATCGAAATTACTGTACTGGCCAAATAAAAGCGAGCAGCGGCCGGCAAAAAATGTATGAAAATCCATATCTGTCGTGTTTTAGCGGCCAAATAAATATACATGTAAATTCATATCTATCGTGTATTTTAAAAATGGAACGATTTGTTGCTCCGAAAAATGGCAAACCAAGGAGGCAACTTGTCAGAGTTTTATTTAAATATCGAACTGGCTTGCAAAAATAACTGTATTTTCAAATAAAAGTTCTGCTTGGTACTACTTAGTTTTAATTTCCGCGCATTATTTGAGACAAGTACTATACAAGCCTTGGCCCCAACTAGGCATTGAAGGCATACGAGTATGTGTAGCTGGGCTTCGCCTCGGCCCACATGTCCACGTTCGTCCATCAATGCCTCTATTGCTGGCCGCTGCAGTAATGTACTATATTTATATGACTGAACGTTTTTCTTCGTCACTCCAATTCATTAACAAGACTATGAAATAGGCTATTTGACAACATTCAAAATATACAACAAATTGTGGTCATACTAAGAGATAATATTTTAAAGAAATATATTTCATTTTATTTGATTGAAAACATGTATGTTTTTTAACAAAATAAAGCAAATTATTTGTAATATTTTTGTAAATTTTATCTGGAACATGAACGGCCTGTTAGGTTGACAATACGGTGACGTCACACGCAAGTAAACAGTTGTCTCGATAGTTCGCTTCGTGAGTGTTTTTCGTGTTTTATTACGTTTAATAGCAGTTTAATACCTATATATTACACATCTCAAAATGGATCTGAATTTTGTGAGGGCCGATAACAGCAACCTACCTAAGATTGACGCCTACATGGTTGCACATTTCTTTAAGAATAACGCAGATTACTATGCTGCGGAACTTAAGAATGTAAAAATAGCTATGTAAGTGTTATGAAGAAATTATTTATCCACAAACTTTTACATTTGAACTTTTTCGAAATAAGGTAAAAATGATTTTAAGGTTATGTTATTGAATAGGTAGTAATATTGCTCAGTTACATTATCATGTATATGTAATATGTTACTCTTCGTCATAGTTTTTGCTATTGGTTCACAGGTCTGCAAGGGAGTCCCATGGAGACGATGCTATTGGCTACGTCCAACTACACCCACTATATCATACAAAACAAATACATATATCGTTAGATTATCACATATTATGAACTACAGTCTTCACTTATATTTATTTATAGTTAATTATTACTTAAATCAAAGCGATCTTCACACATAAAATCATTGGAAGATAAAATGCTTTTTGGCTCTCTTCGAGCTAATTGTAACCACATTATTGTCTCTTGGGATTCGTTGGAACGGAAACAAACCATTTTTGAGGACTACTTATAGTCGTACTTGTACACTGTGGCAGTACACACCATTTATATACCATTTTAGGGAATAAATTTCAACGAACAATTAAAATACACTCCAACGCACTAAGGGATCATGCATAAATTACGTCACACGAATTTCGTGTTTTTTTGCCCCTCCCCCCGTCCTTGTCACACTTAGTAACATTTGTGAGACCCCCCCCCCTAGTGTGACGTCACAAATTTTTAAATTATAGAAATTATTGAATGATAAAAGCGGTTTCGAAATCAGTTTTATTTTCATTTTAAAATTAACATCAAACCAATTAAAACAAATAACGATTACTTATATTAAATAAGTATATGGTCATTTCATGATTTTCTTATTATATTTTTCAAAATCACCTACTATGATCAATTAGAAAAATAGTACGTTTCGGGAGTAATTAATAGATAGAAGAAGATACTATTCCTTTATTTATTTTTAAGAGTATAAAGACTTTACAATAAAAATTAATATTTACAGCACTTTTCATACTAATAGTAATAATTTAAAGTTTGTGTTTTAACAGTTAGCTTATTTGATTTAATAGATTTTGTAATGTGACGTCACGAAATTTAAGATCCCTCCCACCCCCTTGTCACACAATGTCACACTTCGTCAACCCCCTCCCTCCCCCTAACCGTGTGACGTAATTATGACGTAGTTATGGATGGCCCCTAATCAAAACAAAATCTTTACTTGCGTGTGACGTCACGCGTGACATGTGACCGGCGCCATTATAGAAACAGTTTATCTCGGGTTGTATTAAATTTAAACTTCAACATTGCTTTTTCATTATTAAAACATCAAATATTTCGGAAATATCAATATAGCGTAATTATTATCATATAAACATTAATATAAAACTGTTTTCCAAAATTTGACAAAATACACTACGGGTAGTGCAAAAAAGTCGTAACAAGTTTAGTTACGTCTTTTTTACACGGGTAGTGCGTTATATGTATTCTCTATTCATATATAATACATTATGTATTCGTCGTAACACAATTTATCTCCATCGAAA
Organism: Scirpophaga incertulas; assembly: GCA_036419045.1. NCBI lineage: Eukaryota > Metazoa > Arthropoda > Insecta > Lepidoptera > Crambidae > Scirpophaga > Scirpophaga incertulas. The sequence goes on from CM071627.1 coordinate 41,050,345, forward strand.
CGCGAGAAATTGTGAAGCAGAATTAAAGAATCCCCAATGTAGCTTCAGTCACTGGATGGAATAGGTTCCTATTAATTAACTCGAAATTGTTTTAACAAGGACTCTCTTTGTTTATAAAGCATTCGATTACTTAATCAAAGAGGTATGTTTTAGTCGATGTTTAATGACCGTCGCGGGAGAAATTAAAACAAATTTTCTCATTTCTTCGCCGAGATTTATAAGACTCGACAATGTACTTTAAGGGTTATTGTTTCTAGTCGGGTCTTTCATACCCGGTGTCAATATCACAACGATCTCCGTAGCCGAGTACCTAGCACATTGTTTTCAAAGTGTCGTCATCTTTGAGGTCTCGGGTTCAATTCCAGATGGGAGGAAAAATTGTGTGATGAATGCAAGCATTTGTATCTTAGTCACGTTTGTTAATATATATTGCTATCAAACATATTTACAAATGCATAATATATGTAGTTACCGTTCTCTTATATATCTAAACTAATTTTATAAAGAGGAAAGATTTGTATTTTGTATGTAACGAATAAACTCAAAAAAGTACTGGACCGATTTCAATAACTATTTTTTCATTAGAAAGCTACATTATCACTGACTAACATAGGCTATATTTAGTACTAGATTTTTTTTTATACACAAATCTAAATTACAGTCCAGTTACAAAATACAGACGTACTATAATTAGACAGAGGTCCCCAAACTAGGCTAGGCCTGTATCTTGGTGGACCATGCATTATTTAATTTACTGCTTTGTTTTATATAAAATGACAGACAAAAAGCAATAACAAAAATTAAAACTATACAAAACATGAGATTAGTGTAAAACATATAAAACATAAGATTAGTGGCTTGGGATATCAGACACAAAACATCAACATAGGATTTCTTCCGTGGAGGTATAGTCCAGTGATAGGAGCCAAGTTGTTAGGATATTTTTTGCCTCAGAAACAGAACAAGACACCACACTACAAAACCGAATCACCGCATTGTAGACTCGTGCTTGGATAAATTCTCCAAATCTTCCCGCAAATGCCGAATTTATAGATGGGGTTGGCAATCTAAAGACTCTTTTTTTAAGGAACTAATCGTAGTATTTAGATAGATTATATAGAAATATAAAAATAATGCAAATCGTCCGCGGTGAAAAACCGCGGGCACAGCTATCCCAACTAATATTATAAATGCGAAAGTGTGTTTGTTTGTTTGTTTGTTTATTTGTTTGTTTGTTTGTTTGTTTGTTACCTCTTCACGCTTAAACTACTGCACCGATCATCACGAAAATTTGCATACACATAGTCTGTGGTACGGGGAAGGATATCACATTTTATCCCGGAAGAAAGTAGCTACTGTTCCCGTGGGATCGAAATTAACGCGGACGGAGCAACGACGGGCGGAGCCACGGGCAAGAAATTTCAAAAATTCTTTCACCTTTGGAAAGCTACATTATCCCCGAGTAACATAGGCTACTTTTTATCCCGGAAAAATCGACAGATCCCACGGGATGCGCAATAAAGGCTTCGCTCAAAAACTACTGCACAGATTTTCATGCGGTTTTCATCAATAGATAGAGTGATTCTTGAGCAAGGTATTGCGGTATTTTTTATCTTGGCAAAACGGATAGACCCACGGGAAGCGCGATAAAACTTCGCGCCGTAAATCGACTTCCGCGCATATGTAGCCGTGGGCAAAAGCTATGACCCTTAACCCTCTATAGACCCAATCCGAAATCCACGCAGGCGAAGCCGCGGCAGAAAGCTAGTATCTATATACAAGCCTAACCAGTGTAAGAAATAGATAAGTAAATATTTCTTACACTTCACCACTAGCCTAGCCCAAAAAAGTACACCCTGGTAAGGCTTGTGTTATGGGATCTAGGGTAACGGATAGACGCACATATATTATAATATATATACATATTTTTGATATATATATTAACAACCATGACTAAATTACAAATGCTCACAAATCTGCCCCACCGGACTCAAACCCGGACCTCAGAGATGACGAAGAGGTATATATATGTATTATAAGATCCACGCTATTATTAAGAGAATGACGTAACTTTTTACAAAACACTAGATTAAGGCTCTGAAATAATTATGCAAAAGAAACTCAACTAATATATAATAGAAAGCTATGGAGGGTAATTTGAAAAACATGTGTTCACTCGTCGACAAGTAAATGAGAAGTGAAGTCGCTACGAAGCCTCTGAGCTCGAGTGCGCTCGGATAAATTCGGCTGCTGTCGAACGCACGAACGCTACATAGCACACGTAGTAGCGCCATCTGTTTTTCGTCAGCGATAACACGCAAAATTGTCGGACAGCAATGCCCGGGTCAATAGTTTGCACTCGCTTTTATACCCTCCGTAGACATATTTTTTTCATATCTTCTACAGTATATATTATTATAACACTTTATTGCACTATTAGACATGATGTACAATTATATACAAAAAAAAGATATATACAATGGTGGACTTATCTCTAATCTAAGATTTCTTCCAGTCAACCACAACAGACGTTTTGAAAGAAATATGCAGGAAAGCTTTATATGCAAATTTATATATCACAGTAAATACATCTAACAGGCTAATATCTAGCCGTTCAAACCGCAGAGGGCGCCGAACATTTGGATTACGTGCCTAAAATCCGCCATTTTGTTTCTTTATACACTTCCTATATTCGAAGTCACATTCTTAAAGTAATAACGAATCTAAGGACACAATAATAATAAAACAATGAGGCCGCCTCGTGTACATTTGCTATTTGTTGCTTTCTTTTTTTTCGTGACTGTATGGAAATTATTCTTTGGAAAATAAACTCAAACGATATCTTGATGACGTTTAATTATTGTAAACAATGGAAGAACAGAATGATTTTCCAACTGCAATGCACTGAATGTCCCTGATTAAAAAAAATAACAATATCGAGTGATAGTGACATTGCCGCGATAAAACATCTAGGCGTAACCATAAACGGTTCTACAGACCTACATAATATAGTACGTTCTTTGGGCGGAGTCGGGTAAAAATTGCAATCATATTCGCAACGCATACGAAAGGACGTGGGTAAAGATTAGATTAATTTTTGCCCATCATAATGATGAAATTCAAAGTTTTTATTCTCTCCATTTAATTATATTCATATGAAATTTAGGTATCGGCCTTTACATTTATTCTAAAATAATAGGAAAAAAAAAATTGCAGATCACATAAAAAGGCCATCAAACTTATCATATTCGTCGAATTTTCGCCATTTTTAACACTTTTTCCATCTATCATTAAAAAAAAATCTATTATGCGCTTGGTGCACCACTATTTTTTTAGTATCTCAAATACTACAACGAATAGGCTTCTAAACTAACATTCATTTCTTTTGGTGCGTTGAGCGCATCTATGTAATATAAAACAAAATAGATTGTCCGCGAGCCGGACTATACGTCGCGTGCGTGTTTGAACATGTCTCTAACTCACGTGCGCCGTTTAATTGTATTACAAATATTTCATTTGTCTTGTGAGCATTCTACTACGTAGCTTTGTATGTTTTCGAGTATTTATAAATAAAAATATGCCTGGAAATCAGTGTGATTCTTGTAAAAAGTGGTTGAAAACTAAAAGTGATTATCGCGTTGTTGCTGATAAAAAAATCATATCAGTTCTTAAACGACATAAAAATTTCGATTTACAAAAAAATGCAAAATTGTGTTCTGCATGTCGAAGATACGCAAGTCGAGAGATTAACATGTTTTCTACGTCTTCTTCAAATATTCTCGATAGTGCAATACCGTCCACGAGTACAGTAGCAGAGAAACGCAAAGTAGTTTTGTCATTACCTCGGTGCCATAATTCAAATACGCGTTGCATAATATGTAATTGTGAAAAAAACCTTGTGACAGTTCCCCGTACTGCTCGAACACAAACATTTATAGAAACGGGAACGTATATAACGACAGGGAGACGATGCTGCAAAGATCATCTTTCTGAAAAAATATTCACCGATTCAGCTCTTGGAAGTTTAAACCCAATAAGTAATAACACTAGTTTGAGTGAAAAAGATATTGAAAATCTTTTACAAGATATTAGAAACGTCGCTAAAAAGAAAGGGCTTGACTTTGATACGCCAGGACAGCTCACAGTTTCCGATTATAATACATTAATGGGGTTAACGATTGAAAACTTTGACGAGATTTTTGAATCAGTGAAATCAAATATTCATTCGTCAAAATACAGATCAACCCGCACTTGTTTAGCTATATTACTTGTGAAGCTTAGAACCGGTTTCAAACGGTTCTCTCCGTGTTATTTAATTAAAAAAAAGATTAGTTTCGTTTTCTGTACATTCAGTCCGACAAGCACTGATAAACAATTTCGTTCCGTTACATCTTGGAATGCAGCATATTACTAGAACGAAAATTATTGAAGAACATACACGACCATTAGCGAAAAATTATTTGTCTCGGATAATCATGATGATACTGTTGTTCTTGTCGCTGATGGCACCTACATCTTCATTCAAAAGAGCAGTAATTATTCTTTTCAAAGGCGATGTTATTCTTTACATAAAGGAAGGCCATTAGTTAAGCCCATGATGTTGGTGACAACAACAGGATACATTTTGGATATTTTTGGGCCCTACTTCGCAGATTCTAAAAACAACGATGCTAATATTTTTACGCATATATTGAAAAAAGATGTCAATAAAATTCGAGAATGGCTCAAATCTAATGATGTTATTATCGTTGATAGAGGTTTTCGCGATTGTTTACAGCTTCTAGAAGAAATGGACTTAGTACCCAAAATGCCTGCATTTCTGGACAAACAAGTACAGTTTTCTACAGAAGATGCAAATGAAACACGTTTGGTGACAAAGATTCGTTGGGTAGTTGAGGCAGTTAACGGCCAGGTTAAAAACTGGAGAGCATTGGGTAATGTAATGCCGAATGTTCAAATACCGTTCATTGGAGATTATGTTAAGATCGTATGTGCTATTCTAAATGCTTTCCACCCAGCGAGAATTCACAATGTTGAGGACGACAATGTGATTGCTCAACGGATGCTAGATTTAGTGAAGAAGCCTAACAACTTACAACGAACGGTTGAAGAAAATGGATGGACAAGAAAAAGAGCGATATGGACTCCGCTTAGTGACTCTAATCTTACAGATTTCCCACGAATAACATGGGAGGAGCTACGACATTTAACTCTTGGGATATATCAGCTTAAGCAGAGCCGATCTTATACCACGAACACCTTAGCGAAACGGGAATGTACTCTCTTTATGTACATCGAGAAGATAGCTCAGTTGTCAGACTCCAATTGAGATCTCGACACACAAGTACAAAAGTATATAACATATGGATACGAACAAGTATAAGTCATAATGCAAACATCGAATGGTACTGTCAATGCAAAGTCGGTGCGAGAGTTGTCGGATGCTGTGCGCATGTTGCATCTGTGCTGTGGTACTTGGGGTACTGGCGCCATAATCAAACTCAGACAAAAACACCAAGTCTTGGATATGCTGATACACTTCAAGATGCTGCTACTGGATGGTCCAGTGACGATTCAACTAATGAAAATGAGGTAGAAATATAATCAAAAACATTTGGTACAAATGGTTTACTGTAGTTAATTTCCTCCTGTTTTCTGTACTTAATAAAGAGATTTTTCGAAGAAACCTAGCATTTTAATTTTTATTAGGTATTAGTATTATGAAATGAAATAAATATTATGAATTGGTCGATAGGCAAAAAAAACTATGAACTTTACCCACCTCCTTTCCTGTAGATCCACGCTAATTCTCATTTGACGACACAGACACCCGCACGCCGTTCAGATTTGAACAATGGCCGTCCACAACCGAATGCTCTTGTAAACCTCTCGCAATCCGACCCTAATTCGGCTCAAATTATAATACGGACAGGTTAAGACAAGACCGATTAGATCCGTGCAAATCAATAACTGAGATCCCCGGGACGATTATTATACGTCACGAGGCTGCATCCAGATCTAGCAAATAGCTGGATTGTCTCTTGATATTATATTGTCTCTTGCTGGATCTTCTTATATATAAAATGAATCGCAAAATGTTGTTGGTAAGCTCATAACTCAACAACGCCTGGACCAATTTGGCCAATTCTTTTTGTTAATGTTCGTGAAGTTCAAGGAGGGTTTTTACAATGAGGAAAATTCGAATAATATCGGAGACCCTAAAAAACAGCCCTTTTATTTTCCCATGCAAACGTTTTCTAATAAAAACGTACAGTCGAATTGAGCTTTATTGTTAATGTATAAAGTTCATATTGCAAGCACTCACTGTTGTCTAAGCAATGAAGGTGTGTTCCTAACATCAGAGTCAATTTGCGCTTTATTAACGCTACATATAGTTGAAATTCAATCATATCTATCAAAACAGTGTGCGTGCGTGCGTTGGAGCACAGAATACATCGTTGGAGGATTTAATGTCACGTTCCAAAATTGAATAGCCACAAAATGTAATAGGTCATTTAGACTTTTTTGCGATTTGGTTGGCTATGCGACATTATCTATAAAATAATTAGGAACAAAAAACTGCCACTGTACAAATCTTTTTGACAGGACGAAGTCTGTCGGGTCCGCTAGTTTATAATAAATCTGTAGAGAGGTCCATTCTGATGCCAAAAATGCAATCGGAAATTTTTTGTCTATCTGTCTGTATAACCGTTACAGAAACAAAATCTACTCGACGAGTTGTAACGAAACTTGGTACAATTATTTCTCATACTCCTGAGCTGGTTATAGTATACTTTTCATCACGCTACAATCAATAGGAACAGAGCAGTGAAGGGAAATGTTGGGAAAACGGAATAAGTTACTCCATTTTTTAAGCTTCCGTCGCGTGTGCAACCTTAATGGTTAAAGCTACACCAAAATCATGTATGACGGAAATGTTCTCCTTAAAATTATATTTAAAAAATTATTTCGCCGTAAACATGTGAAACAATGGCGTAGCATCTTTTAAGTGATTGTAAAAATTCTATTTTATCAATTTGAATTTTGATGAATATATATTTTTTTTTATTATTATTTATTACCACCAAAAACAATACATTTTCTTACAATGGTACTACTAAAACCTCTCGAGTTTGTCTGTAGTACCAACCTACTATATAATATGACGATGTCTTGGCAGAGAAGTTAGTACACCGGTTTCAAGGTGTCGCCATGTCTGAGGTACCGGGTTCGAGTGCCATCCAGTGGTGGCAGATGTTTTTTTTTTTCGGACGGACCTATGCTGAAGCCTCAGATGGCTATGTTCAGCTTTGTCGAAATTTATTTTTACTAATACATATTATATTATGTACGTATAATAAATGTATGTCTATCCGTTAACGTAGATCCTATAACATAAGCCTTACAGAGCTTACTTTGGGCAAGACTAATTGGGGTAAGTGAACAAAAATATTTATTTATGTATATTATATTTATTAGTATTACAAAATAAAATAATCATAACAAAAAGAACCTTTAAAATGTCTCCGTTTTATTACCCTTCTATCCGAGCCTATTATAGCCTAGGATAAGTTTAATCAGTTGATCATTTTGGTCTAGCCACCGCGAGCGGCATAATCCGACATAATCGCCGGGGCATTTGGTAGCGGTGGCATGAGGATTCTCAGCCTCTCCTCTCCACAGAGGGAAAAAAATCAAGTTTCCGTTTTATTCGAATTATAACTTAGCTTACAAATCAACTTGTATATAAAATAATTGTTATTAAAATAAATATCTACCGTTGGTAACTGCCAGTTTACCCCAAATAAAATTGGCAACAGGGCAAAGAAAGAAAGATGAAGATAACTGCAAGCCGTTAGTTGCCCCATCTCACCAATTGTCAGCTCTCATCAAAAACAGTTTCTTACCTGAAACAAAAAAGTTTGTATATTAATATCAAGCAAGAAATCAATTCATTTGATTAGGCTAATTGGTATAAGTGTAAGAAATATATATATAAACTGTTTTTTCTGTTTCTCATTGTTTGATTTATGTATTTTTCTAATTTGACATCAAACGTAATTAACTTAAGGTACTTAAAAGGTTGGTGAAACGTTTCTGATGCTCGTCGATTTGTTTTTACTTCTACCCTAACGATCCAGAACCACGTCGGGTCCTTTAGCAGGCAAACAGCAGAACATTAAGTTCTCGTGCCTTCCATAAACACACTCAAGGTAGAGCTGCATAAACTCCAAAAACTGATGGCTGCTGGTGTTCCAAGCGTCCATAGGCAACGGTGACTGCTTACCATCAAGCAGCCCCATACTCGTACAAAAAAATACTTGTGATGTGTTTGCACATTAAAATGTATTATTAACTATCTACTACCCGCGGCTTCGTCTGCGCAGGATTAGCATTTTGAGTAGCTAATATTAAAAGCACTAATTGAACCATACTCTCGCAAACGCACTGACGAGCTATTAAAGCTTAACAGGAGTAACTTGAGCGTGATGGTTAGGGCTTTGACCGGTCACTGCAAGTTGAATAGACACCTTCACAACATGAAACTAAAGGACACGGACACATGCAGAGTCTGCGAACAAGAGCGTAAAACTCCAATACACCTCTTGTGCTACTGTGAACCGCTGATTCACAAAAGAAACAGACACCTGGGGAAACACATCCTTGACCCAGATGAAATAAAAACAATCCGAACTGGGAACATCCTATCTTTCTTGGTCAGTGCCCAGTTAAGGGAGCTACTGTAGGGCCTACATAGAACCTACATAGGAGGCTGGTCACAATAGATCTTAATAGGTCGCAGTGATGCATATCAGCCCCGACTTACACACGAAATAGAAAATAGCTAATATTAAAGTGGCGTAGAAAGGAACTAACATTATGATATTAAATTTATCACATAATTGCATCATACACATGTATATCTCTAGCGGTTTAGGCAGAGCACGCCAGAATAGCAATTAACACAATATATTTACAAATTGTACCCTAAGTTGCATTGTGTTGTATCTTCAATCACTCTATCTATAAAAAAATCGCATCAATCTGTTCAAATCATATTTATTTGCAAATACAGGTATAGTGGTGTTACAAAGCTTATTAAAACCAGCACTATTCCATATTTAGCCTCGTGGCATGCAAATTTACACAAAGAAAAATTTAGAGTCATTTAATTATTGCCTAGTTCTAGTTGTCTAATTTCCTTTCACAATTTTACGTATTATATAGGTATATATTGACAAAAATTAACAATAAACATGAAAATAAAAAAAATATATAAAATTAAATTATTAAGTATGTCAAATATCTGTGGTCAAAAAGAAATATTATTATTAATTAGTTAATTCAATTAAATTATTAGATATGTCATATCAATATTCTTATAACTACATTACAAATTCCTATCATTAAAATAATCATCTACACTATAATAGCATTTGTCAATAAACAATTTAAATAGCTCCTGTTTAAATTTATTTATATTATGATGCTTTAATGATTGAGGGAGTTTATTGAATCCTTGGTGCCATACTTATTACGCTTTTGCGTGTTAATGCAGTTTTACACAAAATATTACATAATTTAGAGTTTCTAGGGCGAAGATTGGGTATAGGATTATTTTTTTCAAAAAGATTTGGATTAGATTTAACAAACAAACATGATTCATAGATATATAATGATGGCAAAGTTAGTAATTTTAGATTTTTAAAATACGGTCGACAACTGTCGTTAGAATTTAAAGCACATATAGCTCTGATACAACGTTTTTGGGCCCTTAATAGTATGTCCCGATAACTAGAATTACCCCAAAATATAACCTGTTGCTTAGTTTTTAAGATTTAAGCATACATAGGGCTATAGGGGACTGAGAGCGACTTTATTTTATACTAGCTGACGAAAGCCAACTGAATTAAACCCGAAGCCATCGCGCGCCGTCCGCTGATGATGATGATGATGATGATGACACTCAACAATAATGTGGCTTTCTATTGGTGAAAGAATTTTTAAAATCGGTTCAGTAGATCCCGAGATTACCCCTTACAATTTACAAACACACAAACTTTACTTCTTTATAATATTAGTATAGATTGGCAACCCTTTTCGTTTACGTTTTACGGGGAATCACTCGATTGTATTAGTATGGTCGTCATTTTTAATTTTTTCACGCAAGTTGTTTAACGTTACGGTGCGTTACAAGGGGGGGGGGGGGGTCAAACATCTTCAACAATTGCGTTACGTAACGTACTTGAACGCTCCCTTACAAATTTTCGCGTTTACGATATATTTTTTTTTTATATATATGTATATATATGTCTACTCCACGGACTCGTAGTCCGTGCCTTTTTTAAACTGTCCTCATTTGGATCTACTATATACGTACTGTACGTACAGCGTCACGATATTTGTAAGGATTTTCTATCCGAGCAAACCAATTGTATTACGGTGACAAACAAAACACCTGAAAGTTGTATCCCTGATCACAACATAATTTAATGTACCTAAGACCCTAGAAGTCAAACTAAAAGGTCGAACTGGGCATAAGTCGCAAACTATAAAGTAATGGAAATCAAGTAGTTCAGATTCTCCGGCCCTTGCGACGTTTCTGCGAAGTGACGCGACTAATTTGGAACGCAGATAATGGATTAGGGCTGGCCCTTCGAAGCTGTTTTCACGTTGGCATTATAGATTCTACCCGAGAGGACTTAAGAGGGTAGTTTAATGGCCATTAGCAAGTTCGCTTTAAATATAAGACAACAATACGACATGGCAAATTTTCACCAATAGCGTGCCAGAGGTATTATACACTATATAATAATAAAAACAATCATTAAATGCGTTTAAATAGCCTGTATACGTTAGATCTATAAAAAGATTTTATTGTAGACCTCCATTTTTCCCATGGACCGCTGGGGTCTATACTTGGACAATTTAGGAATTACTGGTCGACATGATACTAATAATAGAAAATGTTACATTTTTTTTAATTGTATATATAAAATAAGAGTACTGTTTTGACTGAGAAATATCGTAGAACCAACAGTATACCTGCGCTTATTACTTTCGAAGATACATCGGCGCTGTCGCGGATTGCTCAAAAGCGCAAGAACGCTAAAAACACTGCAATCGTGACGTCGTAACTCTGTAAACTCGCCTAATTTATATGAGCGTATAAACAAAACACAAAATAACTTCCTTATTTGTACGTTTCGTCACTCTCTATATAAAAAAAAGTTAAATTTAATGTAAGGATGCTAGAAATATGTTCGTTTCATTTAAAATTACGAAAAAAATAATTGCAATTTTTTTACAAATCTAAAAATTTCTATATTGACATACTTTCATGAGACATAAATTGCTCAACGTAGATAATCTTCTTATATATAAAAATGAATCGCAAAACGTCTGGACCAATTTCTGCCAATTCTTTTTTTAAAATGTTCGTTGAAGTTCAAGGATGGTTTTTACGGCGAGAAAAATTCGAATAATTATCGGAAAAATCCTAAAAACAGCCCCCTTTTCCCCATACAACGTTTTCTAACTAAAACGGGAAGTCAATTTGAGCTTTATTGTTATTGTTTAAAGTTTATATTGCAAGCACTCACTGTTACGTTTGTCTACGCAAATATAGGTGTGTTCCTAACATCTAAGTCAATTTGTGCTTTATTTACGCTATGTAAAATTGAAATTCAATCATATATTATCTATCAAAACAGTGTGCGTGCGTGCGTTGGAGCGCAGAATACATGGTTGGAGGATTTAATGTCACGTTCCAAAATTGAATAGTCATAAAATGTAATAGTTCATTTGAACCTTTTTTTGGAATTTGGTTGGCTATGCGGTATACTGCCACTTTACAATTCTTTTTCAAATTCAAATTTGACAGGACGAAGTCTGTCGGGTTCGCTAGTTATAGTATAAAAGGAGTGGAATTCCCTGCCTGCGTCTTTGTTCCTCAATACTTATAATATAGGGATATTCAAGGCAAGAGTAAACAGGCACTATTTGAGTTTGATCTTCACTTAACATCAGGTGAGATCGTTGTCAAACGCAAATTTGTAATAAATAAAAATAATATAAAAACGGCGATATTCCATAGACCACAAGCGGTAAAGTGTTATTCCGCCTAGAAACTATATTGTGTAAATTAGTGTCAAGTGCATAGGAAATAAGCAGGCGAAGTCGCGGGCCACCAACAAATAGATCAACAATTTAGCAGCGAGAGTTTTCGAAGAAAACCTTTTTAAAGCTACATAGCTGGATTGTAAAGGTTGACTAACTGTACCGCTCAATGTAGGCCTAATAACAACTCAATTAACCATGCAAAATTAACCACTCCAAGAATACGCAGACATTTTTCTGCAGCTTAAAAATTCGCAAACAATGCGGCGCGAGCGGGGAATGGCCAAGTTTGTTTTCAGTGCAAAATACTTTGAAGAAGTGTGGGGAGGCCTTTTAATTTGGACGCCAGTTATTTATGGGACTTTTTCATAAGCTCAGCGCCGCCGTCTGTCAGGCACGGCGCTAGGAGCGGACCAATGATTAATCTGTGAGGCGCTCGGGTGTCGCTTAGGCTAATTGAGATATTAACACAAAAATTCTGCGGTTGATTTACGTATTATAAATTTTATTCGAGATTCCGGATTAAGCAGTTGTAGTCAAGACTTGCATGTCACTGCGATCTATTACCGTTCCAATGTACAGGCTGCAAACAACCGGAAGCTGTTTTATGGGAAAATGCCTTTTACAACAAAGTTCCACAAAGTGTTACCGATTTGCCTTTTTTTTTGACAAATTGACAAAGGACATTGTTCAATTTTGGCCTAAGAACCGATGTGAATATAAATTATACTATAATTTTTATTTATTTTTATATTATTTGAAACATATTTTAGTATTCACACGGACACTTCAAATAAATAAATTCGAAATAAAGATACGGATCGAATTGAAAACCTCCTCCTTTTTGAAGTCGGTTATTAAAATTAGTTGATAACACTTTATTCATTTAAATACCTAATTTAATTACTAGCTAGAAAAAAACTAGTATTATGTATTTTTTAAGCGAAATCGCGAATTTCTAGCTTGGCATAAGTTTTAGTTTTCGTAATTGGCAATACTGGTGTACTTCATACCTTATCTGTGTCCGTTTCATTTAATTTTTGATTGCTTTGCGACTATCGTTTCTTTTGTGATTTTCTATGCGTTTCATGGTTTTATTCTAACAACTTTGGCTTGATTACGGACTCCGATTACATTGCGTACATGGTAGACTCGGCTTTGTGTAAAGGACTAAATTTTGTAAAATGATAATTGTCAAAGAATTATCTTAAACTTGACTAGGTACTATCTTTTTTCCTAGTATCTAGTAGAGTAGTCCTTTCCTTGTTCTAGAAGAGAACATATATAGCTGTACATAGTATAGTTAACATTACTTTGATATTACTACTCTGATATTTCACGCAATGTTGGTTATTTTTTATTTATAACCTCAAAATATTAACTTTTTTCAAAATTATTTTAGTTTCCTGAAGTGTCCGTTTGTGAAATCTTATTTCATAGGATTTCATATAATTTTCAGAGTTTATATTTTATAGTTTCGATTCGAACGGTTCTTAGGCAGAACATGTATGGAAGCGGAACAATGTCTTTTAAATATTTGTCTAAAAATCTCTCATGAAAAATGGTCGTTATACGGTTAAGGATTACTTAAATGATAACAATGCCTGGGTTTATTTTTAATAGCTCAATAGTTAATTTGCCAAATATTTTCACTATAATAAATAACATAATGAAACCATAGCTCTTATAGATATAATGTGAACTTGTTGACACCTGTAAAAGAAGTTGGGTTTTATTTATCTGAGGCCAGCTTCTAACTGACGACTCTGGAACAAGAGTCTGCAGTTATTAAAAAAATCCTAATTGTACTAACCTAGTTGTCCTATCATAGTTGGAATAGGCTTGTGCCCTTCGGTGGGGACTAAAATGAGCTGTGATGTAGATAATAATGATGTCCATCTTTTGTTGTACTGTTTATATTATTTTTAATTGTCGCCTTATCTTCCAGAGCATCCTGCGGTCCTCACCAAATCGTCTGCCAATCTAGTGGGAGGCCTACGAACGCTGCGGTGTCTAGGACATTTCCACCTCAGCGAACAATATACCCTGCGCACTGCAACTTAAGGTTTGCAATTCTTGATGTTATGTTGGGTCTCTGGATTCCATAATTTCTGATCACGCAGAGACATTCCTTTGAGCTTCCTAATAAGGTCCTAATTATAAACTATATATAAAAAAAATATGCGCGTCACACGCATACAGACCGATTTTAGACGAGATTGTCTCCCACAAGTACCAGGCACCCATAACCGCTAAGAGATAGAAAGACGACGGGCGGGCGCGACGAATTATGCGGCCAGGGTGTGTCATTGTGCGCTCCGCACCGCATGTTAATTTAATTTCCGCGGCTCGTAACCGTAGGTACTGTCGGCGACATAATGCCGCGGATATTGGCTGAATAGTCTCGTCTCCACGCGCCGTATGCTACCCTGGTGCCGTGGGAATTATTCAAATCGCTCGCTCCAGACGGAATTAACAAGTAATTCTCATGCGTTCGTTAAGTCGGTGTATGAAGATTGTTTAATTAAAAGTTCTCGCATTTAAAAAAGAATTAATTGCTTTGGTATTTTTATTTTAGACTAGCTGGTGCTTTTGTCATCGCAAGACACTTATCGTCATATTTTGGACAATTCACACAACATCTTTATTAATTGTAGCCTATGTGATATTCTGTTGCTTAATTGTAAAGTTTCCTTGGAATCCAATTGAGTACTTTTTACATGAAATAGTCAACAATCTTTCGCGTTCATAATATTAGTAGGAACTGACGTTAATACGGCTAATGTACTTTTTAGGACATATAAGAGACATCACGCAAATGCCACCACTATCACAGAACGTAGCGTCTACCTCCCTCGGTCACTTTAAATGCGAGCGTGGGTCACGCGACCCTTTTTTAGTCGTTGGCCCTTCCCGGAATCTTAACAAGTCACCCAAAAGTTTTTAATTAGTTCAACCCGGTTGTTAGACTCGCGGGGACTTGTCAAGAGTTATTAGCGTACTTTGAAAAACTGTCCGGGCGGTTTATTTTATTTTGACATGTAGAAGTTATAACGTTTGATATAGTTATAGACAACTACAATAGGCTTGTATCCACTATGAACAAATCTGATGCATTAGGTTGCATAACTATTAAGATGATCATTTAATTATAAAAAAACAAAGTTTTATAAAATAATAACTTTTGATTATTTATATTTTTATAAAATAAAATTGCACAAAATAAGCCATAAGTCACGTGACAGCAACCACCAATTAAAAAGTGTTACGTCACGCCGTGCGAAACGTCAAAGTCAAAATGTCATTCCCAAGTGTCTTGTGGAAGTGCGAAAAAGAATGGGCATCATTCCTTCTCGCGAGTGTCAGCCACTTTTTACGTATCTGCTGATTATTTGGCACGTATATAAATAATTTTTCCGGTGTTTTTATACTTGTGCTTGTACACTTGGGCACTATGCAGTACTTGTAATACGATGAATCCATTTTTTATTAAAATAACTTCACAATACCGAATATTCCGATACTAAAACAGCTGTGTTTTGCACGGTGTGACGTCATTCAAGACGCCATGACAGTCATGAGCGTTTTTGATGACTAATGTCAAATATTTAATCAAATGCAAAATTATTCTTATAAATAAGCATTTTTTTTCAAAAATAATAATTATTTTGTATAGAATAGGCATCAAGGTATATTAGTATCTAACTACTGAAATTTAGGCAACAAGCCTATTATAGTCCGTACATTTGAAGACATTAATGTGTAAATTAATTATGCCTTTCATCAAGGAATAAATATGACTCGAAAAAGTATTGACAATTGACGAAAAAAATGTATAAAGCAAAGAATGGACCATTTGATGACTATGATAACCAGCAAGGGGTCTACGTCAGCGAAAAAAAATTTGGGGGTCCATAAAATGAAAACGGGGGTCCACTATAATGGATCTCGATATACACTGATTTTATTTTATTATATTTACTTGTCGCAGAGAGCAAAAATCGGAACGTCAAGTTGATAATCGATATCGACTTGGGTGTATTCGATTTGTGTGTTGGCAACCCTACGGCTTGACACTAAGGCGATGACAACCAACCTCCGAGCGGGTAGGCAGCAGTTTGCGAGCGAACGTCAAGCCGAGCGGGTGTGTCCAACATACAACCGACTTCACCACGTTCCGAAAGTAATCCATTTCCATCTGGGCCGTGTGTGATTATTTTTGATTGTCAATTATTGGACATTATTCTTAATAAATCAAAGAGTGTACCGAAACTCGTATTTTGTTTGATTTCACCATGGGGGATGAAGAACGTTCGCATCCGTCCTCGTTATACTTATATTATATTATCTATCTTCTAATATAAAGACATAAAATTATTTATAAAACTACTTAAGAAGTAAACAAAATATTATATTTTTTTTAAGTTGGACGATGTAGGCATTAAATGGCAGGTAAATAGGGGGTCTATTCAAAATCGAAAAACATGGTGTAAAGGGTCTACGACAAAAAAAAGTTTGGGAACCTCTAACCTAGACGAACATACTTGAACCAAATAGTATAGTGGTATATTGATTGACGATCAGATCAAGAGACACGTAACGTACGAGCGTGCATGAAAATATTAATGATAGTCGAGGAAGCCAGGGAAGTATGTTTGGATCGTAGCAAGTGGAAACTGTGATCTCTGCCTACCCCCATGGGAAAAAGGTGTGAGTACATGTATATATGTTACACTATACGTCCTAAATTTTGGGAGAAATAAAAGAGTGCGGTGTCTTTTAAAATTATCTCTCTATCGTTTTATTAATTGCATCGATATTCTTTTAAATGTCAAAGAAGCCTCTGACCCATAAAAGAGACCATATGCGCTAGAAGATGCGCGGGAAGCCAAAGTGACACCGACCTTTATCATGAGGGGGATACATCCAACTACTATTATAAAGGCGAAAGTTTGTAAGTATGGATGTATGGATGTTTGTTACTCATTCACGAAAAACTACTGAATGGATTTGAATGAAACTTTACCACAATATAGCTTATACATCAGAATAACACATAGGCTACAATTTTTGAGGTTTCTATAATGTGAGGTCGTAAAAAAACACATTTTTTGCGCTTACATTGCAAATTGTCTGTTGTGTCTGTTTATAGGAGAGCATACTGCAGTAGTTACCTATAGGCCTATGATTAGGGCTCTGCAGTGCTTAGTTACCGTATTTCTTACTTATTACTAGACTAGACGGGACGAACCTGAAGTCCACGCGAACGAAGTCGCGGGCAAAAGCTAGTTTGTTTATAATCCTGAGTCGGTACTCCGTCTTGCCTCATATTCAAAGTCGCAGAACACGAGAAAACTCTTCAGTACTCAGAAAACGTTGTAGGTCATTGAGCGATGTTATACACTTAAAATCCATTGTCATTAGAGTTTCTGCAGTTCATTGCAATTTAAATGGGAGCTTTCGACGATAGTTCCTTCGAATCTCCGGAAGTTATAAGGCAGTTTCGTAGGTATCTGCGCACAAAGGGTCCGAGTCCATTAAACATTTTACTTTTTTATTTCCCTTGTCCTTCGAAAGGTCTCTGCGGATTGACTGACATGATTGTGTTACTGCCTCCTCTGTAATGTGGGCCTGGACCCTCTTTAACTTGGAGGGGTCTGTTTATCGCAGTATAAAGTGTTCGTCAAAGTGAGACGTCCCCGGGCTGACGTCTGTCGTGGCTCGTCACCTGACGGCTACATTCCGTATTTGTGTTGTCAACACGTACACAAGATGAACATTCAAGATGGCGCCTGTAGATTTACCATGATCACCAGAGGTTTAGGAGCACCGGAATTAGGTAGAGTTATTCAGGTACTTACTGACTTCATACAGTGAAAGAAGAAAATGGATATGCCTCAAATCCCGAGATTAATTTTAAAGAGTTGAAATAAACAGTACATTTAAACAAAATTAAAGATATACAAGTAAGATTGCTAAAACTATTAACTAATAAAAAAGAAAAGGACGAAGTTAATAAAGATTACACAAAGCTTTTTAAAACATGTAAGATATTACCAATCGAGAGTAAAGTTAAAGTAACACTTCTTTTGGAACATTATAATAATAATAATTATAAAGCTAAACTAAAACACATACATCCTGTTCGGCGAGTAGCTCGTAAGCATATATACAGGGTCCCTGGATATATTAATTATTTCGGCAAGCGTACCAGGCGGTGGCTTATTCCAACAATATTAAATAACCTGCCACATGAAATAACATGTCAGCAGGACAACGTTTCCCGAAGTCTGCTCAAAAACATTCTTAAAAAACACTATTTGTCCATGTGTCCATAGGGATTATCTAAGTGAGTAATATATAATGTCGGTAACGTGTGTGTGTTCGTAGCGTATATATGTGCGCGCGTGCGCATGTAGCGTATATGTTCGTGTGTGCGAGGGTGTGTGTAAGTGTACGCTAGTGTTCGTGTAAGTGAGTGTATTTCTGTAAATGTGTGTATGTGTGCGAATAGAAATAATCTTAAAATTAAGTGAATATGTGTCTAGATTAAGTAAATACCTGTGTGTCTGCGGGAACTCTGCCGACAAACTGTTACACAGTTTGGCAGGTTACTAGTGTTAAGAATATTGTAACATTACTCTGAAGAAATAAATAAAAAAAAAAAAAATTCGGCGATTTTTAAATTTTACACAATTTAAACTACTGCACGCGCGACGTTGCCAAACTTACATCAATGACTTCGGATGTCCGAAGTTGCAAAATTCCAATAGCGCGATTTTGCTACATTAGTAGTTCGCATTATATAGCTTCTGAGAACAAAAGAATACAATAGCGGAAATGCAGAACACTCCCCGCTTAACGAATTTAACTAGATTTTGTCTCTTTTTACCGCATTCAAATTATCTATTAGCAATAAATCGGTTTACTCATTTTAATTTGTATTGTGAATTAATGTAAAAACACCAAAAAGGTATTAGCGTAAAGCAGGGGTCACCAAATGGCGGACCGTGGTCCGCATTCGGACCGTCGACCCATTGTATGCGGACCGAAAAAATATATGCCGCAATATTTTTTAGTATTGTTAAGTAAAACACAAACATGCTGAAGTTTCCAGTAAAGAGGTCTGGATAAAATTTGTGTCTAGTAATAAATATGCAGAACTACAAAAATTTGCTTTGAAATTTCTCACTTTGTTTGTGTCAACATATATATGCGAAGCAGCATTTTCGAAGATAAACTTCGTTAAGAATAGATTTCGATCTCGACTTACTACTGAATATCTTCAGGATGTCAATAGTTTTGCACCAATTCCACTCCAAACTTCACACAGATAATCAACAATAAAAAATGTAACTTTTCTCATTGATATGTAAATAATAATACCTTTGTAATTTCCGGAATTACCTTTGTTTAATTTTTTTTTATTAAATGTGTGGACCGCGAATGTCATGTCATTTCTTTAAATGGACCCCGAGCGAAACTATTTGTGACCCCTGGCGTAAAGGTTCGTGAGAATCCCCCATAAGCCGTGCAGTACGGCGGCCGTCATCAGACGATCTGCGGTCGCCGGAACCAAATACATCCCTTTTAGATAATTAAATTGCGGGCCGATCTGCTATCGGTTCAATTATTCATCGGATCCGAGGAAATGTGGATGATGAATAGCTGCTGCGGATACGTAGCAATTCGGGTTTATCGACGCTTCCTATGAAGAGTGTGTTATTTCCATATGGGAAAATATTCAAGGCCGGCTCAAAAATCAAAATCAAAATCAAAATAATATTTATTCAACATAGACCTTTACAGGCACTTATTGACGTCAACAAACAAAACAAAAAAAAAAGCTAAATAATAAAAAAAAAAAAAAAAAACCTTGTCCGTACGTACGAATAAGGAAAAAAAAAGAAAAAATATATTGACTCGGCTGGAGCCCGCGACTTCCTTTTCGTAGGAATAGTGTTTCAAGTAGCTTATATCATCATTAAGGTCCTTTGTCTCCTAGCGGGGGCGGAGGGCGTCCACAGTGAGTCTCCATCCCGCACGGTCTTAAGGGGCATCACCGAGCAAAACGCCGTGTTTAGCCGTTTTTTACGCACATTTCAGAAGCTATCTGCTTGTTATTTATAAGAGGTATTTAGAAATAAAAACAAATAAAATTTCATAGTAGTCTTAACTTTAAATTGTATGATCATTTTTTTCTAAAGACGCATTTAAATTGATCTAATCTCCTTACAAAGAACCCACAGAAATAATCAATACTTC
Organism: Scirpophaga incertulas; assembly: GCA_036419045.1. NCBI lineage: Eukaryota > Metazoa > Arthropoda > Insecta > Lepidoptera > Crambidae > Scirpophaga > Scirpophaga incertulas. The sequence goes on from CM071627.1 coordinate 41,070,730, forward strand.
TACGATATTGTGCATCTCCTCGTAAAGTAACCATTATTTCGATATGCGTCTACTACCAATCGATAGGTAATTTAATAATGAACATTTTGCATGAAAAAATTTTTGAAAAGCTCATTATTAGATTTTATAACTTAATTATTTTAAAATCCGCGAGAATTCACAACTAAAACTCATGCGTCTCCCCACCGCGGGGTAGCGGGAGTCAGTCGGTCGGCAGTCCCTGTGAGTGAAACTTGTGTCGTTTGTTACCGCGTCGGCTTACGAAAATCCTTGCTTACCACACGTATTATTAATAGTTTAGTTAATTATATTTTTTTTTGTTAATTAAGTATTTTGTTGTGTTTGATTACTGCGCGAAGACGTTTTTTGTTAGTTTAGATTAGGTTATACTGTTTGTTTACTACGTGAAGACGTTTTGTGTGTGTATATATAATAGTAATAATAAATTTCAAAATGCCAAAGTGTAAAAAAGCTGTACGAGAAGGACGTGCAAGAGCAGCTAAATTGAACGAAGTTCGGTAGGCTCGTAATTATTGCATATTTTTATTATTGTTTACATAAATAAAACTTAGCAATTTAATTATATTATCTTATTATTGTTTGTAGATGGGGTCGGAATAAGCAGAATAGTGTCGGACAATCAATAACACCTACATCTCTTCAACAAAATTATCCTGATAAGGGAAGGAAGTAATACCAACCTTTTAGTCTTTATTTATAAAAAAATAAATCTTATACAATTTTATTCGCTCGTTCGTGTATATGCGCCATAGAGTTATAAAATTATACAGCTGAACATTCACATTGATTTGGTTTAATGAAACCAAAGTAGTTCAGCAGTTTTCTCGTATTGATTATTGTGTGTAGTATTTGTTTCCAATTTAATATATATTATTATTTTAAAATAAGTAATATTTATGTTATAGGATAAGAAACAAGCAAATCAATGAAGGACCACTTCCGAAGGAATCTTCTAATGTTCCACCGATGGAAATAAGCAATAATGAGTAAGTAGTCAATGTAATTTTTATTAGCTAACTTTTTTGTAACTGTTCTATTTTTTACCTACATAAAATTTAATAAATTTTGACTACTAAAATAATTATAATAACATCAATTATATAATATAGTAGCTTTCCGCCCGCGGCTTCGCCCGTCCGCGTTTTATTCGAATTTCCCAAAGGAAAGCGATGTTTTCCCTTAGTAAAATTGTCTTATTCCCTGGGTCTTAAACATCACCTCCGTTAATTATAACAGTTATATTTCTTTTGCAGTTTACAAAGAAACAAGAAGTTTACGGCAGATGAAGCCAGTCAAGATTTTTATAAAAATATTGAAGAGGTTTGTCAAGATACATATGTATTTTAAAATAGAGTTACCGTACTGCGCTAACTGAAAGAAGTTAGAATCCATTGTTTGGCTCGTGATTACAAACCTCCACAAGAACGATATAATATGTCGTATTTGATAGTTCCCTATTAGTCAGCAGGCGCAATTAAATCAATAAACTCAATAGTCACTGATACTCTCTTTGTATATTTCAAACGCATATAACGAAATTAAAATTTTTTTTTCAGTTTGAAATTACTGATGAAAAAGAAGCAGATTGTCACGAAACAATTATAAATAGAAGAATTATAGACGTCAGCTACTTCCTTTCTGAATTAAAACGTATTTCAAACCATGGACCTCTTGGATGCAGCTTCACAGAATTGGATCTCGTAGCTGAAACTCAAAATGGCTTACAGTCGAAATTCACATTTAAATGTCGTCTTTGCAATTCGAAGTTTTGCATAAATAGCGATAATTGCAGTGACAACTATCTCAATATCAATACGTGCGCTGTCGCAGGTACTATTGCAATCGGTGCGGGGCATTCACAACTGAGTGAATTAATGGCAAGCAATCAATCTTCCGCTGTTATCAGAAAAATCGTATTCATACAACCATGAACTTGTAAGTAGGAAATGGGAAAATGTTTTATCAAATTCTATGAAAAAGGCCGCAGAAATAGAAAGGGAATTTGCGATCTCCAATGGGAGAATGAACAAAGATGGCATCCCTATCATAGATGTCGTTGCTGATGGATGTTGGTCTAAACGCAGCTATAAAAAAAATTATAATGCTCTGTCAGGCGCAGCTGCTATAATTGGAAAGCATAGTGGTGAACTTCTTTATTTAGGGATTAAAAATAAATACTGTTTTATTTGCGCTCGATCAGAAAATAAGTCCGTTGAAGTGCCAAAGCACAAATGCTTCAAAAATTATAGTGGTCCTTCCACAAACATGGAAAGTGAAATAATTGTAGAGGGTTTCAAAAATTCCATAAATATGCATAATTTAATTTATGGAAAATTAATATCCGATGGGGATTCTAGCACATACTCCAAAATATTACAGGCTCGACCATATTCTGACCTAACTGTGGAAAAAATAGAGTGCCGGAATCATATTTTAAGAAATCTTTGTAATAAATTACAAGCACTTGCCACTGATACTAAATATAATATTAAACATCGAAAATTAATTACAAAAACAGCAATACTAAGAACTAGGTCTACTATTTGCAAATTAATCAAAAGACATAAATTCAACTCCGATGTACAACTTCTGTTTGAAGACCTTTTAATTAGCCACCACCATGGTTTTGGAGATCACACAAAGTGCCGATCATACTTTTGTAGTGATATCGGCAAAACAAACCTGCCAAATGAATTTATTTTAAGCCCTCTATGGCAAAAAATTTGTTTTGTTGTACAAAATGTTGCTGGGCATGCTCGAAGTTTATTATACGACGTCGATAGCAACGTTGTTGAAAGATACAATAGCATAGTGGCTAAGTTTGTTGGTGGCAAAAGAATTAACTTTTCTTTAAAAAATTCTTATCAAACTAGGTGCTATGCTGCTGCCGTAGCTTTTAATGATAAAAGAACAATTTCAAAACTATACAAGTCAATTAGTAAAGGAGACAGCCCTCGGGGTAAAATAAAACTGTTAGAAAATCGAAGAATAAATAAAAACGCAAAGCACAAGGCACATAGAAAACCAAAAAGACGAATTATGTTTGCAGAAAAATCAAAAGAAGACCACAACTATGGGCAAGATTGTAAAAAACCAGATATTCCAAAACATGTCTTCGATAGATTTAAGGAAATTTTTTTAGAAAATTTAAAGAAAACTGAAGAGGAAAGGCGTTTAATTGAAAGAAAAACAGTTCTACAAAGCAATTGCAGCGAGTGGTTAGAATTGCGTAGATCTTTATTAACCGCTTCTTTCGGAAAAGTTGTGACACGAAGAAATGACGTAAGTTGTCATAACATGATAAAAGAATTATTATATAAAAGTAAAATTGATCATATTTCTGCAATAAAACATGGCAAAGATAGTGAAAAAATAGCCATCAAACAATTAGAAACCCAAGAGAAAATTAAAATAGAACCTTGTGGTCTATTTATTGATGAAGAAATACCATTTTTAGGGGCCACTCCGGATGGTTTATCTAGTAACGATCATGACACTATTATAGAAATTAAATGTCCATTAACAGCATACAAAATTGGTTTGGAAGATGCAATTAAAAATAGAAAAGTTACATTTTGGAAAGATACAAAACACGGGCTTCAGATAAATAAAAATCATCAATGGTACTATCAAATACAGGGGCAACTGCATGTAACAAAACGGTCGAAATGCTTATTTGCAGTTTGGTCAAACGAAAATTCTCCTTTAAAAACGGAAATTATCAAAAGAGATGATATATTTTGGAAAGAGAAAATGGAAAAAAACTTACAACATTTTACCTACATTGTATATTACCAGAATTAATCGATCCCCGCTTTCCCCGAGGTATGAACATAAGAAATCCATCATACATTGAAGATGCCATGAGAAGTAAAAAAAGCAGTAAAGAAAATATTGAACCTGAATTAAGCAATGACGTCGAGATTACACCTCGGACACAACTTTTATCAGATGTAGATAAAAATAGTGTACGAGATGAATCCACTGATATTAATATGCCTACTTGTACTCGATATTTGGATTTTATGGATATGTAAACAATGAAAACCATGCTTAGCCAATTGCTTTTCGAATCAAATACTGACTGTTAATGAAGAGTTTTATATTCTTACTAGCTTTCTACCCGTATCTACATTCTAATATCAAAGTTTCGGATTTTTTCTCTATATCTGTACCGTATACCGAGCAGGATGACATTTTCCCCGCGCTTCTAGCGCACTGGAACTGGAAGATCAATTCAGGTCAAATCCGGTCTGATAATGGAACTTAACAACAATCGTTCTGAAGACTTCCATAAAATGAATGAAATGGAAGTCCCAATTTTCAACAATCCATTCAATTTTGAAGCTTTACAGGCACCATTTCATTTGCAAATGGAGTTGATAGATCTTCAGTCGGACAGCATTTTGAAAGAAAAATTTAAGGAGGTTAACGCTCTTACGGTTTATACACAATATTTCAAGAGTTTGGATAACTACCCGGAATTAAAAAAGCATGCAGCACGCATTCTATGCATGTTTGGTAGCACCTATTTATGTGAGCAGATGTTTTCCGTCATGAAAATAAATAAGACAAAACTTACCAATGAACATCTCCAATCTGTTCTTAAAATAATTACAACAAACATGATACCTGACATTAATGAGCTTGTCCAAAACAAGAGAAGTCAGGTATCTGGATCCTCCAGCTCAAAATAAACCCTCTTTTATAACTTTACAACTTTTATAACTTTTATAACTTTAATATGATTTTTGACAACCGTTTATTCATATACTATATAGTTATATGTATAAATAAAATGTTATAATAATTAAGTATTTTTTTTTATTTGAATCTGGCCCGCCTACACATTCTAAATTTAATATGTGGCTCTCTGCAAAATTGAGTTTGACACCTCTGGCCTAGAATTTTGCCTTACTCCGATTCCGCCATCTTGGAGAAAATCCGGTTCATAATTGTGTAAAATTTAGCAATCTAATATCCTCTCTTGCAATAAAAATCTATAAATTCTCAATAAAATTGTAACACTGATGGAAAGCGACAGCAAATATCCTAAAAATTACCCTGATCAGTGAGTGAATGATAAGAGGTATTGCAGCTTTATATATAACTAGCTGTGCCCGTGACTTCATCTGCGTGGAATGTAATAAAAAGAAAATTGTTTATTTTTTTTTGTTTTTGACATTTTTCTAAAATAAAAGTAGTCTAATTTACTCCTTATTACATAAGCTATCTGCCAGTGAAAGTCCCGTCAAAATCTGTCCAGCCGTTCTAGAGATTAATCGGAACAAACAGACAGACAAAAATTTAAAAATATGTATTTTGGTATGTGTACCGTATAATATATATATATATATATATATATATATATATGTTATATTTTGAAAAAAAATATTTCAAAAATATACATGTAGTAGAAAGCGGTTATTTTAATATTACAAACAGACATTCCAATTTTATTTATTTGTATAGATAGATTGTATGGATTACAATGAATAATTTCATGATAAAATTTACACTGTTTTATTTCTACTTTTATCACAATCAATTTACAGGTAATTCATATTCAAAGTAGTACAGATATATTAAAAACCAATTACCATATAATTATTTTATTATTACACTGGACACAGAATGTCCAGAAATTACTGAAAATATCAGTACCTTATTCGAGTCTTATAGAGTGACAAAGCCGTGATATAATAATTTCACTAGTGATATTATAATTGCCAGGATATTGTCAATCGACTCACGTCTTATAATTTATTGACATATTTTCCGTTACAATTTCACGCATTTGACTATACTTCAGGTATAAGTGTACCTACAATACTATAGTGAGCAAATTGCAATAGTATAAAGTAGCAGTATAATAATAATTTTCTAAAAGTATTACAATTTATTGACATATTTTTAGTTACACTTTCACGCACGGCATAACTAACTAAAAGGAATAAAGTGTACAATGCTATAGTGAGCAAATTGCAATAGTACAAAGTATTTGTATAATAATAATTTTCTAAAAAGTAACTATTGTAACACTTACGTCTATAGGCTACCGTGGCTTTACGAGTATATGCCGACCAGGTAGTATTTTTATTTTATTTAATTCAATAAGCACAAAAAATATCCAAGTATTAATTATAATTAACTACCATGCCGTGTCTGATAGTATACTATGGTCTCTGGCTAACAAGTGACATGACTATGCTGTGCTAAGATGATCGAACGTAGTTTCGTTGCTTTTTCATAGATGTCGTTACTTGATTACTATCGATGTATTGTAGAGGGTAGCGGGGCATGCGGGGAACAGCGAGCCGAGTTGCTCAAGGTCATTGACTAAGGGAGCCGCCTTAAGCTTCGCGTTTGATTCGCTCCAGTTTTCCAATGGCCTTTTGCTTGCCAATGACAGTCCGCCGCCAGCGAGAAGAATTTTTCAAATTAATAGAAAACCAATTCAGTGAGGGTATATGCGCTAGAAGAAGACACGAATCTCAAAGTGGGACCGGCCAGTATTGATAATCATGGCTAAGCAGAAGGCTGCCGTTTAGGGGTTGACAAGGGAGCGACGGCTCAGACGCCGCCGCTTGCAGGTCTTAGTAGTTCCTGCGTTGAGTTGGTTAGGGGGGTCCGCTAAGGACATGTCGCGGTTCTACGTATCCTCTGCCCGTAGTGACTAGTGTTTGCCTTGAGACTGGCTCACAGTTGTGGTGTTGACGGGGAAACCAATTCACATTCGTATACGAATTACCGAATTCACTATTTCTGAACATTTCGTTTCGTGCGTTGATTTCTACTAATAGAGTATCCAACGCTGAAGTGACGTTGGACTGTGATAAATTTACTCTAGTTAATGTAAAGCTTGTATAGGTACAAATCAATAAATATTGTTTGAGTATATTTTATTTTTGTTGTTGTGATTTTTAATTTTTCTTCTGAAACGGAATCAAATTAAAGAATTTGTTTTTAATTGACAACAATGAATTCGAGTGATTCAAAATGTATAAAATTGTAAGCAGTAGAAAATAATTTCGCGCACGATTTGTATTCGTATTTGAATTCCAAATTCACGTCTAATGATTCAAAAATACGTCTCCAGGTTTTCTTTTTTGTTCCCCTGAGGAAAATGCATTAAATTGCATACACCTCATGGCCTTCCTCAGGCATGTAGGGAGTCCCCGGGAACGCCAAACGACTTCCGGGAACCCCAGCCTCCGCTCCCGTGCCGATACAGGGGAGCCTCCTCGGGGGAGGTAACAATACCTCCCCCTATCTCCGCCACCGACGACGCCCCCCGGCCACGGAAGGGGCGTGGTCCCTCCCGGGTCGCCGTATCGGTGGCGCCGGCACGGGTTTTATGAAAAAGAAAATATATTTTTTCTTTTTGTATGAAAATCTTAATGCGGTTCACCGAATACATCTACTAACCAAGTTTTCACAGTATAGTTCTTATAGTTACGGAAATAGTAGCTGTAACATACGGACGGACAGACATGACGTATCCAAAAGGGTTTTTGCCATTCGGCTACGGAACCCTAAAAAACCTTTGCTTGTTTTGTAAGGAACCAATGGCGTAGTATCTTTGACATGCAAAAATGGTTATAATAACCCTATTTGAAAAAAATATATATTTCGATTCGATTTTCAATTACAACGACAGAAATGAAAATCGACTTGTATGATCACACGTGTCTTCGTAAGTTAAAAACTGTAGCATTGGGACGAAGACAATACGCTATGAATATTTCTGTATAAATCATACAATCCGTTTTCCCGTGGGACATATGAAAAGAGTAACATAAGAAGCAATTTCCCACAATGCCGGGAAATAACACAATCCAAGCTCTTGCTGAGACCTCCGAAAGAAACTTAATAAAAACAAACCAAGAACAGAGCCCAGAGGATTACGTGAAGCTTATATTTAGAATTGTTATTTAAGCACAATTTCAAACATTTCTCAAAGGTATTTCTAATTTTGACATTCTAAGTGTTTAATAATGATAGCGAAGGAAACGGGGTCAATCACAAGAATTAAATATTTATTTGCTGCAGAACGGCGATATGCTTCATAACTTAATAGTTCCATCTTTCCCTGTTGAAAGAGTCTATGCACAAATCCTAATCTTCTTATATATAAAAATGAATCGCAAAATGTGTTGGTAAGCTCATAACTCAACAACGCCTGGACCAATTTGGCCAATTCTTTTTTGTTAATGTTCGTTGAAGTTCAAGGAGGGTTTTTACAATGAGGAAAATTCGAATAATTATCGGAAATACCCTAGAAACAGCCCTTTTATTTTCCCATGCAAACGCTTTCTAACTAAAACGTACAGTCAAATTGAGCTTTATTGTTATTGTATAAAGTTCATATTGCAAGCACTCACTGTTGTCTAAGCAATGAAGGTGTGTTCCTAACATCAAAGAGTCAATTTGCGCTTTATTAACGCTACATATAGTTGAAATTCAATGATATCTATCAAAACAGTGTGCGTGCGTGCGTTGGAGCACAATACATCGTTGGAGGATTTAATGTCACGTTCCAAAATTGAATAGCCACAAAATGTAATAGGTCATTTAGACTTTTTTTGCGATTTGGTTGGCTATGCGACATTATCTATAAAAAAAATTAGGAACAAAAAACTGCCACTGTACAAATCTTTTTGACAGGACGAAGTCTGTCGAGTCCGCTAGTAATATTATAAACGCGAAAGTTTGTAACTTTTAAACATAAAAATTGTGAATGGATTTTAATGAAACCTTACAATAATATAGCTTATGTTATATTATTTGCTGTTATGTTATTATGATGTATATACATCATTATAACACATGGGCTGCAATTTATAAGGATACACGCTACGCTAATATAAGCTACGCTCGCTTTCGAACGAGATCCCGCGAGGTCACTTCGAAAACAAATCTAGTGAAAAGAACTAAAGTGTTTCTTAATACCAAAACGCTTCATAGCGAGAGTTGACTGTCGTAACCCGGAAGCGAGAACACAGATAAAGGTCCGTAATTACAATCTGTGTAAAGATATGCGCGCGAGGTTTGCGTAGATCTATGAATTATTTATCCGATGAAGGGAATTAGAAGTGGCTTGCTTGATATGTGTACAGCCTTAATGGAGGCGCACCTCGAGGGTCAGAGGGGATGGGGGACAGGAAGAGATGATTACACGCTTAACTCCGCTCGCGTCTCAGCGATATCTCGTCTGCGTTTCCTCGTCGGGAGCTTTCTCTGAGAGAAATTTTAATCGAAATAATACCAGAGATAAGTTATTTTGTTTTCTATTTGTAGTTTAAACGACAATGCTAGAGATTTTATGGGATATTTCAACTTTGAAAAGTCCTTCTATAGCAGTGGCGTGCAGAGTTTTTAGACAGGCAAAAAAATGGCACTCTCCAAAAATATTCACAGCATATTCCTTTAGGTATTTGTCGTCGTTTCTGTATAACATATGGATGTGATGCTGATGGTGATGAGCTAGTGCCACCACAAATATACATAAATTGACTGATTTTATAAACATATCAATTTGCGCATATTCGAAGTGGCCTTTCGGCCGGCGCGTTTGTCTGATGTTCTGTGTTTGCGAAATTAATACTAAGTATCTAACAGCAAAAAAGTTGGTCGTGTTTTGTGCGTGTACGTTATTTTTTGTATTTACTTGTAAATTAAATCAACGCGTCTATCTTTCAATAAAAATTTTTGTAACACGCTATCGTAAAAGTTAGGCACACGTTTTATTGCTGTAAGAAGGCCTTTTTCTATTGATATTACGGAAAGATCTGTAAGTCGTTCCTGGCCTTGTGTATTTCTTAAATAAGTGTGTATACGTTTTAGCGACGAAAAGGACCTTCCGGCTGAAGCACTGCTCGCGGGAACCGTAACCGTAACAATTAATTTTGCCAAGCGCAGTACTTCGGAAAAAACTGTATTTAACATATTTTCGTAAAAATGTTCTATAATTTTGTAAATACTTAGGTTTGTTAATTTTTTGTCTGTCTGTCTGTCTGTATAACCGTTATAGAAACAAAAACTACTCGACGGATTTTAACGAAACTTGGTACAATTATTTCTCATACTCCAGAGCTGGTTATAGTATACCTTTCATCATTGTTTCAGCTAAAATCAACAGAAGCAGAGCAGTGAAGGGAAATGTTGGGAAAACGGGACAAGTTACTCCATTTTTTAAGCTAGTCCTTAATGACATAAAGGAGAAATGTCTAATTGAAATCTAACTCAAAAACTAATGAACTAGTGTCAATAATTATTTTATCATTGGAATGCTACATTATCCTTTATTGTTATACTAGCTTTCTGCCCGCGGCTTCGCCCGCGTGGATTTCGGGATTGGGTGTATAGAGGGTTAAGGGTCATAGCTTTTGCCCACGGCTACATATACGCGGAAGTCGGTTTATGGTGCGAAGATTTTATCGCGCTTCCCGTGGGACTATCCGTTTTTCCGAGATAAAAAATGCCGCAAAACTCCTCAAGAATCACTCTATCTATTGATGAAAACCGCATAAAAATCTGTGCAGTAGTTTTTGAGCGAAGCCTTTATTGCGCATCCCGTGGGATCTGTCGATTTTTCCGGGATAAAAAGTAGCCTATGTTACTCGGGGAGAATGTAGCTTTCCAAAGGTGAAAGAATTTTTGAAATCGGTCCAGTAGTTTAAGCGTGAAGAGGTAACAAACAAACAAACAAACAAACAAACACACTTTCGCATTTATAATATTAGTTGGGATAATAATTTTACCGCGTGAAAATATTCTTTTTCTATGAGAAAAAACGATAAATATTTGAGCCATATCAAAAATCTTTTAACCATAAGAAGGTTTTATTGAATAATGAAGCCTTTTGATTGACATACGCTATAATATAGTTTTTATCGCAGGAAAATATCGATATCCCACCCGCGCATGAGTTTTCTATCGTTTTCGATAGGTATTTTTTAGCAAACTCCAGAAGTCATATCAATTTGATATGAAAGAATAGTACAGTTATGTTCCGCTACAAGTTTACTTATAAACGTTTACGCTAACGCAAACAAATGTAATCTCACGGTAGCAAACAGATCGACTCATAGTCACTCGGCAAAATGCCATTTTTAACTAAGGCAATACTTAAAATGTGAACTCACGGTAGCGACAGAGATCGACTCATAATCACTCGGCAAAACGCCATCGCTAACTAAGGAAACACTTAAAATGTAAACTCACGGTAGCGACACAGATCGACTCATAGTCACTCGGCAAAACGCCATCGCTAACTAAGGAAACACTTAAAATGTAAACTCACGGTAGCGACACAGATCGACTCATAATCACTCGGCAAAACGCCATCGCTAACTAAGGAAACACTTAAAATGTAAACTCACGGTAGCGACACAGATCGACTCATAATCACTCAGCAAAACGCCATCGCTAACTAAGGAAACACTTAAAATGTAAACTCACGGTAGCGACACAGATCGACTCATAGTCACTCGGCAAAACGCCATCGCTAACTAAGGAAACACTTAAAATGTAAACTCACGGTAGCGACACAGATCGACTCATAATCACTCGGCAAAACGCCATCGCTAACTAAGGAAACACTTAAAATGTAAACTCACGGTAGGGACACAGATCGACTCATAATCACTCGGCAAAACGCCATAGCTAACTAAGGAAACACTTAAAATGTAAACTCACGGTAGCGACACAGATCGACTCATAATCACTCGGCAAAACGCCATCGCTAACTAAGGAAACACTTAAAATGTAAACTCACGGTAGGGACACAGATCGACTCATAATCACTCGGCAAAACGCCATAGCTAACTAAGGAAACACTTAAAATGTAAACTCACGGTAGCAGCACAGATCGACTCATAATCAATTGGCAAAACACCATCGCTATCTAAGGAAACACTTAAAATGTAAACTCACGGTAGCGACACAGATCGACTCATAGTTACTCGGCAAAATGCCATTTTTAACTAAGGCAATACTTAAAATGTAATCTCACGGTAGCTACACAGATCGACTCATAGTCACTCGGCAAAATGCCATTTTTAACTAAGGCAATACTTAAAATGTAATCTCACGGTAGCTACACAGATCGACTCATAGTCACTCGGCAAAATGCCATTTTTAACTAAGGCAATACTTAAAATGTAATCTCACGGTAGCTACACAGATCGACTCATAGTCACTCGGCAAAACGCCATCGCTAACTAAGGAAACACTTAAAATGTAAACTCACGGTAACTACACAGATCGACTCATAGTCACTCGGCAAAATGCCATTTTTAACTAAGGCAATACTTAAAATGTAATCTCACGGTAGCTACACAGATCGACTCATAGTCACTCGGCAAAATGCCATCTTTAACTAAGCTGCGTCAATTAATTCGCCCCACTTTCCGTCTATGCCAGTCTCAAAGATTGAATTTGCCCGTCGTGTTGTGAACGCAGCGCCTCGCCCCGTGCAGATTACAAAGTTTAAATTGGTTTACGGGGCGAACACTGTCAGTTCGGAGGTCGTTCCTCTGCTTGGTACGCGCCGCGACCTGACTGCGTAATGTCACTTCTTTGTGTTGCTGCGTCAACTTCAATTCGTTGCGAAGATTTAGATGGAATTTTTTATTTATTTCGTGCGTACAATGAAATATCTTATTTCACGTCTATTTCTCCACTTTATCCTCATGTTCATACACTTGAGCTATATTATGATTCATTGTAATATGTTTGAAATATAAAGTAAAGTAGTGGGCAAAACTTTAGAATTAAAATGAAAAATATTTGACTTAATAAACGGAAGTTCATCACGCTAACAATTCGTATGATAATGTGATAACTAGAGATCGGATAATCGGATGCATATTTACCTAAAGTTAGTTTAAGACAAAGTATGGAAACGGCTTTTTATTGTTTTGTTAAATAAAAATCCCGGGATTGCGGAATTGGATAGCCGGATGTTTATTTATTTACCTAATTTAGTTTTTGACAAAGTATGGAACTGTCTTTTTATTTTATTTCCATAAATAAAAATCCCGGAATTCCGGTACTGTAGAACATTTTGGTAAATACGTATGCATAGTTGTATAAATGAACCCGGAGTCTCGGTCTTTTGAAAATTAATACCACGTGCTAATTTAGTAATTTTCAAACAATATCACTACGTTAAATTTGCAGTCCCGTATTTTCCCGGGATTTTTATTTAACAAAACGTATTTTAAAAAGCCGCTTCCATAATTTGTAAGCCAAAAATTAACTTTAGGTAAATATGCATCCGATTATCCGATCTCTAGTGATAACACTAATATTATAATGAGGAAACATTTATATTTTTGTATGTAACGAATAAACTCAAAACATACTGGACCGATTTTAATAATTCTTTTTTCATTAGAAAGCTACATTAGCACTGAGTAACATAGGATATAAATGTACTAGATTACAATAGAAATCTTTAGAAATTCTTCTTAAAACCAAGCGAAGGTGTAAAAAAATGATAGGACAAAAAATATCTGTACCTAGTTATGTCTACCCGTGCCTTGACGGGCCGCTAGTAATCTATATATAGATAAATAATATTTTCACCTATCACACCCTAATCTCGACAGGCTATAGCGTTCACCAGTACTATACAACGACTCAATTCCAAACAATCACACACACATCACAATTAGTATGAGAAATAACAGTCAAATCCATCTACAGCCTGACCTCTACAGACTATCGCGTTGACCATTCACGATGACCGACATCAGAATAACTCCGAACCATTACCCACGCATGATAACGTATGTATGCCGCACGGCCGCGTCAGCATCTCGATCAACGTCAGCCATCTTGTCCAATGTTAAACGGCCGCCATTACATTAGCAAACATGGCGGCTAATCACAGAGTCCTGTTTCATCGGAGGCTAATTAAGTGGATTTGCTGATCCTTGATTGCAGCGGCGATTAATCTAACTTTATTATTAGATAAGGATCACATGTCGGTCACTCGTGGTTTGGGCCAGAATGACCTTGGCTAATATTCACCACCGTTTTTGTTTCTTGAATTATATAATGAAAACACTAAAGCATCAATCGGGTGTTCCCGACCTTATTCGAGATATTTGTAGAGATATCTAGATCTAGTCATAAAAAGAAGAAAATAAATTTCATTTCTCTTTCTTCATGTATCAACAGCGTTATCGCAATGACGACCTCCGTAGTCAAGTGGTTCTAATGTGCCACCAACACTGAGGTCCAGGTTCAAGTAGTACCAGGTATTTTATTATTAACTAGCGACCCGCCCCGGCTTCGCACGGGTGCAGTGAAAAAATGGTTATGGTGGGTTATCCCTAAGAGATAGACATGTACCATCGCGGACTTTTTTGTGGATTTTTGTAAGTTGTACAATACTGTAGTACATTATTTTGGTCTATCTCGTAGGGTTCAGCCAGCGTTTGCAATAAGCGCAAAAAAACGTGCTTATTTACGACATCACATTAGAAACCTTTAAATTTATCAGTGTTTCTCTACTATATTATGCATTTATTATACATACAAACCTTCCTTAAGAATCACTCTATCTATTAAAAAAAAAGCGTCAAAATCCGTTGCGTAGTTTTAAAGATCTAAGCATACATACGGACATACAGCGAAAGCGACTTTGTTTTATACTATGTATTGATGAAGAGATTAATATAATGACTTTAGCAGGTCAGTATATTTATGAAAATTTGATTTATGTGTACAAAAATTGTAACACATTTCATACTAATTTTCAAATGCATAATTTAAACACAAGAAATAAAAATAAACTTGCCGTTCCAACGTACAAGCTACAAAAAACTAGAGGCTCGTTTATGGGCAAATGTATAAATTTTTATAACAAGGTTCCACATAGTGTAGCTGAATTGCCTTTTTATAAGTTCAAGGTACATGTTAAAAAGACGCTAATGAGTAAGGGCTATTACAAAGTCAATGATTATTTAAATGATGCCAATGCTTGGTGTTGATTTGAGGATACATTCTAACGTGTAAATATTTGTTTTCCCTTATAAATTGTAAACACATTGTATGATAACGACATAATTTATTGTAAATTTTGATAAAGCTGATAAGTTTCTTGCGCCCATTCTTCTTATGGTAGGAAAAATAAAAAATTTGGACGATTCAAAAGAGCTTTCTATAAAGTCATATTTGAATAAAGTGGATTTTGATTTTTATTTCTTAGTTTTAAAATTTTAATAGACAGCAAGTAAGCACGAGTACATAAATCACGTGACAAGCTTTTATAACATACAAATTGTGTCAAATGTATTCAATTTGAAATGACGGTATAACTTTACGGTAAAAGTTTATTTTTTTTTTCTTTTTAGCGCATTTAAATATTCATTTTAATATTAATTCATAAGAACCTTGTAGTTTTGTAGTTTAGTGCGTGCTTGAATATGGCACTGTAATTAGTTCTCGGTTCGGGTCGTGCGTAGGCAAAACGAGTTTTTCACGATGATGTGTGATAATATCAACTCGACCCTTTTGACTCCCTGCAAAGGCGTGCTTTCCGTATCATCGGTGATCCCAATATTACGGCCTCAACAGAGACCTTGGAGCAGCGGAGAGACTTTGGCTCTCTGTGTGTTCTTTATAGGCTCTTTAACGGAGAGTGCTCTGAGGAATTATTTGCAATGGTGCCTTCGTCACCTTTTTACCATCGCACCACCCGCCACCGCAGTAGAGTTCATCCATATCACCTGGAACCGATCTTGTCTAGTACAGTTCGGTTTCAGCGTTCATTCCTTCCGCGTACATGCAAACTCTGGAATGAGCTCCCAGCTGCGATGTTTCCTGAGCGCTACGATATGTCTAACTTCAAACGAGGCTTAAAGAGTATTTCTCTCCAGGTAGGCAGCGGCTCAGCTGTGCCCCTGGCACTGCAGATGTCCATGAGCGATGGTTACCACTTACCATCAGGTGGGCCATTTGCTCCTTTGCCACCGTATAGAATAAAAAAAAAAAAAAAAACTTCTTGCCTCTAGGCACAGTGGTAATTTACTATAGTTGCAGATGTACATAACACGAAATAATTTGCAGATAGTAAAGATTCAATAGTGAAAAAAGAAACTAAAGTCATACAACGTCACAATACAATCGGAGAGAATAAGACGGCGCCAAACGAACCGCGATAAATAAAGTATTATCCGACGCAAACAGACATTCGCGGGTCGTCTCAATTCAATAAACACGACGACATAATTCTCGGCGGGACGATAAAACTATTGTCACTTCCGCACAACACGAGAAACCGTACAGGAGCGGAGATAGTAGCGGGAGACAAATTTTGAACCGTTCGTCTTTCAACCAATCCACAAATTAAACTCTCTATTGTGGAATCTATTAGGTAGATAAAGCATTTATTGTTTTCTGTAAAATACACATAAATATCTACAAAAACAATGGTAATAATTGAGAAAAAACAAACATACAATCAAACACCATTAATATATTTATGCTGCAGAAAGCAATAGATCAAGGCTCAGCCAAATATTTGCCTAATTTAGACAAGTCACAGAATTTCAGCCATCACCTTTTTTGAGTGAGTAGAGTTTTACAAAAGGAGCAGATAAAATGAAAGAGCGAAAGAAAGTAAAAAAAAAAAATAATAGTTAAAAAGGAGCCACATGAGGCCATAACTATAGGCGTCTCGATAGAATAATTATTTCAAAGTGTCTATTGACGCACACGTCACTAGTCGAGTGGTAATAACGAGTACTTTCTGTAGAGGCTATTGTCCGTGATAGACCATTAGTTGAATCTTTTAATTCTCGTTCAAAAACGTACTATTTATCTATTGCATTAAGATTTATAATGTGAGTTATAATAGCACACTTCTTAAGTTCATACATGCATATGCAAATGTATAGATACATATGAAAGAAAGAAAGAAGGAAGAAAGAAAAACATTTATTTGTCTCGGTATACAATATTATTATAATTAGGTAACTAAAAAGTAAAAAGAGACAAAACAGGACCAAGCTCAGCGCTTAGCTGCAGCATCGCGAGACGCTGCAGCGCTGGTATTCTGCTTGGCCCGCAACATATATAGATATGTTGTGATACTTACTGTACACAGGTAATATTTTTGTTATTTTCTTGTTTTTTTTGCTGTCTCTATTTTTTTTTTTTTTTTTTATAGGATAGGACAGCAAACGAGCAAACGGATCACCTGATGGTAAGCGATACCTTGCCCATGACACCCGCAAACACCAGAGGAGTCACAGATGCGTTGCCGGCCATTAAAAGGAATAAGGGGGGAAGGGGGGTTGGCCTCCGGTACCCTCACTCACTCGGCGAAACACAGCGTAAGCACTATTTTACGTCGGTTTCTGTGAGGCCGTGGTATCACTCCGGTCGAGCCGGCCCAATTCGTGCCGAAGCATGGCTCTCCCACGGTATTTTGTTATCCTGTTACAAAATAACCGCTCTATTGCTTGGGTTGGCTGAAAGAGACTCCTCTAGAAACAGGCCTTGCCTTGCTCTTGTACATTTTTTAATTTTATTTATTTATATTTTTATAATTATTTTTTATTAACTGCCAACCTTATCAAAATTGCTTTTTCATACCTATAGGTTTCCTAGTTAGGGTCTTATTATTATCTTTTATTGTAGAAATAGTAAATACGCGTGAAATGCGACTGTCAAGTTAATCACCGTTATTCTCAAGGACGGGTGAATCGAATTCGTTGATCACCTATTTGTCGAATTAGCTAAATAAGTGTTCAAATATTTGATAAAGGGGGTCGAAATTTTATAATGAAATCTATTTATTCGTTATAACGCCAGTTTTGAAATTCCGTCATCTTTCGCAATCGACAGCTATCGTCAGTTCGTTGAATGTTAGGTGGGCCGATCCGAACTTTGAAGTTAGCTGTCACTCATATTCGAAATAAACGAAATAATCTAATAAACTTTTGCGCAAAGATATACAATTCAAACGTGACGTCAGGATCGACTGCGTGGGTACGTCGCTCTTACCTATTTCTACAATAAAATTATTGATTATGGTCACAAGTTGGAAAATTACTGTATATTTTTTAGATAGGCTTGCAGATTAGCTGCGAATCTCATACGTACCACACTACGTAATATAAGCGACTGTATCTATTAATAACTCTATATAAAGGTCTCCACATGAAACGGAACGTGTACTATATTTCAGTTGTTGGCATTATCTATGTCATCGTTGGTACAGGATTCAGAAAGCAGCATCACGCGGCTGAAATGGTAACGATGACAGTTAGCACCATTAAATGTATAAGAGGAGTAAATAGTAGTCACAGCCACCATTGAAGCCGCAAACGTATTAGGGTCAGACTGAAACCAACCAAAACCCATGTCGAATGAATCAAACATAAGTACTGAATCGAGCGGAGAATGGAGAGGAAAGGCCAATAAAAATGATGTTAAAAACTTTTTTAATTATCGTTTCCCCGGGGCGCGATCGTGTAGCCAACTCGGGATATTCGCTCCATCGCTCGGCTCCTAGAAAATGATATATTTCTATTGTCTGAGCGCAATAGTTCAAGCTGAACAAAATGAAATCTCTTTGTTATTGCCGCTTCGTCCAGATTACGGGCGGAGGCGGCGAGATGACATCAGATGAAGCCTTTGCAAAACCCTCACGTTTTTATGGAAATGAAGTGGGTATATACCGCATATGTGCTCGACAATTGCTCATCAGCCGAGTAAATGAATTTACATAATTAATGCTGGCTGGCATCCCTTTGATTGGGAATTGCGATATAGTGTTGCCGAAACGGCGCTATTCTAACACATTGATGGATTGTCGGGATTAATTATTAAATAAAATATTCAGGGCGAACCGATGGTAAATTGAATTTTCAACAGTGATTTTGGATTAAGTCTAAATGACGAAA
Source organism: Scirpophaga incertulas (assembly GCA_036419045.1). Classification (NCBI taxonomy): domain Eukaryota; kingdom Metazoa; phylum Arthropoda; class Insecta; order Lepidoptera; family Crambidae; genus Scirpophaga; species Scirpophaga incertulas. Next base: position 41,089,677 of record CM071627.1, read on the forward strand.
TAGTAAATTTTGAAGTGGATGTTATAGAATAGTATAACGTGAAAAAAGATAAGGTGAAAGTTTTGATTAAAGATAAAGGGCATATCAGGAAATAAGATAGACATTATCATGATCATCATAGCTCCTGTATAGTCGGTGGGGACGACAACCACGAGCCTTTACCTTATGTTACACGCTGGCGCAGTGCGAATTCCTCACACCTTTGAATTTCTTCGCAGCTATATGCAGGTTACGAAGTTTTCCTTCATAGTAGGAGCGTCAGATAAGTGGGCGTGTGGCGGTAGCATCGCGAAAGCTGGGGGGCGTCGTCGCTGGAGGAGACCGGGGGAGGTAGTAGCCTCCCCGAGAAGGGCTCCCCTCTAGGCAGGGGAGCGGAGGCTGGGGGTTCCCGGAAGTGTCTTGATGTTCCTGGGGGCTCCCTACATGCCTGAGGAAGGCCATCCCTGAGGTTTTTAGTGGGTAGGCCTCCCCCTTCTGGGGAGGAGAGCCCCACATAACCGCCGGCTCGCCACAGCCGGGGTATGCAATATAATGCATTTTCCTCAGGGGAACAAAAAAAAAAAAAAAGGTCGGTCCTTCTGACTGGAGAGCCCCACACACGGCCGCGCCTAGCCAGCGCGGTGACAAGGTGCATAAGGAGTAATTCCCCTCGAAAAACAAAAACAGGAGCGTCAGATAAATGTACATATGCCAGATAATTCCATAAATAAAAACATCCCGGGCCACCAGAATCATTCACTTCGTAGACCAGTGCCGAGAACATAGCGACAAATGACAATTAACGATATGATATCGACGTCCAAAGCTAATGTGTCTAGCGCAGAGGTTCCCATACTTGTTTGTGTAGTACAAAAAAAAGGAGCGTCAGATAAATGTACATATGCCAGATAATTCCATAAATAAAAACATCCCGGGCCACCAGAATCATTCACTTCGTAGACCAGTGCCGAACATAGCGCCAAATGACAATTAACGATATGATATCGACGTCCAAAGCTAATGTGTCTAGCGCAGAGGTTCCATACTTCTTTGTGTAGTAAAAAAAAAGGAGCGTCAGATAAATGTACATATGTCAGATAATTCCATAAATAAAAACATCCTGGGCACCAGAATCATTCACTTTGTAGACCAGTGCCGAGAACATAGCGACAAATGACAATTAACGATATGATATTCGACGTCCAAAGCTAATGTGTCTAGCGCAGAGGTTCCATATTTCTTTGTGTAGTACAAAGAAAGGAGCGTCAGATAAATATACATATGCCAGATAATTCCATAAATAAAAACATCCCGGGCCACCAGAATCATTCACTTCGTAGACCAGTGCCGAGAACATAGCGACAAATGACAATTAACGATATGATATCGACGTCCAAAGCTAATGTGTCTAGCGCAGAGGTTTCCATACTTCTTTGTGTAGTACAAAAAAAGGAGCGTCAGATAAATGTACATATGCTAGATAATTCCATAAATAAAAACATCCCGGGCCACTAGAATCATTCACTTTGTAGACCAGTGCCGAGAACATAGCGACAAATGACAATTAACGATATGATATCGACGTCCAAAGCTAATGTGTCTAGCGCAGAGGTTCCCATACTTCTTTGTGTAGTAGAACCCTTCGCCATGTTTTTTTGTTAAGTAGACCCCCTACTTACCTGATATTGAAAACCTACTTCCTACAACTTACAAAAATTTATAAACATATATAATTTTTTTTTTATTCACAGGTACTTTTTTAAGTAATTTGTATTAGAAAATCGAAAACCGCCGGCTCGCCACAGCCGGGGTATGCAATTTAATGCATTTTCCTCAGGGGAAGAAGAAGAAAAAAAGAAAAAAACAAGATACTATTAGTGTATGTTGAGATCCATTAAACATTAATTAATATTTTTTTTTCTACGAGCCACCGTTTTTGAGATATGAGTTGATGAGATCTGAGTTGTAAAAGTAGTAATAGTCATAATATGATCACGTTTTCTCGTCATCTATGAGGTAGCGCGTTTTTACAACTTTTTGAATCGTTATATCTCAAAAACGGTGGCTTGTAGAAAAAAAAAGTATTAATTAATTTTTTGTTGCTACTACTTACTTGAAATGATTTGGTGATCTACAATTTTTGTCCAAGATATTTTTATGATAAAACATACACTAGTGAAGGTAGAATCAAATACAACGTTTTCCGCGTGCATATCTCCATCACAAACTTGTAAGTAATTACAACGCCCAAGTTGGATACAAGGCAAACAGCATCATGTCACGACGGCGCAAGGCACAGACTCGAAACGTCGAAACAACATCTTGCTCCACCAAAATCACAATGGCTTTTGTATCCGAGCGCATGTTGAACGTTTGTTTGCTTCGCTCAATTGAAAAGTAACAGTTTTTGAATTCAATCAACTCTTTCTCAACAATCTGTGCAAGTAGATATTTCTGATTTGAATTGACGTTGTTAGTGCGTCTCCAGTTGGAACACAATCGACTACAATATGGACTGGAAATGCAATATTTAATTTAATAAGCTTAAATATGGCAGTGCAATATTTAACCTTATTAATTTAGTAATTAAGTAAGCTATTAACACAGGCGACGGACGTGGCGTAGCATTCTAGTATTTATTGACTATACCAAGCAAAATGTCGCACAAGATATGATCAAAAAAGTGAAAATTATGTGTCCTGCTCTTACTTCGGATAAAGAGAATAATTATATTAATATTATGAATGGCAGATAGTAAAATAAAAATAATAAGTGCGTAGGGAAGGGTCGACCCCATCATCCGAAGGCGGGGCATTTAATGTATCTTAACTGCCATGATGCCCCATCAGTGCAGTCAGTCTCTCTCACGGCAGCTTGTGGTGAGCTGTCGGTGAGTTGCGTCACCGTGTGTATGTCACGATCTGCTTCAGGGAGGCGTATGCCACCCGCCTCTGTCTTGCCTTAGCTGGAAAAGCAGATACTCGAAAGGAGGAAGTGTAATAATTAGAGATCGGATAATCGGATGCATATTTACCTAAAGTTAGTTTAAGACAAAGTATGGCAACGGCTTTTTATTGTTTTGTTAAATAAAAATCCCGGGATTGCGGAATTGGATAGCCGGATGTTTATTTATTTACCTAATTTAGTTTTTGACAAAGTATGGAACTGTCTTTTTATTTTATTTCCATAAATAAAAATCCCGGAATTCCGGTACTGTAGAACATTTCGGTAATGCAAAACTAGTTGGTAATATGAGCTTAAAAACGACGTTACATGAAGGTTAGTTTCAGTTCCCCGTGTGATTTGTGAGTAGGTATATAGAGTTTTAGAGGAAGAAAGTCATTCGTCAATCGTACATTCATAAATCGCACGGGGAACTGAAACTAAACTTCATGTAAATACGTATGCATAGTTGTATAAATGAACCCGGAGTCTCGGTCTTTTGAAAATAAATACCACGTGCTAATTTAGTAATTTTCAAACAATATCACTACGTTAAATTTGCAGTCCCGAATTTTCCCGGGCTTTTTATTTAACAAAATGTATTTTAAAAAGCCGCTTCCATAATTTGTGAGCCAAAAATTAACTTTAGGTAAATATGCATCCGATTATCCGATCTCTAGTAATAATGCAATGTTCATGCTGCAAATAGAGATTAGACCCAGTTGGTACGCTCTATTCACACTTTCATTAAATTTCGCTTAAACGGCCTCTACGCGTTGGATTTGTATGCATGTTGGACCCTTATAAAGAACCTTGTCTTATAAAGACGCGTGAATAATGTTTATTAACAAACACCGAGTTACGTGCACGTAACTGGCCATGGCCCAACACATTTCACAACTGTATCAATACTACAGAAAAATGGGTCTTTAAATCGGATACCAGCGGGAATTAAACTAGACAATAGCCTGTATCTTGATTACCGTAGGTGTTTACAAGACTGTGGTTATGCTACTAGACAAGAAGACTTTCAAAACTTTCCAGGTTTGGCGATAAAATGATAAACTACAATATATCAACAAAAGAAATAAAAAAATGTAGAAAAGAAAAACAAAACGGATGTGATTAAATTAAGTTAATTTAAAGTTTGACAATATTGACCGACACTTCTATACCTTGCGTGTCTATATGTGTGTGTTTGTGTGTGTTAACGCGTCATCGTGCGGGTCATAAAAATGCGACGTGAACAACGCACAGGCTCCAATCTGCTCCACGCGCGCACTTCACTCGCCCATTCCTCGAGCGACAGCCGGTGCGGAAGGCCGCTGTCATGCTTAGCACGCCATAGTGCATACCTACTACAAAAGGTGATTTGTAATAAACAAGGTATAAAATCCGTAGTATTCGTCATTTCTCGAACCTGCGTCAACATTATGTGAATGGATGAGACAATATAAGTAAGCGAGTTAGGGTGTGTGGTGTGTTCATATATAATAAATCAGCGAGTGCTACGATAGTGTGAAATTTTACATTGATGTAGAAGCCATTAAATTTTTTTACATTTAATTATAGTCATTTACGATAATTTTACGGTAAAATATACGATAAATAGTAAAATGGACGGTAGATAGTAAAATAGACAGTAGATAGTAAAATGGACGGTAGATAGTAAAATGTATGGTAGATAGTAAAATGGACGGCAGACAGTAAAATGGAGAGCAGATAGCAAAATGGACGAAACATAGTAAAATGGACGGTAGATAATAAAAAGCCGTAATACGATAAGCCGTAAAATATACGATAAATAGTAAAATGGACGGTAGATAGTAAAATGGACGGCAGACAGTAAAATGGAGAGCAGATAGCAAAATGGACGGAACATAGTAAAATGGACGGTAGATAATAAAAAGCCGTAATACGATAAGCCGTAAAATATACGATAAATAGTAAAATGGACGGTAGATAGTAAAATAGACAGTAGATAGTAAAATGGACGGTAGATAGTAAAATGTATGGTAGATAGTAAAATGGACGGCAGACAGTAAAATGGAGAGCAGATAGCAAAATGGACGGAACATAGTAAAATGGACGGTAGATAATAAAAAGCCGTAATACGATAAGCCGTAAAATATACGATAAATAGTAAAATGGACGGTAGATAGTAAAATAGACAGTAGATAGTAAAATGGACGGTAGATAGTAAAATGGACGGTAGATAGTAAAATGTATGGTAGATAGTAAAATGGACGGCAGACAGTAAAATAGAGAGCAGATAGCAAAATGGACGGAACATAGTAAAATGGACGGTAGATAATAAAAAGCCGTAATACGATAAGCCGTAAAATATACGATAAATAGTAAAATGGACGGTAGATAGTAAAATAGACAGTAGATAGTAAAATGGACGGTAGATAGTAAAATGTATGGTAGATAGCAAAATGGACGGAACATAGTAAAATGGACGGTAGATAATAAAAAGCCGTAACACAAATGCTAACAACATAAATAAGGAAAAAAAATACATGCCAATGTATGTAAATACCAGGACATCAGAAGGAACAAGGATCCTATGTCTACTTTCGCAAGCTGATTTATCTGCAAAAAACAATATAAACTGTGCACCGACGGCGATCAAAGGGTTCAAAGGGAATAGGGAGCTCTCGTTGTATTAGAACGATGTTTCGAGTATTTCGGGTAGTCCACCACCCGAAAGGGCGAGAAAGGGCATTGGAAATGTTTAGCAAGTTTCTGTGATCAATACAGGATTTTTAAAGCGATTGTGGATTGCGTATAGCCTAGCCCAAAGTAAGGCTTGTGTTTTGGGTTCTAGGGTAACAGATAGACATACTATACATATATAAATAAATTTGGTAGAATTATATTATTGCAACCATGACTAAGGTACAAATGGTCGCATTCATCACGCAAACTGGGAGTCGAACCCGGGACCTCAGAGATGGCGACACCTTGAAACCGGTATACCATCCATTCGACTATGGAGGTCGTCAAATATGTAACCAAAAAAATAGCACAAGTTATATTATTACACCTTTCGATAGTATCACTAATAAGGAACAAATTCTGGAAAGTAATGACACACGACAAACTTGAAGAAACAGCACATTTTCAACAAAATACTTCTGCTCAAAATGACAGCCTTTCTTATCAATAAACAGCTTCTATTCGATCAATTACACTGTATTAAAAATAACAATACAATATTACAAGATCGTTTCAAATCATCACAATAAATGGCAGGATCGACCCTGGACCTTACGAAGATCTAACCAGTGCCCAGGTTACAGCGCCACTGAGCAAAGATGACGACAAAAGCAGAGACGATGAAACATATTTGATGTCACATGTAAATTTGAACTGTATTACTATGCGAATAAAGGTATTCTATATTCAATACTGCACATTCACAATTCGAAAAGGTCCTATGTGGCTACGACTCAACGTTCAATCAATTTCAATATAGACAAATCTCGTTTCCCGAACATTAGAGTATGCGCAGAATTAATATTTCTAGTAGCTTCTATTAGCACGGCCTACAATAGTACTAACTTAGTAACTTTTGGGTCACATTTGAAACATATAACCATTTGACAATATATTCACACAATATCTTTATAAATTGTAGCTCTGATGTATAAACTACTAGCTTTCTGCCCGCGGCTTCGCCCGCGTGGATTTCGGGATTGGGTGTATAGAGGGTTAAGGGTCATAGCTTTTGCCCACGGCTACATATACGCGGAAGTCGGTTTATGGTGCGAAGATTTTATCGCGCTTCCCGTGGGACTATCCGTTTTTCCGAGATAAAAAATGCCGCAAAACTCCTCAAGAATCACTCTATCTATTGATGAAAACCGCATAAAAATCTGTGCAGTAGTTTTTGAGCGAAGCCTTTATTGCGCATCCCGTGGGATCTGTCGATTTTTCCGGGATAAAAAGTAGCCTATGTTACTCGGGGAGAATGTAGCTTTCCAAAGGTGAAAGAATTTTGAAATCGGTCCAGTAGTTTAAGCGTGAAGAGGTAACAAACAAACAAACAAATAAACAAACAAACAAACGAACACACTTTCGCATTTATAATATTAGTTGGGTCTAGCTTTGCCCGCGACTTCGTTCGCGTGGACTTCAGGTTCGTCCGTCTGGTCTAGTAATAAGTAAGAAATACGGTAACTAAGCACTGCGGAGCCCTAATCATAGGCCTATAGTAGGGGGCCATTCATTTATTACGTAAGACTATTTTCGCTAGTTTTTGACCCCTTCCCCCCCTATTATAAGAAAAAATAAGAGTAGGCCGACCCCCTCCCCCTGTTAAATATTTATTACGTAAGAATCTAAAGGAAAAAAAAACAATTTTTTTGAGTAACAATTTTTAGAAATGTTTATTTGTACTTTACAAAGGTGCTAATAATTTTTAATTTTTGGTAGTAATAAACTTTGTTTGGTAGTAATAAACTTTGGTTTTAAGCATTCATCTTAAAATCAAACATCTGTAAATCTTTACCTACGTAAGATTTTCAGTCCAGGGGCTCAAAACCCACTCGGAAAGTGGATCGGCCACTGGAACATCTCTGATAATAGGCGCTGCTTCTAGTTGGTTATACACGTCGTCGACGTCGTCGACGTCCATCCATTCCACATCAGCCCCGATGCGGCACAAAACTTCTTTGCCTCGCCTTGAATATATGGCTAAAGCTTTTTCCTTTTTAATATTTGAAATACGGCCATGAAGTTTTTTGTGAAGTTGCGCTGCCTTTTTCGATGCAAAGTATTTAGAGCATACTGAACAAATTCTTTCTATGAGCGCATCTTGTATTGATGGACAGTAAAAATCGTAAGGAACAATCTTGAATGGGGCCTCAACTTCCATGTTTAATGATTGTCGCACAAACAAAGATGCAAAGTGATCGGATGCTTTAACATCCTCTGGGGAAGGAAATATGAGCGAAGATTCACTTCTTAAAGGATATGGTGGAGGAAAAAACCCTTGCGGAAGGATTTTACGAATATCACTCCTTATATCACCACAGCATTCCTTATTAGTGCATTTTACAATTTGTAAAAAATATTGGGACTCTTGCACATGTCTTGTATACCAATGTTGATCATTTAATACATCTGTCATTTCTCCAACGTCGTCATTATCTGGAGGCAAATATTCTGCTACTACTGGTTCATTATCTATAATAATTGAACTCCAAATCTCTGACAAAATTTTACCTGCCTGAGCAAAGTTTTTCAGCTCTAAATCAGAATTGGTTGTTTTTCCCTTTGCATCGAGATGGTTGCCGAAGGTATCATGCGGTAGTACCAGACCAGACAATGGAAGACTCAATGGTGCCATACGTCGTTCAACCCTGTTGAATGCACTTCTACCAGGTGCATTTGTTGCTACAAAAACAGCATCTAAGTTAAGCTCCTTAAATTTTTTTATTGCACTTGCAATAACTTTTGGATACCTTGGATTTTCGTCAGGGCCTCCATCGACTGAAAATATAACCACTGGTTTTGAGGCAAAATCTGCGAACTCTGGCAGTTGTAAAATACGATTGAAGTCAGAATGGTGAGTTTTTGCAGTAGACGACGAGTGTTTGCCAGATCTGATTGCAATATATGTAGGGCCACTGTAAGTGACAGCATCAGGTCTACCCATTCCTCCTTTTTCTATCCGCATTGCGCCATAAACGGACGGTATTAATTTATGGCGCTCTGCAATCACCCAATCGTGATCTGGAAGACGGATACGATACTCCAGATGCATTATTGCTGGTGACTGTTTATGAGCAGCCGTCATTCCAATGGGTACTCTTGCTTTGTCATCCTGTGAAAAAAAATCCGTTTCAATTACAAAATATTATTTAACGAATCAAATTTAGGTTGGTGAGCAAAAAAGCACCTGTGATATGAAGAAAACCTGACTTGGGCCAAGTATAGATGCAAGATTCTCTAGATATCTAATAGTTGCTGTACAAAAATGTTGATCGACATGAGATTTATGTAGATCTGTTGTCGCTCTAACTAGCTTCACGGGAGCCGTTTTAACATGTTTTTTGCCTTCATTTGTTCGTGAATCGCGGGGTAGCAAACGAAGATAGGTAGCACTTCGGGATAATTCGAATCCTTCCTTAAGAAGAGCTTGATGTAGATCATCAAGAGTGCGACATGAACGAACCATCTGTGACCTTCTCCTTTCATCGGTTTGACTTCCAAACATAGCTATATTAGTAATAGCATTAATAAGTTCGGATTGATCCTCTTCGAGTCTTGGGCGGCCAGGACTGTCTGCAAGCCGTATCTGTAAATTTAATTTATTTTAGCAACATTTGGCATGTTGAACAAATAAATAACACTAGTTTACACAGTTTTTATCCTTTGAATTTTGAGGGTGAATTTTTCTTTGTTCAATCAAATATGGAATGAAAATTTGAAGTTTAAAAATTTTTATCACGTCACAGTTTTTTCCATTTAAATACATGTTAGAAATATATACAACGTGACTGGTAAAGAGTATATAAAGCCCACAGGGGGTGACTCAGACCGTTAATATGAACAACTTTTTCTATGGGACCAATACTGAAAACTCGAAAAAAAATTGACATTTTCATACAAAAGTGTTTAGCTAGTCTGGCAAATTGTATGGGAATGTCAAATTTTTTTTCGAGTTCTCAGCATTGTTCCCATAGAAAAAGTTGTTCATATTAATGGTCTGAGTCACCCCCTGCGGGCTTTATATACCCTTTACCAGTCACGTTGTATAGATATACATTTTACGTTGTTATAACAAAATCATTCGATTCTAAATATTTAAAAAATTTGACGTGATAAAAAATATTCATCGCCAGTGTTTTGTTTGGTAGCCTTATTTGAACAAAAAAAAAAAATGGAAATAATCTTTAGGACTAGAAAAAAATAAAATTTTGTAAACCAGTGTAATTGAATGTATATGGGTATAATCGGATAATTACTTTTTTGGTTACATCTGGATGCTCTTCACAAATCTTGGTCAGCAAAGTTTTTTGCTTTTTCCTATATTTCGATTGGTATTCAGCATTTCGTTTTTGAGAAATCAGTTTTTTCTTCTCCATTTCTAAATCAGATTTTACGCGTTTTATCTTTTTATCTATATCTATGCCTCCTAATCCACTGTCACGGGCGGTGAGCTCGGCGTTTAACTGTGATTCAAGATAAGTAATTCGTTTTTCGGTATTGGACTGTGCTGGCGTGATGTGTTTAGGCTTTAATATCTTATTAATCTGGTCGTCGTCTTCAGATTCAGTTTTACTTTCAACTTTTTCTACTTCTGGAGGATTTGATTGCTGGGTTGTATTTAAATCTGTTGTTGTTACAGGTCTTTGTCCACAAGATGGGTAAGAAATACTTGCCTTAGTAAAAAACTTCATTGAGTTAACTTTTTTCGTCGCATATTTTTCATTTAGGCTTCTTATTTTGTCCAATATTTGGTTTTGGAAACTTTTAATATCTTTACCGTGATTCGCCTTTGCCGCTTTCCAAAACATATTACAATCTTCTTGGATTTTTTGACCGGAACGTCCCGAATACGTATAACATTTTTTGTATGCATCAAATAACCTTTTATATAAATCGGCGTTTGACAAGGAATCCATGATTAAAACACAATAAAGACACAACACTATACTACTGACACTGGGCAATTGACATACATCAATAAAAGAAACTATTCGCACACTTCAATAATTCAATTACTATTTAATTACAATATTAAAATCATTAACGCAATAAACGAGTATTGTTTACGCAAGCAAGTGACGACTAATCCACACAGACCCGCACCTCCCGCACTGCGCCTCGGGGGAACTCCCCGCTTGTGTGGATCCGTTGCCATGGAAATGGATATTGTACCTATACGCATACGCAAATCTCGGCACGCGCGCAGTGTCCCGCGCTTTTTAAAAGTATAATTGCAACATTGCGCATTTGTGATCTTACGTAAGAACTATCAAGACTCCCTCCCGCCTCTTTGTAAGAAAAAATAAGACATGGCCGATACCCCTCCCCCCCTAAATCGTCTTACGTAATAAATGAATGGCCCCTAGCTACTGCAGTATGCTCCTATAAACTACATTTAACGATCTTTTTGCTTTTGTGGGTTATTCCTAAGAGATAAACATATACCATCACGGACTTTTTTGTAGACCTTTTTTAAGTTGTACAATACTGTAGTAAATTGTTTTGATCTGTCTTGTAGGATTCAGTCAGCGTTTGCAATGTAAGCGCAAAAAATGTGTTTTTTTTACGACCTCACATTAGAAACCTCAAAAGTTGTAGCCTATGTGTTATTCTGATGTATAAGCTATATTGTGGTAAAGTTTCATTCAAATCCATTCAGTAGTTTTTACGTGAAAGAGGAACAAACATCCTTCCATACTTACAAATCTTCGCGTTTGTATGATATCACTAAATACGGTTCTATGATCCTGCGTTAGATACAGATGCCAATAAGCTGTTCTGACAAACTGTCAACCAACACGGTAAACAAGCTTGTATTTACTTCGGCAAACTGTTTGTTAATCACAGATCTGGGTGATTACGTTCTAAAGCTTTAAGTAATGTATTCAATAGTTAGTTCTGTGTACAATGCGGCGCGAGTACGGCGTACGAATGCCTCGGTAATGTGTATAAATATCAATGCACTGCAAAGTTGTGTGTTGGATTCGCGAGGTTGGCATGGATGGCTGACAATTAAGGAGTTTCGGTTGCAAATCGATTTCAACAATCAAAGATTTTATTAGTCTTATTTTTAATTAATTGCAGTGTAATTGCGTGAAAAAGTTGGGCGTTTTGAACAGAGCCAAACGTTACTTCATGCCTAGTCAACGGCATGTACTTTACAAAGCGCAGGTTCGACCACACGTGGTGTACTGCTCGCATCTCTGGGCAGGCGTTCCCAAATAAAAAAGCTTGACCCACTTGACTCCCTTCAGAGACGGGCTTTGCGAATGGTCGATGACCCCAATCTCACGGATGAATTGGAGTCACTGGAGCAGCGGAGGGACTTTGGAGCCTTTTGTGTGTTCTATCGACTCTTCAACGGGGAGTACTCCAAGGAACGGAACCGTACCTTTCGACGCTGCAATAGACTTCACCCTTTCTACTTGAATCCGTTCCCGTCTAGTACGGTGCGTTTCCAGCGATCATTTCTTCCACGGACATATAAGCTGTGGAATGATCTTCCTGTTGTGGTGTTTCCCTCGCGCTATGACATGTCCCTCTTCAAACGAGGCTCAAAGAGAGTAATCTCATCACGGTAGGCAGCGGCTTAGCTGTGTCCACCCCTGGAATTGCTTAAGTCCATGAGCAGCGGTTAAAGCTTCACATCAGGCATACCGCTGCTCGTCTGCCACGTACGGCAAAAAAAGAAAAGATTTAATTAATTGAGGGTGTAAAATCTTTTTTTAATAAAGAAATGCTGGAATAATAAGTTCCTTCGTTCGTAACGAACTATGCATTACAGATTTTGTAGGCCAACTTTATCCTATTCGCAGCTTCTTAAGAAGAATAAAATGCTGTCTTTGGAGTATAGACCTACTCGTAGATACCTGGAGATGAATATTTTGTACGCAATTATTATTGATAAATTTGACTGCATGGACCTTACTAGTAAAATGTATTACAAAGTTCCGCTCTTAAGCGAAAGATTCGTGTTGACAATTTATGTGCTACCAGTGCTTGTCGTACAAACAATGGACTGCGCTGTCCTCTATGGACGACGACTGATGGGTCGACCGACTAAGGTCGAGCTAGCCCGTGGGCGTATGGCGGTAGAATCGCACCCCGCCATGCGCCCGGATATGGGCTTGGAGGACACCGGGGGTTTTTAGTGGGTAGGCCGGTCCTCTACCAGAGAGCCCCACACACGGCCGCGCCTAGCTAGTGCGATGACAAGGTTCATAAGGAGCATTTTCCCACCGCAAAAAAAGGGACCTTATGACCAAGGCTAAGGTTGAATTAAGTCGGTAGGTCATTCTGGTCGAGCCGCCTTGATCCCTTTGGAGTCCGACGTAACGTGGCAGCTGCGGCGGTAACCACGAGGACCTCCTCTCTAGAGGTAAAAAAAAATCAATAAACTTTCTCCTTCATGATTACAAGTAACAAATTCTAACTATATATGTATAATAAAAATCACACCATTTTGCCAAAATAATTATAAAAATAATAAATAAGGTACACAAGATCACGGCACACTTTACGGGGGAAAGTGGTGCAATATGGTGGCAAATTACCACTCGGAACCGCATAAACAGAATATATGGCCTTTAACACAGATAATATACACGGCCACTACCGCTCGCACAAAGGTGTCCCAATTTGCAGTGACGCGCCACAGCAAATAACAGTGAATCACCCCCGCTCCTGTCTGGACGCGACGCGCAATAAACGAAGGATAATCGCCCTTATGTTTGCCTCGCACTATATTTATTGAAACCTGGCTATTGTTATGATACAACAGGGCGATGGGCATACATATTTATAAGACTGAACAATAATTATGACATATGACCTTTTTAGGGTTCCGTAGCTAAATGGCAAAAAACGGAGCCCTTTTTACTAGTCAGGTTCATGCATGTATTATAAATGATTGCGTACAAAATATTCAAAAATAATATCAAAATTAACTTTATTCAAATATGACTTTATAGAAAGCTCTTCTGAATCGTTAAATTTTTTTTCCTACCTCCCGTTCAGGACGTATTTTTTAGCTGACAAGAAGAATGGGCGCAAGAAACTTATCAGCTCTATCAAAAGTAATAACAACATTTACAATGAATGATGTCATTACCATACAACGTACATATGTGTTTACAATATATACGGGAAATGAAATATTTACACTTTAGAATGTAATGTCTTCAAATCAACAAGCATCATTTAAATAATCATTTACTTTGTAATAACCCTTACTCTTTAGCGACTTTTAAGCATACCTTGAACTGATGAGAAGGCAATTCAGCTACGCTATGTTATAAAATCATTCATCTTCAGATACCTACATCTGCCCTCCAAAGGCAACATTTTAAACTTCTTAAGGAGTTGCGAATAAAGTTTGCTTACACAATACCTTTAATGCATAAGTTCGCAAGAATTTTTGTTCAACTTTCTCAATCTCAAATTTTATTTGAAGAGGTGATGATTTTTTCCACTTATTGTCATTTTTTGCAGGATAACTCCAGATAGCATTAACGTTCCCGAAGAAGACTCAACCGTCGTGGAGCGAACTAAGTACCCGCAACAAATCGCCGCGCGCCGGTGATTACGTCACGTAGCCAGCGGCTTCGCGGCCGCAAATCTGTTTCCAAGTGCTTCCACGAGGAAAAACAAATAAACCGCCGGCCTTAACGGTCCGTAAACAGGTTGTAAAAATGTTGATTCCACCGCAGACGCGGCGGTGAGACGTGGTGAACGCCGCCCGTGTGAAAACACCCTAATAAATAATACGGCGCGTTACACGCCTTGGATTCCTTCAGCGTTCACTGACGAATGGGGAACATTAAAGGATCTCCTTTGAACGGGAAAACGTGTCGCTATTCAATTACGGAACTCGAGTTGCACACTAGAAAAACGGATCGCCTACGTTGCAGTTTCCGAAGAAAGAGGGGAGACCGGCGGAAGCGATCCACGCGTCCTAATTGTTACAAACTCGGCTCGAAGTTGGCTCGACTCGGCAAAAACTGTCGTGTCCGCGATGTTCCGTTCTCCCCGCGTTGATAGTGAGGATAATGATTGGAGCGCAGTTCTCGCGTCTGCGACAGAGTTGCGACAAACTTACGCAATTATCATAACATGTATAGGATTGTGTAATGAATGTACAGAAACATAAAGATTGTTCAATCATTCATTCATTTCAGCCAAAAGATACCCACTGCTATACATATGGCCTCGCTGAAGTATCTACACGCTGATCTTGCGCTGCGTGCAACGCTTTCCAGCGATCCTCACCATGTCTGCCTTTTTTTTTCTTTTTTTTTTCCTCAGGAGAGGAAGGCTGTGAATCCTCACAAGGAGCACGAAACGTACCCAGGATACCCCCGCAACGGCAAGTGTCACGGAGGTTATGTCGGACTCCGCGCGACCGGAACGGTCCAGCCACGTGACCTACCGACTAAACTCAACCTGGCCCAGGTTCTAAAACCATATAGGCAAATCGTGAGGGCGACCGCCCCTCAGGAGAGGGGCGATGCAGAGCAGGCCCATAAAAGGGGCCCAAAAGCGCTAGAAGAGGCGCGGGAAGTCAAAGTGACGCCGGCCTTATAATGAGGGAGCCATGTCTGCCCGTCTACTATGAGGCCTGGACCTTTTAATTTTAGCTTTAATGCGGTAATAGGGTGTGGCTTGTTGAAACTTTGTCGCAACTGCAACGTGGCCTCTCACTTCTGTCAATATTTCTGAATCGATTATTACAGTTCAAAATCAAAGGGAATCGCTCACGTTTTGTCTACTCGATTAATATTTATCCGATTTTGTGTCTACATAAATTTCAACTAAGCGAAAGCTAAATATTTTATCCGAAACTTTGAGGAACATGAAAAAGTTCTTAAATAAATCAGTCTCTGCTTTAAAATTACTTTTTTATATGGGTCTGATTTTAATGAAACAAAACTAACAATATTCTGCTAAACTATATTTCTAGCTAAGAATCGCATCTCTTGATTTTGAGAACAACGGCCGCTAATATATAGTTGTAAATAAAAAAGTAATTTTGTTAAAAGTTTGCTGTTTCCTCAAGTTTGCTTTATGTCAAAATTTGACAGAATTTGTATCTTATTAGATTTTTACATACAATTTACATACTAAAGGGGTTGGATTCAATGTTGAATTAAATCTAATAAAAAGCTTAAAAAATAGTATACCTATTTTTTATAATCATTATCAAGTATTAATAAATGGTGTAACTTAAACTTGTACACGAAAGGAATTGTGTACTCTTCGTAAAATGTTGCCCCTATTACAACCCCTATAGCTCTTTATTCGCGTTAAAAGGTAGAAAGTGAAAGAAAGGTTCATCGGTGAAAGCGCGACAGACAATCAGACAGACTCAGTCATACTCAGAACCAAACCGAGGAATTCCAATTTTACGCAAAAGAACAACCGACAGCTCAAGATCTCAACCAGATAATCTCCAAATGACCAGAAAAGCACTTACAGTCTTGTCTCCCCAAAACAGTTTTCGTGGTCGAAATAGGTAAAAGTTATCTTTGTAAGTAGTGGTGTCGGATGATTTACGCGCCGGGTCCGAGAGGCTGCCGGGTGACAAACGAGGTCCGCGCGTTGCCCGCGATCTTTGCGGGCGTTAATCATGATATTAAACTTGCTATACGCGAACGAGCAATTTACAAGAATTCACTATCTAAGGTTCCTATTACAGAACGCGATTCTGATAATTCTGATGTCAAAAAAGCATTAAATTATTTTCATATTATTCTTATATATAAAAATTAATCGCAAAATGTGTTGGTGAGCGCGTAACTCAACAACGCCTGGATCAATTTGGCCAATTCTTTTTTTAATGTGCGTTGAAGTTCAGGGATGGTTACGGTTTCATATATATAATATCATGGAAGCAATAGAACGACTACAGACCTACCTACCCATGCACTCTTGGTGGCTTCGATTTCTTAATATTGACTTAGGCTAAACAGTGTAACCCTTTTGAAGACGTTATCACTACACAGACACGTAATCTTTCGCGCAAACAACTAATTTAGGCAAGAAGTATACACCCCTTCTTTACGAGCTTAGTCGAGGCATTACCAGACTGTGTATATATACCCTTAACGATTAATGAGCTTGTTAGAAACCTATACTTTGCGTTATTGTAACACGACTCAAATTTCATTAACCTCTGTTGGCTTTAGTAAAGCCGGACAGTTGCCTCAGTAGGATTTGCGGTTTTGAATACACTAGATCAAGGTCGTTAATAGCGTTAACACTTAGTAAGACAAGAATTTCTCTTATTGAAGCAAAGTCATTGCTGGCGTACCTCAGGGTAGCGTTCTCTCTCCTTTACTCTTCTCAGTCTTTATTGATTTAATCTCTAAAATTGAATTAACCAGGTTTTGTCTATATGCTGATGATCAGACTTAAAGATGGCGATTAAACCCATAAATAACTTACACAAAATTGATGATTGGGCAAAGATTTTCAGTCTCACACTGAATTCCTTTAAAACGAGACAAATGTGCAACTTTCATCTCTTTCCCATCTCATGCTGGAGGACATTCCGATCTCTAATTACTGACATGGTTAAGAATCGGCGTATAATACTTCATTCTCATCTTTGAGGCGCAATTTTAGATTCACTCTACGAAGTGCTTTCAAAGCTTTCTATCGATTGCTACAAAGATTACCATTGCAAAGTACTTCGATTCATCCAAACTTTGAATATGCTGATGCCTGTATTAGGATGCAAACAAGGAACTACTGTGACCTACAAAATCTCTGTATTCGCTGCATTATTATTAAAGTATAAATAAGGAAACAAAGAGCTTAATTACTTTTGTACGCGGACACGCATAAGGAAAAAGAAAGGGTGTTTTGCTCTGGTAACATCAAAGAAACCATCGGTGGAATGTTGCCTCTGAAGAACCTCTAAGAATTATTCAGTTCATTGACAATGGGTATATAGAAATACTTCGAAGTGAGCTCCACTTGAAACGATTAAACTATTTCTTTAACACGGGGATAAGATGACAACCCACCAGCACACTTCCTGTCGCGGAGTTCAAGGAAGACAGACAACCGCGACGCGTCAAATGGGAACCATTCCATTTCCAAAGCCATTTATTAAGTTGAGAGATAGCGGCGACGCAGTATTTCTTCGGGAAATTGTCCAATAAGATTATTAGCAGGAGATTTACGATAATTCAGCGTCTCGTCGCGTCGCACCCGCTCGATCCGATCGCCGAGTCCAAATGCCACTCTCACGAATTGTTCTCCGGTTGTTTTGTTCGCTTCGTTTGTTTTGTTGGAGCGATTTAAAATACCATATGATTTAATTACTCTGTGTTAAATAGTAATTTAATTGTTTTTATATATATATGTACTTATATATTATATATATACTACGTTTATTTATTGTGATTTTGTATTATATAAATTGGAATATTCCTATTGGAAAAAAAATTGTTCCTATCAAATACTAATGTCATTAATAACGTATTTATTTAGATAAGAATTAATAAAATAATTTCTTTAATTTCTAACTAGTTTGATCACCATAAAAAAGGTTATACACGCAGTGGCGAAAATTTTTATACAACTTATAAAAAGGAACGATTCCATCATACACAGTTTTTACATAACGAAAGCTCTCAAACAGAAATAATTTCCCCAATGCTTGGAAATTGAAAAGCTAGATGTGTGAAATTATATTTTTAGCTTTTAATTACATTAAAATAAATATGACATTGAAAGTTAGATCTACTAAATCGATTAGACGAAAGATAATACATAGAGAAGCATATAGAGACAGTTTTATCACGGGAAATATACGGGAATGATTCGAGATCCAGGGAAGAACATAAGCAAATTTTTACCGCGAGAAAACATATCTTTCCTATATAACGCGGGCGAACACGCGAGCGGATAGCTAGTAGGTTATAAAAAAACCGCCCAAGTGCGAGCCGGTCTTGCTCATAAAGGGTTCCATAGCAGCAAGTAAAATTTATGACGACGAATGACGTATTAGAACTACTTCAAACCAATTTTCGGTGGAAATTTGCATGGCTTTACCATGCATATTTACATACACAATTTTTTGTTATTATACTGTTATTTTAGTAGTTACAGGGGTAGGGGGGGGGGAGGGTAGACACTCATGTTACCACTTTCCGCTGGAAGCTGGAAGATCTATCCGTATATAACTCACACGTATGGGCTTGATGAAAAAACAAAAGAGTTTCAGTTCCACGTAAGTATGGGGAATCCCCAAAATTTGTTGATTAGTTTCAAATATTGTGTGAAAATCTTAACGCGATTCGTAGAATACATCTACTTAGCAAACTTCAACAGTATAAAAAGTGGTTGTAACATACGGCCGGACAGACAGACAGACATGACGAATCCACAAGGGTTCCGTTTTTTGTCATTTGGCTACGGAACCCTAAAAAATATCCTGGCCGTCTCGGAGCTCGCACATCGATCGAGGAAAGCGAAGCATAATACGTGGGAGATTAATAACTTTTATTAGAAAACGCTCGCTACACGAAGCTTCTTTCCGGGGGCGCCTTAGATGTGTTCCAGGAAGTTAACAAGTTGAGTGATTTATGGGGCCATTTTGTTAGCGGTACATAGATTTTTTATTTCCTCTTCTATTTGTACCTTTCGTGTTTTTTCCGACGGTAAATTTTCACAGTGCTATACGTATAATTACGAATTGCTGGTGGTGCCCGCCCAGATCAGAAGACGCCATCATAGAAAACGACAAATGCGAATTTAGATAATACTCGTATTTATTTATCCCTACTAACATTATAAATGAGAAAAAATAAATCTACACAAATATTTAAAAGAGGAAAGATTTGTATTTTTGTATGTAACAAATAAACTCAAAAAGTACTGGACCGATTTAAATAATTCTCAAAAATCAAAATCAAAATAATCTTTATTCAACATAGACCTTTACAGGCACTTATTGACGTCAACAGACAAAAATCAAAATCAAAATAATATTTATTCAACATAGACCTTTACAGGCACTTATTGACGTCAACAAACAAAACAAAAAAAAAGCTTAAATAATAAAAGCTTAAATAATTAAAAAAAAAAAAACAAAAACCTTGTCCGTACGTACGAATAAGGAAAAAAAAAGAAAAAAATATATTGACTCGACACCTGTTCGGAAATTGGGAGAGCCTTCTCGAGAAGAACAGGCAAGAAACTCTGAAGGTCTATTTTTTATCTCCTCTTTTCAATGTTAATAATTATAATAATATAATATAAAAATACAATATAGTATAAGATACAATCATACCTAATACGATTACAGTCGTATGTATGTTTACATACACATATAAAATAATACAATATTATAAATAATGTTACCAAACATGGCTCTATGAATAGTGTCCCAATTCCCAAATACTGTGATCATTTAGATAGTCACTTACTTTATAATAACCTTTACTCATGAGTGTATTTTTGATATGGATTTTAAATTTATATAAAGGTAAATCAATGACACAGACAAAACAAAAAAACAAAGCTTAAAAAAAAAAACAAGATTGACGGTGTTTTAAGTATTTAAATAAAGAACTCAATGTCACAACAGCGAGCTGACTATATAAGTGAAATATTCACACCACATTTTTGTTTCTAAGGACTATACTCTGTCCATTATATTATTTTCTTTCTGACAGTTTAAGATATTTTGAAATCAGTGATGAACTCGCAAGTTACGGATTCGATTAAAACAGAATATCGATTTTATTTAAGAAGATCTTTTAATCGATTTAATGCAGCGATATTATTTTTATTATAAATATTAAATTCGTTTATCTGGTTTTTTCAAATACATGAAATAAATTGTCATATATTGTCTATGGGGTTGTCTAGGCAACGGGAGTTGTGAGGAGTGACGTTAGATTGTATGTGTCATTAAATACGGCTACGCCGTTTGGTTGTCATTTGCCATACAACGCTTGTATCACATTCATTGCTTTCATTGTGTATTGTTTTACAATATAATAAGTTGAGTTGAGTATTTATATTCCTCCTTATCAATACGTACAGTCCACAGTAGAGCTTAATTAAGTTCTCAATATGCCGAAAGGAACTGTGTTAAAAGGGCAATCGAGGGAGTTTGTGAGACGCCTTCATGAATACTTTGAGAAGGAATGTCAAAATGGTGAACCGCTACTACCAATATCGCAGGTTCGCAACCGTGTTGCTGCCGCCTTAGGAATTAGTATTCCAACAGTCACAAAAATTGCTAAAGAAGCCTACGGCAGTAGTGGTATGCAGAGTAATAAACTGTCTTCACCGAAAAAAAAGCTCCGACTCTGAAAACTCCTGAAAACTGGGCGAGTGTTGTACAGAGGACAAAAAAATTAATAATGTCTGATTGGGATCGAGATGTTGCAATTGATAACATGATGGCACAAGAATTGATTATTTATGTAACAGAGGACTCAACTGACGAGTCTAGTGTAATTTACGAAGAAGAATCTGATGAATCTATGTAATAAATAATGTAAATAAATTTACTTGTTTAATTTTTATATTATATATTTGGCGAATTACCCTATTGGGGTAATTCGCCAAATATATAAAATTTTGCCTAATTTCCTTGGCATGTGTAAAACTTTATTTTTTCGTATATTTCTGATCCATTTAAGAAAGTTTTCCTTTTTCTCTCTTAAATGGATCAGAAATATATGAAAAAATAAAGTTTTACACATGCCAAGTAAATTAGGCAAAATTTTATATTTTTGGCGAATTACCAATTACCTAGCTAGTTTGTTAAAAAAATGGTATGTATGTGATTTTCTAAGTATTCTTGATCATAATTCTTGATTTAAACTTGACGTAGATGTTATTAACTACATATGCGTTTTAATATTAAAATTCACATACCTATAAATAATGTAAGGTAGCTGTCGAGAAGGAAATAAATAAATTTACAAATATTTGATTTGAAGACAATTTATCGATTTATCTGATTTCAAGAACTGCTTATTGTCTGTGGTAGTTTGTTATGCACAGAGCACTTCACTATGTGGGCGTTACCCGTCTAGAAAGTATATTATTACTGTAGTACTATAATTTGAAAATAGAAACAATATTTCATACGCGCGATCTGTCAAAAAGAAAATAACATAATGGACAGAGTATAATAGTTTTTTAATTATTAAGGTACGATGATATAGACCTTTTCGTTACGGTCCACTTTTTAAACCTGGTACCCGTATGTTTCGGCGCGATTTTAAAGACGTTTCACGTCAAAAACAAAAACCTTGTCCGTACGTACGAATAAGGAAAAAAAAGAAAAAAATAAAAAAATTGACTCGATTCTTTTTTTCATTAGAAAGCTACATTATCACTGAGAAACATAGGCTATATTTTATCCCGGAAAAGTCGACAGATCCCACGGGATGCGCAATAAAGGCTTCGCTCAAAAACTACTGCACAGATTTTCATGCGGTTTTCATCAATAGATAGAGTGATTGTCGAGCAAGGTTTTGCGGTATTTTTTATCTCGGAAAAATGGACTATCCATTTTTCCCACGGGAAGCGCGATAAAACCTTCACGCCATAAACCGACTTCCTCGCATATGTAGCCGTGGGCAAAAACTATGACCCAATCCCCAAATCCACGCGGGCGAAGCCGCGGGCCGAAAGCTAGTATGTGCTATCAATCAATATGTCCGTATGTATGCTTAGATCTTTAAAACTACGCAACGGATTTTGACGCGGTTTTTTTTAATAGATAGAGTGATTCTTAAGGAAGGTTTGTATGTATAATAAATGCATAATATAGTAGAGAAACACTGATAAATTTAAAGGTTTCTAATGTGATGTCGTAAATAAGCACGTTTTTTTGCGCTTATATTGCAAACGCTGGCTGAACCCTACGAGATAGACCAAAATAATGTACTACAGTATTGTACAACTTACAAAAATCCACAAAAAAGTCCACGATGGTATATGTCTATCTCTTAGGGATAACCCACCATAACCATTTTTTCACTGCACCCGTGCGAAGCCGGGGCGGGTCGCTAGTAATGTATAAATATTTCACTCAGCACCGAAGTAACAATCGCTGTTATTCAGACACGACAACGGGAACATATCTTAATTTGCAGACATGACACAAAACATTGTCTGTAAATGCGTCGTAATTTTTACCAGGGCTGTCTACTAAGAGCTTTTCCAACTTACCCGCTTAGTAGAGTGAAAAGCTAATTCGTATTTATGGCGTCGTGTGTACGCAAATAGCTTTAAGTGTCCGCAGGGGCAGCGGCGACGCGCTATGCCACGGTTTCCTTATAATATGATAAATATGTTTTAATATTAATGGAAATTATATCAAAAAGTAGCTTGGATGTGATCATAAAATTAAATCGTTTCAAAATCAAAACGGTAATTACTTCGCACGTAAGCATACAATACATATAATACAATACAATATAATAATAATAATAAAGTCACCGAGGTACCGATATGCTTCAGAGGCGCGTATAACACTCTTAATTAAACTTAATTGGCGAGTCTTAATTTAAATCAATTAAAAGGCTTCGAGAAGGTGAAGGTGACCGGAGTCTCTTCCATAGACCGGTTCTCATTACCCAAAATCTAAACACAATAGTCCACACACGTTTTGACCACTAATGGCAATAGTTTCTGTGCATCTAGCTGGGTATAGCCAGTAGCTGCATTTTTCATGGTGCAGATAGAGATTAGACCCAGGTGGTACACTCCACGCACACTTTCATTAAATTTCGCTTAAATGGTCTCTACGCATTCGATCTAAGTCCCCGCGCACGCCTTATAAAGGTGTGGTCTTATTATGACGCGTGATATAAGCCACAATAATAATAATACAAAAAAAATAATGTTCGAATATTCTTTATTTTACACTTTTTTAATGACCCAACACAAGAACGAGAAAATATTGTTACGCCGGTGGCTTAGTAAAACTTCAAAAGTGATTTTCTGTGACTTAGAAACGTTTTCAGCAGGCTGAAACGTCGTTTCAGGCCGTTTCAGAAGTAGCTCTTTCACATACTAAAAAATCTAAATTACACCCAAGTTACAGTAGTTTTCAGTACGTTTCAGGCTACCCTCTATCCAACGCCGCAATAACCTGAAAACCCGTTTTCAGGCGTTTTCAGGACCCCTTATGAGCCATTAAGCCTACTTCAGTAAAAGAACATAAATTTCAATAGGAGTGAAAGAGATAGCAATCGTAGAAAGAGACAGATATAGTTGGAACATTCGAGAAGTATTAGAATGAGAAAACATCGTTAAGAGATAGACAAACTCAGAATATTCGAGAAAGATAGTACGGGAATATTCGAGTATTGTGTGACAAGGATAGCACAAGGAAGAGACAGTTATACTCGAAACGTCTCGAACGCGCGACGTCATTCCTACGCGGTTATGTATTGGACTACACATTCGAGTGTGTCCGCGAATGTTCTGGCAAGAGTGGCAAGTAACTTAGGGGACTATATAAGGCTGTGTCCGGCCGCCGGGAAGAGAGTATTGTTTTGCGATACAGTGCGAAAACATCTAAGTGATATTGGAGAACTAAGAAGCGACTTTCAGTGCTTTCAGTGAAGTGATTAGTGACTGTTAGTGTACTAATTAATAAAAGTTCAGTGTTTTGGTAGACCGCCGTTTAATTTACTGATCCCAGCTCGTAACAATATGTATGGTAGTGTGTGTGTGTGTAAAAAATTATAATTTTTCAAATGTTTCATTAGTGCACGTGCGTAGCCGAGGCGGGCTGCCAGTCATCATTCATCATATTTGTAGAATAAAAAGTCGTCGTACATTTAAAACATTGCACTTCCATAATAATTTTAAACATTGGTATATGTGTAACTTTTATATGTATTGTTAGGACCAATAAACGTTTTTCTTTCTTTCTTTCTTTCTTCCCATAAACTGGACAAGTACTCTACCGAACTTCCAACTTCCAGGCGCCACTCAGCCCCCTCGGCGAACATTTCAGCCTCCGTTACGCTGTCTTCCGACGAATGTGTCGGACGATAAAAACGCCAACTCGGCTCTTCCGGCGGGGTGAAAACTTTGCACCGACGCAACGGAAATTTGGGCACGATATAACGAACGATGCTGTTACCTGCAAGCGGGAGTGACACTTCGTTCTTGTAAGCATTACACACACATAGCATCGTACACACCTTGCTTCCCTCTCGGGAGAGGAGAGGTTGAAAATTCTAATTGAAGTCGATACCAGTTAAAACAATTTTACATTACGACAATGAGACAGCTCTTATGTAGCTCGTAATAGAGACTGTTTTCGTAGTGCAATAAGAAGTAACACCCAAGTTAAAGGGTGGTGTATAACACAGGAATGTACATAATAATATTGGAAGTCGAATTGCACGCTTGACCCTGTCGTCGCTCAGGTGGCATACACACCTCCAGCGCGCTTTTAGTTTTTTTTAAAGAACATACGTATTGTACTAGGTAATTCAATTTACACATTTAATCACCACCATAATCTTATGTGGATGTTGAATATAGTCTTTTTAAAAACTAATCATTTTATTCAAAGAAGAAATTAGAATTTAGGCGAACGTCGCGGTTGGATGTTGGGATCAGACTGCTCGATTGACGGACCTGGCGGGACGTAAGGATGATGATTAGGCATGAAGATGTGCGGACTAAAGGGAACAAAGGGGGGTTTATAACAGTACGTTCATGGGGAAATGTGGAACTTTCTTCAAAACACTTTCAGAATGTGTTACTGCCTTGCTTTTTGATAAATTTAGAGAACTCGTTGAAAATACTCTAATGAAAAAAAAAGGTATTGATTTCTCAAGTGAAGAAAACGTTTGGATTCTCGGATGATTCTGTATATAAACAAATAATTGTTATTTACTGGACATATGTATATACGATATGTTTATTGTGTTGATATGTAAATAGCTAAATGACATTGTATTATTTTTAGATTTTAAAGAAAGGAATTTGAAAAATTAGATCGTCGTAGCTGCTTGCCTGTTCTACTCTAGAAGGTTTTTTTTATACTTTTTTTTCTTTATACGTGTCCATAACTTTAGTATTTGTGTGATGTCAATAAGTGCCTGCAAAGGTCTATATTGAATAAATATATTTTCATATTGACTTGAATGAAACATCCCAACTCATATCATCAAAAAGTAACTCTGTCTGTCTGTCTGTCTGTTACGCTTTACCGCTTAAAGCTCGTAACCGATTTTGATGAAATTTGGTACAGACAATCTTTAGACCCTGAGACAGAACATAGGCTACTTTAATTTCGAAGAAATGGGATGAAGGGGTTGAAATAGAAGTTGAAAGTTTGTATCGGATTTCTTGATTTTAAAAGATAAAGTACTTGATAAGAAATCATTAAATGTAAGTTCTACCATTTTTGAAATTTCGACCAGCTAGGGGGTGATATAAGGGTTGAAAGTTAGTATGCAAGTTCGTCAAATATCACGTCATAAGAAACAAAAAATCGTTTGTTCTAGCATTTTGAAATTTTTACCAGAGTGGGGTTGAGTTGAAGATAAGACCGTGAATCTTGGTACCTTAGACATAAGGGACCAGGATTGACAAGAACTAATTTCACTCGGGCGAAGCCGCGGGCGGAAGCTAGTTCGATATAATGCACCAAACTGACAAAACAAATAAATAAACCCTCAACATTCATCACTCGACATCTAATTGAAACTATCAATAACTAATCACATCTAGCAATAAAACGAAATGAACGCGGCCAATCACATTTTTATTTGCAATCGGAGGCCGGAGCATTCAATTGGTTTTATATGCTAATGAAATTCTTGTTTTTGTTCTGGCCGAGGCAACTTCTGCCTAATACGGCCTCGCCGGTCCTAAGTAAACTCGCCTCGGGGAAAATATATTTACTAAAATACTTGTGGCCCCCCACGGGCCCACGGGACGAGTCACCGCCGAGTTTCTGTAAGGGAACACAGTATGACCGCGTATTTGACGTGAACACACAGCCGTTCATTTATTATTCCGCTATCATTTAATAATAGTAACGTTATTTGGGACTTTTAATAATGCATATTACAAGCAAACAAACGGTGGGGTAGGGCAGAGGGGTGGGAAATTGTTCAATGAATTGTAAGCGATACAGTATTGCAAATATGTACATTTTTTTGGATGTTTGCGGCAATCCTATGAACTGTTTCAATCGACGTAACCCAGGCTATATTTTTTCAATGTTCCTTTTTAGGGTTCCGTAGCCGAATGGCAAAAAACGGAACCCTTATGGATTGGTCATGTCTGTCCGTCCGTCCGTATGTCACAGCCACTTCTTTTCCGTAACTATAAGAGCTATAATGTGAAAACTTGGTAAGTAGATGTATTCGGTGAACCGCATCAGAATTTTCAAACAAAAATTTAAAAAAAAAAAAAAATTGGGTTCCCCATACTTAGAACTGAAACTCATTTTTTTTTTCATCGCACCCATACGTGAGGTTTCTAGTATAATTTTTTTCTAAACTGAATAGTTTGCGCGAGAGACGCTCGCATTTGGTCGGATTTTTTTTTTAATTTTTCAGTCTTGGTACATTTACTTATATATATATTTTTACATATACTATCAAAATTATATGATTTATTTAAATGTAAACATGGATGGATAACAACGGATGAGCGATTATGTCGCATGGTTAAGGATTTAACTAACAGCTCCATTCTAATTAGCATTCCCGTTCGAAATCAAAATTTGCTTAATCAATTCTACAAAATCCCATAGGTTAACCCGACTGACGTTCGGAGTCTTAAGGCATTGCCATAAGAGTTGGATTACGCCATTTCTGAAAAATGAATTGCTTCGTCAGACATATCTCTATGAATTGAATATTTTGCAGCCTATCACAATAGGAGAAAATCTCATTAATTGAGAAACACGAACATGTTTTGCTGGAAGCGTTTAACGAGACGTGTTTGACCCGCTGAAATTCTGCCGAAATTTCGCCGAATTATTTACGACACCAAAATATGTCTGCTCATCAATATAAACAACAGCATAATCTAATAAGCTCAACCATTACTACAGCCATTGATAAAACGAAAATACGTGGAATCAACACAATGGGACCAATCCAGAAATCGTGTTCGGGAAACATCTACCTACGTCCACAATAGACTTGTTTACACCATCATTAGCCACAGTTCTTTTCCTAGAACGTTCCCGCAGGACGCCCTATTACGGCTCGCGTTATTTTTTATTCGCGATTGATTCTCACTCGATAATCTCAAGATGTCAATCGTCGAGGTTGTATCATCAATAACTGCTTATTGTTCTGTTTATTTGTGTTTATTCGCTGGTGCCTTGAGCGAATCATGTCTGGCCTCGTTTCAAATAGACAGCATTTGAGTACCGATACTGCTCGCCTATTGTACTTTTCAAATTGACAATCATATTATGAACTTATCGAAGCCTATTGTCCTGTTCAATGCTGTCAGTTTGTTCTGTGTAAATTGTGAAAATCACATTAGACATGTTCGCTGCGTTCAGAGCAACGTGCACGTTTTTGTGGTAATGTTGTTGCCAATGTTATCAAAATATAGTTCCGGCGAACGCAGCCAGTACATCCGGCCTCCCAGCGAAAAAACAGAATATCTTATATATAAAAATGAATCGCAAAATGTGTTGGTAAGCGCATAACTCAACAACGCCTGGACTAATTTGGCCAATTCTTTTTTAAAATGTTCGTTGAAGTTCAAGGATGGTTTATCATAGTCCCCATTTATATATAAAAGCACGGGGACTATGATAAAGAGGGGGGACGAGATTGAATAATTATGTATGGTGAAAAGATTTAGTGTTAATAATTTATTTTTAACTTTTTAGTTCATTTTATTTTTTCCGATTCACTTTGCAAAATAGACTACCATATAAAATCCTTTTATTCTTCGATTTTTATATAACATATAACACTCAGCAAAAGTGTGGCTTTCTGTTGGTGAAAGAATTTTTAAAATCGGTTCAGTAGATCCCGAGATTACCCCTTACAATGTAACAAATATACAAACAAACAAACACACAAACTTTACTTCTTTATATATATGACCATTATAGATGACATGACATACATTACCATGCAAACTTCCACCGACAATTGGTTTGAACGAGATCTGGTAAGTAGTTTTTTTTTATACTTGCCGGTACGGAACCCACTCTTGACTGGCGAGACCGATTCGCACTTGGCCGGTTTTCTTTGTAAATTGCGTGAATTGTTCACACAGTAAATTGGTTACATACAAACAAACCACTGTATTTCCCGCCAACTTAAGAGCAGACGGGGTGGGCGTAAGACGATTACTCCGGATATAAGCGGATATCGTGAGCGCCTAGGAACGTTGCAGCCGCAACTGTTATGTGCGGTTACAAAGCGCCGTATTATCATTTCCTCCCCACAAGTGCGGCTGAGATCGCTACCCTGCTGTAGAAGGTTATTTATTTATTTATTTAGTTAACTTTTTATTACCAGAGGTCGGAATTAGGTAGAGTTATTTATGTACTTGCATCGAAATGTTGATATTAATGTGGACCTTCCTGGGATTTTTAATGGACAATCCCGTGCGGCCAACAATATTACAAATAACTAATAATAAAAACCTCAGAGATAGACAAATAAAACAACCCGTCAATACCACCAACACCCGTCAATACCACCAATACCCGTCAATACCACCAACCGTGAGCCTGTCACAAGGCAACACTAGTCAATACCGGCAGAGGATTCGTAGACCGCGACATGTCCTTAGCGACCCTCCCAACCAACTCACGCAGGAACTTCTAGACCTGCAAGCGGCGGCGTCTGAGCCGTCGCTCCCCCTTGTCAACCCCTAAACGGCAGCCTTCTGCTTAGCCTGAATAGGTTCTCGTCAATACTGGCCGGTCCCACTTTGGAGATTCGTGCCTTCTTCTAGCGCATATACCCTCACCATGGGGTAGCGCTAACCGTGCCTCTCCTGAGGTGCGGCCTCTCGTCAATAAAGCCAGTAGGGTCAATAGGACCAAAGGCTAGGCTGAGTTAAGTCGGTAGGTCTGTGTAGTCGAGCCGTCTCGACAGTACCAGGAGTCCGACATAATCAACGCATCCCTGCTTGCCTGTTGCGTTGGTATCCATGATGGATTCTCAGCCTCCTCTCCTGAGGAAAAAAAAAAAAAAAAAAACAAATAAAACAAAGATAATTAACATACAGTTTTTATTAGTTTACATTAGTTCACAATACAAATTATTGATAGCCTTAAGCAAGTTCTCATACGGATATTCCGCCTTTTTTATAAATACGAGCGAATACTTTTGCTTCTAGCCTAGACCCGTGAGGTTATTCAAAGGGCCCATCAGAATCATTTTCGTTGTCCGATTCATTACCAGTAAGATTTGAAGGTTCGCTTCCGACATTACTATATGACGGCGCGCTGCCTGCTGATTAGTTTTAGTGGCAAATTATATGACGGCGCGCTGCCTGCTGATTAGTTTTAATGGCAAATTATACAATAATTACTGATTATTATGATTGTAACTGTATTGAACTCGATTTATTAATAACGTGTTAGTTTCATTCGATTTTTGTAATCGATAATATTAAAAATTATTAAATTTTGAGCGGGTAACCCCGAATAGGGTAGTAGGTGACGCTGCGAGCGATGGCTGCGGGCAGTTGTTTGACGGTCGCCGCTTGATGCGCACACGTGCTAACCTATTGGCTCAATCCACTTTAATCTTGTTTTCGTGTTATATTTTGTAATCAATATTAAAAGTAATTAATTAAAAAGGTGTTGTAGAATACGACTGTGTTTATATTTTTGAATTCCTCTCGTTGTAACGTCCGCGATGAACAGTGATAACCAATACCGCTGCGAGGCCTCCTCTGACGCTCCTATATATATAACTTTTATGAGAATTAAAATATATAAACATAACTTTTCAATATTTTATAGCTTCAATGAGTTTCTCCGAATGTCTAAAATCCATTTGTGCATTGAAATAGATCTTTTTATTTAAAAAATCACGGGATGTTTTTCTGCTCCAAAAAAATAACCTCGGGATTTGAGGCATATCCATTTTATGCTTTCACTATATAAAATCAGTGTAATTACATCAATAACTCTACCTAATTTCGACCTTTGCTAATTACACTGAATAAGTACAGTAATAGTAAGTACAGAGGACGGACTTAATATAACACATACGCTGCAATTTATAGATATTCCGATATTCTGTAAATTGACACAAAATATATAGCTATATTTTGTGTCCTGCGAAGTGCAGGTGAAGTCACGGGCATCAACTAATTATGAATATAAAGTCTATATTACAGACGATAAAAAAAAGGTTGAATTATAGCTAAAAAAAAAACAAAACAAAGGAGATGTCCCATATTGGTTTATAGTAACTAACTCGGGTAAATTTGATATATATGGATAGAAGGCTCTAAAAGAAAGTAATCGCCGTAAGTCGTGTTATTTTCAAGACCCCCGATTTTTAATAATTCGTATTCTAGTATAATAAAAAATTAAATATCTTTAATGCAATAATTACACATTGCTTAAAAAAAAATTATCAACAAGCCTTTTAAAAATCTAAATACATACATAATTGCTTTAATAAACCGAATATTTCTAATTTTGAGAAGTTTTTAACTAACAAAATATAGGGACTGCTATGTTACTTAATGTATGTTATCTAGAGCCAGAAAAATATATTAATAAAAAATCAACTCAGGCACCTGCTGTCAATGTCATAACTCAACGGAAAATATCAAACATAGAGTAAGATACCGGTAGTCACAGATAATAAAAACATCATTAAGGTGTTGCCATAATGAAATATTTCTTAAAAACATGTTTTATTTATTTAAAAATAATTGGGAGTGGTAAAAATGTTTCTTTTATTTGTTTCATACTTCATATTTTTTTGGCTTTCAATTTAATGTAGTTTGGTGTTTGTTAGTTAACGCTGATCACAAAAAACCAACCTCCTTGTAATAAGAGGACATCTCCTTTTGTAACAATAACAACAAAAATGATGAATGATACAGACGAACAAAATTCAAACACCACATTTCTATTTATTTATATCATTTTTTATTGCACAAAATACATTTATAAAGTGCAAAAGGCGGACCTAATGCAACAAGGCATTCTCTATCAGTTAACTGAGCGGCTAGTTACAAAGAACTAGGTTTGGCGCAGACAAAGATCAAAACTATTACAAAACTTATTACTAGTCTATCCAATATAGACACAAATATATACACAGACTTATAATATATATATATATTATATATATATATATATATATATATATATATATATATATATATATATATATATATATGCATGTATGTATATATTATCAAGAATATAAATATTGAAACATAACTAGAGAATAAGTTGTTTAAGTAAGTGGTTTCAGAACCACTCTCTTAAATATTTTTTTTATTGTAGTTTAAATTTAATTGTGGACGCCTGGGTGTGGTGGGGCAGATCATTCCATAGGTGAATCGCACTGACACTAAACGATGACGAAAGGAAGTTAGTGCGTGCGGTGGACTGGAATATTTAACGTGAGGGTTATTTAGTATATTTATATTAGAATGCACTCACTTAGTGTTTAACTTGCCCTTTGACTTAATCAAAGGGATTGTGTCAGCGCTCGTCTCCCGAGGGGCGGTCGCCTTCACGATTTTCCTATACGGTTCTTAGAACTTAGGCACAGGCTGAGTTTAGCCTGCAGGTCA
The DNA here is from genome assembly GCA_036419045.1 of Scirpophaga incertulas. Classification (NCBI taxonomy): domain Eukaryota; kingdom Metazoa; phylum Arthropoda; class Insecta; order Lepidoptera; family Crambidae; genus Scirpophaga; species Scirpophaga incertulas. The sequence goes on from CM071627.1 coordinate 41,122,092, forward strand.
CGTGGTCAGACCGCTCCGGTCGCGTGCAGTGCGACATAACCTCGTGACACTTGCCGTTGCGGGGGTATCCTGGGCACGTTTCGTGCTCCTCGTGAGGATTACTCCTGACAGAGAAAAAAAAAACAAATATGTTTCTATACTGGCACGTGGCTCGTAACGTGACCGTCTAGCTGACACTGTTTGTTTATCATATTTTCAGCAATACGACTGACGATCTTATTGATCTTGTACGTCAACGTGGTTATATATGACTGAAAGATGTATTCTCAGCCTTCTTCTCCTGAGGATAAAAGAAAAAAAAAATGGATTGTGTCAGACAACGCACAACCGAGCGCTGTATGACAGCGCAACACCAGGGCGCCATAACTGCGGGGCATAAAGCGCGAACAGAAGAACAAGGTATGGCGCGACGTCGACGCGCAGCAGAATACGGAACGCGGTACGAGCATCAAACACGACTGGTCGCGCTCGACTCATTTAATTTGAATGGGCCGAAGCTTTTGTTGTGTGTAGGGCCCGCTGACTCTGTTCTTTGTGGCGCTCCTTCGAGCCGCTGCGAGCCTGGTACAATGGACCGCCGTACGTTGCGCGTTTTTCTTTTGTCGGGCCCTTAATTCGATAATGTTGCTTGCCTCCGTTCGTTCGACCCGCGCCGGCAACAATACAAATTATATTTGGAGTGCTCTGCTACACTTGTTTCTAGTTAAAAGCGGTACTCGGAAATGTTCCCGTCGTGTTTTTTTCCTGATGATTATTCCTTAAATGCGGCTGGACTTCTCAACGAGCCGAGGGTCGTCGGGCCAAGGTCCTGCCAGATGACACAATTGCGCATGGAATCGCGACTCGTTTTATTCAACTCGTTTTATAAAAAAAAAAACTCAGCTATAACATATATATGCAGCTATGCAGCTGTCATTATTAGTATGTCATTAGCTGTCTATTAGTTGGCCAGTTGGTATGGGATGATCTAGACCAGTGTTTCCCATAGTGGTCCATATCGACCCCTAGAGGTCTATGATAACCAGCAAGGGGTCTACGTCGGCAAAAAAAAAGTTTGGGGGTCCATGAAATGAAAATGGGGGTCCATTATAATGGATCTCAACAAACACTGATAGTACTTATTTATTAGCATTACTACTTACTATCTTCTGATATAAAGACATATACATTATTTATAAAAGATATTTGTGTGATGAATGCGAGCAGTTGTACCTTAGTCACGGTTGTTATAATATATTTCTATCATATTTATTAATATATGTATAATATACTAGCGGACCCGACAGACTTCGTCCTGTCAAAAAGATTTGTACAGTGGCAGTTTTTTGTTCCTAATTATTTTATAGATAATGTCGCATAGCCAACCAAATTGCAAAAAAAGTCTAAATGACTTATTACATTTTGTGGCTATTCAATTTTGGAACGTGACATTAAATCCTCCAACGATGTATTCTGTGCTCCAACGCACGCACGCACACTGTTTTGATAGATATGATTGAATTTCAACTATATGTAGCGTTAATAAAGTGCAAATTGACTCTTTGATGTTAGGAACACACCTTCATTGCTTAGACAACAGTGTGTACTTGCAATATGAACTTTATACAATAATAATAAAGCTCAAATTGATTGAACGTTTTAGTTAGAAAACGTTTGTATAGGAAAAGGGTTTTTTTTTAATTTTTCCAATAATTATTCGAATTTTTCTCATCGTAAAAACCATCTTTGAACTTCAACGAACATTTTTAAAAAAGAATTGGCCAAATTGGTCCAGGAGTTGTTGAGTTATGCGCTTATCAACACATTTTGCGATTCATTTTTATATATAAGATGTATGTCTATCCGTTACCTTAGATCCCATAACACAAGTCTTATAGAGCTTACTTTGGGCTAAAAAGTATATATTTTTACAAACTTTATTAGCTTCACTTATTGTAACTATGTAAGAAAATCTTGGAATCTTAATTTGACCCACTTCCCGGTCTCCGATTGAGCTGATATTTTGCATGCACGTCGTGACGGTCATTCTAAATCCAACATGGCGGCATTACCAAGATGGCGGATCAATTATTTTTAATGCACCCCTATAATATGGGTATCAAATGAAAGGGCTTGCAAAGAACACCACGATAAATAATGTGACGTCACTCTCAATACCATATGGCGGACTTTCCCAAGATGGCGGACCAATTATTTATAATGCACCCCTACAATATGGGAATCAAATGAAAGGGTTTGCTAAGCTTGGTTTTTTAGTCGGAAAATAAATTAAAAGTATTTTTTTTAATACAAGCTTTTATTAAATGCGCTAAAAAGAACAAAATAAACTTTTACATATAAAAGCTTGTCGCGAGATTTACTTACTTATAGAATACTTTAATAATTCAATATTAGGTAAGTACACAAAACCGTCTACACAAAACCGAAACACATGACAAAGGGTCTACGACACATAAGACACCTCTGACCTAGACGAACATACTTTGTCCAAATAGTTGATATACTGAAGGAAATTCAGGTCAAGAGTACCTATAACTGATGAGCGTGCATGTAAAGTATGTTTAGGTCGTACTGTGGTAAAGTGGAAATCTCTGCCATGGGGGTCCATGGGAAAGAGGTATAGTAGGTTAGGGAATACATATGTATATAGTAAGTACATATTACATATATGCTAGCTGGTACTTGCGTTTGTCTGCGCAGAATTAGTAACAGATTTTGGCAGCGCACGCCATAACAGTTCGCAGATGTGATTTTTTTCCTATTTTTTCACATTTATCGTCGTACTTTGGACAATATCTTTTAAATTGCAGCCTATGTGTTAATGTGATGTTTGAGCTATATTATTGTAAAGTTTTATTAAATTCCATTCAGTAGTTTTTACGTGAAATAGTAACAAATATATATAATTACTAGCTGGCCCAACAGACGTTGTCCTGTCAAATGTCTCAAATGTCAAATGTCTCAAATGTCACGTTGTCTCACGTTGTCTCAAATGTTTTTAAATAAATAATTTAGCTGAAAAACAATATCTATATGACTATATTGTGAATCTAAACCATTCTCAAGCCCCCTGGAATACACACAAAAAATTTCATCAAAATTGGTCCAGTCGTTTAGGAGGAGTTCAGTCACATACACACGCACACAGAAATATATATATTAAGATAAATGAGAAAGTTAGTAGAAAATTCAAAATGATTAGTCCCTATTAATAATATCCCTAAATGAAATTGGATATCCAGACGATGCTGAAAATCTATTTATTCCACACATTTGTATACGAAATTAACATCCTAATAATATCGCATAAAGAAACCACCGCAGCCGATAACGAAATCTAATGAAATGCGCACCTAAATAACCATTTGCAATATTCCTCGCACACGCGCCGACATAACCGCTGAAATGTCAAACAGATTTCAGGGAGAAAATATGAAAAATTCCCGCAGGCTCATATTGAATTTGGCCGTGTCGATGGTTCGCGTAATGCCGTATCGCCGAGGTCGCCTCGGGCCGGAATCGAATTTGGGACCCCGCGCCTAACTTGATTTAGCTTATAACCTTCGTGCTCGTGCGACAAAAAATTGTCGGTGTGATTCGAAAATTGTGGGCTGATACAGGAATAAACTTGCGCCGCGAGAGCGAGCGCGGGTATTTTTCGCTCTGAGATAAATCACGTTGGGGTATTTCCCAACGACCACTGCCGCCCTGGTACCTATTTGTTAGACACATGTATTTATTGCCACCTATTGCGCTCTTTTGTGGCGTTTACGCAAAAATTAATGGCGTTCCTCGGTTCCCTAAACATTCCTGGATTTTATGTAACTTTTCTCAGATTTTTTTCTTGAATTTAGTATAAAGTCAAATTCACCTAATTTCACATTAATTTATTTCATAATTGGATCTCGAGGGTGTAATATTGATAACCTGCTTTTATTTACGGTAACTAAATTAGTGTTATTCTTAAGGATTTAAATGCAATCTCTGAAACGGATGAAACTTAAAAAAAAAACAAAAATCTATTGTAGATATAGGATTTTTACTATTACTGTTGCTCGTCAAAGATGCTACGCCATTGGTTCACAACTGGTGACGGTGGGAGACCTTCTACTGGAAATTTTCTGTATCTATCTGTTAATATAATATTCTGTAGCGCCATCGAATCGATAAAATTATTCTCGAACATTCGGAAACAATCAGAAACCTTCCAGTATACCGTAGAAGCGATTTGAGCACAACGAACTTTCTGGAAGGCTATAACAAGCTCAAAGAAAATTGTAGAATATTCGATAAAGGTACCGAGCTTTTGTCGATAACGCCCTCTAGCGTCGAGTAGCGGAGTTAAAGATAATAGATCTTTATAGAATCGCCTAGATTTCTCCATGTCACTATATAAGCGGAGCGTGTCGGCCTATAGGGGGCCCCTAATCAATCAACGCAGGACCTTCTAGACCTGCAAGCGGCGGCGTCTGAGCCGTCGCCTCCTTTGTCTCCCCCTATTCGGCAGCCTTCTGCTTAGCCACGTGTAGGTTCCCGTCAATACAGGCCGGTCGCACTTTGGTGAACCGTGCCTTCTTCTAGCGCTTATGCCCTCCCCATGGGGCAGCGCTAACCGTGCCTCTCCTGAGGTGCGGCCCTCATCAATAAAGCCAGTAGGGTCATTAGGACCAAAGGCTTAGGCTGAGTTTAGTCGGTAGGTCTGGTGGGTCGAGCCGCCTCGATTCACCAGGAGTCCGACAAAATCAACGCATCCCTGCTTGCCTGTTGCGTTGGTATCCATGACGGATTCTCAGCCTCCTCTCCTGAGGGAAAAAAAAACCTATAGGGGGCCGCTCTAGAGGGCGGGCGCTTCAGTTCAAAGCCGATAAGGCCTCAGGCCTTCTGCCCGACCAAAGGCTGTAGGTAGCGTTTAGTTGGTAGACTGGCCTTCTGCTAGAGTCCAGCATAACCACCCGCCGTAGACCGGGCGCGGGTGGTATCTGGTGTAAGGTCGTCCGAGCACCAAGGGGTTATTAAGACGACTAACTAGGTGCACACGATTCACTACCACCCATAATTTAAATTAATATATATATATATATATATATTATATACTATATATATATATATATATATATAATATATATATATATATGTGTGTGTCACCGGAAAATAACAAGATCCGTAAGTTTATTAATCTACTAGGAAGTTTATAAGCTTTCGTAGGATTCTAAACGGGAGATAAATTGTAATATTTTACGTCCACATTTTCGTAAATTGATAAACTTACTGAACTCACTCGTAAAATAATAAGTAAGCAATAACAAAACGCTACGCGCGTTCTGATTTGTTGACTGTCACGTGTCACTTCTCTTCCTCGCGGCCTTAATAATAAAGGCTTTCGTATTACACAATTTCTGTCGTTTTATTTAAATAGAGCAAAGTAGTGTTCATTAGTGTATTTTGTAAGCGCGTTCCTGTATTTTAGCTAGTAACTGTTAAATAGTTTATTGAAACTGATAATAGTAAACTCAACTCACTACATCCGTGCCAGAGAGGAACCAGGCATTGTTGCTTCCGATTTATACTTTGTCAAGTCTGATTGTACCAAAGTCTATGGACACAAGCATTGCACTATGAACATTAACCAATCAGAGAGCAGTGTGTTATTTTACGTATTTCAAAGATGTGACACTTATGGTGGGTTTCCAAATAGTGCCTAAAAGTACTGCTTCAGCTTACGTTACAGAAGGCAAATAGATGGTTCCACATTTGGACAGCGCGAAAGGTAAATAATATGTTCGGAGAAAAATAAACATTTCTCATCTGAATTTCATACACAATACACTAATCCAGTTCCAAACCGTTCCGGGAATGTTTCTCTCTATTGTAAAATCAGGAAATCACTACAGGCATAATGTCGAGACGCGAACGTTCAGAATCCCAATTAAAATTCCTTACAGCGGGGAGCGACACCAACCTTTCCGCATTCAAATATAAATCAATCGACGGATATTTAAGCTCGCCCGCAGATAAAACGGGAATCAACCAGGATTCCGGGACGAGCGTGGTGCGTCATCAAATAATTACTGTTATTACCGCTCACAACTGGAGATTAAATATTTAGTCCATTATGGTATTCTGGGCATGATTCGGCGGGTGTTGGGGAATTAAGTTACAGGATAACGGGAGATTTTGCCAAAATGAGGATGCGGCGCTAAGTTTTAATTTCAATTTTATAAAACCGTCTTTACTTGGGAAGTTTTAAAGGGGGCAGACATAATAACAAAATCAGATTTTCTATATCTAAAAACGAATATGGAATATCTAGACGACATAGTGCCATCTCTCGTGGTCCCGGGTTTGAGTCCCGGCGACACCTTGAGACCGGTGTACTAACCACTCAGAAACTATTTTATTGTACTCCAAAAAGAAGCAAATCGCTACCTCTACAATTTAAGACAAACAGAATTTCCTTGTGAAATAATTATGCATTTGTTGATCAGATTCAAACCCAAGTTTTAAATATTTGGAAGTCGGAAAATTAATATAGCGATAGTTTGACAACAAAGAAATATAAAGGGAAATTTTAATCGCTTTTATTGATATATTATTTCCACCATAACAAATCAATCAAAATCAAAATAATCTTTATTCAACATAGACCTTTGCAGGCACTTATTGACGTCAACAGACAAAACAAAAAAACAAAGCTTAAAAAAAAAAACAAAAACCTTGTCCGTACGTACGAATAAGGAAAAAAAATAAAAAAATTGACTCGACACGCCACGCAACGCAGGCGAAGCCGCGGGTGCAACCGGAAACCGGAACAAATTTTTGTAGATCATACAAAATATCTGTCCCGTGCGGGTATTGAACCCGCGACCCGTTGCGAAGAAGCCGATTCCTCGACCACTGCGCTAAACGTGTCGTCTATAAAAATATGCTAAGAATCTCGCGAAAATGGCATTAACCGTTACGGTAACGTAACGTAGTTGTGTTCAGACAGCAAATTTTAAGCAGCCAAACAAAATATAGAAAATCGAGAAAATTCCCGAACTCAGACAGTCGCTCGACGGATCCCGTGAAGCCGGCGGGGCACTGGTGAATTTTAATCAGGGGCGAAAAGGTTGGGTCTTCCCCGGGAGCCGACAAATAAGAGGTGATCAATTCGCGTGGGTTGCTTAACGTTGACCCTGGACTACCCACACACGACGGATAAGGCGCTCTGCAGGCGGCGATGCGGATTCGATTTTTTTTTCATCCTTTTTTCACTACCACATTGGACGGAAACTTTAATTTATTAAACATACAAGAAAATCCGTTGAATATTAAAGCCTTTACAATCTAAGCCCATTTTGACAGGTGGCATCGTCACAATACTGTGACGATAAACATCTGTCAAGACATTTTGACAGTTAACTAATCGAGATCTACATTTGATAAAAGAATGGGTTGAATCATTTGGTCTCATAGTAAATCCTAAAAAATCTCAAACTATGATCGTGGTAAGTTGCGGTTTGTGCCGACGAGTTGACTGGTTCAAACTACACATGGTGTATTTTGATGGGGTTGTAATTCCGTATGCAGCCAAGTGTACAAATTGGGGCTAATAATTGATCGTAATTTGTCATGATGTGAGCATATCAATGAGGAGAGCAGTCGCATCCAATTCACATATAATTTTTTCAAGCATTTCCAGTACCTTCTGCCTATTGAGACGAGAAATATTCTGGTCTCAAAATATTTTAATCCTGTGTCGTAATTTTCATGTAACAACATGACGACCTGCGTACTCACCGGCACCGGATACAAGGTGCCGGTGCAAGGTACTAGTCGCCTTCTCTGAGGTCCCGAGTTCGAGTCCCGTTGTGGGCAGATTATCTATTAAAAATGTTTATATATGTATCATATATGTCTATCCATTACCCTGATCTCATAACACAACCCTTACAGAGCTCAGTTTGCTAAACTAATTGGTGTCAGTGTAAGAAACATTTATTATTATTATGAAACATCGAGGGTTGGTTAAAAGAAATCTCTCTGAGAGACAAACTCCGCCTTTATCAGTTTTAAATAAGGTTAACAAACGCATATACAATGCGTGCGGGTTAGACTCGAGCAAACAGAATCAAACTTTGCCACGTCGTCGGCCGTCTGTTTGCTAGAAACTTACACCCAAGCGAACTCGCTATAACTTGGGCGGGAGGGTAGTTTGGACAAAGCGAACATTGGGCGGCGCGACGTTTTGCCAGTTTGATTTCGAGATACAATCATTGACATGTGCGACAACTGCGCCTATGTCTAATCAGAAAGCTTAATAGTCTAAGCCTCTTGTCTTAAGGCAAGAGGCCTTTACATGTATTTAGTATCCACTCACTTATTTAGAATACTAGAAACATAAAGTGAAAATCTCATACTGCGGTACTGGTAGATAGAACTCAATCACCACAGCTCGTAGACGTTCCCACCGAGAGTCAAGCCAAGGACGCAAATCAAAAAAATCGAATGATAACAAAATCGGGGATACAGTTTAGTGTTGTAGCTACATATCTATCATCCCCATCCAAATTCCAATTACGCCACTGGATAGCTAAAGGATCAACGAATTTATTACGCCCAGTAAAGACTGTAACACATCGCGCGCGGTGGAGGAAAGCCTCGCCAATTTGAAAGCCATTTTGCTGCGTATCGAGATTTCCATTTAGTATAACTTTCGACTCGGTGACACTACGACGTTCGTTCAAGTTCTAATCGCTAGCTCTCGTCAAAATCTATCGATTATACATAAAACATTACTGTAAAATTGTGACTGTGAATATAATAAGGTATTAACATAAAAAAAGTAACAAAAATATATAATGTCGGCCTATACGCGTCGAAAAGCCAAATTGAAATACAGAGATCGTATACAGTTGGAAAGGGCATCTCAACAGCAATCGAATGGTACCAAAAAAAACAGCATATGATCGAGTCAAGCAGCGCCGGCAACGTAAAGTAATGAATGCGGCCGAGCGGATCAACGAAGGTGCCCGTACATCTCCGTTACGAGACGTATTCACGTACAACAAACGGCCGTGTCCATAACACAGCCACACCCCCCCTTTTTTATTAGGGAAATGCAGTTACGCATACCTCGTGCTGTTCTGTCGGACTCTCCGCAAGATGGTAACGCGGCTTACAGACTAAAACCCTACATCTTGTGACTTCACGCCTGGTGTGCGGGGCTACAGGAACCGACAAGTATTCTTCCCGTCGGCGTCACCTCGCCTATACAAGCCTCTTCTAAAAACTCTCTAGTCCTTATGGAATGGAAAATGGAAGCCGGGCAAATACGCATGCACAACTCTCTCTCCCAAGAGTCCCGACCACCCGCGGCTGTCTCTCGGGCAATGGGACCCACCGAGAGTTAAGCCTACCTTAACTGTGTTAAGGCAACTAAGCCTTAGTCAAACACCCAATCAATATAGGCCGGAGCCATTTGGATGTACCGCGCCTCTCTTGAGGTGCGGTCTTCCTTATCATTAGCACTAACAGCTGAGGCTGAATTTAGTCGGTAGGTCTTTCGGGTCGAGCTGCCTTGATTCGTCAGGAGTCCGGTACAACACCATGGCACTTAGTATGGTATGCTATGGCTTGGTGGGGTGGTATCTATAGGTAAAGTCAAAGACGCTGGCCCAGTGCGGATTGGTTGACTACATGGTGTATTGAGACTGTTCGCAGGTGTCTGCAGGGAGGAGAGCCCCACATAACCACCGGCTCTCCGCAGCCGGGGTATGCAATTCAATGCATTTTCCTCAGCGGAACAAAAAAAAAAAGGTGTCTGCAGGTATGCGGAGATGCGATCCGCCGGAAAAAGACTGGGAGGAGAAAGGAGGCTTATATCCACCAACTGCCTCCGTAATAATGCACAGAGGGACATGTCACAGCGAGCCGTGACAGTAGCTAGGGAACCCACTGTATGGACTAACGGCTTGAAGAGGCGTGCGCTAAGTGCTTATTCAGACAGTACGCGCGGGGGCGGGCGCGGGCGCGCGGGTCTTGGCGTCTTCATATTCACATTGGCAGAGCGGCTGAACGCGCGAGTGTACGGTTTCAAAAACTTTGCGCTACCTATGTCAGGATATGGATGAAGATTTCATTTTATTGATGAAATTCCTCTGTATCAATTTCCATGTTGCCGCGATCAAAATGTTTTGGATTCAGACGCGTTAGCCACTGACAGACGCTAGTGCCATGTGAAATACACGGGCGGATTGAGCCAATAGATTCACCCTCGCAATAATCAGGCCACCCGCGCCCTCGCCCGCGCCTCAGCAGACTGAGACTTGATCTAGTCGTACCCCGCCCCGCCTTGAGTCTGAAAGACCCAAGTGTTCCCGTGCGCCCTTCATAAAGAGAGGCGGAGTCCACACGCACCAGCATTGTCGGAGTCGCGTCAAAGTAATACCAATCAGGAGTCTATGTAGGTAGAGATGGAACACGGCGGAGTTTTTAGTGGGTGCGAGCCCCACACTCCCCCTCCTCCCTTCCCCTGGATGAGGGATAGCGCGCCGGGGACTAACATCTCTCCTGGGATTAGGTATTTCCTCCGCCTCAAAAAAAGGTATATCGAGGTTGCCTCGCGATGTTTTATTTTACCAATGACTGGCCTCCATGGTCGATGTAAATTAAAACTGAACAAGTAACAATGTATGGGCGGGCTCGTGGCTTGACCGTTGGGCTTTCCCGGATCTAATATTAATGTCTCGAGGGAGCTATTAAAAAATTAACGCCCCTCAACAAGAAGTCGTATACATGCAAATGATCCATTGTTCGTTCGCACAAAAAATGTTGTTCTCTGTTTTAACAATGTCATTCTTATTGCTACGCCTTAAGCAATACATTTCATTAATGTAAGAGGGGATAATTATTTAAATGCAAGTCAGTATTTTTTTTATATTTATCACATTACATTATAGTGCGAAATTCAGTTGAAGACATGCGATCCACTCAGCCGATATGATTATATTAACTGAGTTTTAATGTGTTTGCTTGAATGAGATGCATATGAAAATAACTATAAGTATTTCTTACACTCACATCAATAAGCTTAGCCCAAAGTAAGCTCTGTAAGGCTTGTGTTATGGGATCTAGGGCAACGGATAGACATACATACATATATTATATATAGATATTTTTGATAGAAATGTATATTTTAACAACCATGACTAAGGTACAAATGCTCGCATTCATCACGTAAACATCTGCCTCCACCGGGATTCGAACCCGGGGCCTCCGAAATGGCGGCACCTTGAAACCGGTGTACCGGTGTACTATGAAAGTTGTGGAATCATTTTTTCTCAGTTATTCAATCTTAATTGCACAATATATAAAAAAAGCTACAAAAGGCGGACTTAATTCTAAACCAGTCAGTAAACTTATGACATAATCGCCCTTATATAGTTAGGGTAGACCCGTGCCCATCGGTGGACACGTATATAAGCTGTGATGAATGATGAATGAATAATTCCCTTACATCTAAACTAATGATGGAAAAAACGTATCTTTGTTGAGATTGGATCATTTGTATTCAGATCAGTACAAAAATTCGAATCAGTAAAGTGCTTCATTTGCATCATTTGTATCAGTGACTCGGAACTGAATTAATCGGTACAGAGTGCAAATATTCTGATATATGATACAAATACACTGATATAAATATTGATATTGATTCACTCTGAGTCAATCGCGTAAGCGTCGCGCATCGAATAAAGCCGAGATGCAATTGAGCGACGTGATCCGAAGCGCTCCGACTCGGAACTATTTACGCAATTGAGCGAATAATTCATTTGAAGCGCTGTTAGAGATTTGAATCAGTGAATCACTTGAAAGAAACGACTCAGTGAGTCGCTTCTGTAAAGATTGACACATCTCAGGTCATCCCGGTGGAGCCGCCTCGATCGGTTTGGAGTCTGAGATAATCACAGGGATTTCACAGCCTCCCAAAAAAAAAAATACAGACCAGGGGTCACCTCAATAAATATGACAAATACGATAAGACAGTATGATTAGTGATAATTCTCAAGGTCGTTCTATTGTTATGTGAAACATCTTTACTAAACATAGCAAGGGTTTTTTACGTCCAGTAAAAATTCCGTTGCGCTGTTAACCCTCCACGGGAAGAACAGGCAGGAAATATGGAAGGTATATGTTTTATCCCTTTTTTATTGCCTATGTTTTATTACTTTGACCCACATATTTTACATATCAGAAATATATTTATATATTGTACATATATGTATATATATCTATGTAATGTAAGGCCTTTATAAGAAATAGTTTAATCACAAATGTTTAAAATGGAAATGTTAATAATTATTGAAGACCTCCGTAGTTGAGTACGCCGGTTTCGAGGTGTCACATCGCAGAGGTCTCGGGTTCGAGCCCCGGTGGGAGCAAATGTTTGTGTGATGAATGCGAGCAATTTGCCTACCTTAGTTATGGTTGTGAATATATATTTATATTAAATATATTTATATCCATACTAAATATACTAAATATTATAAATGGGAAAGTGTGTCAGTCTGTTTGTCCGTCTTTCACGACAAAATCCGTTTTGTCGTGAAAGACGAATTGACGTGATTTCTACGTGGAGATAGTTGAAGGGATGGAGAGTAACATAGGCTACTTTTTATCCCGGAAAAATTGACAGATCTCACGGGATGCGCAATAAAGGCATCGCTCAAAAACTACTGCACAGATTTTCATGCGGTTTTCAACAATACCTCGAATGATTCTTGAGCAAGGTTTGCGATATTTTTGTAACCCGGAAAAACGGATAGTCCCACGGGAAGCGCCATAAAACCTTCGCGCCATAAACCGACTTCCGCACATACGAGTATGTAGCCGTTGGCAAAAGCTATGCCTTAACCCACTATAGACCCAATCCCGAAATCCACGCGGGCGAAGCCGCGGGCAGAAAGCTATTATGTATACATGTGTGTCTATCCGCTACTCTAGATCTAATAACACAAGCCTTCCAGAACTTATTTTGGAATATATATATATATATTATTTGTATTCTCTCACTTTGGAGTGGCCCGCTGCTTTACATGCCCGGCTCAAAGGATCAGAGGTCAGGCGACCCTCACGAGCAAGCAGCCTCACTGCCATTATTCTGGATTGTTCTGTCGTGCGCGGATTTCACGGGACATAGACGACATAAAAGTGTCGGAAATTATTGCCAGTCGTCGACGTTCAAAATCCGAGTGCAAACGTGCATTTTATGCACTAGAGTGGGAAAGTGTTTTTGAACTATTCTTTGGTTCTCACATTGTATATGTTAACTTATCATATTATCAAATTTTATCAAAATCGGTTCAGAAGTTTCTGAGCTGATTCAATTCAAAAAATAATACTCTAAAGGTAAAGAAATGCACCCTAATATACGAGAGACATATTTATTTATTTATAGCTTAGTTGAAATAATAAAAATTTAAAAAGTCAGCCGAAGAAAGTATCGACTAGAGATGTGTCAATCTTTACAGAAACAACTCAGTGAGTCGTTTCATCCAAGTGATTCACTGATTCAAGTCTCTAACAGCACTTCAAATGAATCATTCGCTCAATTGCATCTCGGGTTTCAATCGGCACGCGGCGCTCGCCACGATTGAGATAAGTAAATAGTTCAGAGTCGGAGCGCTTCGGATCACATCGCTCTATTGCATCTCGGTTCAATCGGCACGCGGCGCTCGCACGATTGAGATAAGTAATAGTTCAGAGTCGGAGCGCTTCGATCACGTCGCTCTATTGCATCTCGGTTTCATTCGAAACGCGACGCTTACACGATTGACTCAGAGTCACTGATACAAATGAATCAATATCAATATTTATATCAGTGTATGTATCATATACCAGAACATTAAATAATAATAATTAACTGAAAAAATCGGTTCAGTCAGTCACTGATACAAATGATGCAAATGAAGCACTTTACAGATTCGAAACTTTGTACTGTCCGGATATAAATGATTCAATCTCAACAAAGATACGTTTATTCCATCATTAGTACGACCCTAAACACAACCGACAGATAAGAATAATCGTTTCTGACGTATGATTTTGTTCTGCGTAACAATGTTCTGGTTATTTTCAAAGTCGTACTTTATTACTGGTGTCTTATTTACTCGCGATGTGATTCTCATATTCAACTCGGCATAGGAGATGGCTAAGTACAGTATGGGCAATTGCCCTTGCAATGTATAAATACTGGATGTAGTTGCATCTAATGCTGGGTGCCTGAAAGTTAATATGTGATATAAAAAAAGTTCCATGAACTTTTCATATTATTACAATCTTGAAAAACATATCATAGAAACTACAACTAGAGAATTTGCTATGAACTTTAGGTAGGCAATTTAGTACAGATAAAATAACTGGGTAATATATTACTATTGTAGTGGATGATTTGAAGCCGGCAAGTAGGCACAATACACAATAGGTCCGTTTAGAAGAAGCAGGGTCAGTATTAAAATCAAAAATCAAGTGATATCGCAACGAACAATCGAACAAACAATAGTTGTATAACATCTGACATTGACATCTGACATTTTTAAAGTGCTGTGAGAATAAACTCTCAATACAATAACATCGATTAGGAAATCGATATTATCGTGTGAATAAAATACGTATTTGTTGTTAATTGTTTTCGACGATTAACATTAATTAAACATTTCTGTACAGAAAATATTCTTCTCTATTATTTTAATGATTTTTATTGAATTATTTTATTTGATAAAACAAAAAAGTTTAATCCGCTATGCCGTATATACCGATTATTTTGTATATTGACCGAAACTACAATAATCGATTATCTCGTTTAAACGTCAACACTATTCAAGTCCGGAAAATAGGAAAACAAGTTTAAAACTTTTTAATTGATTATTTTTTCACGAAATTTCTAGGAAAATAATAATCATGTAACAATTCTTTAATGAATATATAAAAATTACGAGGCAGTGTGATATATTTATACATGTTAAGGGCAGTCGTTTAGCCATCCTCCTTTATGCGATTCTTGAGTTATGTTTATCACGTGAAAAGTTGATGGCGTTTTTGTGTTTGACCAGTCAACGCCATATTTCTTGTAGTCTAAACCATGACTAAGGCACAAATGCTCGCATTCGTCACACAATGCCCCCACCGGGATTCGAACCCGGGATCTCGGAGAAGATGACACCTTGAAGTCGATGTACAAACCACTAGACTACGGAGGTCGTCTAAATTATCTACATTATTATTGATGTAAGTAGTACTCGGAATAGGTAGTTTAATTTTACTAAGCAAGTAATCTTTACGATTTATGGTGCATTAAAAAAAACTACTTACTAGATCTCGTTCAGACAATTTTTTTGTGGAAATTTGCACGGTACTGTACATCTTTTTTTTTTATTTTAATTTGATCATTTTTTTATTTTAACAGTTACACCGTGTGAATATTTTAACACTCAGGAAATGGTTTCTCGAGCAAACTATTCAGTTTGTTACTAGAAACTTAAATATCATTTTTGAAGACCTATCCATAGATTTTTTCCAAATTTGGCGTTATAAAGAATATTCATTTTTGCATTACTTTTTAAGCCTTAGATGCAAGTTTTCTTGCAATTTAATCTCAGAATTAGGTTATTATAAACTAAAAAAAATGCTAAAAAATACCTATTGTTTTTTCGTCAGAATTTTGTACATATTGACGATAACTTTGTGATAACAATTTTTTCTCAAACCATGTTATTACTTAGTTTTTTTTTTTCACTTAGTTAAACTAAATGAGGAAAACTCTGAAATTTCCATACAAAACGGCGATTTCGTACTTTAACCGCTAATATTATTGTACGGTTGGCAACCCTAGTTCTCTTACGCCACCCAGTCGTGGTCGCCTCGTTGTTCCGGTTCCGGAACGAACCGACCACCGGATCCGGAGCCGGACGCCGGAGCCGTCGGATAAATAATTACCAGACGGCAGCTCCAATGCGAATCATCGTAACACTCGTATACACAGGGACAGTTATGTTAGTCAGCCACGGTATGATACAAAAATCTTTAGCTTCCATCGTGCTCATTTTGCTTTTTAGGGTTCTGCAAGCAAATAGCAAAAAAACGGAACCCTCACAGCAAATTTTTCCGAAACCTTAAGAACTTTTCTGTTGAAACTTGATAAATAGATATATTGTGATATGCGCAAAATAGAAAAAATATATATTTTTTTCGTACCTATAAGTGTGGGGTCTTAAAAAATGATATTGAGGTTTCTAATATCATTTTTTTCTAAACTGAATAGTTTGGTAAAATTACACCCATAAACCCTCCCCCCCCCCTTTTTTAATTGCTACAACAAGACAATGGTAAAACTAAAAAAATACATGATGTACATTACCATACAAACTTTTACCAAAAATTTGTATGAACAAGATTTAGTGAGTAAATTTTTTCAATACGCCTACTTCACGAGCGACTCCGCCTCGCACATGGCCGGACTTTTCCACATCATACTAGGAAGAGAGATCGCGAACAACATTGTTATTTTGTCTTTATTTCACGTTCAGTTGCCTGATTAAATGTATAAAGCCGCTTTTGTTTGCGTATTTTTAGTTCGCTTTTTAACATTATAAACACGCGGTTGTCTGCCCTAATTAATCAGTTAATTTCTACATGCCCTTTGCTTAATATAAGGGAGGGTCGTTTCACTGACAATTTAACGCACCAAAAAGAAATGTACAAATATAATAAAATAACCTTTTTCCTTTTTTTTTTTAATGTAATTGTTTGATGTTAAGTGTCTACAGTGGACTATAGAACTAGTTTCTGTGATATTCGCAGCATCTATTTATATCATCTTTCAGTTAGTTTTCTAAACCGTTTCTAATTATATAGACTGTATAAAATACAGATTGCAGTAGGTATAATGTAAATGAATTGAAAAATGCAAGAAGGACCACACAATTTAATTAAAATGGAACCCTTTTGAATTCGTCACGACTGTCTGCCTGACAATCCGTCACAGCGAATTTGTGAACCGCGTAAAATAGAAAAAATAACAATATTTCTTTTCAAACCTATATATCTATAGATAGGTCTTCAAGAAAGATATTAAAGTTTGTAATAACAAACTAAATAGTTTGCGCGAGAAACACTTCCTAAGTGGTAAAATAACCATTCCAATGGGAAATATCTCTTTCCAATGGGAAAGTTTGATAATACTGAGCCTATTCCAAAAATTCTTTCACGAATAAAATGTTACGTCTCAAAATTAAAAAAAAAAAAAACAAATCAAGCTTGGCGCTGTAGTCGAGTGACTTTGGCGTAAAATCGCGACAATCAGACTACTTTCGCATTTATTAAAAAGGATTTCGAAAACGTATTTGATAAACAAGTGTTAATGAACATGGGAAGAACATACATACATACATACATTCATGTAGAAGACGCGCCAATTTAAACAAATAAATACTTTTTGATAGAAATAGTTGCATTCAACTTGTAGCGCCATCTATGTGCGCGCGGGTTGAACCAAATATATATTATAATATATATTATACATATTACAATAAATACTTTTTGCATAGAAATAATTGCACTCACCTTGTAGCGCCATCTATGTGCGCGCGGGTTGAACTATAGAGACGGTTTGGGAGGCTGCCGCGATTTTGCCGGAGAATTGCGACCGCCATTTTTTATAAAATTGAATTTATTTATTTTTAAGCCTTTCTTGAATTTTAATTATAGTAAAATATAGTTTCTTGATCTTAATAAAGTGTCTGGAGTTATTATTTACAATATATATATATGTCACGCCTTGTTCCCAATGGGATAGGCAGAGACCACCTCTCTCCACTTGCTACGATCCTGGCACACTTCTTTTTTTTTTTTTTTATTGCTAAAGTTGACAAACAAGCAGGCTGCCCACCTGATGGTAAGTGGTAACAGTCGCCTATAGTACATGTGGTTCCCACGAGATTCGCAGCAAATCTGCAAACCTCATAAGAACCACAGTGCACGTTGCCAACTTGTGACATAAGATGTAAAGTCACAGTACCCAGTAATTTCACTGCCTATCTTACCCTTCACGCCGGAACACAGCAAAGCGAACCCTGCTGTTTGGCGGCGGAAATAGGTAAGACGGAGGTACCCATGCAGACGACTCTGGTACAGAGTCTACCTCCTAGAAGTGCTTCTTCTTCTTCTTGCTTCCTCCACTTTCATGAGCGTCTTCATGCATGCTCGTCGGGGGAAGCAAGCTGAGCATGGGAAAAAACCAAGGCTATAGGTGAAAAATACAAGGAGTTAGTCGCACAGATTTAATACGGCTCCACCTTGTGACCTCTAAATGCGCGTTATGCACCAATATTCGCAAAATACATGGCACAGTTAATATGGCAGTTGGCGAGCGGCGATAGACTCCTAATTTTATTAGTAGTAGTACCAATAGTATTGTTCTCCTTGACGAGCTGATTACGAATATACAAGTTTTAGAAAAAGTGTACGACAAGAATCGCCGCTAGGGGGCTCTGAAGTTGTCGGTATTAACTGTCAACGATTGTTATTTCTTGATTTGATTCATACTCGATAAGTAGTGTTAGTTCTATATTTTTATTATAGAAATGATCGGAGACTTTACAAACTTAAAACATCTTCTTTTCGTAACAGATATGGTACTCTGGTACCATATCTGTTATGCCTGTAGATGTCTTTTAGAAAACTCACCTCATAAAAGTATAGCTTTTACTGGCAGTTTCCGCTACCAGTTACCAAATGCTGGACCAATTTACCTCCACCCTTGAGACAACTGACTTCGAGATCTTTGTTTAAGAAGCATATAAAATTGTATCTTTTAAACAAACAGCATTTGGGTATTCCAAGGAGATACTTGGTGACGGATTTTGCCATTTGAACATAAGAGGCGAGAAGATTAAATGAATTAAATATATAGTTATAATCACCAAATCATTCCAAACAACATTATATATTTTTATTACTTTTTCTTTTAATCTTATTTACTTATGTACTATGAAAATGTTAATTGTTTATTTATGTTAGTATATTTATATCCACACACTTATATAATATATACATCCCAACTAATATTATAAATGCGAAAGTGTGTTTGTTTGTTTGTTTGTTTATTTGTTTGTTTGTTTGTTTGTTTGTTTGTTACCTCTTCACGCTTAAACTACTGGACCGATTTCAAAAATTCTTTCACCTTTAGAAAGCTACATTCTCCCCGAGTAACATAGGCTACTTTTTATCCCGGAAAAATCGACAGATCCCACGGGATGCGCAATAAAGGCTTCGCTCAAAAACTACTGCACAGATTTTTATGCGGTTTTCATCAATAGATAGAGTGATTCTTGAGGAGTTTTGCGGCATTTTTTATCTCGGAAAAACGGATAGTCCCACGGGAAGCGCGATAAAATCTTCGCACCATAAACCGACTTCCGCGTATATGTAGCCGTGGGCAAAAGCTATGACCCTTAACCCTCTACACACCCAATCCCGAAATCCACGCGGGCGAAGCCGCGGGCAGAAAGCTAGTCCTTATATAAATTCATGTATTTTCTTTTACATTCTTTAATTTTGTGCGCATGAAACCCTCAGGTTGTAGCAGAATACCAATGCTTTGCTCACATCCGTATGTGGGCAATCCCAGTCGCTGAGCTACGACCTATTTACACTTCTGCAGTACACACAACTTAGTTTATAGTTTGCATTTATTTAGTTATTGTTAAGTTTTAGCTTAGTCTAATTTAAGTTTGTCCGTGTAACTATGTTTGTGTGTGATGAAGATATGTAAATAAAGAGTTTATATATCTATCTATCTATCTTTCACATCAATAGCGCTAAAAATAATTCCGTTACTTCAAGAGATATTTCTACAGAGTTTCAGCTGATTCTGCCGTAAACCAGGATTCTTTAACCAAAACTTCAGAGCCCCCTAGCGGCGATTTTTGTGTTAACTGTGCCGTGTACTTTCCTGTATCGCCGTCGCGTCGCATCACAAACGAAAAATAGGGCTATCGTTCGCGTACACTGACGCAATTAGCCCGGCACACCGCACCGCCGAGCGAAGCGTCAGGTTGAATCAGCCGGACCACGCTAGACGTTTAATGCGATCTCGGACCGCAGTTAAAGCGAGACGGCGCCACACCATAGCCGTGTCTCGTTCCAACACTGTCATTGCATTGATTTATTTCGGTATCTTCACGTTGATTGCTGTTCGCATACCATAATCGTCGTATCGCAATCCAATATTTATACACAAGTTATACATATCTTAATGTACACTAGTGATGCAACGGAAGTGTCTTAGGGAAATCAGAAACGGAAACAGATGTCAAAAGTAAACTTTAGCAGAAACGGAAACGGATGCAGAAACGGAAGTGTAAATAATATGAAAAAAAAAACAACTAAAAATTTACAAATATAATTATTTATTAAGTATCAAACACACCAAATGTAGATTAGAAATAGATACATTAGAAATCTACTATAGAAAACAATATTGCAACTTTGCAACTGAACATTTTATTAATATTCAAAATTTTGTAGTGGCAAGTTATCTTCTTCTTATATATAAAAATGAATCGCAAAATGTGTTGGTAAGCTCATAACTCAACAACGCCTGGACCAATTTGGCCAATTCTTTTTTGTTAATGTTCGTTGAAGTTTAAGGAGGGTTTTTACAATGAGGAAAGTTCGAATAATTATCGGAAATACCCTAAAAACAGCCCTTTTATTTTCCCATGCAAACGTTTTCTAACTAAAACGTACAGTCGAATTGAGCTTTATTGTTATTGTATAAAGTTCATATTGCAAGCACTCACTGTTGTCTAAGCAATGAAGGTGTGTTCCTAACATCAAAGAGTCAATTTGCGCTTTATTAACGCTACATATAGTTGAAATTCAATCATATCTATCAAAACAGTGTGCGTGTGTGCGTTGGAGCACAGAATACATCGTTGCAGGATTTAATGTCATTTAGACTTTTTTTGCGATTTGGTTGGCTATGCGACATTATCTACAAAATAATTAGGAACAAAAAACTGCCACTGTACAAATCTTTTTGACAGGTCTGTCGGGTCCGCTAGTATTTTATAAAAAGTAATTTGGCCGCTTTTGCATCTAACGATCAGTCCAGAGATTCGCGCGCACCTCGCATCGCGCATGCGGAAGCAGAAACGGATGTTGAAAAGCGCGCGGAACTTCCGCACTTGCGGAATCAGAAACGCAGATCCGCACTAGGACAGCGTGGTTGACTAAGGCCTAGGCGCTCTAACAAAGGCGTACCCCACTATGGGGACGTATATGAGTTGTGATGATGATGATGATGATGATGACTCATCATAGACATATACGCAGCAAAAATCTCATCACCAGTCCACGCTAGCATCGTAAGACGAAAATGTACGTAAATGTCACTAATCCGCAAGCACGTCTGCCTTAGCCGACGAATAACAAAAAACTGAACTAGGCATATTCATTTAATATCGATATATCGAATTATTCGACAGTCGCCATACGATTTATCGCAATAAATAGATATTTGTACAAAGATTTTTTTAGTCGATACATCGATATATTTATGAAAATATCGAATCGATCAAAAAATCTAAAGTCGACTCATAATGACAACGGAACCGAAGTAAATAGTAAAATTATTTCAGTTTTGAATCAATTTAATTAACCGATAGTGACATCTGTGTGCGGCCATAGACAGAGCCATGCATATGCATTCCATAGAGCAGATAGTCGATCAACATTTTCTTATCTATTCTTAACATAGATTAAGTATTCCTATATGAATATTCTTAATGTTGGCTACACTTATCGTCCGTGTACATAATCTGTGTGTGTGTGCATTCACACCGACAACTCATAAGTTCCTTTGACCATCTTCCAGCTCCATCGTCAGACCCTGGTTACCTTATTACACTATTAGTATAACTATTTTACTACAACAACAAACTGTCTGTATTAATAAGAAAAGGACAATATAAAAGTTTAGTGAAAAATATTAAAAAATATCGATATTTTCAAACGATATATCGAAAAGTACCAATATCACGTTTCGGTATTTTTAATCGATAAAATAAATGTATAGATATATTTTTTGAGTGGATACCCCTAAACTGACCAAGTCCTTCGATGTGTCGACGGAAAACCGGCACTATCCGATTGGCTGGCCAACGTTGGCGCCAAGTACTGCGTTGGCCCAAGACGTTAGGTCAATGTGTACCCGTTGCTGTGGTTTTACCTGTAATCGTCAACCCTTAGAAGTCTTACACAAGAACTACGAGAATAAAGGAAGCGGCGACACGTGAATGTAAAGCCGTCAGCGTTCAGACAGCCTTCCATTAATGTTATTATATTTGATTCACAGCAGATTTGATTTCTATACAGTCAAATATTATTAATCATACTTCCGTCTTTACGCGCATTTAAATAATATATTCGGTTACATTTAAACGATGATTCGGGGACTTTAAACCGTGCCGGTAGAATAAATGAAAATCATTCAAAAGCTGGAATGGAACTCTGTGAAGTGACATCTTGTTTTTTGATATCACTACATAGTATAAAAACAAAGTCGCTATCCGCCGTCTGTCTGACTAAAGATAGTAAAATCTATCCTTATAACTTGCGTTTCAACAACCTACTGATGGATAGCGTCGCCTACCGAAGTTACCTATCCATCGTCGGGAGGAGGGATAGCTTTCTAGAGATAGGGACGCTCATACAAATCTGACATAACTGCATTTCAAAAGAGTTTCAACTTACTCTCCGATAGGCGGAGCTATCTCTAGTGACGACATTTGGCTACCTGTCAATATCGGTGGATTAAAACACAGATAGGCTTCGAAATAATTAACTATAATAACATTATAACTTAAATTACATAATGGAGAACTACAGTAGTGATGATAGTGATATGGAATTAATGAATATGACAATAGAGTGTGATGAAGACAGTGACAGTGATAGCGATTTCGAATCGCTGCAATGAGTTGTACTAGATGCATTGTCTCATCTTTAGTCATAGGTGCTGCTTTCGTTGACTGAAAGAAAATCAGTCTATTATAACCTTGAACGAATTACAAAAGTATCGTAAATCCAGATACTTACAGAACTCATTTTTTCCACTTTTGCTTATATTTTATATCAAAAACATGTAAAACACACAAATTGGCGGCAACATATTATCTGTCAGTAATGTTCGAATGACATCACTTGTCATTTATAAACGTTTCGTTCTATGATTTTTATAAAGAACACCAGCAAATAAAGTGAAAATGACGATCTAAGAATTTTTTTTTTCAATTATAGTAACATTGTATGCACTTTTTACAACATAATATTTAAATATAGAATACATCAATAAATTGTACATATGTTTTAAACGTACTAAAGCTTTATGGTTAGCAACGAACAAAACGTTCTACAGGACTTGGATAGACGAGAGGGCATAAAGCTATCCTTAGTTAGACAAAGATAGATAGCTCGTATCTTTGATTGTGAAACGCAGACTACAGATAGATAACAGCTTACTGCTAATCGGAGATAGCAATTTATCTTTGATCTTAGATAGGTTATTGAAAACGGCCGTAAATCTTTAAAACTACGCAACGGATTTAGATGCGTTTTTTTAAATAGATAGAGTGATTCTTAAGGAAGGTTTATATGTAAAATAACATATAGGAACTTTTTTAACCATAAAGTTTTTAAAATTTCAATTATTAAAAGCCACTAACCCACACTTCTACGCTACGCGTTTTACGATTATTCTTGAACCATGGCTCTAACCATCGTACCTTTTTAAGTAATGACATTCTTGTGTTTTTTGCCGTTTTCTCTAGAACATTGTTTTTGGCTGAGCGTCCTTTTAGTTAGAGGACGGCAGACGTGTCGTTTATATTGCGTTACAAATAATAAATATAAATAATATATACTCTATTATCGTAAATATACGAGTATTAAAAAAAACCCTAAACGTCTAATTGAATCTACACTCACGGAGCGCGCGCGACCCTCGCTTCTCCCGTGCATTGCGAATATGGGGCACCGCTACCGCGCACATTATGCACCCCTGGTACTCTTATTGCAGACTTTTATCGTCTTGCCATTTCGCACGCTCGTAACTTACCTGAAAAAAAAAACAATTTATAAATAAGCAATCCACACAATAGTATTGACGCAGTGATCGAGTGATCGGCTACTACGCAACGAGTCGCGGGTTCGATCCCGCACGGTACTGATATTTTGATATGTCTTATAAAATTTAGTTCCGGTCTGGATTTATGTGCATATGAGATTCTATGTTTGGGGTAAATATTCGACTTATACCTTTTATTTTTCAATAATATAACGCCATTTTTGTATTTTAGGCAAGTATAAAATTACTATATTAAGAAAGAATTTAATACTTGAGAAAAAAATGCTGGTTACTTGCTGACTTTTTCAAGTACAAAACTTCCCGTTGTAAACTCGTGAACCAAAGGCGTAGCATCTTTGACGAGCAAAAGTGATTGCAATACTCCCATTTGGAGAATACATTTTTGATTTCGATCTTGACTGAGTATTAGATTTAACATAAACCAATAAGTACATAATTAAAGGGACTATTTATATTAGTTTATTCTGTCAACTCCTCAAGTTGAGATGAACCTTTTCAGAGTCAAAACAAATTAAAACTTTAATCAAATATGACTTTATAGAAAGGTATTTTGAATCGTTCAATTTTTATTCCTATCACCCATTCAGGACGTATTTTTAGAGAAGAATGGCCGCAACAAAGCTAACAACTTTATCAAAAGTAATAACAACATTTACAATTTATACGGGAAAACAAATATTTACACTTAAGAATGTAATGTCTTCAAATCTGTCAAAAATCAACACCAAGCATTGGCATCATTCAAATAATCATCGACTTTGTAATGACCCTTACTCATTAGCGTCTTTTTAACATGTACCTTTTTTTTTTTTTTTTTTTTTTTTTTTTTTTTTTTTTTTTTTTTTTTTTTTTTTTTTTTTTTTTGTTTCCCTGAGGAAAATGCATTAAATTGCATACCCCGGCTGTGGCGAGCCGGGGTTATGTGGGGCTCACCTCCCCAGAAGGGGGAGGCCTACCCACTAAAAACCTCAGGGATGGCCTTCCTCAGGCATGTAGGGAGCCCCTGGGAACAGAAAGCTTCTTCCGGGACCCCCAGCCTCCGCTCCCCCGTCGACACAGGGGAGCCCTCCTCGGGGGAGGCTTACTACCTCCCCCGGTCTCCTCCACCGACGACGCCCCCCGGCCACGGAAGGGGCGTGGTACATCCCGGGTCGCCGTAGCAGTCGCGACTTACTCGCGCCCGCCGGCGACCCTCGGCGGCGCCGCAGCTGTGCTACCGAGCCCGGCGCCGCCTTCTTCGAGCGGGATCGGCCATCTCCCGACCCCGCTCGGCGGCCTCCTTCTGGAGCATCACTGCTTCACAGAAGGAGGCCACAGCCCTCCAACCTCCCTCGTCCGCCAGCATTGCCGCAATCAATGCCGGCGGAGACAGATCTCGCCCGATCTCTGCGACCAAGACTCGGCGCTCGGAGGCCCACGCGGGGCACTCCGCCAGCGTGTGCTGGGCCGAGTCGAGGTCGGATGCGCAGTGGTGACAATGTGTCGATCCCTCCCGTCCTATTCGACACAGATACTCACCGAAGCAGCCGTGCCCGGTGAGTATCTGAGTCAATCGGTAGGTGACCTCCTCCTTCCCGTGGAGTTTAACATGTACCCTGAACTTATGAAAAGGCAATTCAGCTACACTATGTGGAATCTTGTGATAAAAATTTTACGACTCTCAAAAGATGAATCGCTTCACTTCAGAGTTGAAATTAAACAAACTCGTTTCGGGTAAGTTAGCGACGTACAAAAAGCGGCGAGCGGAGGTTCTCCGGGGACATGGCGCGCACCAGGGTAGCAGAGACGCAGAATCACGTAACGTTACCGCAGTCCGCAGTGCAGGCCCGCCAGCGGACCTACTGCAATCGTATAATACAAATTTTGAAGTTTATAGACACGCGACATAATGCCGTACGCTGCCGTACGCCGTACGAGACTCACTTTATTTGTTACATTCGTCGATCACTTGTCGTCATATTGTGGACAATTTACGCAATATCTTTAACAAATTGTAGCCTATATGTTATTGTGTTGTATGAGCTAAATTATTGTAAAGTTTTATTAAAAATCATTTATTAGTTTTTACGTGAAATAATAACAAACTTTCGCTTTATAATAGGGGGCATCCATAAATTACGTCACACGAATTTCGTGTTTTTTTGCCCCTCCCCCCGTCCTTGTCACACTTAGTAACATTTGTGAGACTATAGTGTGTGACGTCATAAATTTTTAAATTATAGAAATTATTGAATGATAAAAGCGGTTTCGAAATCAGTTTTATTTTCATTTTAAAATTAACATCAAACCAATTAACAAAACAAATAACGATTACTTATATTAAATAAGTATATGGTCATTTCATGATTTTCTTATTATATTTTTCAAAATCACCTACTATAATCAATTAGAAAAATAGTACGTTTCGGGAGTACCCCTATTATAAGATATAAGAAGATACTATTCTTTTATTTATTTATGAGATAATACAGACTTTATAATAAAAGTTAATATTTACAGCACTTTTCATACTAATAGTAATAATTTAAAGTTTGTGTTTTAACAGTTAGCTTGTTTGATTTAATAGATTTTGTAAAGTGACGTCACGAAATTTAAGATCCCTCCCACCCCATTGTCACACAATGTCACACTTCGTCAACCCCCTCCCTCCCCCTAACCGTGTGACGTAATTTATGGATGGCCCCATAGTATATATATGGTATAATATATATGGTAAGATTTGATCGGAATGTTGCTAATTTGTGACTTCACTGGTTTAACTATGTAGGAAGCACAAAAGCTCCACGTGCTCTTTTGAGCACAGAATCCCATAAAATACTTTTTCAAGTTTTATGAAACAACATTTTTAAGCTGCGTTATCTCTCTTCACTTATTTCATTAAAGCTTTACTGAGCGTTCAGTGTAAGCCCTTGTTTTATTTTAGCAAAAAGCTCCACACTTTTTCTCTAAGACCGCAAATCTCTGCCAGAAACCTAGTCGTGCGATATTGTCTTTTTGTTACAATATAAAGAAGAAAAATGTAAGTTCTAAAAAATTTAACATACACTTATACAAACGCAATAAACCAAAAAAATATTACTTTTTATACAGTTTTCTTTTGTTAAGAAGTTGTTCCAGGTGGTCGTTAATAACTACGGCAGTCTTCGACTAATGTAGTAGTCATTAATGTTAAATGTGTTTGTAAGCTTTGAAAAAAAAACCAATAAAAATTATTATTGTTATTACTTAAATTGTGAAAATATAATAAACTAGCGACCCGCCCGGCTTCGCACGGGTGCAGTGAAAAAATGGTTATGGTGGGTTATCCTAAGAGATAGACATATACCATCGCGGACTTTTTTGTGGATTTTTGTAAGTTGTACAATACTGTAGTACTTATTGACGTGACAACGTCTTAAATTAGGTTGCGGCTGGGAGTCACTTATGAAAAAGTGTAACGCTCGGTAACGTTACGATGAGTCACCGAACGAGAGAGAGGCCCGCCGAATGCCTTGCGTCTCTCTCCCACTCAACTATGATCGGTCTGCCGCGCGCGCAGCACTAGAGAATTAGGCGCATTGAATCGGCGCATGCTTGTGTCTCTGTCTTTGTCTTTCTCGAACTTAGTAAACAAAATATATTTCTATAGTTAAAATTTGTGCAATTCTTATTTTCATTCAATTCCTTGTTCCTATTGTGCAATTTAATTATATTCATATCAATAAATATTCTACCGAGAAAAAGACGTTGTCACGTAAAATCTTCGCCCGTAAAACCGACTTTACAGGCAACCATTTTTTTTTTTTGGTCTATCTCGTAGGGTTCAGCCAGCGTTTGCAATATAAGCGCAAAAAAACGTGCTTATTTACGACATCACATTAGAAACCTTTAAATTTATCAGTGTTTCTCTACTATATTATGCATTTATTATACATACAAACCTTCCTTAAGAATCACTCTATCTATTAAAAAAAACCGCGTCAAAATCCGTTGCGTAGTTTTAAAGATCTAAGCATACATACGGACATACAGCGAAAGCGACTTTGTTTTATACTATGTATTGATAAATAATAATATTAGTAATTTAACATTTTAAACTGTTTATGGAGACTTTTTTGTTTATGTATAGTGTCGTGTTATATAGTGTTTGTTGATCTTGCTCCGGGAGTTAGGAGGATAGGATTGAATTCTTTAGTTTTCCAGAATTGTGTGTGGTACTAGTTTACTATAAAACCTACACAGTGTAAGCAAAATATACAGAACTTTCGCCAGGTCATATAACTCAACCATGTAAAAGCGATAGGAAAGACCCACTAGAACGGCCTTCTGGTCAAATGAATCTTGGCAGCACTGCCTCAAATACTCAACTTAGACATTACCGCGAGCGACGTCAAAACCGAAAACGGAGATGCAACCTTTAACTACAATTCATCCCCATTTTATTTACAATCAGGGTGTATTAATCACAATATTTTTCCCATAACCGAGCAATTTGATTATGCTTTGTTGAAACTCGAGATATTTGCCAGATACCTTCCCCCTCTGGACAAATTAATCCGCCGGAGTTTATGGCCACACAAAAATCCTTTTTAATTCCGACCGAGCCGATTTGTGTGTTTACAAAATTTTTTCATTGCGCGAGCTTTCGTTCATGCGACTTTAGCTGTCGACTTTGATGTCACTAATGTTGCTCGTTACAGCGGCTGTTTTTGATTGCGGAATGTTAAACTTGACTTGTTGCTGATTGTACGTATTTTATTCTTTGCTCAAGTGAAAAAACGAGTTTAGCTACTGGTCAAAACGTTTGTAGTCAATTGACGATTTCGGCGGTAATAAGAACCGCGCTATGGAGGAGGCTCCGTTGACCTGCCTTCTCAAAGCCTCCTAATTGATTTAAATATTGCAGGTGGTGACTCGCCGCCCACTAAATCGGCCCTCCGAGAAGCAGACCAATATTTATTTATTTATTAAGAGATAAACAGTTGCAATATATAAAGTACTAGCGACCCGCCCCGGCTTCGCACGGGTGCAGTGAAAAAATGGTTATGGTGGGTTATCCCTAAGAGATAGACATATACCATCGCGGACTTTTTTGTGGATTTTTGTAAGTTGTACAATACTGTAGTACATTATCTCGTAGGGTTCAGCCAGCGTTTGCAATATAAGCGCAAAAAAACGTGCTTATTTACGACATCACATTAGAAACCTTTAAATTTATCAGTGTTTCTCTACTATATTATGCATTTATTATACATACAAACCTTCCTTAAGAATCACTCTATCTATTTAAAAAAACCGCGTCAAAATCCGTTGCGTAGTTTTAAAGATCTAAGCATACATACGGACATACAGCGAAAGCGACTTTGTTTTATACTATGTATTGATTGATAATGTATTTATAAAGTATAATGTATTGTACTATATCTATGCATGCCAATACTGTAACCAACAACGTTAATTTACAATATTACAATATTGTTATCAATAGTTAAAATCATCCGAATAACATTGGTAGTGGACATGAGCGTTAAATAGACGGACTAGTTAAATCAACCGTCGACGTGCATTCAACGCTTCGACGGTCTACCGTTACGTAAACGACTAAACGAGTAGTTCTTTCCCTCCCACGAGTCCCACATTCTTATCAACGCGCAATGCAATGCGACGTCGATTTCTTAAGACGAAGTGGTACGTAAAATATCGTTACAGATGTGTCTTTGAAACAGTTTTTTGGTATTAACCTCTAAAATCCATGGAAAAATATTATTACTGTCTTTGAGGTAAAGATATGCTTTGTAACGTTATACACGTCGAAACACGATTAGAATGATTTGCCTCGATCGAATCGTGTGAATCGTGAAAATCGTGAAAAATCGTCATTTAATTCAGTTAATACAATTTTAAGAAAAGTATGAAGGGAAGATCATTTCCTTTTTTTAATTTACCTATATTTTCACATAGATTATTAGGCTAACACTAAAACAACCGCAACGTGTCATCTACTCGTAAGTTAGTCGTTAAGTCTATCGTTTAATACAACGATATTAGCCGCCTAGACGACCCGTTGACTAGTCGACGAATTTAACTAGTAGATCGACCCGTCCATGAATAAAATTTAACGGTCTAGTTTCGTCGACTGTAAAAACGTCGACAACCCATCTCTAATTGGTAGCCCGCAAAATATGGCGATCTTCATTTGAAACGCCAGAAATCGAACCCGACTCAAACCTGTGTATATTATTGAGTCATTTCAACATGCGGAGATGCTCCATTATTATCAATATAGGCGACGCTGTGCGAACAATACACGACGTATTTGTGTGCGTCGGTGTTATTTTTTTTGGCGCAGTGACAAGGGTAGCGCGTGCCTCGGCCGCGCCGAGATATTGCGAATCTCCTGCACAAACATGATTTCCTGGTAGCTCGGACACTTACTTAATCACGTTTGCGGGGATCACTTATCTAGCATGGATCACTCTGGAGTGACGACTACTTTATTAAATGTTCCTTCTCCATTAGATAGTTATTTGAAGATTAATAATGATTCACTGAACTTACTTATTCCTTGTATACACGAACGTGTATGAGTTTGTTGTTGCTAGATTTTTATTTCGTAAGTACATACGTTAACGCTATTAAATTTAATTTGACACGCACATAGACAGAACATGACATAGGTTAATTTTTAACGAGAGAAAGGGTTGTAATTTATCGAAAGGGGGTGGGAAATTGGGAAGTATCGTCATTTTTAAAACTAGAAGCCTAGAAACTCATTTTTTAAACTGTTATGGCATTTTAAGTGTGGGAAGATGTTACCTTTTTTCTTTGGGTTTTGATTAGATTTAAATAAAAATGTGATTTATACATGGGGGGTAATATAACAATACAAAATAGAGGATAAAAGTTTGAAAAGAAATATACATAAATAATTAAAAATGCTATTAAAAGTCACTATTCCATGCGAACGAAGCCACGGGCACAGTTAGTGTTTATAACACATGTACGAGAATATTATAAAAATATGTACAAATATGAAGAGTTTGTTAAAAGAACAGATCATTTACAATTATAAAAAATCTTTGATCAAAATTTAATAAACTCTTTAAGTTTTCCTACATGAAAGACATTTTATATATAAAAAAGATATTATGTCAATTACCGTTGAATATGTGCCAGTTTTATATATAATAAGTAAATACTAGTACATATATTGTTGTACAAAAGTGGACTTAACATTTTCTGCAGAGATGTAAAGATGTATAAGTTAACAAACGTTAATAAAACAATAAAATATATACATATACACTACTGCGTAATATCACATTTTATACTCTAAGACTTCCCTCGAAAAACAGGTTCGCGAATTTTTTTTTTACTAAGCCTGCTTGGGGGGTTGCTCACTTCTTGAATGTGTGCATTAAATTACAATAATGAAATACTAATTAAATAAAATAAATAAATATTACGCTTTGTTCGATAATATAAAAATAATTTAATTTCCAAGTCAATTTCATTCGTCAAAGAAGAATGGGCACAAGAAACTTATCAGCTTTATCAAAAGTAATAACAACATTTACAATAAATTATGTCGTTATCATAAAATGTACATATTATGTGTTTACAATTTATACGTAAAAACGAATATTTACACTTTAGAATGTAATGTCTTCAAATCAACACCAACCATGGGCATCATTTAAATAATCATTGACTTTGTAATAGCTCTTACTCATTAGCGTCTTTTTAACATGTACCTTGAACTTATGGGCAATTCAGCTACACTATGTGGAATCTTGTTATAAAAATTTATACATTTGCCATAAACGAGCCTCTAGTTTTTTGTAGCCTGTACGTTGGAACGGCAAGTTTATTTTTATTTCTTGTGTTTAAATTATGCATTTGGTAAAATTAGTATGAAATGTGTTACAAGATTGGCAAGATAAGTGTAAAATACTTTAGAATGAACGACTTGAATAGCATTACCGTATCGAAGACACACTATCGTTCGCCTCGGGCTAAAAATAACAAACTATGTCGCACCACCGGCGTCCCTGATACAAAATAAAGGCAATTGGCATGCAACTGTATTACGACGGGTTGAAATCGATTCCCAAGTAGGGCGCAACCACTCCACTTTGATAGAACGATTTTCCAACCGAGGGGAGAATTCCTTTTTTGTTGTGTCTCTCGAACGCTTTTCAAGATACGACGCAATACAAAGAATACTGAAAAGAGAAAAAATATATACAAATTTTCAATACAAACAAACAATTTCAATACAAACAAACATTTACGATCTCCGTAGTCGAGTGGATAGGGTTCGAATCCCGGTAGCGGCAGATGTTTGCGTAGTAAATGCCAGCATTTGTAGGTAAAAATCATCATGGTTGTTAATATATCCCAACTAATATTATAAATGCGAAATGCGAAAGTAACTCTGTCTGTCTGTCTGTTACGCTTTCCCGCTTAAACCTCGCAACCGATTTTGATGTAATTTTAGACCCTGAGATAGGACATAGGCTACTTTTTATTTCGAGAAAAAGGGATGAAGGTGTTGAAATAGAGGTTGAAAATTTGTATGGGATTTCTTAATTTTAAAAGGTAAAACCGTGAAATTTCATATTTAAAGCACTTGATAAGAAATCATTAACATTTGTTCTAGCATTTTTGAAATTCCCACCAGCTAGGGGGTGAAATAAGGGTTGAAACTTAGTATGCAAGTTCATCAAATATCACGTCATAAGAAACAAAACAAACAAAATATTTTTGTACACAACGTGAGGCTGGCCCCTGTAAGAGTCTCTTAGACATAAGGGACCAGGATTGATAAAAACTAATTTCACGCGGGCGAAGCCGCGGGCGGATGCTAGTATTTCTATAAAAATTTAAATATAATGAAAGTGACTTTCATTAATTTTAGTTAGAGGTTTATTATTCATGCTGATGCGAGTCGAAATGTCAGTACAGCAGTTGACGAAACGTCAATCCGCATAAATGTCAGAGCTATTTGTTAAACTAAATAATATAACGAAAACACTTTTATTAATCTTATATATAAAAATGACTCGCAAAAATGTGTTGGTAAGCGCATAACTTAACAACACCGGGACCAATTTGGCCAATTCTTTTTTTAAGATAATGGTTGCAGTTCAAGGATGATTTTTACGGCGAGAAAAAAATCGAATAACTATCGGAAAAACTCTAAAAACAACTTTTTTTCCATACAAACGTTTTCTAACTAAAACGCACAGTCGATTTGAGCTTTATTGTTATTGAATAAAGTTCATATTGCAAGCACTCATTGTTGTCTAAGCAATGTAGGTGAGTTCCTAACATCGAAGAGTCAATTTGCGCTTTATTAACGCTGTATAAAATTGAAATTCAATAATATCTATCAAAATAGTGTGCGTGCGTGCGTTGGAGCACAGAATACATCGTTGGAGGATTTAATGTCACGTTCCAAAATTGAATAGTCACAAAATGTAATAGTTCATTTGCACATTTTTGCAATTTGGTTGGCTATGTGATATTATCTAGAAAATAATTAGGAACAAAAAACTGCCACTTTACAAATCTTTTTGACAGGACAAAGTCTGTCGGGTCCGCTAGTTTTAAAATAAATGTAAAAACAATAAAGTGTCGTTTCTCTTATTTGCAGGTGAGATATTTAATTTAAATTTAATATTGTTTTTTGACCAGGTTTAAAAAGTGGACCGTAACGAAAAGGTCTATATTTTCGTACCTTAATAATTAAAAAACTATTGGACTTAGAAACAAAAAATGTGGTGTGAATATGTCACTTATATAGTCAGTTCGCTGTTATGACATTGAGTTTTTTATTAAAATACTTAAAACACCGTCAATCTTGTTTTTATTTCAATATTTTACTTTAAAAGCGATTGCCTAATATAGACATTTCACGTTAAAACCAACGGCCGTGTGCCCCGGCACAGCCCCACCCGATTTTTTAATAAAATTAGTATTATACAATCAATAAAACTCTTATTTCCAGGGAAACGAACATGTTTTTAAATTACATAAATAGATAAGTGAGAAACACACACATATATATAAGCGCGACGAAACTTTACACTGTAAAGTGGCATTAAAATCCATTCAGTAGCTTTTACGTGAAAGAATAACATATACATACACGTTTTCGCGTTAATAAAATTGGTAGGGATGTTAGAGATAACATAAAAATATTCCCAGAATTGCTGAACAGTAACTCTACATCACACAACCCCAGGACGTGACGTCGCGACTAGACTTTATTTCCCAACCGGACCCACAAAGTTCCGAGCAGACAAGTAACTTACAATGGCTGCATTCGCGGAATATCAACAGAACGACAGGATAAAGGGAATTCCAACTTTACGAAAACCCACTTGGGAAAAATTTGACAATATAATTTTCGGGTGGTATACACGGCACAAATGTAGCTGTTGTGTTAGCTGTTTGTTATTCTGTTATCCTTGGCGCTGCGTAGAGATGTAGCTTCGCTATGTATCTTCTATATATTACAGAGAGTGCTCCGAGGAATTGTTTGGATTAATCCCTGCTGGTAGTTTCCGTCACCGTCCTACGCGACACAACATTCATCCTCGTCACCTAGACGCTTGGCAGTCCACCACAGTGCGTTTTTCCAGGAATTTTCTGCCACGCACTACTAAACTGTGGAATGAATTGTCGCCTGCAGTTTTTCCGAACCGAGGCGATATCGACACCTTCAAAAAAAGAGCATATTCCCATTAAAAAGGCCGGTAACGCATCTGTGACTCCTCTGTTGCCCGTTCGCTCATTTGCTACCCTATCCTATATAAAAAAAAACTACCTGCTGCTTGTTTCAATGATGTTAATTGAATTTAAATAATATTTGTATATGTATATTTACACAGACGTATATATAACTGTTTGTTTGAATATTTAAGTACATGGTTAGGTTTGTAAAAATAATTCGCACATTTCATTCAAAATCGCTCAAAAGCACACACATTTACGTACAAACATACACATTTCATTCATTTCAGACACATTTTTGCAGTTCTTTTGTGTATATAAGAGTATTATATAACCATACCCATATGATAATATATCTTGATGGTATTTATGTATGTCTGTATGTCACAATGTTATTTAGCTAACTATATGGATATGTCTTCTAAATTACGCTATAATAACAATTTTTATATCACTGCTGTGTTCCACTGTTTCAAACCACTCTCAACGATGGGATACATATAACAATGAGATTTAATAGTCAGTGATATATTTTAAACCAGTTTTACGCTCACGGCTTCGCCGGCCTTATATGATGTTTTCTGAAAATATATACAGTTTCCCGCGGTAAAAATCATAAATCACCTTTATTCAATGTAGCCTATATTTAAACGCATTTATTAACGTCAAATAAATATTAATCTTCAAGAAGACAGACCTTAAGACCTACATAACCTCATAAGCGGTTTTATCTTCAGCTCTATCTTCACTGACCAATAGGTGAGTAAAATTTGAGAACTTCCTCGTATCGTGTCTCCTCGTTTTGAGAGCACTCCCTTAACCGCCTCAGCCAAAATTGGGATTCTTGGTGTCGACATATCGAGCGTAGTTCAGTTCCGTGGTCACTTAGAGGATAAGGCTAAACTAGCCTCGAAGAAACTTGGTGTGCTCAATAGATCGAGGCGGTATTTCACACCGGCCCACCGTCTGCAACTTTATAAGGCACAGGTCCAGCCTCATATGGAATACTGTTCTCATCTTTGGGCAGGGGCGCCCCAATACCAGCTTCTCCCTCTAGACCGGATTCAACGGAGATCGATTCGCATCGTCGACCACCAGGAAACTTCAAGTCGGCTTGACCCTTTGGCATTGCGTAGAGATGTAGCTTCTCTCTGCATACTTTATCGCATTTACTACGGGGAATGCTCAGAGGAATTATTTGGACTAATCCCTGCAAGTACTTTCCGACATCGTTCCACGCGACAAACCTTCCATCCTCACCATCTCAATACTTGGCAGTCCACCACTGTGCGTTTCTCTAGAAACTTTCTGCCTCGCACAGCTAAACTGTGGAATGAATTGTCGCCTGCAGTGTTTCCGAGGCGTTACGATATCCAAACCTTCAAGAAAAGAGCGTACTCCCATTTAAAAGGCCGGCAACGCGCTTGTGACTCCTCTGGTGTTGCGGGCGTTCATGGGCGGCGGTAATTGCTTACCATCGGGTGATCCGTCTGCTCGTTTGCCTCCTATCACATAAAAAAAAAAAAAAAAAAAAAAAAAACTTCCCTTATCGTTCGAGGTGAGGCGAGGAGGAGGATACAGGGAGAAAATAAAAATAACCGTTACTGGTTCTATCCGTTATTGTGGAACGAGCTCCCTGCTGAGACTTTCCCGGGGGATTACAGTATGGGGTTCTTCAAAAAGGGAGTAAATAGGTTTTTAAAAAGGTCGGCAAAGCGTTTGTGATGCCCCTAGTGTTGCAAGCGTCCATAGGCGACGGTGACTGCTTACCATCAGGCAGGCCGTAAGCCTTTTTGATACCGTTGTAGTATAAAAAAAAAATCCAGTGCAAGGTCTGCCGCCGTACACTTGTGATGGCGGATGGCGTAACATGTAAAAATCCCATTTGAATAATATTTTTTTTTAGTTTGAATATATAAAACACAAAAAAAAACGTGTCTTACCAAACCGTCTCCAGATCCGAGGGTAGGCCATGATTTACGGTGTCTATGACCATTTATCAATCAATGCAGACGCGACAAAACTCATTTGCCCGCGGCTAACGTACGCCCGCCCACACAGACTGACGTTTAAATAAATATGTTACGCGTTACCGAACGAAACAGCTTAGTCGTCGCGGAAACGAGGTGGCGAATCGAGCGAAAGCTATTTTCATCAAAAGAAATATCTCTCTGGTCGCTGGCGATACAACGAGACACAAATGTCCTGTCAAAATGCAAAATACAAATCACAGGATTCACAAATCGAGTTCAATAACAATAATAGACTAGACAAATCGTGTATTTAATTGTATACAATATAATAGATACTCAATTTGTTTATATATCACATATCAATTTTTACTTTAAATATCAATGTAATAATGCCTAATCAAATCACATATTACGTATGCTCACAAAATTAATCTTTCGTTTAAACATAATAGCTCACTGTGATTAGTACATAGTTTCGGTGTCGCCCGTAGCCATATGGATCCACATTAATTACGAATATTGATTTACAACATGCACACTTATCTATTTGCTATATATTTAAACATATATATTTTACTCCTTACCCACGTCCGTGAGCCACTATGGGTGCTAACTAAAAACCAGCGCTAGGTGTCTGACATATTACCGGGGGAGCGATGGGGGGAGCGCCCTGGAACCCGCGCGCGAAGTGCCTAGGCGGCACCGACGGATTGTGGCGGCCTGGCGTGCGCAGCTCGAATTACGGATCTGCGTGCGCCAGCGGGCCGTCGGTGCCGTACTCCCGCACCTCGAAGCTTGGCTCCACGGGAAGGAGGAGGTCACCTACCGATTGACTCAGATACTCCACCGGGCACGGCTGCTTCGGTGAGTATCTGTGTCGAATAGGACGGGAGGGATCGACACATTGCCACCACTGTGCATTCGACCTCGACTCGGCCCAGCACACGCTGGCGGAGTGCCCCGCGTGGGCTTCCGAGCGCCGAGTCTTGGTCGCAGAGATCGGGCGAGATCTGTCTCCGCCGGCATTGATTGCGGCAATGCTGGCGGACGAGAGAGGTTGGAGGGCTGTGGCCTCCTTCTGTGAAGCAGTAATGCTCCAGAAGGAGGCCGCCGAGCGGGGTCGGGAGATGGCCGATCCCGCTCGAAGTAGGCGGCGCCGGGCTCGGTAGCACAGCTGCGGCGCCGCCGCGGGTCGCCGGCGGGCGCGAGGAAGTCGCGA
Source organism: Scirpophaga incertulas (assembly GCA_036419045.1). Lineage (NCBI taxonomy): Eukaryota > Metazoa > Arthropoda > Insecta > Lepidoptera > Crambidae > Scirpophaga > Scirpophaga incertulas. The sequence continues at coordinate 41,160,187 of CM071627.1, forward strand.
CCGCTACGGCGACCCGGGATGGACCACGCCCCCTTCCGTGGCCGGGGGGCGTCGTTGGTGGAGGAGACCGGGGAAGGTAGTGTAGCCACCCCCGAGGAGGGCTCCCCTGTATCGACGGGGGAGCGGAGGCTGGGGGTTCCCGGAAGTAGCTTGGTAAGTTCCCGGGGGCTCCCTTCATGCCTGAGGAAGGCCATCCCTGAGGTTTTTAGTGGGTAGGCCTCCCCCTCCTGGGGAGGAGAGCCCCACATAACCGCCGGCTCGCCACAGCCGCAATTTAATGCATTATCCTCAGGGGAACAAAGAAAAAAAAAAAGGTGTTTGATATTGCACATGCTGAGATGGCGACCCTTTCGGCTCGGGCGCATCAATTGTTTTATATTAACGTGTATCCTAATATTAATCGAGTACATTGTGTCTGTGCCGAATAAAGAAGTTTATTATTATTATTGTCGTTTATATCACGCGTCTTTAAAAGACACGGTCCTTTATAAGGCGTGCGCGCTTACTTACATCCAACGCGTAGAGGCCATTTAAGCGGACTTTAATGAAAGTGTGCGTGGAGTGTAACAACTGGGTCGAATCTCTATCTGCGCCATGAAAAATGCAGCAATATCCCCAGTTATTACTGATGAAAAAATTTGTGGACTATTTTATTTCGATTTCGGTGGTAATGAGAACCGGGCTATGGAAGAGGTTCCGGTCACCTGCCTTCTCAAAGCCTCCTTCTTCTTATTATTATTATTACTAAAAAATCACAACTTTAAAACAGTGAAAATTCAACTTGATTTAACGTTACTCGTAATCCACCAGCAGAACTGGTAGCTTAATTCGCGCTTGCAAATCTTTTCGTGTAGTTGTTTTGGTTACTGCTACGAGTAATTTGCTAGCGAAACGAGCAGCACCGGAGAGTTGATTAACAATGGTCCTTCGTATTTTTTCGGAAATGTATTCGCGTCCTGTTTTCCGACCGTCTGTTATATTTCTTTTTTAATTGTTTGCTAAGTACGTCACTACGCTATATTACAAATGCGAATGTATGTAAGTATGGATAGATATTTGTTACTCTTTCACGTAAAAACTGCTGAATGCATTTTAGTGAAACTCACAATAATACAGCTTCTACATCAGAATAACACAGCGGCTACAATTTATAATTATACTAGCTTTTGCCCGCGACATCGTTCGCGTGGACTTCAGGTTCGTCCCGTCTAGTCTTGTAATAAGTAAGAAATACGGTAACTGAGCACTGCAGAGCCCTAATCATAGGCCTATAGGTAGCTACTGCAGTATGCTCCTATAAACAGACACAACAGACAATTTGCAATGTAAGCGCAAAAAATGTGTTTTTTTATGACCTCACATTAGAAACCTCAAAAATTGTAACCTATGTGTTATTCTGATGTATAAGCTATATTGTGGTAAGGTTTCATTCAAATCCATTCAGTAGTTTTTACGTGAAAGAGTAACAAACATCCATACATCCATACTTACAAACTTTCGCCTTTATAATAGTAGTAGGGTTTTGTGCATTATCCAAAATATGACGATTGGTGTCAAGTAAATAGGAAAAACACATATGTAACATATGATGGAATTATGTAATAATTTTAATGCCATAACGTTAATTCTTAACTGCACCAAGCTAATATAAGCCACTACAAATAGTCCCAACTAATATTATAAATGCGAAAGTGTGTTTGTTTGTTTGTTTGTTACCTCTTCACGCTTAAACTACTGGACCGATTTCAAAAATTCTTTCACCTTTGGAAAGCTACATTCTCCCCGAGTAACATAGGCTACTTTTTATCCCGGAAAAATCGACAGATCCCACGGGATGCGCAATAAAGGCTTCGCTCAAAAACTACTGCACAGATTTTTATGCGGTTTTCATCAATAGATAGAGTGATTCTTGAGGAGTTTTGCGGCATTTTTTATCTCGGAAAAACGGATAGTCCCACGGGAAGCGCGATAAAATCTTCGCACCATAAACCGACTTCCGCGTATATGTAGCCGTGGGCAAAAGCTATGACCCTTAACCCTCTATACACCCAATCCCGAAATCCACGCGGGCGAAGCCGCGGGCAGAAAGCTAGTAAATTATAAATATTATTTCGTTACCCTCTTATCCACCCAAGACCATATCAAACTATGCAAGTTCAAAGTTCAGGTCAAAGCAGCGGGAGATGCGCGTGGAATCTGCAATGTCCCTTATTGACTCCCTATAAATTATTTAAAAACTGTCTCCTCTATACTTAGGTCCCTCTCCTCGTTCTGGGTCGGACAAGCACGGTAACGCCTTCGGTTCTGCGCGGAGTCACGTTGGTGTATCGCTGGCTTCGTCTTGCTACAGTCTGCGGGCTGCCGTCTTCTTTCTTCGCCTCATAGTCCATTTCTAATGCTATACAGTTTATGCGCCAAGTCCTGCAGTCGTCGGAATAACTGGCTTTGTTTCGGCTCGTTGCAATCTTGGATAAATATGTTAAATACGTTTAATTCTCGAGTGTCCATTCGTTCACTGATCCCATAAATGGGTGGAGGATTGATCTCCCGTGCTACAGGATTACTCCTAGTACAGGTATCAACCCGCCGTGACCGTTGTGATCATTTGTACGATATTCTGGAGCAATAATTATACAATATGGTTCTCTAAAAAAGCGGCAACTATATATAGGCAAATCAAGGGCTTACACAAGACTGGAGTTATCCCTTTCCTACCTCACTGCTTTCTGTAACCTCAAGGTCGACCCAACAGTTCACTTGCTGTCTATTCTATATTATACAGATTTCACGATTATATATTAGCGGGGTGTAGTAGACTGCGGTTAAATGTTGTACAATATAAAGAGGTGAAAATATAATAGGTGTGTGTGTGTGTGTGTGTGTTTGTATAAAACAAGCGCAATCTGTATACGTTTCAATGCATTTAGGGATAGATTCGTGTAATAATTTATATGATTATGGTGAAAGAAATTCTTGAAAATCTCAATTGAAAGGTTTCGCAGACTCAAGTTTTGTGTAATTGATTCGAACAGTTTTCTTCTCGTTTCCTGACGCTCCCTTTAATCATACTTCCTGTATAATTAAGGCGAGGGTCTTTTAAGGCGCACGATCAATATTCTGAGGGTTTCACTGACGCATGGGGATGAATAGGTAATTTGATTTGTTATGACCAACAGTATGTTTGACATGCGGTTTTCATACGACCGAAATATTATAAAACAGCGAGCCATATGGACGTTTTATGGTACCAAGTTATAACAAAATATTTCCACATTTTTAAACGTCTTCATTTTTTATGCTTGTTTTAATTTCGACTGGATGAAATTAATGTAATGATTCTTTCTTTTTTGAAAATTGCTGTTTCTGTGTGTCCCAGTTTGGTCCAGTTTTGACAATGGCGTCCATGCGTCGAGTAACTAACAAGTAATAAGTAAAAAGAAAACCGACTTTACAAAAAAAAAAATAATATGCAATAATTTAAAAATAAAATAAAATGTTATAATACATATAATGTAGTTACATTTGTTATTACTTTTGGAGTTGAGGTCAGTTAAGACAGTATTATAATTATACCTTCTCGTGGTGCACCCTGGGCAACGTCTTTTGATGGCTAATAGTCTGACAAAGGACCCTTTAAGATGGGAAGGCGTAGGAAGGCTAGGTCCAACCTGGCAAGCCGCTTCTAGCGGCTAGAGGCAAAGACCAAAGCCCTCTTATTCTTTAAGAAGGGGTGGTTGTCGTCCAGGGGACCCATTTTGGGTCAGTGGATCGCTGGAGGTATCCGGCGGCCACCCTTGTGGTGGCTTGGAGTAGCCGCTTGTCGCCATACGCCGACGTGATCGTGATAGTGTCCGCAAAGGTTCCCATGGCCTCGTCAGGGCGCGATGCAGCTCTCCTTCGGGATCGAGCGTTCGCGCCCAGGCGTAGTGAGGGAGATCGCTGTGGTTTTTAGCGGGTAGGCCTTCCCCTTCTGGGGAGGAGAGCCTCACATAACCACCGATTCTCGGGGTATGCAATTCAATGCATTTTCTCCTCTGCGTGATAGAAAGTATTATAATACGGTTGAGCCTATTATAAAAAGAAGGCTTTCTGAACAAAACGGCTCGTCTGCCGAAGGAGCTGTTGATTGAGGGTACAGGAACTCGGAAAGTTCGCTTATTTGTGCGAATTGAATGTATAGATCCCTTACACTACCTAGAATTTAGTCAGATTTGATTTCCATATGAGCTATTGATGAATTTCGATAAATCTGATTGTTCTGCTCGGCATTGGCGTCGTTAACGCAATACCGATAACTTCGTCCCCATTCACGACGAGTGTTCCCTTCAACGGCCCCAGTTTTTCAATAACAAATCGGCGAGCAACTACACAGTTGGAGAACTCTTTGGTAATTGGATATGGTTTTGCTTGGGGTATTATTCTTTGTGTGCTTCAGTTGTTGTCAGTACCCTTTTCCGTTATTGTGTTTCCAACAGACATGAGCGTAACTACAGTCATGATTTTAATAAAAAAAATAACAAGTGACTCTTATTGACTCCAAACTACTAAATAATAATTAGCCACCAGCCTTAACCAAAGGTACTTTGAAATATATTCAACCTTCAAATATTTGACCTACTATTGAATCAATCCCACACGTACAGCAGAATAATTTTACAACAAAGTCAAACCAAATACCTCAAAAATTTGAGGCACTTTGTAAACTTGCAAAAACTAAAACAAACAGGTTTCGCAGACTGTTGACAATCACCTGAAACCCGTGAACAACTTGGAAAGAATCTCGACAGAGCTAAAAGCGAATCTTATTTATGCATCGAATACCTGAATTCCAATTCCAATATTAAAATTGTTGACCTGTTTAAACACGGATCGGCATGACAGCGAGCGAACAAAAGCCGTTTATTAAAACAAGTCGGAACAAGCCCGAGGTTTGCGAATAACTCCGCAAAGGAAGCACTCTCAACTCTCCCGGAGTTTACACAACAAACAAATAAGTTATTACTTAATAGGACTGAATAATGAACTTGCTAATTATCGGATATCATTATGATAAAGGATTTTTTAGACGTTAAACTCGAGTATGTAAATATGAAGAATGCCCACTAGAGAACGCGTCCCATCGAGCAAAAGTCAATTTTGATGAATTCCAGCGTTAGACTTGTAACCAGTCACTTATCTTAACAGAAGATGGAAGCTACTGTCGTTAGAATTCACTAAGTTGTGTACAAAAGTTTGAACCCGGATAGAGAAAATCAAAAATTTACAAAGATTTTTACAAGCACTTTCCACTTCGAAGATGCTACGCCATTGGTTTACAAGTTTACTGGGAAGGACCAGCACGAAAACCAGCAAGAGCATCTTTTTCTTTTTTCCAGGTATTTTGACAGAGTCGGCAATTAGAAGCTAGCCTCCGAAAAAAAGGGTCTGAACCCAACTTCCTTCACAAGTTTAAACAAGTTCACGTTATATCTATTAAAGCGATAGTGTCATTGTGTTATTTACTATAGCCGAAATATTTGGTAATCTAACTGTTGAGTCATTAAAATCAAAGCCAAAATTGTTCTCTGTTAAATAATTCTTAACAGTATAATAACCTTTTATCAAAAGAGTATTTTTGACAATCGATTTAAATGTGTCGCTATAGTTTTAAGGTTCCTTCACTAAATGGATACTGTTAGCTGTCGTTTGAAGAGTTCTACGTATATTAAGCAGTTGCAAATGTTAATAATCATGGATCTAATTTCCGAATTTACGTATTATTAGTTTGTCGCTTGTCGTGGGATATAGATTCCTCCCTCTCCTGACGTTGACGCTCTCACATGCCCAAATAGTTTTAAGAACTTAGGCACAAGGCTGAGTTTAGTCGGCAAGTCATACTTGTCGGACCGCTCCGGCTGGTATAAACTCCGACATAATCACCAACCGGCACGTTTCGTGCTCCTTGTGAGGATTCATTGCCTCTCTCTCCTGGGAGAAAAAAAATAGATCCAACGCGAAGAGGTCATTTAAACGGATTTAATGAATGCGTGCATGGAGTGTACCAATTGGGTTTAATATGTTCAAGAGAAATGCAGCTAAAGACAGAGGCAAAGTCAGAACGTTCATGGACTTGTGCAATGGTTGTCCAACAAATGATCAAGTCGATCCAACAAATCTGCAATCAGGTCAAGATAGCACACAACCATATTTGATTATGGGAATTACTACTTATTGGATCAACGTTGCCGTGGTGTTCGATAGCAGCAGGTGCTTAAGGCGATAGAGAGATCGTAGCGTTCCATTGTCACGTTTACAGACGTGATCCACTTGAACTCGCCAACTCAACACCGAGTCAATATACAAACGGAGATCCTAACCTTAACACTACTATCGTAAGTTAGAATGCAAATGGCGTCATATTTATGACGCACCATTTTCTTTATTTTAGACACACAAACCAAAAACCAAAATATAACGATAGGTGTTAAGTAAGTAGGAAAAACTCTACCATCTGTTCAGACGAATTCGCGGGCACCAGCTAGTATCTTCATAAAGTGCAGACTATGTGTTATTCTGATGTATAAGCTACATTATTGTTAAGTTTCAATAAAATATATTCAGTAGTTTTTACGTGAAAGAGTAACAAACATCCACACTTACAAACTTTTGCGTTTTTAATGTTAGTAGGGATAAATATTATCTGTGTACATTCGCATTTGTCAATTTCTATGATGGCGTCTTCTGATCTTTTTTCCAGGCTTTAATATTCCACAAGCATATCAATCGACATGCACTTAAGAAGAAATTCGGATTTAATGTCAATATGCTCGAAATGTAATTGTTAATTTCACCATTTCACATCATCACAAAAATTATCACTCACAACAACAGACAAAATAATCGCCGCCAAAAAAGTTACAATTAACATTTCAAACGGACCAATGCCAGCGAAATTACCGACGACAACCCTCGTCCCCCTTAAAGGGGTGAAAACATTAACTGACGGCGAAATAAAGAGATAAGCGGTCCGAATGAGCGGACCGACGCGGCAGCCTCAATGACACTCACAACTTTTCCAATTTACGAAATAAAAATCTGATGGCCACCGCGGGAAAGTTATCTAATAATGAGGTAACGTTGATCGTCGAGAGGGGGGAGGCTGGGTTGATGAGACAAGTTTAAAGTTACCCAGTTGTCGTTTGCGATCAACAGTACTTACGTGCTTTTTTGGGGGACACTTTGCTTTCTTTAAAAACCTCTCTGTCTCTCTTGTGCCACCGCTAACAGTTATTATCGTTCTTTAAAAAAATCAGTAACTTGTCTTTAAGTGAGTCAATTAGAATTTCATGGTAAACTTTAAATTGGCATTTATATTGTTAAATGGCAAATTGCTAAGTGCTAAGAGCAAAAAAAAAAACTTAACAAAAGTGCCCCCATGCGCACGTTGTGGCCATATTTCGAAGCTCCAATTCCTCCTCCTCTTCCTCCAGGAAGATGACAATAGACTGGAATTATAATGAGATGTCGATAGACGTCTCATTTATAGTTCCCAGTATGGCGACAGAACACGAGTAGATTATAGTCCAGAATAAAAAATGACTATAAGAGGCCAGAATCGCAAAGCGACTTTGACACAACAAAGCGAATGACCATCCCATTGTATAACTGAGGAGTTGTGAGATTGCGTTAGTACGTAGAAAGAATTTATGGACACAATTGACTTCTTTAAACATCCGTAGAAAACGTTAGTTTCATAGCCTTATAATTTATCTACGAAAATGGTGCGTAGCTTGCTATTATTGTAACTAGCTTCGTAGTTTTGTCTGAGTAGGACTAGCATTTCGGGTAGCTTATATTAGCGGAGCGTATACTCTGATATATAAGCTGTATTATTGTAAAGTCACATCAAAATCCATTCAGTAGTACTTACATGAGCAACAAACGTCCATCCATATCAAATTCGCGTTTATAATATTAATAGGGCGAGTAATGAAGATAGATAGCTAAAATCTTTATGAACACTGGCCTCCATCTTAACTCAAAGAAGGAGGGGTGTTATTCTAACATTTGATTGTAAGGTAGCGAAAACTATCAGTAGCAGTCACAGTTTTATGAGAATGACAGGCTCTAGTACCATATCTTTCAAGAACATTTGTGTTTCGATAGGAGCCTTATGTATTACACAGTTAAGAGGACAACCGAAACAAAAGTAAGAACAACGAAAAAGCAAATAACATTTGATCCATAACTAAACAAACACAAAGGGATCAAGGATCCTATAGTACATATTCAAATCCGCACGTAAAGATATGACTACCTACGCGAGCAATTTCTCCTTTGAATGCTTCCTTTGAGCGGACGGCAAAGATTCGCAGGTATTCAGCCCATTCGTCGGACGCTGCGAGATAAATTATTTATTCCGCGAAGCGGGTAGTCAACCTTTTTCATATCCGACGATGTTGTAACTTGCGAAATAAACACGTCAAAAGTAAGGAATATATTGGACAACATTAAAGATTGACGAGAACTAAGAGCTTCCGTGTCATTTCGTTTCCTGTCTGAAATTCCGTGTGTAAACAAGGAAATATGGAAATATCGGACGCGGCGCGACAGGAACAATGATTAATGAAACTGACGTGAAATTTATTCTTTTGCTATCATTAGCCGGAACAGATTTCGTGCCGGAAGAGAAATTTTTCGCGTCTTCCATTTGTCGTCGAGAGTTCTCCGCTGTCGCGTTAGGACGCTCATTAAGTTTTTTTTTTTTTTTTTTATTTTATTTTGTTTCCTTTTTTTTTTACATGTTTAAATTATCAATAACATCGCCAAACTGTAAACAGTTTGTTGGCGATTAATACGCTCTTATTCTACTTACACTATCTACAATTTACTTACATTTTCCTTACAATTTTACTATCTACAATTTTTCTAAAAGTATTGCCTTTAATTTCTTTTTAAAAACGTTTATTTTACCACTTTGTTCTATATCTGGCTTTAATTGGTTAAATAATTTGGGTATCAAATATCTGCGCGTTCTCTGACCAAAATAATTATTACTAACCATTTCAATGTATCTTTTCTGAGTTCTTTCTCTAAGGTTTCTTGATATATTTTTTAATATTTTGAAATTGTCAATGCCAAAGTCTTCAACACATATCAAATATATAATTTTTTCCTGAATTGGTAATATTTTTAATTTTTTGAACAATATTTTATAATTTTTGTTACAACTCATTTTAGTTCTTTTATCCACTAAGACATTTTTGATTAATCTAGTTTGTATGTTATCAATTCTGTCGAGGTATGTTTTAAAGGTACGCCCATAAACGCTTAGGCCATAGCTTATTACTGATTCTGCTAAACAGTAATATAAGGTATACAATATTTTTTTCATCCCACCACCTCGGAAAGTGTAATTTTGCGCTTCGAAATCTGGCTGGAAAATTCTATTTTATTCGCTTGAGCGGCAAAGTAGATTTGAATTTAGAACATCACATATAATGAGTACTCAATATAATTGTAAATTCAAAACGTCATTAAACCTATTTAATGTAACCTCTATGGTGCCAAATTTATGATTAGAACTTTTTAAATTGTGAAAAAATTTAAATTTGGAACCTTCTTGGTTTCTTTGTTTTATTTGCGTGCTTCACGCCATTCTAGTTTTTCACGTTTTATTGCTTAATATAATTTGTCATTATAAATTGTTTTCTTTTTCATTTTGTCATTTCCTCGCTGAGGTGGGATGAAAAGTTACGTATTGCACTCGAGTGGAAAGATTTTTCACCTTGTGCTCGTTTGTTTCCCTCGCTGACGCTCAGGATTCTAATTTAGAATCACTCGCTGCGCTCGTGATTCAACTTTAGAATCCTTCGCTTGCTCGGTCATCCAAATCGAGCACGCGGTTAAAAAGGAACTTTCCACTCTTGTATAATAAATAACTATTTACAAACAATATTTTTTAAACTTATTAATTTGGACATGATTGCTCGAAGTTTATTACAAACTACATTTATATGTATACTCCAGCTAAATTTACAATCTATTGTTAACCCTAGATATTTGTATTTATTTACCAATTCAATGCATAAGCATCTACAATTATTTTGTTGCTTATGCAAGCAGTCAAATGTATGTCCTATTATATTTATACTATCACTTGGTTCTTTCATATAAGGTGACTTAATCAACATACATTTTGTCTTATCCATATTTAGAATAATGCCATTGTCATGAGACCATTTGATTATCCTGACAAAATCCTCCTGTATGTTTTTTTCCGCTGTTTTGATGTCTTTATGTGCATATAGTATACATGTGTCGTCTGCGTACATGTACACAGAACTATTTTGAACAACATTACACATACTGTTTACGTGCATAATGTAGCCCACGGGCCCATAAACTGAGCCGGTCGGAACACCATATATCACGTCTGCCTCCTCACCTCTCCGTCCGTTGATTGCAGTGGTTAGGGTTCTGTGACGCAAGTAGTTCTTGAACCATTCGATCACCGGACCACGGACACCACATTCCTGCATGGCAATAATGAGCTGTCCGTGGTCCAGCGTATCAAACGCCTTTTTAAAATCAATGTATAGAGTAACAACATACCTTTTATTGTTTGAATGTTCATTTATATCATCTGCGAACCGAGACAGAACGGTCGAGGTACTCCGTAATTGTCGAAAGTCGTGCTGCGAGTCCGATATTATGTTATTCTTTTCTAGGTATTTACTTATGTGTGTAATGATAACAATCTCTGTTATTTTATCTATGACAGATAGAAGTGCAACGGCCTATAGTTGGAGTAGTCTAAATGACTGCCCTGTTTATATATAGGCCGTATTATGGATTTTTTTAACCTATCCGGATACTCACCCGACATCACACAAGTGTTTACAAACTTTGCCAACACCGGACTTATGTCTTTTTTAATAAATAGTAGCGCGCTGTTTTTTTTTTTTTTTAATAATGTTTACGAGACATTGCTTGTTTGCATTCGAATACAGCTTTCGGATACGGATTCATTACAAGACGACATTTTAACTGAACTGACGGAACAACTGAGGTTGGCTCGGATCCACAGGCTTCAGAACAACTTGCTCCCCTGTGAATATGGCTAAAAAATATTTTTTTTGATGTGATATGGTGTAAAACTCTTACAAACTACAGAACACAAGAGGTTCCAAGAGGAATGCCACAGCAAGGGAGTGGAACAGAAAAGCAATAGACTGGAATATTAGAGCAATGGATTAGAACAAACTGGCATTCGTGTTTCCCAAGCAATTACTTGAATGAGAAATAGACATTTTAGAGTGAAAATGAACTGATAATCCAAAAGCATCTTAACTCTATGTCATACCAGACTGCGGTAAAACGCTTTCACGTCAATTACAAAAAAGGACAGACAGACATCCTTAGCCTTTCTCTGTGGACCGTTATCAGTACGGCCACCGACCTATACAGGACTAAGCCTTCAATTCCGTTGTTCGCTTGTGTCATCTGCCTAATAGGGGAGGGATAAGCGGAGATGTGGGTCGCACAATCCCGCTTAGTGCGGTGTCTACCTGCCACCTGGACAATATATTTTTTTTGACAGACAGGCAGATTCGTAATTTAATGTAAGTATTCAGTTTATGTTTATGCTGTAGATGGCGCTGTAGCGTTTGTTTTACCAAGGTTTAGAAATTTAGTAAAAAAAAATAAGGGTGTTCAATGACCGTGAGCGATAAAATCTGGTCAGTCTGGGTGGTACTGAATGTAGCGGGAGGCTTGGAGTGAATCCTGCCATGTACAGTTGGCAAAGCTCCCGGTGTTCCATTTAGCTAACATAATCCTTTGAATCGCTGCACGTGCGAAACCCCGCCCATTTTTTACTACAGCCATAAAATATGTTTGTTGATGCATATCAACGTAAAGTAAAGTAAAATTTATGAATATCCACAAACACATTGTTTTCTACAGACTTCAGAGACGCTTTGCTTTCTATTGGTGTAAGACGTGACGTTCGCTCCCCGTTCGATATGTTTTTATTGGCCCCGGCTTTTGGATTATGCATTTTTATTGACCTTCGTTATTTGCTGACCTGTGCGCGTTTATTGGACTAATTTTCTATTGTGTTTTTATTGACCCTGGCTTTTGAATTTTGGATTTTGATCGACCTTAGTTATCTGGTGACCTGTGCGCGTTTATTGGACTGATTTGATTGCTAATACGATAACCATTGCTACGAAATATTGGACTCTATTTAAAAATGCCGCGGAATTTGACTAGAGATGAAAGGAACTAGATTTTGATTCTTTATAATCGGGGAAGAAACATAATGCAGATATCCCAAGAATTAAATGTTGCGGTAAGTGGTCCACTTATTTATCTTTATAGAACGAGTGTTAGAGATCCATACTGCACTGATTCATAATTTTTTAATGCTTAGAACAGGAACCAAATAAAGTTTTAAAGAAGGTGCTACAAAAACACTCTGATAACTGAGGTATATGTGGTAATTTCGTTATTTTTTATCCGAATCCAAGAAATGGTCGAGAAGTGGACGGGGGTCGCGAACTCTAATAATTGGTTTAGTAGGTACTAACTAGGCATTAAAAGTTTTTCATTTGCGGGGGTTAGGCTCTGTAAATATGGACTGAATACAGAAACCAAGAATGTAATATGGTAATTTATATGTATGGGATTTTAGGGAATACGTAGACTCATACCTATTTTTTTCTCATAACGAGACATATTAACGTCAGTTAGCTAGTTACAGAATAATTTCAGTTAGTTAACTGTAAAATGTTCTTTATTTAAAAAAGAAGTATTTATAAATATGCTGTTATAATTATTAGTGTTCACTTATAATCAATGATAATTATGTTATTGGAACAAAGCGGGGAATCTCCGATTGTCAGAGATCGCACGTGCCAGTCAGCATTTAACAATATACTTTATGCATTGAGTTATAAGGTCGCTTTACTTAAACATTCTATTTGTTAACATTTGCAAAAACACCGACCGCGGCGATGCGGCTTATGTCAAAGGAAAAGCCAATAGAGCGGTGCTATCATTTAAAACAATCTTTAGGCTCAGTAGTAATAAGGTCAATTTTATTTTTTATTAGTACATTTCCAAACGTAAACAACTTTTTTTTTCAATTACTTCATCTTTAGTGTGTAGTGCACGAGCTTAGTGTTGTAAAATATTAAAATTTGTTATTGTTGAATATTGAGAATACGTTTAAATCCACAGCCTTTATGACTTGCAGACTTTAATGTTATATTTCATACAAAACTAAGTCTTATTACTTTTCGATAACTAGTATATATCAGAGGGGCGATTTTGTAAAGAAATCGGCAATTACAATCGAGTCGGTTTGAAAATTCTGTTTGTATTAAACCAATAGGTATTTCATATCCTACTTATTTTGCTTTTTATTAATTCGTAATTCAAGCCATATTGGCTTAATCCTCAGTATCATCGACAAATAAGCCAATCCGATGATCATAATATCACTTTTCTTAATCGAGACACCGTATTTGATTATGATTGCCGATCAATTGATGTGTTACAAATAACCATTCAGATTAGTTTTTTCCTGCGCTTGCAAGTTCTGTTCTTTTTTGAGTGCGGCTATAATTTGACCCGTAGGTTATAGCCCGTACGTGTATTTATCGTGGGGAAGACTCTGTGATCCAGCAGTGGGGACATAGCTACCTTGTAATGTAGAACAAATATAAATATTTTCATTAACATTAATCATTATTTTTCAGAGAGCTATGGTACTACGGTGGGTCCACAGAGATGCAGATGAAGGGTCTATTGAAGATCGACCACGATTTCTACCACATCGTATTTTAACAGCAGAGCAAGTGAATCGTATGGTTAACGTTTACCATGAGCACCCGTTCACCAAAACGTCAGAATTCGCACTAGAATATGACTGCAGTATGCAGGCGATACGCAACGGCTTAAACCGAGTTGGAATTCACCATAGACGGCCTGCGAGGAAAATTATATTAAGCGAGCAAGTGAAGCAAGTAAGAGTACATTTCGCACGAGAATTCAGGGACTTCGATTTTTCACACACCACATTCTCTGATGAAAAATCTTTTAAATCTTGTCAACGGGGACGTCGAAATTTATGGCGTGTGAATAATACAAGATATGAACCAAAAAGCGTAAATCACAATAATGAATCGGGGAGAATAATTGTAAATATGTGGAGATGGATGAGATGAAATTGTGAATGAAAACATTTTAAGGCAACCTGCATACACCTGCAAAGAAATTCAAAGGTTCAGTAGGGTAGTGCAATAATGTTGTATAATGATGATCAATAAGGCGTGATAGTCGGCAAAGACATCAACAGCGAAAACAGAGCATCGGTGATGTTTCTTACCACGTACACGTTTATTCAAATTACTCGCACTCGAGGCGACCTGCATACATCTGCAACGAAGCTTGCAAGTGAAGTCGACAAACCCGCATTGGGCCGTATAGTGGATTAAGACGTAAGCAGACGTAGATTGGGTTCAAGTCACAAGCAGCAAGTATCGTCGAAGCAAGCACGTAGTTTGCAATCTCATCAAGTCAGCTGTAGGCAGAAATCAACGTCGGCGGTTGAGTGAGGGAGATTGATCACCGATAACCGCGGGCTACGGGTCATTAGACCGCCGATGTCGGACCTTCCGCAGCAGCGATTGCCCGCGATACCCAATCACGGCGCATATTTCAAACACAGCAGACAACTCCCGCGAAATCAGCTGCAGTTACTAAGCCCGCAATCATACGTTCATTGAATTCGGATAGCTTTCAAAAACCGCCGCCGTTACGAGCTTCGTAAAAGCGATTCAAAGGTATGTTTATTTCGTGTGGATGTCTATTGATCAGATATAGCTACAAAAATCACGATTTCACACACAAATACATATATTCACACCTTTTTCCCACGAGGGTAGGGTAGAAATCACAGTTTTTCATTTGCTACGATTCAAACATACACCCGTCAGTTACAGGTACTCTTGGCCTGACTTTCTTTGAATATATCACCTATTTGGTAACCAAATATGTTGGTCTAGATCGACCCCTATCAACTTGCCCATATTTGTCTTATAAATTTCATTCGTCAGTCGTCTTATTTCTTACGTCACTACTTCACACAAGTAACTAACAGGCAAGAGTCAATAATATATGTACGGTGAAGTTACAACTGGTGTGACGTCGAGATTACAAATTGCCCTTACATCTTCTTTGATCTTTTTTGACGTTTGAATAGTTTCTTTGTACGCAGAGATTTCCAAAAAAATAACTGCTAATACTGATTTCATTTAGTCATAGGTAGGCAACACAACTTTCCGATTTACATCTTTTGAGCAACATTTTGAAACTGACTTAATTTATCAGAAATAATTACTAAATCGAAATATATTTCCATAACTACATTTAGTTAATATATTTGGTGAAATCAATTGAGCCCACGTCGAGCGCTGGACGACATAGCAAGCATTAAAATTAACTCCGCGTTTAATTTTCTAGATAGCGATGTGCCGAGTACGGTTTGACTCGAGTCTACTTTGGATCGCCTACTCGAATACCAATATATTATGATTCGAGTAAGCCGGACTCGATTCCGGTACTCGAGTCAGGAAGAATCGGTTCCTACTCGCTAACTCGATTCTATTTATACGAGTCCTACAGACTCGAGTCTAGTATTCGAGTTTGGTTAACTCGCTTGTACTCGCAAACTGTTTACACAAGCTCCTATGCTCTACGTCTTTATTCAATGTTTATTATCTTTTAATAAAAATTACAGTATTATTATTGTTGTGTCATTGTACTTAACCTAACTTACACGCTGTTTGAAGCTAACTCCTTTTATTTGTCCTTTTTGTTCTAAAATCGGACTCTAGTTTTGGACTGGAGTAGAATTTCCAGACTCGGGAATCTCGACTCTAGGAATCGGACTAGAGTCTAGAAATATTCGAATACCAAACATAAAATTCGAGTACTGGGCTCGAATCAGGGAATCGAATAATGATTCCTGATCCTGATCCACCAAAACAGCGACTCTGCATATCACTAGTTCTAGAGTAAATATGTCAAAATAAATTCGGTTCGGTATATTTGCTTCATTGAATTAACCGTAATTTGAAACTTCTGTTCTTTTAATTAAAAAATCTTTGGCATTCGAATGAGTAGTCACAATCGTGCCGCTATCTTGACTGACAGTGACAAAAGAGTCAGTGAAACATATTACCTTCTTTGTCTAGTCAATCATTTTTTATCTGCACGCATTTCTGGCTTTCTCTGTCACACAATTATATCATATTCATAGCTCTTCAAATTATATGACTTATTCTCTCATCAGATGTCCATACTGCGCTATCATTAATCCAAAACTATATTAATATTCAATGAGACATCTAATGGAATTATGTATAGTATTCTTTCCTTTTCTCTTATTTTTAAAAAACAAACGTCACTTTCTTAAATATAGCTAGATCCAAAAATATCAAAGATTTCTAAAAAGCATGTGGAAATGTTGATTCTATTATTCGAGCCTCAAGTTGAACACACATTCATATTTTAATATTACTGATCAAATACACGTTTCAGACCAATATTATGTGGTCCGAAAATGTCTGTCAAACTAGTAATGAAATTGGCAGCTAAAGTAATGATGACTTAATAATTAATAATATCACTAGCTAATAACAATTCGGAATGGTTTGTGAGCACGGGAACAATAATATTATAGTTGTTATCGTAAATAGAAATTCGGCTGAAATATAGTCAGTCCTCATATACGTTCGGCTCTCGACGGATTAAAATAGCGAAAAGAATAACGCGTTCAAAAAACAATTGATTTATTTGTATATCGTTTTTATTTGAGCTTATAATAATATCCTGAATACACACATCGAGTACGTTATTTGTAAGGATCATCCTTTTCCGTAATACATCTGTCTATTTTTCGTTTATTTTGGGAACAAAAATCACCATTCTTCTTTCTTTTGACGTTATTAAGAGCCTGTGAAGGACCAAGTTACATAAAAATGATTATAATGTAGATTATGGAAAAGAAAATACGTCACAACGATTGACATCACTTATATACTTCATTAGTTTTAACCGAATGTACAATTATGGAGCTACTATGTATCTGCAATTATTACTTTTTAAGATACAGCGCCATGTTTGCGGCGCTGTAAACGCTCCATACTAAGTACACTGCAATTGTGATGTCATAATTGAGTAAACTCGCCTAATTTCTATGGGCATATAAACAAAATAGCCAATAACTTTGTTATTTGTACATTTATAGATATACTTTGTATATTAAATAATGTTACATGTCACATTTAATGTGAAGAACCTAGAAATGTATTCGTTTCATTAGAATTCTGTAAAAAATATTGTACATTTTTTAGAAATCTAAAAACAATATTAAAGTGAAATTTGTATATTGACATACGTTCATTAGATAGAAATTGCTCAACTTTGATAATTATATAATACTAGCTTTCTGCCCGCGGCTTCGCCTGCGTGGATTTCGGGATTGGGTCCATAGAGGGTTAAGGGTCATAGCTTTTGCCCACGGCTACATACGAGTATGCGCGGAAGCCGGTTTATGGCGCGAAGGTTTTATCGCGCTTCCCGTGGGACTATCCGTTTTTCCGAGATAAAAAATACCGCAAAATCTTGCTCAAGAATCACTCTATCTATTGATGAAAACTGCATGAAAATCTGTGCAGTAGTTTTTGAGCGAAGCCTTTATTGCGCATTCCGTGGGATCTGTCAATGTTTCCGGGATAAAAAGTAGCCTATGTTACTCGAGGATAATGTAGCTTTTCAAAGGTGAAAGAATTTTTGAAATCGGTCCAGTAGTTTCGGAGCCTATTCATTACAAACAAACAAACAAATCTTTCCTCTTTATAATATTAGTATAGAAAAATAGGCATATTCAGTTGTAGTCACCTACGCTGTTACTTAACGTAGCACAATATCATCCATCTATAACTGATCCGTTTAACAGACATGGCTACTATACGAGTACCATGTGAGAGGTTGCTAAGGAGCCCTCACTCATACCTAATTCCCCAAAGCGCGTTAAGTGATTAATACGAAGGTTGTGTATATATGGTTGAAAGTTAGATACCCCGCCGGCGCGCCGTAAGGTGAGTTGACGGAATCCATTCATGTGGAAAATGCAATCGATTTTGACACTTAACATTTCGCGGCGTTTCAAACAATTCGGTGAATAGTTTTGGAAATAAATTTATATTGATAATACAGTGAGAATGGAAACTATCCGAAATTAACTCGAGATATTTGGGGAATTTATTAGCGTTGCTTCGATGAAGATATTATGGGTGATTATTGCATAGCTTCAAACGTCGAACTCCAATGATCAAATGAAATCGCTATGTTACTACTTTGAAACTGGATAATATGATAAATAAAATGTTATTAAATCAGTTATATATAAAAATGAATCGCAAAATGTGTTGGTAAGCTCATAACTCAACAACGCCTGCACCAATTTGGCCAATTCTTGTTTGAAGTTTGTCTTTTGTTAATGTTTGTTGAAGTTCAAGGAGGGTTTTTACAATGAGGAAAATTCGAATAATTATCGGAAATACCCTAAAAACAGCCCTTTTATTGTCCCATGCAAACGTTTTCTAACTAAAACGTACAGTCGAATTGAGCTTTATTGTTATTGTATAAAGTTCATATTGCAAGCACTCACTGTTGTCTAAGCAGTCAAGGTATGTTCCTAACATCAAAGAGTCAATTTGCGCTTTATTAACGCTACATATAGTTGAAATCCAATCATATCTATCAAAACAGTGTGCGTGCGTGCGTTGGAGCACAGAATACATCGTTGGAGGATTTAATGTCACGTTCCAAAATTGAATAGCCACAAAATGTAATAGGTCATTTAGACTTTTTTTGCGATTTGGTTGGCCTTGCGACATTATCTATAAAATAATTAGGAACAAAAAACTGCCACTGTACAAATCTTTTTGACAGGTCGAAGTCTGTCGGGTCCGCTAGTTATTGATAACTTTCAATTACATTTGTGTTCTTCGTCTTTCCCTTGCCCTGTTCCCAATTTTATTTAGGTATTTGAGGTCGGCGCAACATATCCTCCTCTTCTACTCTCCTCTATCACTAGCGATTTCAACACTTATCCCCTTCTTCATTATATCTACATTCACACAGGACATCCATCGCTTCTTTAGTCTTCCTCTCCCCATACGCCCATCCGCTGTCATGTCCATAACTTACCTAGTGATAATGATAATGATAATGATAATGATAATGATAAAGTAATATGATTATTCCCTCTTCTTAATACGTTACCAAAAAAGTATCCAATCTCTCAATATTTCAAACATAGGGGCTACTTTCCGTCTTACAGCTACGTACAGACAGATTACATTTGTGTTATTAACTGAAATATTATTAATGCTGTTCTAAATTAAACTGTTAAAATTATAAAAGACTATAGTATCACAATGAACGTTGACCATCTTCACAATATTTTCGTTCATTCTTCACCATTCATTCGCAAAATCGCGGCACTTCACTTAAAACACTTTCAATTTTGTTTTCTTAATTACATCTTACAATAGCAAACTTTTTGAGTCACAGATGTCAGATAAGAAATAATAGTAATTCGATACTACTATATAATAATAGTAGTCTTAAGACTACTAAACTCTCCCAAGGGAAAAGAATGAAAAAAAAACCGATCGAAGGAGTGCAACTGACTCCTCTTTATATAATTTTTGTACTTATTAGATCTTTGCTGTTGTAGTATTGAGTCCCTTGGCCCTTAATAAACAGAAACCTTAGAAAGTTTTGTTTAAAGTAATCATAAGATATTTTTCACATGGACAAGAGCAGACAATATACAGACGTCAATATAAAACAAACAATAGTATTCATTGTTGTATAAAAATAGAATTGAAAAAGTACAACAAAACACTGGCTAGTATTGAAACACAAATAAATTATAATATGAATATTTAATCGAGTGAAAAATCCGCAAATAATAAAATTGAATTTCTTAACAAACTGAACGAAAGTAACTTTTTCTGACACAAGTGGGCGACCACCAGATTTGCTCATCTGATTTCAATTTTCGTCTAACATAATAACATGTCTATTTTTATTCATATCTATTTACGATCAGAATCCTTGTAATCTAATCTAACCGAAATGTATGGAAATGATTCCAAATTACTGAATATATTTCTAATGTCCACGTATAATATATATAATGTTAATGTCTTAATGTAACTACAGCCACGGACTCTGAATGACGCCGTTTCCCAAAACTTTGGAAAAATTGTGCCATCCGCGTTTTTCCTATCACATGACAAAGGGAAAGATGGTTATTGTGAAGCGACCCGATGTTCGAACTGTTGGAGAGGATTTGCGTATTAACATAGTATAAACACATATTATATATACAGTAGGCCAACTCAGTATATATCAGTGCAATACAGTCTATTCACGAAAGTTCAGAAAGTTGTCGTTTTTAACGTTATAACAATAGAAACCGTACATAAATAAATTCTTTTCGTTCCGTGTGGAAGAAAAGAATTATAGAGGGAATAATTAGTCAATAATAAAAGAAAAAACATTTTCGAAACGTATGATTCATGAAGATACTCATATCCTCTCCTGAGCCTGATCTGAAATAAGGATCTGCTCTTCAATAATACATTACGATAGTAACTTTTGATTTCATATCAACATTGTCTACATTATTGTATACATTGTCTACATTATATATTTATACATAGTAAGAAAATTATATATTTTATGCTGCGGCAGTGTATGTATGTATTTTTGTGTGCGTGTGTGTTAATTCATAATGACGCAACAAACTTAGTGAACATGCTTCAAACTTAATTTATTTTCTTCATACTTGATAATTTATTATGCGATGTTTATTAATACAGTTCCATATAAAGGGGAAAGATTTGATTGTCTTCTATGTTTATTTGTTTGCATTGAATAGGCTCCGAAACTACTCGACCGATTTGAAAAATTTTTTCACTGTTGGCAAGTTACACTATCTCAGGTGAACATAGACTATATTAAATTTTCAAATAAGTTTGGGATCCAAAGTATGTATGGGAGAGTGTGTATGTCTGTGTGTAAATAATTGTAACTAAATGTTCGTTTAATGCCCGTGCGAACCCGGGGCGGCCTGCGAGTTTTATATATAGTTATATAGTATTAGCTTTCTGCCCGCGGCTTCGCCCGCGTGGATTTCGGGATTGGGTCTATAGCGCGCGGAAGTCGGTTTATGGCACGACGGTTTTATCGCGCTTCCCGTGGGACTATCCGTTTTTCCAAGATAAAAAATACCGCAAAACCTTGCTCAAGAATCACTCTATCTATTGATGAAAATCTGTGCAGTAGTTTTTTAAACGATGCCTTTATTGCGCCTCCCGTGAGATTTATCGATTTTTCCGGGATACATCATAGCCTAGAACCTTCTTCAAGTATCACTGTCTATTGATAAAAACTGCAGAAAAAAAACCGAAAATTAGTTTTCGAATAGTCTTTATCGCGCATCCTACGGGATCTGTTGGTTTTCTGGGATAAAAATAGCTTAAAACTTTCCTCGAGAATCACGTCATCTATTGATGAACAACACATGAAAAACCATGCAGTAGTTTTTGAGCGAAGCCTTTATTGCGCATCCCGTGGGATCTGCCGATTTTTCCGGAATAACGTTGCTTGCCTTTCGGTATTCTATAGGTTGCATTTCGGAGAGTGTGCGTTGGAATTACATGAATTAATTCCACCCGCTCCTTTCCACCACCAGTCAACCAGACGTAGGCTTAACTACCATCCTTACGTGGTGGACTATCCTCTTACACGTACAAAACGGTTCCAGTCTTCGTTTTTAATACGAACAGCTAAGATGTGGAACTCTTTGCCGACGTCTGTGTTCCCGGAACAATATAATCTTACGGTCTTCAAGTCACGAGTGAATAGGCATTTGCTAGGTAAGCGTGTTCCATCCTAGTCCTCATCGTCACTTACCATCTGGTGTGATTGTGGACAAACGCAAACCTATTTTAAATTAAAAAAAAAAAAAAGTCTTTTAAACTGTGTACCGTATACGTTTCACACATAGCTAACAAATACTCGTACAGGATACAGTTATTACATTGTCATGAAGCGTGTGCGACGACGCGTTGCGTATGAGTCAAGTTGTCCTACTGTGTTATATTTATGCTATGATTCTAATCGCTCAGCTGATCAAAAGGCAGGGGAATATTTCGAAGTGAACATATAAGGCCGAAGACAACGGGGTTCCCCGTCGTTACACACTAAACTGGAGGGCGATTTACGAACGTACTCGCTCTTTCTTGTAATGATCCTCATTAAATTTCTCAACGGCCCCTTGTGTGGGTACACAGTACAGGGAATTGCCGAACTCGAAGAAATTTTCACGGAATCCCTATTACCAGCCAATCGGTTTTATATCAAAAGAAATGAGGAAACGACTGAGAGAAATACTGTGAAGAAACATGAGATATCGCAGAAAATATTTGTAATGGAACACGAATAAGATAAGAACTACCTGTAATAAATAGAATTGAGAATATTTGTTGACCACAAGTATAAAAATTCCGGATAAATAAAATAAATCAACAAAAATAAATCAACTCATTGTAGTATTTTCTTGCCTCTGAGTTTTAGTGAATCTGAAGTGCAGTTAAATATTCGCCGTGATTTTGACATATTCATCCATTTGTTGAGCACATTATGCAAATTTAAGACTTATTTGGAGACGAACACGAGAAAAGCCCGCTTTCAAATAAAAAGAATCATCAAAAACAAAATACATCGGTCAAGAACTTTTTTCTAGTTGGTTAATAAAGTAACAACTGACCAATTAGAACTCAAACTCAGCTATAAATATAACAATAAGCTGCATCAGATTGTCATAACCTGTCATTACCTTAATGATTATTATTATTTTTTAATCTGTCTGTTAGTATTTTTGTTTGTATTAATATTTCATTAAATTATCGTGATTTTAAATCAAAACAAAGAGCCAGACTGAAAAATCAGTTTCTGTCGAACACTAAAAGTTATTTACCTACCTCTTAACACGTTTACGACCACGTCTAGTGTAAAACGTTCGTAAGATACAAAAACATGACGGTCCAATTCAAATGCCTGGAAAAAGAGCACATAATAAGCCCACAGAAAAATCTATTTCCACACACGCACTGTCTCCTATAATTACCTCAAGCAATCGCTAATGGATTCTGATATTGGATGCATGAAACTTCTGGCATGTTGCTAGAACTTTGGGCGACGTATTGAAATTAAAGCGATTAGATGCGGTCCAAGTTTTACTTCGGGCTCATTAGATCGCTGCGGCAAATGTAATTAGATTGATTATAAATTTATTATGAACTCGTGTTGTACAAAGAGCAACACTTTACAGACTTTAGATGTTGACTTTGTTACAGCTCTTATGTCGTTCGTGTTAGCGACGGTTTTCGTAATGGAAATGTAATGATCGACCTGGTGCTGTTTATCAAATAGTTTCGACAGTTACTCTACAGGATTATCAGGATAACATATAAACTTTTGGAGATTGATTGTGTCGTCTGTCAAGGTCTTACTTATATCTGAGGGGCTATCGCACTAATAAATCGCAACCGAAACGCAACCGAACCGTTCGGCTTAACCAATCCGAACGCCACAATATCACGTCATCTGTTCGATGATGTGATATTCCAGCTCTCGGATTGGTTGAGTGGAACGATTTGGTTTCGTTTCAGCTGCGATTTGGTAGTGCGATTGCCCCCCTGCTGTGTTTGCCTTATTGAGTTTTCGTGGCAGATGTTTGTGTGACAAATGCGAGCGTTAATGCCTTAATCATGGTTGCTAATATATTGTTACGCCGGTGGCTTAGTAAAACTTCAAAAGTGATTTTCTGTGACTTAGAAACGTTTTCAGCAGGCTGAATCGTCGTTTCAGGCCGTTTCAGAAGTAGCTCTTTCACATACTAAAAAATCTAAATTACACCCAAGTTACAGTAGTTTTCAGGCGCCTGAAACATGTTTTCAGTACGTTTCAGGCTACCCTCTATCCAACGCCGCAATAACCTGAAAACCCGTTTTCAGGCGTTTTCAGGACCCCTTATGGGCCATTAAGCCTACTTCAGTAAAAGGACATAAATGTCAATAGGAGTGAAAGAGATAGCAATAGTAGAAAGAGACAGATATAGTTGGAACATTCGAGAAGTATTAGAATGTGAAAACATCATTAGAAAGAGATAGACAAACTCGGAATATTCGAGAAAGATAGTACGGGAATATTCGAGTATTGTGTGACAAGGATAGCACAAGGAAGAGACAGTTATACTCGAAACGTCTCGAACGCGCGACGTCATTCCTACGCGCTTATGTATTGGACTACACATTCGAGTGTGTCCGCGAATGTTCTGGCAAGAGTGGCAAGTACTTTAGGGGACTATATAAGGCTGTGTCCGGCCGCCGGGAGAGTATTGTTTTGCGATACAGTGCGAAAACATCTAAGAAGTGATATTGGAGAACTAAGAAGCGACTTTCAGTGCTTTCAGTGAAGTTAGTGTACTAATTAATAAAAGTTCAGTGTTTTGGTAGACCGCCGTTTAATTTACTGACCCCAGCTCGTAACAATATGTTTCTATTCAATATATTTATATATGTATAATATATGTACGTCTATTTGTTACCCTAGATCCCACAACACAAGCCTTATTTTGCTTACTTTGGGCTAGACTAATTGGCGTGAGTGTAAGAAATATTTATCGCAAAATTATTACTTCCACAACAACAGTACGTTCTTCAAAGAACTACTTACTGTAGCGAGCCCGTCAGTTTTGCAGGAATATTCATGACATTCTAGGAAGGATCTCGTTAGGTGCCGAAGAAACTCCCTAATAAGCTTCATTAGCGCACGCTAATTAAAGCACAAAGCTCTTTAAACAAACAGACAACAAAACAAATACCTCATTAATATTAGCAATCAACTAAAGTAAATAGTTTGTTTTATGTATTTATTCTAATATACAACCACCAGGAATTGTGACATTATTACGACTGTATAACAAGAATCCTTAAAAAGGCTGGGCCATTTAAAATTTAAAATGTGAAAAGTCTATTAAAAAAAACGACTTGATATTTTTCGAAGGTTGAACATTTATATGAATGTGTTTTTTAAATAGACTTTTCAAATTTTAAATGGCCCAGCCTTTATCTATCTATATATATAAAAATGAAACCAGTTTCGCGTTGTCACGGCATCACGTGTGAACGGCTGAACCGATTTCGATAATTCTTTTTTTTAAATGTTTGTGGAAGTCCAAGGATGGTTCTTACGGAAAAAAATATTAAGAAAATCTCTCAGAAATATTGAAAAGTATACATTTAATTTTGCATATTTTAAAAAACGCGCGTTACGAATGTCAATTTTTTTTATACGAATGTCAACGTCATTCACAGCCATAGACTATATTAAAAGAGCATCGTTTCAACTATACAAAATAAAGTAGTGCATCAAAGCTACGCTAAGGCGGTACGAAGTTCGCCGGGTCAGCTAGTAACTTATGTAACTTGATATTTTTTTAAGGCGGCCATAATATACGCTACAAAATACACGGACAGACTAAACCAGTGATTCATATCGAGTGGTCCATATCGACCCCTAGGGGTCTATAATAACCTGCAAGGGGTCTACGTCAGCGAAAAACAAATTTGGGGGTCCATGAAATGAATGAAATGGGGGTCCACGATAATGGATCTCACCAAACACTGAGAGTACCTATTTATTTGCATTATACTATCTTATAATATAAAGGCATATACATTATTTAGTTAGCGTAGCTATGAAGTAAAAAAAATATTGTTACGCCGGTGGCTTAGTAAAACTTCAAAAGTGATTTTCTGTGACTTAGAAACGTTTTCAGCAGGCTGAAAGTAGCTCTTTCACATACTAAAAAATCTAAATTACACCCAAGTTACAGTAGTTTTCAGGCGCCTGAAACATGTTTTCAGTACGTTTCAGGCTACCCTCTATCCAACGCCGCAATAACCTGAAAACCCGTTTTCAGGCGTTTTCAGGACCCCTTATGAGCCATTAAGCCTACTTCAGTAAAATGACATAAATTTCAATAGGAGTGAAAGAGATAGCAATAGTAGAAAGAGACAGATATAGTTGGAACATTCGAGAAGTATTAGAATGAGAAAACATCATTAGAAAGAGATAGACAAACTCAGAATATTCGAGAAAGATACGGGAATATTCGAGTATTGTGTGACAAGGATAGCACAAGGAAGAGACAGTTATACTCGAAACGTCTCGAACGCGCGACGTCATTCCTACGCGCTTATGTATTGGACTACACATTCGAGTGTGTCGAATGTGTAGTCCAATACAGTAATACAGTAGTGTGCGAATGTTCTGGTAAGAGTGGCAAGTACCTTAGGGGACTATATAAGGCTGTGTCCGGCCGCCGGGAAGAGAGTATTGTTTTGCGATACAGTGCGAAAACATCTAAGAAGTGATATTGGAGAACTAAGAAGCGACTTTCAGTGCTTTCAGTGAAGTGATTAGTGACTGTTAGTGTACTAATTAATAAAAGTTCAGTGTTTTGGTAGACCGCCGTTTAATTTACTGACCCCAGCTCGTAACAATATTATATATGTTTAGATATTTTTGTAAGTTCTTGAATGTAGGGCATTCAATATCAGGTGAGTAGCGGGTCTATCCAAAATCCGAAATACATGGCAAAGGGTCCACGACTCAAAAAAGTTTGGTAACCTCTGGACTACACAAATAAAACATAGATTATACAAATAAGAAAAAGTAACATAAAATAACAACAGCCCATATACAGAGGAGTAATAAATAGAAAAACTTCAATTATGTGTAGGCAAAATAAAAGGTCATGACACTCTTCAACTTCTCTTTCCTTTTCTAAATTGCTGGAGAGAAAGAGAACATAAGTCGAGGTCTACAAGTAAAATTATTTCTTAAATTATTATTGTAGTCCTTAAAGGCTTCTTCAAGCCTTGTACAAAAGACTATTGTGATTTATAAAGAACACGTTGTAAGCATCGCTTAGGTGGCGCTGTGATCGATCCTGTCGGATATATCGCTTTTCAAATTTCATACGAACATGCTAAAATGCATGCAACCTCATTGCATATTTATCGAAAGAGTTTGCAATCTCGAACTCATTGTTCGCCAATCAATTTGAACTAGGAAGGTGTAAAAGCTTTCGGTAGCTTTGTATGAAAGCTCAAGTGTTTTCAAGTGGGCTTTCTATCTGACAATGGAGTAGATGATATTTTTTTAATCTATATATACTTATAATAAATCTGTAGAGTTCAATTCTGTATGTGAAATATGTTTTTTTTTTTTTTAAAGCTAACGTTGACAAACAAGCAGGCTGCCCACCTGATGGTAAGTGGTAACAGTCGCCTATAGTACATGTGGTTCCCACGAGATTCGCAGCAAATCTGCAAACCTCATAAGAACCACAGTGTACGTTGCCAACTTGTGACATAAGATGTAAAGTCACAGTACCCAGTAATTTCACTGCCTATCTTACCCTTCACGCCGGAACACAGCAAAGCGAACCCTGCTGTTTGGCGGCGGAAATAGGTAAGACGGAGGTACCCATGCAGACGACCCTGGTACAGAGTCTACCTCCTAGTCCAAGAGTCTACTCCTTATGTCCAAAATAACCATCAGGGGGTGATTAGGAATCGATAGTGATGCCAAAAATGCAATCAGTAAAATTATAGTCTGTTTTATAACCGTTATAGTAACAAAAACTACTCGACGGATTTAACAAAACTTTTTACAATTATTTTTTATACTTTGAGCTAGTTATAGTATATTTTTCATCACGCTGCAATCAGTATTTTTTTTTTTTTTTTTTTTTATACTACAACGGTAGCAAAAAGGCTTACGGCCTGCCTGATGGTAAGCAGTCACCGTCGCCTATGGACGCTTGCAACACTAGGGGCATCACAAACGCTTTGCCGACCTTTTTAACAACCTATTTACTCCCTTTTTGAAGAACCCCATACTGTAATCCCCCGGGAAAGCCTCAGCAGGGAGTTCGTTCCACAATCGGAGCGTGCGCGTAAGGAAATTACGTTGAAACCGCACTGTGCGTGACCATTTAGGCTCCAGCATGTGAGGATGAATACCCTGCCGATGGCGAGCGGTGCGATGGTAGAATGTGGCCGTGGGCATCATGTCGAACAATTCTTTGGAACACAACCCGTTGTATAAGCGATAGAAAACACACAAAGAGGCACAGTCTCTTCTCAGACTTAAGGGCTCAATACCGCATGTGAGTATGGGATCGTCAACGATACGCTCAGCGCGTCTTTGGACCGAATCAAAAGGATCAAGTTGGTATCGAGGTGCTCCCGCCCACAGGTGACAGTAGGAGCAGAGCAGTGAAGGGAAATGTTGGGAAAACGGGAGAAGTTACTCCATTTTTTAAGCTTCCGTCGGACAGAAATCATGTATAACGGAAATGTTCTCCTTAAAACTATATAAAAAATATCCCACGACAGCATATGTGTAACTCCCGATAGCTTAGCAGTTCGAAGCTTTCTGATTATATTTGTCTACTGTTACGTTTAAAACACTCTAAATCATCCCTAATTAAAAAAGTTAACATTTTTAAGTATCTCATAAAAAAGAATCATAGAAATATCGTATAGAAACATCAAAGTTATACACGAAATACGCTAATAATAAGCCACCAATGAGTGAATACTGAATCATGCTATAAGGATTATTTTTGTATAAGGTCGCGAACGCACAGGCAGGCGGCTTGCTGTCTGTAACATCAAAATCCCTGAACCGTGAACGACATAGGCTACAGTTTTTTAAAAAAATTCCGATTCCACGCGGACGAAATCGTGGGAACAACTAATCTACATATAGTAAAAGTAATCTTTCAAGCTAAGAAATATTGTATATGCAAGTGCATATGCGCTTATCACTTTTGAAGATGAAAAACGCTCCATACTAAAAACACTACGAGCGTGACGACATATTAATTTTATGAGCTTATAAATAAAATTGCCAAAAACTTTATTATTTGTACGTTCATACGTATATTTTCCATATTAACAAATGTTACATTTAATATTTGTCTATCGTGAACTGCATTCGTTTTGTTCAAATTCGCAAAAAATTTATATAAAACTTAAATTTCAAAATAAAACTAACTAGCAATTCGGACATACTTTCATGAGATACAAAATGCTCATTCAGTTGTAGACTTCTAGCCTATTAAGTTGACCGGAGACCCTTAAACCTCTCACTAGGGCCTCGAAATGCTAAACTAAAACTGATTTCCAAGTAAAACTTCACAAGAAATATCATTTACAAATGAAACATCAAAAACTTACGCTACCAATGTCAGAATAATTCTTTTTTTTGGCTAATAAATAATAATAATATAACTGTATAAACTTGATAAACTTGAGCGACTCCAAAACTTTTGCATACGATTTATATTTGGTTTACGCAAATATGATCATGTTTCAGAATTTCGTGTTAAGCTCAAGTGGTTGCCCATTCGCCTTCGCCGGAATGCACGTATCCTATCCCTTCTCTATTCTATTTTGTTTAATCCTGACACTCCTTTTTACTTAAAAAATCGCTTTAAGTTCTCCATGAAACCCATTCCCGCGTCTTAAGGTCGGCAGAGAACTTAATGCTGAGCATACCATCTCACTTCACCAAATGTTATAATAAGGCCTACACGGTACAAGCAGTTTTATTGTGGAATGCGTTACCTTTAAATATAAGACAAGCACAAAGCCTTCCCATTTTCAAAAGCCTTGTTAAAAAACATTATTTGTCACTATGATTTTGTATTTTATTGGTATATGTATGTAAGTATGTTTGTATATATATGTATGTATGTGTGTAAGTGTATATATGTATTATAGTATGTATTGTTATATTTATAGTAAGTTGTCATTAAGTTATATATCGCCATCTTCCCACGAAATAATTGATTTAAATTCCTGTCCATCCTAAGGTTACCTGGAAGAGATCACTCTTTGTGATAAGGTCGCCCTTTGTACAGTTAGTTTTAAGGATTCATTATTTGTAATTTTTTTTTCACTATGGTCGATGTACAAAAAAGTTATAATAAAAAATAATAATAATAATAATCTGGTTAACGTGCAAAATCATTAAATAAACAAAGCAAACAGGACGTGAAATATTCTTAGTGAAGAATTATATCTAGTGGTCGAACAAAGGACGGAACAAAACTCCATTCTATTTGTGTACTGTCGCAAATATTTTGGGCGTCACACGTCGGGCTTCAAAAGAAAAGGGGGGGGGTTTTACGTTACTTAACAGTCACTTTGGCACTCGAAACGCTTGTATCAAAGTCAACGGCGCCCTCGTGGGCCGCTCAGGGCCAATTAGGCCGAGGCCCCTCGACAGGAGAGCGCTCAGACGCTTATCCGTCGAGATCTCTTCAACTCATCGCGAGATGAGCGAAACTTTAATACGCCCTATTCATCAATCTAGCGTGGTTCTGGGTATTGGCTCTCGAAACGTTTGACCTTTCGATCTAGTTATGCTTCGAGTACGCTCAGAACAACTCGTATCGAATTAAATTCTGCCCCAATTCACTTTTCACGAAATATAATATACCTTACTAATATTATAATTGTGAAAGTAAATTTGTTTGTCGCGCTTTCGCACCAAAACTACACATAACCATACATAATACATATTAATAAATTACAAAAGGCGGACTGTCAAAAAGATTTGTAAAGTGGCAGATTTTTATTTCTCAAAAATTCTTCTATACTGAATCATCACCCTGGTAGGGCGTTGTGAATAAAAAATAATTAATTGCAAAGGAGGTCCAAATAAACTATTACATTTTGTGACTACTCAATTTCGGAACGTGACATAAAATTCTCCAACGATGTACTCTGTGCTCCAACGCACACACGCAGACTGTTTTGATAGATATGATTGAATTTCAACTTTATATAGCGTTAATAAAGCGCAAATTGACTCTTTGATGTTAGGAACACACCTACATTGCTTCGACAACAGTGAGTGCTTTCAATATGAACTTTATACAATAACAATAAAGCTCAAATTGACTGTACGTTTTAGTTAGAAAAGTTTGTATGGGGAAAAAGGGCTGTTTTAGGGTGTTTCCGATAACTATTCGAGTTTTTCTCGCCGTAAAAACCATCCTTGAACTTCGCCGAACATTTTATAAAAAGAATTGGCCAAAATGGTCCAGGCGTTATTGAGTTATGCGCTTACCAACACATTTTGCGATTTATTTTTATATATAAGATAATCTGGAATATAATTATAAAAACAGTATTAACTGCGAATGAGGTGTTTAAGTTAATTAATAAATATTTGTTACACTCACACCAATTAACCTAGCCCAAAGTAAGCTCTGTAAGGCTTGTGTTATGGGATCTAGGGTAACGGATAGACGTACATACATATCTTATACATATGTAAATAAATTTGGTACAAATATATTATATTATAACAACCATGAATAAGGTACAAATGCTTGCATTCATAAACGCAAAACGCAAACATCTGCCCTCACCGGGACTCGAACCCGGGACCTCGTGGCGACTCCTTGAAACCGGTGTACTAACCACTTAACTACGGAGGTCGTCTGATCTGACATCACTTACTCTGTTTTTACTATATTTAAATAAAACGACAGAAATT
Organism: Scirpophaga incertulas; assembly: GCA_036419045.1. NCBI lineage: Eukaryota > Metazoa > Arthropoda > Insecta > Lepidoptera > Crambidae > Scirpophaga > Scirpophaga incertulas. Next base: position 41,191,972 of record CM071627.1, read on the forward strand.
GTGTAATACGAAAGCCTTTATTATTAAGGCCGCGAGGAAGAGAAGTGACACGTGACAGTCAACAAATCAGAACGCGCGTAGCGTTTTGTTATTGCTTACTTATTATTTTACGAGTGAGTTCAGTAAGTTTATCAATTTACGAAAATGTGGACGTAAAATATTACAATTTATCTCCCGTTTAGAATCTTACGAAAGCTTATAAACTTCCTAGTAGAATAATAAACTAACGGATCTTGTTATTTTCCGGTGACGTAGATACAGCATTGCACCCGTGCGAAGCCGGGGCGGGTCGCTAGTACGCTATATAACTGTAAAGTTTCGTTAAAATCCACTCAGTAGATTTTACGTGAAACGTCAATGATTACTTAAACTTTCTCTTCTATGTTCTATCCTCATGGTGATTAACCTCACGTTCACCCACCAGGGAGACGCCACACGCTCAGCTTCAAAATAAATCTACGTACTCTTTCATTTAGTTTATCCTGAGTGAAGTGAACCGAAATCGCCTGAGGAAAACAAAGTGCAACTTTCATTTAAGCAATTTACGGGCGCAATAGGACAGCTGGCAGTTGCAACGCGAAATAGTGAAACTAGAGAAGACACGACAGCGAGGTGTTGGAGAAACGTAATTAACAATTTCTGAGGCAAGGCGCCAATTTCTACGAAGTTTTTAATCAATCTGATCCACTATATTAGAGCTGAGTAGTTTTATTTAGTGTGCGCTGTTGTTGAATCAATTCCAATTCAAATTACACAACCAATTTCCTCCCTTTTGAACTGATTAAAATTTGTTCTAATTACGATATTATAAAGCGACGATCATTTTGTTTTTGCAGTTCGAACTAAAAAATACAAAATGGCCGTCACCGCAAAAGTGAGAATTACGTTTTCTCTCAGCCCCTTTGCCAGCCGTTTTCTCTCAGCCCTTTTGCCAGCCAGTTGTAAATCTGTGTTATCGATTCCGAATGAAAGTGTTTGACTATTGCAATGATTCTCAAAGTGGTCTATATCGACCCCTAGGAGTCTATAGCAAACTGCAAGGGGTCTACTTGAACAATAAAAATTTGGGGGTCATGAAATAAAATAGGGGTCGTCTACGATAATGGATCTCAACATACACTGATAATCCTTACATTATTCTATTTTCTAATATAAAAACATATACATTATTTATTAAAGTACCTACGAAGAAAAAAGGTTTATTTTTAATATTAAGATTTATATAATATAAGTTTATAAAATTTTGGAAGTAGGTAGAATATCGGCAGTCAATATAAGAACGAAAAACATAGCTAAGGGTCTACGACACAAAAAAGTTTGGCAATCAAAGATGGCGACTAGCACAAAATGGCGGATTCCAAATATTTATATCCTTAACATAAGTAACGGATATCAAATGAAAGGGCTTTATAAGGCGACACGGAATATTAAAATACAAAAAATAGGTTCCCTTTGAGTAAAATTGTTGAGTTAAGCGGTTATATCCATTATGAATTTTTCATTACCTTCTCCTCAATAAAACCTTTCAACTTAACAAATTTTATTCTCGCGTTCTTTAGCATAGTTGATCAAAAGTAAACATCAAACTGAAGGCCTTATTAAGTCACTATTGCTAAAATTACTGATTACTTTTGTAATCCATTTTGTCCAATTGTTTCTTTACTTCAATTATTCTATGCACCCTCCGATTAAAAAACGTAATTAAAAAGTGCAAGTACCAATACCATATTAGTTTCAACTTACAAACTTGACTAGGACGAAACTTCTCTTCCGAACTAAGCGATATAAATCATTCGTTTTCCATTGTGTCGAGCTTCGAGTCAATTGATCTTTCTCAACTTAAAACTTCAATGCTTCCGGGCAAACTCTGTGCAGCTGCAGGAAGAGACTTCAGAAGTTAATTTGAAAAGTAGGAACAAAGAGCATGAATGTTAGATAAGTGGTGCTTCGGATCTACGACGAGCCAAGCCTTTAGTGGTTTATTCCATTACCCATCTCCAACTGCAAACAGCGACTATGTTTCAGGCTGAATCCACTCGGGGGTCGCAAAATTGAAGTACAGCCTAAATATAGCTAAGATGGCTATTATATAACAGCCAGATAAAAGTGGTTTTAGTACATCGATTAATGCGACAATCCCTGCTATTATAACTATCCTAATATTATAAATCGGAAAGTGAGTTTGTTTGTTTGTTTGTTCCGCTTTCACGCCGTAACTACTGAACCGATTGCTTTGAAAGGAGATGTCCTCTTATTACAAGGAGGTTGGTTTTTTGTGATCAGCGTTAACTAACAAACACCAAACTACATTAAATTGAAAGCCGAAAAAATATGAAGTATGAAACAAATAAAAGAAACATTTTTACCACCCCCAATTATTTTTAAATAAATAAAACATGTTTATAAGAAATATTTCATATGGCAACACCTTAATGATGTTTTTATTAATCTGTGACTACCGGTATCTTACTCTATGTCACAGATTAATATACTATTGCTGGTCTGATCATAATCATAAAATCAAAACTATGACATTGACAGCAGGTGTCTGACTTGTCAGTTGATTTTTTATTAATATTTTTTTCTGGCTCTAGATAACATACATTAAGTAACATAGCAGTCCCTATATTTTGTTAGTTAAAAACTTCTCAAAATTAGAAATATTCGGTTCATTAAAGCAATTATGTATGTATTTAGATTTTTAAAAGGCTTGTTGATATTTTTTTTTAAGCAATGTGTAATTATTGCATTAAAGATATTTCATTTTTTATTATACTAGAATACGAATTATTAAAAATCGGGGGTCTTGAAAATAACACGACTTACGGAGATCTTTCTTTTAGAGCCTTCTATCCAAATATATCAAATTTTCCTGAGTTAGTTACTATAAACCAATATGGGACATCTCCTTTTGCAGACGTAAAGATAAAAGACCGAATTAAATAACGGGCTACTAAAGGCTTCGCTTAAAAACTACTGCACCGATTTTCATGCAGTTTTCATCAATAGATAGAGTGATTATTGAGCAAGGTATTGCGGTATTTTTTATCTCGGAAAAACGGATAGTCCCACGGGAAGAGCTATAAAACCGTCGCGCCATAAACCGACTTCCGCGCATATGTAGCCGGGGGAAAAGCTATGACCCTTAACCCTCTATAGACCCAATCCCGAAATCCACGCGGGCGAAGCCGCGGGCAGAAAGCTAGTATTATATAAAAGCTTTATATTATAAACGCGAAACCTTGTGTCGATGGATATTTCTTACTCTTTCACGTAAAAACTACTGCATGGATTTTAATTAAACTTTACAATACAATGGCATATACATCAGAATTACATAGGCTACAATTTAAGTTATTATGTGAATTAACCAAAATATTACTATATCGCGGGCACCAATCAGTATTATATAAAACCTTCCATCTTTTCATTAAGCAAATCGAAGTTTCTTAGGCAATTTATAACAATACGGTAAAAACATGGAGTAAAGCATTTTCACTTTAATCTCTACAGCAACAAAGTTCAGAATTCACGACACCGAAGAAATCGAATGGTTTCGTTAAAAATGCCAATTAATTTAATTACACTGAAAATTGATCGTCGACTTGTTAAAGAAAAACGCCGTGTTGTTTTAAAAAATATAACGATGTAACTCGAGCGAATTTTTGTGCGCAATAGAATTTTGGATTCATTTGTGTTTTTATTGATTTCATTAACACTCGCAGGTAGATAAAATTGTTGACTCCACCGGAGGGAGACTATGAGTATACGAGGAAACCACTGCCTTACTTATTTCTACGGCAAAATGTTTGCATTGCTTTTGCATTGCAAAAGCAGTGTATGCATTGCTGGGTTCCGGTGCGACAACTAAAATAGGCAGTGAAATCATCATAGCCTAGCCCAAAGTAAGCTCTGTAACGCTTGTTATGGGATCTAGGGTAACGGATAGACATACATATATTATACATATATAAATAAATTTGGTAGAAATAAATTATAACAACCATGACTAAGGTACAAATGCTCGCATCCATCACGCAAACATCTGCCCCCACCGGACTCGAACCCGGGACCTCAGAGATGGCACCTTGAAACCGATATATCAACCACTCGACTGCGGAGGTCGTCATCATTAGGTACTGCGATTTTCGACCCGGGATGGACCACGCCCCTTCCGTGGCCGGGGGGCGTCGTCGGTGGAGGGGACCGGGGGAGGTGGTAGCTTCCCCCGAGGAGGGCTCCCCTCTAGAAAGGGGAGCGGAGGCTGGGGGTTCCTGGAAGTGGCCTTTGTGTTCCCGGGGGCTCCCTACATGCCTGAGGAAGGCCATCCCTGAGGTTTTTAGTGGGTAGGCCTCCCCCTTCTGGGGAGGAGAGCCCCACATAACCCCGGCTCGCCACAGCCGGGGTATGCAATTTAATGCATTTTCCTCAGGGGAACAAAAAAAAAAAAAAAAAAAAAAAAGGTACTGCGATTTTATATCTGATGTCAGATATTGGATTTTTCTTTCTTACATACATACATACTCAACAACATTTTCTTGAGTTCATTCATGATCGATACCTCCTCCATTCATCAGGTGAAAATTTCAGTTCACTGAATTCTTTTCGTCGTCATTTAGAGTCAGTGCGATTCACATATCCCGGCTGTGGCGAGCCGGCGGTTATGTGGGGCTCTCCTCCCCAGAAGAGGGAGGCCTACCCACTAAAAACCTCAGGGATGGCCTTCCTCAGGCATGTAGGGAGCCCCCGGGAACATCAAGCTTCTTCCGGGAATCCCCAACCTCCGCTCCCCGTCGACACAGGGGAACCCTCCTCGGGGGAGGCTTACTACCTCCCCCGGTCTCCTCCACCGACGACGCTCCCCGGCCACGGAAGGGGCGTGGTCCATCCCGGGTCAAGGTATGATCTGCCCCAACATATTCGGGCGTCACATGTACATGCATATTTAAGAGAATGGTCCACCGCTCTGGAGGGCGGGCGCTTTAGTTCAAAGCCGATAAGGTCCCAGGCTTTCTGCCCGACCGAAAGCTGTAGGTAGTATTTAGTTGGTAGGCTATCCTTCTGCTAAAGTCCAATATAACCGGGCCATCCAATATAACCAACTCACCGACAGCTTACCACAAACTGCCCTGAAGGAGACTGACTGGACTGACGAGGCATTTGTGGCAGTTAAAAGGCATTAAATACTCCACCAGCGGGCGATGGGGTCGTCACTTCCCTACGCACATATTGTTATTACTATAGAGTTTACTTTCGCTTAGCTGTGCGATTCGCAGTGCATCTGCAACGAAAACTACAGTGTACGTTGTTGCAAACTCGATGGAACATAAGATGGTGAAGTGACAGTATCCAGTAATTCCATTGGGCCTGTTAATCACGTGTCACGTTAAACCGACAACCACACATATTCACCTCGGCCAAAGATTGTCAGTTTGCAGAGCGGCTCGTATCAGATTTCTCGGTGTCGTCAATGAATTATGTATATGACGCCGGCGTGGGCGGGCGGGCGTAACTGATAGATAATAGATAACCACAAATATACAATGTCATACATATGGAGATAGTTCGGCCGAAGGGACCCTTGGTGTATTCAAATGCGTATTGTTGATAAGACAGTTCATTAATCAACTACTTGAAACGCTCAAATCGTTAACTTCGTAGACGCTATTTTATTCAACGTGATTTTATTTAACAAACTAGCTTAGCGACTACGTCTGTGCAGGATTAGTTATATTATTATTCATATATTTAAATAATAATCTAAAATTTAAGTTTTTTACAATATAGATATATAAAATAAATAAAAAATACTATAAAAAACTTAAACCTAGTATGCCGGCCGTAGCGAGGCAAGGCCCAAACAAACCGGTGGTTAGGGCTGCAGACAGTGAAATCTCCGGACAATACGTGCCGTGTCGAGAATCACTACTTTTTATTATTGTAGCTTAAGCGTCTCTATAACACACAGTCCTTTATGAGGCTCATTGCACCCGAAAAAAGCAGACCAATATTGGTGCGAAGAGAGCAACATTGGTGTGAACGGTTAAAGGTGTAGAGAGGTGTGTCTGTGACAGCGATCGAGACGACGTCGGCGTTATGACATTATTACACTTCCACCCTTCGAGCATCTGCTCTTGCGACTCCACTCTGTCCGGCTGGTTAAGGCAAGAGAAAGGCGGTTGGCATACGCCCTCCTAAATCACATAGGTACCCTTGGTGACGCAACTCACCGACAGCTCGCCACATGCTGCCCTGAGGGAGACTAACTACACTGACGGAGCATTTATAGGCAGTTAAGTGGCATTAAATGTCATAAATTATTATTATTTCGAGTAGCTTATATTAGCATGGCGTCGAAGAGAATTTGAACATTATGGCATTAAAATTACCACATAAATAATTTTTGCGTCGCATTTAAAAAACACATTTAAAAAACACAAAAAACGCCACAATATCACGTCATCTGATCGATGACGTGATATTCTAGCTCTCGGATTGGTTGAGTGGAACGATTTGGTTTCGTTTCAGCTGCGATTTGTTAGTGCGATTGCCCCCCAGGATGATTCCAGTGACGTCACAATGCTGTAGCATTCACACGACTTTATGTATACTTGTTTCTTTGTTGTACTGTAGAATCAATTATGCCAATTATATATATCAGCATGGATGTGCTTGTTTTGTGTTTTGGTGTCCACTGTGAGCCGACAAGCGTGTGAATAAATAAATAAAGTGTCAACTCTGCATTAAACACCTAATTTTCAGGCTGACCTTTCGCCGGCCGGTGACACAGTACGCGGGACGCCCACGAGCTTGGACATTTGTCAGTGTGACATCTATTTAGGGAGACATGCTCGAAGCGATAGGGCGGAGGACAGCCCTTCGAAGATAACTACATTGATTAATCGTTATTTCATTCTAGCGTCTTATATCTAACTCATCAACAGACAGTTGCATAAAAAACACAAACAACTAATTATTCAATAAATACCATATTTGCGACTAAATTACACCAATTGGCTTAACTTCAACGGAAGTTTTGATACTCTAGTGCCCTCTACCTCTACCAAATATTTGCTGCTGCTTAACATACATACATAGTACATGTATTTAATGCATAAATAACAAAATGACTTATTTATTTGATCTTTTTCGTACAACACATATTCAGGTGTACAAAAGGCGGAGTTAATGCCAGTGGCATTCTCTACCTGTCAATATGTATTCTATTTCTATTTCGTGTGTAAGTCGGGGCTGATATGCATCACTGCGACCTATTAAGATCTATTGTGACCAGCCTCCTATGTAGGTTCTATGTAGGCCCTACAGTAGCTCCCTTAACTGGGCACTGACCAAGAAAGATAGGATGTTCCCAGTTCGGATTGTTTTTATTTCATCTGGGTCAAGGATGTGTTTCCCCAGGTGTCTGTTTCTTTTGTGAATCAGCGGTTCACAGTAGCACAAGAGGCAATACACCTCTTGTTCGCAGTTCGAGTTTTACGCTCTTGTTCGCAGACTCTGCATGTGTCAGTGTCCTTAAGTTTCATGTTGTGAAGGTGTCTATTCAACTTGCAGTGGCCGGTCAAAGCCCTAACCATCACGCTCAAGTTACTCCTGTTAAGCTTTAATAGCTCGTCAGTGCGTTTGCGAGAGTATGGTTCGATTAGTGCTTTTGAGTGTGTCATCCCGGACGTGCAGTGCCAGTGCAAATATTTTTTTTTAAGTTTACTGTCGTGGGTGGGCGATAGAATTTCGAGGGTAACTGAGGCAGGAACGTGGGTTGAGGCTGTGGTCTGACCGAACCTTATTTTTGAAGAATTAGGAAGGAGTATTCAGATTGTAAATTATACTAAAAAGTTGGGCAACCAGTCTTAAGTTCCCTCGCTGGCAAATAGGCAACCATGTTAATTTAATGCGAAACATGGACAATTTTTTCAACCAGCAAGGACAATTTTTTTTCTCCTTGTATATTTACAGAGTCGTCTACTAGAATCCGGCCTCTGATAAATATAGTTTGAACCCAACTTTCATTTACAAATTTAAACAGATTCACATTATATCTATAAAAGCTATAGTTTCTTTGTGTTATTATTAAATAACACAAAGAAACTATAGCTAATATAATAAAAGTATTATTGGCAAAATTACTATTGATTGATTAAAACTAACTTGAGGTTATCATTTAAGTAAACCTTGACAGAGTGTTTGTGGCAAATGATTTAAATTTGTGAACACTTTGTAGAACTTTGTCGTGAAAGGATATCTTGATGATCATGATGTGTTCATTATCAACTTCTATTAACTTTATTTCGCTGATACGAAATACTTTTTTATTCATTTGTTCAGTGACCCGAAAGTAATTCGCCACGCAACAATTATGAAGCAAGCGCTAATGAAACGTGCTTGATAACGCGATGAATATATTCATGATCGTGTCATGTCTCGTGTAGAGACTAGAACATGTCTTTGGATAATGGAACCAGGCGTACGGGAGCGCCGTCTCGTAAATATAGAGTTTCGCCTACACATATATTATTATCGCCCATATAACACCGCTTATGTTAATACTAGCTGACGTCTGCAACCTCGTCTACACATATGGTACATTATTTTCTACTTACTTGACACTTATCGTCATATTTTGATTAATTAACACAGTTCCAACTTTTTATTTTATTCTCAGGCATGTAGGCAGCCCCCGGGAACGCCAAGCGACTTCCGGGAACCCCCAGCCTCCGCTCCCCTGCCGATACAGATCTTCTCCACCGACGACGCCACCGACCACCGCCCGCGGTTACGGCGACCCGGGAGGGACCACGCCCCTCCCGGGTCGCCGTATCCGCGGGCGCGAATTTTTTTTTGAATAGATGCGAGTTCGTTAGTCTTTCACGTAAAACGTACTGAATGGTCTCTAATGAAACTGAACAATAATATAGCTTAGGCGCGTTCAAATATTAAGTAACACAATTGTTTCCTCGTAAAACGTTACAATGCGTTACTGGGGCGGGAAAGGGTCTTTCTTACAACACGTTACGTAGCATTGTTTCTTTTTTAAATAAAAAATTAGGGAATTAGAACTCCCGAATTGGCAACCCTTTTCGTTTACGTTTTACGGGCAATCCCTCGATCGTATTAGTCTGGTCGTCATTTTTAATTTGTTCCCGCAAATGTTTTCGTTTATATTGAACGGGCAATCCCTAGATTGTATTGTACGTCATTTAATGTTGTTTTCGTTGTCAGTAACCGTGTGACCGTGAAAACCGTAGTGTTTATGTATACTAAGGATAAAAATTATAACTTTTTGCGACTTTAGGGTAAAAATGATCACTTGAATGTTACGTAACGTTTACAGGGGGGGGGAGGGCTACAGAAAAACGTTACGGTGCGTTACAAAGGGGGGGGGGGGGGGTCAAAATCTTCAAAAATTGCGTTACGTAGTACTTGAACGCTCCCTTATGCATGCGAATAACACATAGGCGACAATTTATAAAAGTTAGAAGAGAAGTCGCGGGCACCAGCTGGTATATATCTATTACTAGCTTTTGCCCGCGACTCCGTTCGCGTGGACTTCAGGTTGTGTTTTTTTTACGACCTCACATTAGAAACCTCAAAAATTGTAGCCTATGTGTTATTCTGATGTATAAGCTATATTGTGGTGAAGTTTCATTCAAATCCATTCAGTAGTTTTTACGTGAAAGAGTAACAAACATCCATACATCCATACTTACAAACTTTCGCCTTTATAATAGTAGTAGGATATAGTCCAATTTGAAGGTTGGGAGAGGTATTAAAATTCTGCGATAAGATATCTTTAAAACAATTGCAAAAGTTAGCTACTTGTGGATTTATACCACATGCAGACCACAAGAAGCTGTATCACTACACAGTTTAAAAAAAAGTCGCATTCTCTGTCCCTCTATCCCTATGTATGCTTATATCTTTAAAACTACGCTACGGATTTTGAGGAAGGTTTATATGTTTAACATCCATTAAATAGTGGAGAAATACTGTTATTTTTGAGGCTTCTAATGTGATGTCGTAAATAATTACATTTGTTTCCGCTTACATCGCAAACGCAGGCTGAACCCACGAGATTCATCAAAAGTATCAGCATTGCATCCGTGCGAAGCCGGGCCGTGTCGCTAATTAGTTACAATGTAAACTCTACAAGCGAAATAAATCAAAACAATTCGTCGGTAGTGAATTAATCCACGTGACGCTCGCTTTGACCTGACCATCAGATAAGACAAATGAATGCTAAAAGATTCCCCGCTATATACAAATGTAAGTAACAACTTGTAAGCGATCTTAACGTTCATCATTTAATGGGAATCAAATGGAGCATGCGCTCGCCGACATTAACTTGTAAAAGTTTCGCTCGAGTCCCGTAGTTATCGATTAAGCGTAGTTCTAACTGAATTATCTGGCAATTGCTTTTTATGTACCCGAAGAAGAGTCGTAAACTTGAGATTAGAGAGACATTTAACGCTCTGTTATCGACATTACATTTTCAAGTTAAACAGAAGTGAATGATAAAATCAAATCTAATCATGAATTTATTATTCAAATAGGATTTTTACAATCACATTTGCACGTCAAAGGCGTTACGCCATTGGTTCACAAGTCTTCGGCGGTAAATCTAGTACTGGAAAGAACCGGCAAGGGATATAATTTGTCTCCCTGTATTTTTACCTGCCTCAAAAAATTGTCCGTACCTAACTTCCTTTACAAGTTTAAACAAGTTCACAAAATATCTATAAAAGCTATAGTTTTGTAACGGTGTAGCCGTTACATGTCTTATGTTGCCTATGGTTCACCATCGGTAAGCATTGTCTATGATACTCGTATTAGAAATCCTCATGGGAATCTTGGCCGTTTTATTTCTTTCGTTTATGATTTTGGTTGTCAGTCAAAATTCGAAATATGTCATCTGCCAAAGCAAAATAAGCTAGGCTGACTCACTCTATGTTTCGCTTTTGTACAAATCGAATCAAATTTATAATTTATATACAACTAGCGACCCGCCCCGGCTTCGCACGGGTGCAGTGAAAAAATGGTTATGGTGGGTTATCCCTAAGAGATAGACATATACCATCGCGGACTTTTTTGTGGATTTTTGTAAGTTGTACAATACTGTAGTACATTATTTCGGTCTATCTCGTAGGGTTCAGCCAGCGTTTGCAATATAAGCGCAAAAAAACGTGCTTATTTACGACATCACATTAGAAACCTTTAAATTTATCAGTGTTTCTCTACTATATTATGCATTTATTATACATACAAACCTTCCTTAAGAATCACTCTATCTATTAAAAAAAACCGCGTCAAAATCCGTTGCGTAGTTTTAAAGATCTAAGCATACATACGGACATACAGCGAAAGCGACTTTGTTTTATACTATGTATTGATATATAATGTCATAAAATACTACCTGTTTATTATATTGGAAATTATATTGATTTATTTAAAATTTGAAGAAAGAGTCCTACACGGAATGCTGTAGGGTAAGTTCGCATAATTTAAATTTTCTATCGGACATAGAGAACCAATGTATTTTATAGTTTTTCTACAATAGTTTTTTTATATTGTTTCAGACTTTTCTTTTTCTTATTACTTATACCTTTTGTAAAATCGTTTAAATAAACCAACCTCAAGCAGCCAACTGTAGTTTGAGCATTGACTACTAAGAACCCTCGTAGCCTTCCGCTACGCGACAGTTTCTTTGTGTTATTACTTTTATTTTCTTGAACTCTTTTTTTTAGAACTTTTTTGGTTTTCTGCGGGCTCTTTGGTCCGCACTCTTTCTTTTAGTTTGTGTTAGTCCTTTTACATTTCCTTATATATTATTAATTCTACAAATAACATATCATTTGTCGGTCAGGAGTTGTTCCCCTTTTTGTGGGGGACAGATGGTCTTGTCCCTCACAGTCGCAGCCCCACCTATATCTATGATAGATAGATAGATACATTCTTTATTGCTCACAATAACAAAAGAAACATTAAACAACATACAGGTATTACATAAATTACATTGTGGGCAAAGGCGGTCTTATCGCTTAGAGCGATCTCTTCCAGACAACCTTTAGAGTGGAATTTTAAAGTATGGCAGTGTACCATCATTTATAACATTAAAAGTTAAACATAAAAAAATTCAACATAGCACCAAATTAAATTTACCAGTAGTTAAACTTATATATTTTTTTTTTTTTTTTTTATACTACAACGGTAGCAAAAAGGCTTACGGCCTGCCTGATGGTAAGCAGTCACCGTCGCCTATGGACGCTTGCAACACCAGGGGCATCACAAACGCTTTGCCGACCTTTTTAAAAACCTATTTACTCCCTTTTTGAAGAACCCCATACTGTAATCCCCCGGGAAAGCCTCAGCAGGGAGCTCGTTCCACAATCGGAGCGTTTATATACACCTACATTAAATTATATACCTACATAAATAAATAATAGTAATAAATAAGAATATAATAAATATATAATGACAAAGATAGATAAACTGATTTATAAATATTTATTTAAAAACAAAATAATTAGACAGCAAGTTAAGAAACGGATCGGTCCAAAAGATATTTGCGCAATTGGTTCTTAAAAATCGTTAATGATTTTGATTCACGGATATTTTGAGGCAGACTATTCCATAGTTGTGCAGATTTCGCAGTGAAGGATTTTATAAAATAGCTTGAAGCAATTGGGTGCGTAAGTACATTATCAGACTTGGAGCGTAGTTCCCGATTGTGATTTGACCCAAACTTTATTTCATTCAGACACGTGATCAAATTTACGCAAACCATACACGAACCTGACACAGATGTTCTGCAGACGCTATGATAGTCAAAATATTAGGCAACCTAACTATTCTCATCATTAAAATTAACCTCAAGCACTGTTATTTAAGTAAACCTTGACTTTTTCCATCTAACTAACTAACTATTCTAACTTCCTTTACAAGTTTAAAAAAGTTCACAATATATCTATAGAAGCTATAGTTTTATTATCGCTAGCATAGGCTATTTGTTTTTCTCCCTATATATATATACAGATAAAAAAGTAGTGTCCAATTTATCTCTACGGCTGCAGAAGCAAACAAAGGTGTTAAATATCATGAAAATATTGCATGACAATCACAATAACTAAAATCAGATAACCGATATTTTTAAGACAATTTATGTACGAGTATTTTATATTAATTATTAAATTATCATATTATCATTGATATTATCATTTTCAGATTATATAAAAAATCGAGTTGTCACCAGAAATGATTCCTACGAAAGGAAACGAGTAATATAAAACTGGCATATTTGTTTCTGGTTAAATCATCATCCTCTTGCCCATTTCCCATTATCTGGGGTCGGCGCAGTAGATCTTTTCCTTCCATTCCTCTCTATCAGCCGTCATTTCCATGCTTACTCCTTTCATTCTTATATCATTCTTCACACAATCGATCCATCTTTTATTCGGCCTTCCTCTGCCCGTGTATCCCTCCACTTTCATATTCAACATTCGCTTTGTGACATGACTTTCGTCCCTCCGCATCACATGTCCAAACCATGCTAATCTACTTCCTCTCACTTTTTCTACCACTGGCGCTACTTTCAGGCTTCCTCTTATGTACTCATTCCTTATCTTATCTGGTTAAATAATTATGCTTATTCTCTCTCTATGTTGATATTATTGTTAATTCTTACTAATATTGACGACCTCCATAGTCGAGTGGATAGTACACCGGTTTCAAGGTGTGGCCATCTCTGAGGTCCCGGGTTCGAATCCCGGTGGGGGCAGATGTTTGTGTGATGAATGCCAGCATTCGTACCTTAGTCATGGTTGTTGATATATATTTCAATAAAAATTATTTATATATGTATAATATATGTATGTCTATCCGTTACCCTAGATCCCATAGCACAAGCCCTATAGAGCTTAGTTTGGGCTAGGCCAATTGGTGTAAGTGTAACAAATATATATTATTATATTTATAATATTATAAATCGGAAAGTGAGTTTGTTTGTTTGTTTGTTCCGCTTTCACGCCGTAACTACTGAACCGATTGCTTTGAAATTTTGCACACGTAAAGATAAAAGTCTGGATTAAATAATAGGGTATTTTTTATTCCGGAAAAATCGACAGATCCCACGGGATGCGCAATAAAGGCTTAGCTCAAAAACTACTGCACAGTTTTCATGCGGTTTTCATCAATAGATAGTGATTCTTGAGCAAGGTTTTGCGGTATTTTTTATCTCGGAAAAACGGATAGTCTCACGGGAAGCGCGATAAAACCTTGGCACCATAAACCGACTTCCGCGCATATGTAGCCGTGGGCAAAAGCTATGACCCTTAACCTTCTATAGACCCAATCCCAAAATCTATGCGAGCGAAGCCGCGGGCAGAAAGCTAGTATTATAAATGCGACTTACTGTCTGTCTGTCTATCACGCTTTCATGGTAAAACTTCTGAATCGATTTAAATGAAATTTGGTACACAGGTTTTATTTTCATGGAAAACAAACAGCATTTGTTTCAAAAAGTAGACCTTAAAAATATGGAACAAACATGCCTTATGCAGTTTTCACTAATAGTACCTAACTTTATTTATTTTACTTTTTTTTACATTTTTAAATTTTACTATAGTATCGCCAAACTGTAGACAGTTTGTTGGCGATTAATGATTTTATATCTTACTAAACAATAATAACAATGTTAAAAATCTCTTATGATATATGTTGATATGTACTAAACTTACTTATTGAAACGAGTTTGTGTCACATTTCCAAAGAAGTCAGTATTAATCTTATGAACGAAGTAATTATCTGGAAAAGACATAGGCTACCACATAATGCGAAAAAACGGATCGAAATAGGATAGGCTTCTGATATATAAAAAATTTTAAAATTGAAGAGGGGAAATGCATTATGCACCGTGACACCGCGCTGGCTAGGCGCGGCCGTGTGTGGGGCTCTCCGGTCTGACAGGACCGGCCTACCCATTAAAACCCCCCTGAGTTCTCGGGGTGCGCTTTCGCGATCCTACCGCCATGAGCTCCGAGGCCGGCTCGACCTAGGTCTGGTCGAGCCAACGCCAAGGGAGGGACTGTCCGAGAACCCCTGGACAATCTCCCAGACAGAGAGACATCACCACCACGGCGTGCGCGGTAGCCAGACGCGCACGCAGCCTCGCGGTAGGGTCATTAGGCGAGCACCGCGCTTGCGTGTGCCCGCCTTCTCCTATCCGTCTGCGGCAGAGAGGAGCGGCCTCGACATCCTCCTCCCGCTCCCTCCTTCTGCGAGATGACGTACTCGCAAAAGGAGGCGACAGCCTAAGTTTTCTCATATCAGTTGTAGTCAACAATATCAAAGACCTAGAAATAACGGTTTATTTATTTAAAGTAATGAAATACTAGTGTAACCAACTATATTAGTATTGTATACAATATCCATAGTATTGTCGGAAACTAATATTGTACACTATTGCGCAGCACTGCATACAGTGAGCCTCGGTGGTATAGCAGTGTCGTAGCTTTAGTGGTAAAGCAGTGTCGCAGCGAGGTTTCTTCTTGCACGTCGTACCAGCTATGAGTCAGTCAGCTGTGCTACTTCGTCCCGAACACAACTCCAGTAAAAACAAGGTGTCAACGGTCGGTCGGTCAGTTTTGAAGTGAAACTTGTAATGAATTGCAATGTAAGTGAAAATCTCTATGAATTTCTATTATTTTTCAGTCCAAGTGGATAATAAATTTGGTGCTCCAGTGATAAATATTTAATTTCTCTCCTTTTCCCTTCTGAGTGTTACACTAGCGTGACTTTTTTGACTTGCACTCTTCCCGACTGACTGAATAATGTCGCTGACCAATTCACATCTAATCATTACACCTTTTAAAATCAAATGTGCAACTGTGTTCCGCCACGTGGCTCACTGTGCTGCCATCTATTGGATAACGTCACAAACAGGAAAGAGACAGTAGTCAAATCCGCAATCTATCATCATGGTATAACCTCAAACCTCTAATGAGCAGTAGAATTACATATTTACATTACAATGCGTACATAATAATTAAGGTTTTAACACAGTGAATTGTTAATTCTTTTAAAAAAAAATATCTAAAACCCGAATTCCTCTTCGATTTAAACACACGTGTCGTGAATGTGATGGATTACGAAAATATCCTTGTTACAGGGATCCAGTTCTGGATGCTTCCACGCATCACTTCCAAAACACGTCAGTATTTTTACAAGTCAACACACCGTCACGCGGGTGTACCATATGGGGGTACTGGTTATGCATTAATTTCCATTACCGAACGAGTTTGACATAAACGCGCCGCCTCGGCACTCCGTTGAACAAATAAACAGCGGCAATGGGGCAAAAACAGAATTAAGACAAATGCTCTCGCCGATCAGGCAGGAGACAATGGGCGCAATCATTTGTGGCACCGAATTGATTGTATATTATTTTGAGCTCTATTCAGTACGACTTAAGGCATCTTCGGTTACATAATCATATCTTCTATGCACCCAACCGTCTATCTTAAGTGAAATTAAAATGTCTAAAGTTAAAAATGAGTACCAGTGTTTCCAGAGGCAGTTTTGTGAATTCCCCGCGTCGAATTGTAAAAATCTCCTTTTTGTAGGGATTTTTTTTTAAAAAAGGAATACAAATTTTTATACACAGTCATAATTTTAGGTAGCATTTTTAATGACTGAATGTGAAATGTGTTATAAACGTAAGAGTAGCCAAATATAATCTAAGCAATCGGGAGTTACACGTGTTATTGTGAGTCAACCATAAAAGATAGACATATGCTGTCGTGTTATATTTTTTATATAATTTTAAGGAGAACATTTCCGTCATACACGATTTCTGTGTAGCTTTAACTATTAAGGTTGCACACGCGACAAAAGCTTAAATGGAGTAACTTCTCCAGTTTTCCCAACATTTCCCTCGACTTCTCTGCTCCTATTGATTGTAGCGTGATGAAAGTATACTATAACCAGCTCAGGAGTATGAGAAATAATGCTACCAAGTTTCGTTAAAATCTGTCGAGTAGTTTTCGTTTCTATAACGGTTATACAGACAGACAGACAGAAAGCTCAACATTTTATTGATTGCATTTTTGGCATCAGTATCGATCCCTAATCACCCCCTGATAGTTATTTTGGAAATATATTTCATGTACAGAATTGACATCGCAGGCAAAAATCTCCATTACGTGTTGTGAGTGTTTAAATTTAGAACACATTGTTTTTGGATCACTCACATCTGTCAAATTACTTCTTTTTAAACTTTTTAATTGACACGTTCCGAATTCAAATCTCAAACATAACTTGCGATTTAAAATTCAATAAGATATTATGTACGAGGAGTGTTTGTGAGAGTTATGAGCACGACGTGAAATATAAGGAACATAATCAATAACATGTAACAACAAAGGTGATTCCGAGAGATGGCGCGTAAATTTTGCCATCAAATATACATTCGCTTAATACTGGGCTCTCGTGTAGTAAAAGTAAAGGAGCCTAAATATAGAATTGTAATAGTCAAGAAATTTTCAGGAGATCAAAGTTGGCACTGCGGTGTAGAAAACAAGTAGGAAAGAAATAGATCCTCAACCAAGATGTAATTAAGAACTTATGGGTCATAACTTTTAACAAGTACCTAATTGAGTATTCTAAAAATTGATTTATCTTTTAAATGGATTGATTAAAAGATGCCAATGCATATAGAGGCATTAATCTAGACCAGAGGTTCTATTTTGTTTCATAGATAACTTTCTAAATTTGGCTGGTTCCCAGCTGGATCGCTGCAGCTACATTGCTACCAATTTATAAAACTCGAAAAAAAAACGTAATAAGTCGACAAGTCTTGACGTGTTCTACTGAATATGAAATATCCAAGTTTTTAGAAGTAACAGCCGCTGAGCTTCTTAAAACATTATCTGCATATCTATCCAAACCAGATTACCTTTCATGCACACCCTCTTATCATTGGGACTCCCATATTTTGTCACTAAGCTCCCTTGTGGTTTTACTTTTAGTCCCCCGTAGGTTTAGCCGGACCAGTTTGGGAATAAAAAACGGCAGCAACAAGGATTTATTTGGAATCGAATAAAACCTCACGGGAAGCAGAGAATAGATACAACTGGTCCCCGCTGATCAACGGATAACCTGGCTTTATTCTGACCACTGGGAAATTACAGTAAAATTCCATTCCGAGCTGGAAACAGTATTGAAGATATCAGATGACGTTTTGGCATCAGACCCAGCACTCGGGGTACACAAAGCGCCACGTCAGGGGATCCACCGCCACGCATCAATTATTTACGCGCATTACCTTCGCACATCCATCAAGGTGTCGACGACGCAAACTTTGCCAACTTTACGCGTTCTTTTATGCGCGCTTCGCTAAGTGATGCTGTCACCGCCGCAGCTGCGAGATTGTCAAACGCGTCAACTTTGCAATAATGCTTCGCTCTCGAGACAAACATATCTTCTTATATATAAAAATGAATCTCAAAATGTGTTGGTAAGCGCATAACTCAACAACGCCTGGACCAATTTGGCCAATTATTTTTTTTTATGTTTGTTGAAATTCAAGGATGGTTTTTACGGAATTCGACCTAATTATCGGAAAAACAACCCTTTTTCCCCATACAACCGTTTTCTAACTAAAACGTACAGTCAATTTGAGCATTAACGTTTTTGTATAAAATTTATATTGCAATCACTCATTGTTTTTTTTTTTTTTTTTTTTTAATTCCATAAGGTGGCAGACGAGCAAATGGCCCACCTGACGGTAAGTGGTAACCATCGCTCATGGACATCTGCAGTGCCAGGGGCACAGCTGAGCCGCTGCCTACCTGGAGAGAAATACTCTTTTTAAGCCTCGTTTGAAGTTAGACATATCGTAGCGCTCAGGAAACATCGCAGCTGGGAGCTCATTCCAGAGTTTGCATGTACGCGGAAGGAATGAACGCTGAAACCGAACTGTACTAGACAAGATCGGTTCCAGGTGATATGGATGAACTCTACTGCGGTGGCGGGTGGTGCGATGGTAAAAAGGTGACGAAGGCACCATTGCAAATAATTCCTCAGAGCACTCTCCGTTAAAGAGCCTATAAAGAACACACAGAGAGCCAAAGTCTCTCCGCTGCTCCAAGGTCTCTGTTGAGGCCGTAATATCTTTATTACCGCTGTATAAAGTTGAAATTTAATCACATCTATTAAAACAGTGTGCGTGTGTGCGTTGGAACACAGAATACATCGTTGGAGGATTGAATGTCACGTACCAAAATTGAATAGTCACAAAATGTAATAGTTCATTTGGACCTTTTTTGCAATTAATTATTTTATGTTTACTATGCCCTACCACCAGGGTGACGGTTCTGTACAGGCGAATTTTTTGCCCTGACTATGAAATAAGTAGGAACAAAAAACTGCCACTTTACAAATCTTTTTGATAGGACGAAGTCTGTCGGGTCCGCTAGTTTGAAATAAAAACACGTCAGTCAGCCTACCACGATCGCTCAAAACAGGAATAACACCGCGGCGCAGGCGAGATAGCGCTATAAAATGTAATAACCGTGTCTCTGTTTCAATAGTGTTTTAAACCCTACTCTGAGCGGTCGTGGTAAGCCCTCAGATCTTCGCAGTGAATATTATAGATATTCGTCATGATTTCAGCATTCAGCATCATATCCTTACTACTTAATATTATAAATGCGAAAATAACTCTGTCCGTTTGTTGCGCTTTCACTCTAAAACTACTGAACCGATTTAAAGGACATTTCGTCGTAGTCATAGATAGCCTAGACCCTGACAAAAAAAGAGTCGTAAGAGGTTGAAATAGGGGATGAAAGTTAGTACAGAAATAACATTTTTTTTAAATTTGGAAGTGTGATACTTCTTTTCTCGGCTTTTCATTAGACATAAATAAATAAGACCTCAAAATAAATTTAAGTTTAAGAGTACACAAATAGTACATACAAATAGTACGGAAACAAGAGATGAATAAGCAAGAAATTTTGAAGGTCTATTTCTTATTCTTTTCAAATGTCATTTACAAAATTAATTAATTAAAATATCATATGGAGGGTGAGGGGAAAGGCCCCCCTCACCCTCCGGCTAATCTTCAACCCTCAACCTTTCTGTCTAGACATTTTTATTCATGGCCCTTAATTTCAGAATAAAATAAGATTATACTTTATACCTGTATTTAAAGATAATATACTCTTAAGTATAATATTTTGAGATGACGTATCACCAAGGTGGGGGCACGTAATTAACAGAAGACCTCAAGTCTTTGTATCCTTTAAATCATATATTTATTTGTTTGAAGTCAACAAGTGCCTCATTATTAGAGATCGGATAATCGGATGCATATTTACCTAAAGTTAATTTTTCGCTCACAAATTATGGAAGCGGCTTTTTAAAATACATTTTGTTAAATAAAAATCCCGGGTAAATACGGGACTGCAAATTTAACGTCGTGATATTGTTTGAAAATTACTAAGTTAGCACGTGGTATTTATTTTCAAAAGACCGAGACTCCGGGTTCATTTATACAACTATGCATACGTATTTACCAAAATGTTCTACAGTACCGGAATTCCGGGATTTTTATTTATGGAAATAAATAAAAAGAAATAAATAAATAAAAAGACAGTTCCATACTTTGTCAAAAACTAAATTAGGTAAATAAATAAACATCCGGCTATCCAATTCCGCAATCCCGGGATTTTTATTTAACAAAACAATAGAAGCCGTTTCCATACTTTGTCTTAAACTAACTTTAGGTAAATATGCATTCGATTATCCGATCTCTACTCATTATTAGCGTTCGTTTTTACAATAAACTACCACTACATACAAGTGACATGTCATTACCAAATTCATAAAAATAGTAAAACATAAGCTTTTTAAAACGGTATATTACAATACTGCTTCATACCTCACCGATAAAAGCCCTTGGGTATAAAAAATTAAAAGCTCAAAAAATTAAAAGTCAAAACGTTTATGGACTATTACATTCCGATTTTGGTGATAACAAGAACCGGATGGAAGAGACTCCGGTCACCTGCCTTCTCAAAGCCTCCTAATTATCATGTGTTATTATTAATGGCACCATATGTTGCGTAAACATAATTTGGTGGCCCATGAGGGGAACAATCAAGAAGGCAAATAAATCAACAAAATAGCATCATTCTTCACTACTTCAAAGTTGACACCGGGAACACTAGGAAGTCCAAAGTGGTCGAAGGATTTATAAGGTTATCGTCTTAGCATTTATTTGTTTTTTTTTTACTACTGGACAGTTGGAAAAAACAAATTAACAGCACAAGTCTTTTCTGTGAAATTTCAGGTCTGCACCTGCGATGTTTGCCTCTTAATTGATTCAGCGACGAACCAGTACGAACTGGAAATCCGCACAAATCCACCGCAAAGGGGAGCCAGTTAGCATCGCAGCAAATTCTGAGTCAGTCGCTCAGTTTTGGTGGGGAGTTTGTCCAATTTGGCAAGTTTTAAACGGCGCTCGCCGGCCGCTTGGCACCGGGCGCGCCGGAGTGCTGCACAAATTGAATCTTGGCAGCGCCACTCGTTAGAGCGCGCTCACGTTCTGCGCTTTCTGAACGCAACCTGGTTTCAGCATAATTGTCTATGCTTAATTTCCACGAACGTTCTATTCTTTCTATTTAATGCCTGTTGTAATAATCTAAGTTGGTTCGTGTCTGTATAGGATTTTCTTTTAACTTTACAAGAATGTTAAATAGAATCTTTTTAAACGCTATTGTAACCTAATATATTTTCTAAGAATTTTTGACGCAGTGGATAGTGGCGGCAGCGATTGTGCGAGCCTTCGTTACGATTGTTAATATATAATTCTATCAAAAATAATATGTATATCTATGCGTAAAAATACATATCTAATCTAATATAAAAATCATCTATCGTAATATAAAAATACAATTTTATTACGTTTGTTAATAAAAAAAAATGTTTTTATTTACTTTGAAATAAATACGTACTATGTCAAGATTATATATAATATATATTTATTAATAGAAATATATATTAACAGCTACGACTAAGGCACAAACACTCGTATTCATCTCACACACATCTGCCCACCGGGATTCGAACTTAACCACTGGACAACAGAAGTCGTCAATTTCCCTAACCGTTTTATACTTTCTCAAAATCTATTTTATAAAGTTATTTCAGATGACTTGATGTGTCATCTCATAAATCGAGAGGAGTTGCTGCGCTGGCAATATTTCGTTAGCGCGGCTTAGCGTTGGCGTCCTGCCGGCGCCGGCGGTCCGTAGACTGAAGCGGGGTGTAATGGGTCGCGGAGAAAATCGTCTCATTGCCAAGACAGCAGGATTTCCCCGATGCCGCTTTAAAAGTTTATAGGCCCGGAGAAACGAGCCGATCAGCCTGATCAACCGTATCGTATAAATGTGATAAGGTCGCCTCTTTCTGAGACGAACGTTCGCGGATGCAACATCAAAGGGGGACATTAAACGGGAAACGTAATCTAAATAACGCCCTTCTGTCGGGCGCTGTAATAATTATCCGCTGCATAATTACGTGATCTGTTTATAAACGAGTTAAGCGGTTTCGTTTAATTTGACTTGGAAATGTTGTGTCAATTAAAATTAAATTGTAAATTAATAATTAAAACAAAGTAGTCTTCTGAGAGCGTCAGAAGCGTGACCGTCGCTGACCTTCTAATCAGGATTACAAAGGATATTGTTTTTTGCTGATTCCGCGCAGTTCATGATGACTTGTCCAACAAGCAGACAAGGTCGACACGTGTTTCGTCTCTCAGCGAGACATCTTCAGGATTTGTTGCCCGCTCGGTGACTCACGGGCGGCTCCCGTGACTCACGAGCCGAACACACTACCCAAAATCGAAAATCATCAAGTATATATATATATATACTTTGGGAACCTCTGATTTAAATAAACAAGTATTTCTTTCCCATCTTGCGCATCTCCAATTACCATGAGCGCCAACGATGTTTCCATCGGGATCACCCCTCACGAAGACGTTCAATCTCCGTATCAGACGTCTATTGTAACTTGTAACGAAAGCGCACAGCCGCCAAGCGACTCGCTGTACATAATTAAATACGGCTAATTTAACACGGCACGCAATTAGCCGGCGTTGTATCTGTACTAATTAATAGAACGCGGCATTTAATTATAACGTCGGAGATGATGCTTGCTTATGTTTTCCCGCGGCCTGGCTGTTATGAAGATTTAATTAGCGTCTGCCGCTGATAGATAGTTGGCACGCGCTTTGTCCTACGTGGAAAAATCCGGGACAAACAATCGTCCATCACTGCTGCGACGCCTTCGCCAACTTCCGGCGCGCCGGCAGATTAATTCAATGTTCGGAACGCACTTCCTGTCGGGGGTTCGCCGTATTATCTGTTAGCCTGTCATCACCAAGGGATTATGTTGCTTCGCCAAGACATTTTTAACGCGAACATATACAATATTGTTTTGTAAATTTATATCATGTTATTGTATCTAGTTTATCAGATACGATAACATGATATAATCAGATTCAGAAAATAAAAAACATTATAAACACACCTTTTTATTCATGTAAATTTTACGGCATTATTTAAGTGAAAGATCCACAAAGTGCATTAAAACATACCAGTATATTATTAAAATATTATTTTATATTTCTATTTTTTTATTAAAATATATACCTACTTTGATTATTTGTGATCTTAAGAATTTTAGATTCACTTTAATGAAAGTTCATCGAATCAAGCTACCGAGTGATACGAGAGTGAATGAGTGAACTGAAAGCAAAGATCTGGTACAATTTTTATTTTTTCTTTATATAAATATCTACTTTGACTAATTGGTGATGTTAAGAGCTTTGATTTTCATTTGTGATTAAAAGCGCGATCTGTTGAATTAGTAAACTGAAAGCAAAGGGATCTGAGCCATACAGTCTACTTATTATTCCGATTTATAAATATTTATTTAAGTAAAACCTATTGGTACATTTTTATTTTTCACTTAAAATACACCCCTAGCGGATAATAATTTCCAATATTAAGAGCTTTATTTTTCATTTGCGATCGAAAACGTGATGACAATAAGTAATATCGGAAAATGGTGACGGTTTTCGGAAGTCGTTACAATGTTATTAAAATGTTCGATCCAGATTACAAAGTGTTCGTTTAGTCTGACATTTATCATCAATTGGATTAAACGATTAAGAATTTTTATTATGGGCTACATATTGTATTTTTTACTTTCCGGATGGAAAGCGGTTGCCGTAGCCTATAGGCACCTGTAACGCGCCTGGGGTATCCTAAACGCGTATATTGCCGTATTATTCATGTTATCGTACTACGGCAGAAGACACTAGAACGGATAATAAAGTTCCGTAAGAACTTTATACATATTACATATTAATTTTTATTAACCAAAAAATAGTTTAACGGAGCGAGCAACTGGACAGGTTAATAGTTTATTATTATACTAGCTGACCCGCGCCCACTTCGTTGGGCATAATATTAATAATCCCCGAAGCGAGCACGAAAGCGAACTGAATTAAACCCGAAGCCATCGCGCGCCGTCCGCTGATGATGATGATGATGATGATGATGATGATGACACTCCGCAATAATGTGGCTTTCTATTGGTGAAAGAATTTTTAAAATCGATGATGATGATGATGATACTCCGCAATAATGTGGCTTTCTATTGGTGAAAGAATTTTTAAAATCGATGATGATGATGATGATGATGATGATGATGACACTCCGCAATAATGTGGCTTTCTATTGGTGAAAGAATTTTTAAAATCGATGATGATGATGATGATGATGACACTCCGCAATAATGTGGCTTTCTATTGGTGAAAGAATTTTTAAAATCGATGATGATGATGATGATGATGACACTCCGCAATAATGTGGCTTTCTATTGGTGAAAGAATTTTTAAAATCGTTCAGTAGATCCCGAGATTACCCCTTACAATTTACAAACACACAAACTTTACTTCTTTATAATATTAGTATAGACTAGCTGTGCCCACGACTTTGTAATTTTAGGTTTTCTACGAGTGAGAGTGTTATAATCGTAACAGTAGACAAATATAATCAGAAAGCTTGGAACTGCTAAGCTATCGGGAGTTACACGTGTTATATATGCGTGATATATGCTGTCGTGGGATATTTTTTATATAATTTTAAGGAGAACATTTCCCACATACATGATTTCTGTGTAGCTTTAACCATTAAGGTTGCACACGTGACGGAAACTTGAAAAAAGGAGTATTTTCTCCCGTTTTCCCAACATTTCCCTTCACTGCTCTGCTCCTGTTGATTGTATCGAAGTATACTATAACCAGCTCAGCAGTATAATTATAATAAGTTATATTGTTGCTGTATACAGACAGAATTTTTTTTTACTGATTTTGGCATCAGTATCGATCCCTAATCACTCCCTCATAATTATTTTGGAAATAAATTTCATGTACAGAATTGACCTCTCTACTGATTTATTAAAAGTAGAGATCGGATAATCGGACGCATATTTACCTAAAGTTAGTTTAAGACAAAGTATGGAAACGGCTTTTTATTGTTTTGTTAAATAAAAATCCCGGGATTGCGGAATTGGATAGCCGGATGTTTATTTATTTACCTAATTTAGTTTTTGACAAAGTATGGAACTGTCTTTTTATTTTATTTCCATAAATAAAAATCCCGGAATTCCGGTACTGTAGAACTTACGCCCGGGCACCATTTCTGTTTTTTTATTAAATTATTTAATTCATTATTGTTTTAGTCAAACTAGCTCACTACTTTCGTATAACACTCTTCATGTTATAAATCGTACATTCATAAATCGCACGGGGAACTGAAACTAAACTTCATGTAAATACGTATGCATAGTTGTATAAATGAACCCGGAGTCTCGGTCTTTTGAAAATAAATACCACGTGCTAATTTAGTAATTTTCAAACAATATCACTACGTGAAATTTGCAGTCCCGTATTTTCCCGGGATTTTTATTTAACAAAATGTATTTTAAAAAGCCGCTTCCATAATTTGTGAGCCAAAAATTAACTTTAGGTAAATATGCATCCGATTATCCGATCTCTAATTATAACTATAGATCAATAAGAGAAAATATTAATATTATTATAGAATTGTCAATTAATAATATTTTTATACATGAATTTAATGTTTTAATAAGACAACAGACGTATAAAAAAATACCTGGAAGATAAAACATTAAAATTCAAATACTTCTCGTATTTGAATTTTAATGTTTTATTTATTGCAGATTACGGGAACAAATCGAGCAAAGTGACTCGATAAAACTCCACCAGCGAGACCCCCAAGACCGACAATCTCATCCCCACCCCGAGTCTGGATAGCTACGAGGTGATTAACACAATCACATCGTGCATCGCTCCCGAGACGCCCGCCTTCCAAACTACCGACATTTCGGGACACCGTGGGAATCAATAGACGCTAACAATGCCCTCCTAATTAAGGATACTGCCCGACCTTTCCCCGTTTATTGTCGCCAAGCGAGTCAATTACGGATTATATTGTTATTATGAATATAGGCATGGTTATAACAATATTGGCGTAATTTATTTATCTTGTGATATTTATTTATTGAATAATAGATGCAAAAACAGGTTACAGCTAATCAAAACAAAAATAATCTATACCGAACCTTACTACCGAACTAGTAGGAGAGCCCCACATAACCACCGGCTCGCCACAGCCGGGGTATGCAATTTAATGCATTTAATAATAATAATAATAATAGGCGTAGGGAAGTGACGACCCCATCGCCCGCTGGTGGGGCATTTAATGCCCCTTGACTGCCATAAATGCCCCATCAGTGCAGTCAGTCTCCCTCAGGGCAGCTTGTGGCGAGCTGTCGGTGAGTTGCGTCACCGAGGGTGCCGATGTGCTTCAGGGGGGCGTATGCCACCCGCCTCTGTCTTGCCTTAACCAGCCGGACAGAGTGGAGTCGCAAGAGCAGATGCTCGAAGGGTGGAAGTGTAATAATGTCATAACGCCGACGGCGTCTCGATCGCTGTCGCAGACACACCTCTCTACACCCTTAGCCGTTCACACCAATGTTGCTCTCTTCGCACCAATATTGGTCTGCTTTTTTGGAGGGCCCATTTAGTGAGCGGCGAGTCACCACCTGCCATATTTAAATTAATTAAGAGGCTTTGAGAAGGCAGGTGACTGGAGTCTCTTCCATAGCCCGGTTTTCATTATCACCTAAATCGAAATGCAATAGGCCATAAACTTTTTGACCACTAATGACAATAGTTTCTGTGCATCTAACTGGGTATAGTCTTTGGCTGCATTTTTCATGGTGCAGATAGAGATTAGACCCAGTTGGTACACTCCACGCACACTTTCATTAAATTTCGCTTAAATGGCCTCTACGCGTTGGATCTGTATCCCCGCGCAAGCCTTATAAAGGACCGTGTCTTATAAAGATACGTGATTTAAGCTACATAATAATAATAAACTCTTTATTGCACACAAAATAAATACAAGAAATAAAGTAAACAAACAAAGACAATTATGAGCAAACGGCGGCGTTATTGCTAAAAGCAATCTCTTCCAGGCAACCTTAGAGAAGAGAAAAACGAAAACAAACTAGGAATTTTGGGAATAGGTGCAATTATTGTGAAAGTAAATAAAGTAAAATTACGTTACGAATTTAAGGACAGGAAATGGATACGGACTTGGTTCTTAAAGGACTCTAACGATTGCGCTCTCTTAATACTCTCAGGGAGAGAATTCCAAAGTCGAACGGCATAAGAGGGAAAAGAGTAAGAGAGAAAATCAGTACTGCAAGAAGGGATATCAAGAGTCAAGTTAAAAGTCGTAAAACGCGACTGGAGGAAGAGGACCGAAAAGAGAACAAAGACTTAAGGTATGCTGGAGATGTAGGAAGAAACAAGATATTGTAAAGAAGAGATAAAATATGCAAATCTCTGCGCTGCCGAATAGGAAGCCATTGAAGTTTGGAGCGATGGTAAGAAACATGGTCAAATTTACGCAGATTGCAAACAAACCTGATGGCCACATTCTGCAGACGCTCAAGCTTGTCAAGTGATTGCATTTTCATTTTCCTCGGTGTAAAAAAAAACAAATGTTGCAACCCAACATACGTCTGTACATTCTACTAATTATATCATTAACGTGCAGCAAATATACAACTGGCAAGTTGATATGTTGAAATAACAAAACCTCATTTCGGAATAATTTCGCGAGATTTACTTACTTATGGAATACTTTTAACGACAAGCTTTTATATGTAAAAGTTTATTTTGTTCTTTTTACCGCATTTAATAATAGCTTGCATTAAAAAAAAAGAAATTTTACTTTCAATTTATTTTCCGACTAAAAACCAAGCTTAGCAAACTTCCGGTCCGCCATCTTGGGAAAGTCCGCCATATTGGATTAAGAGTGATGTCACATTATTTATCGAGGTGTTCTTTGCAAGCCATAATAGTTTGTTTAAATTTTCTGCTTCTGAAGTTATACATAAATTAATTATTATGAGTAATGTGCATGGCTCCGTGTGGCGTCAGATTCGGCCGTTACGGTGTTTTCGAGAATGACTCCACGCCGTAACAATTTAATAGACGTTGTCACGTCAAAAATAATATCAAATAAACAAAATTAATTTGAATAATCCAAATGTTAATTCAAAATCTTAAGGACAAAATGAATTAATAATTAATAGCAATATGTCAAATGACTTATTTAACAATTTTATCTATGAACACTAACAATATTTAATACACAAAATTAATTCGAATATTCCGAATATTAATTCAAAATGTTAACTTAACAGGAAACATTATTTAAAATAAAGTAATGTATAACATTTATATTTTTATTACGTTGCCGTGTGGCGTCAGATCGGCCGTTACGCCGTTCGTGGACTCCGTGTGACGTCAGATTCGGCCGTTACGGTGTTTTCGAGAATGACTCCACGCCGTACCAATTTAATAGACGTTGTCACGTCATAATAAAATAAAGTAATTAATAAAATCAAGGCATTTTAATGAACATCCACCGTTATCTTAATAATATCTTAAAATATTTTTATGAACAAATACTGGCACAAACTTGGATCTTCAAATGTTATTTATAAATATTTCTCAAAATTACCGCGAATGTTACTCCCAAGCTTTGAAGCTGTGTTTTGTCTCATTTTATTTTTAATACACCGACATCCCCACTGTATCTCAATATTGCCCGTTATCACACCGAAAGATCACAAGCGAACTTTATTCCGTCCTTGGCGGAAATTCGTAGAGCACTTTTAATTTTTCAAATTAATCTTCCCTGGGACAATATCTTCGTCTCGTTGTGTTGTTTGATCTGAATTTTTAAATTATTTACTGAACTTTCATTTATTGTCTGCATGAGGACATTTACTTTGAGGACGTGTATTCGTTGTCTGAGTGTTGCCTCGCGTCGGCCTCTTTAGCAATATTAGATCATACAGGCTACAAAAAACTAGAGTTTAGTTTTTTTTTAAATAAATAAATAAATTCATTTATTTGCGTAAACATGGTATACAAGCTGTTTTATGGTTATCTCATAGCATGCAAATGTTTTACTATTACATAGATGTGTTTAGGTTCAAAAATTCTTGGGCGCTATAAATATTAAATTTACAGAATTTTCCTAATACATAGACGTGTTTAGATTTAAAAATTCTTGGACGCTATAAAAATTAAATTTACACAGCCATTTATATAATTCCTTTTTAAACGATCTGATATTATAGTTTTTTATGTCTTTTGGGATTTTATTATAAATTCTAATACACATATTTAGAACACTTTTACTATATTTTGCTAGTCTCGGAAAATCATCCAAGATACCTACCTGGATCTCGACGTTAACGGGCAAATGTATAAATTTTTGTAAATGCAAATGTATAAATCTTCGTTTACGGGCAAATGTATAAATTTTTATAACAAGATTCCACATAGTGTAGCTGAATTGCCTCTTCATAAGTTCAAGGTACATGTCAAAAAGACGCTAATGAGTAAGGGCTATTATAAAGTCAATGATTATTTAAATGACGCCAATGCGTGGTTTTGATTTGAACACATTACATTCTAAAATGTTAATATTTGTTGTCCCGCATAAATTGTAAACACATACGTTGTATGGTAACAACATAATTTATTGTAAATGTTGTTATTACTCTCATTCTTCTTATCACCTAAAAATACGCTTGTAATTTTTTTTTTATATAATAGCAGGCAAACGAGCCAACGGGTCACCTGATGGTAGGTGATCACCGCCGCCCATAGCACAAACAACACCAGAGGTATCATCAGCGCGTTGCCGGCCTTTCATGAATGTATACGCACTTTTTTTGAAGCTTCCCATGTCGTAACTGTTCGGAAATACCGCGGCCGAAAGTTGGTTCCATAACTATGTCGTTCGCGGGAAAAACGTACGCGAAAACCGCACTGTGGAGGACAGCCAACCATTAAGATGGTGGGGATGGAAAGCAAGTCCCCTCCGTGACACACGATACAGGAAATCGGTCGGCGGCAGTATCCCAAACAACTCGTCAGAGCATTCCCCATGGTATATGCGGTAGAGAACACAAAGAGACGCGACATCTCTCCGCAGTGCCAATGAGTCCATACGACCACAGAGCACCGGGTCGTCGACAATTCGAACCGCTCTACGCTGGATACGGTCAAATGGAAGGAGCTGGTACTGAGGAGCTCCGGCCCAGAGGTGAGAGCAGCATTTGTATGAGTTGTAGGGAAAAAATTTGGACGATTCAAAAGAGCTTTCTATAGTCATATTTGAATAAAGTTAAATTTGATTTTGAGTGCGTGCGGTGGACTGGAATTTTCATTATGAAGACTAAATATATAGATTTTTTTTTCTTATATCTTGGTGTCCTCATAATTTCACAGATAGATAGAAAACGAGTTTATTTTGTTACGACACACACATATCAATGAAGTACATATCACACAGAAGATACAAAATTTACAATCGAAATGGACGTATCGTGCAACAGCAACAATGGTCTAAGATCGGTAAGATCGGAATGTCTGACGACAAGGACACCAATTTTCAGCCGCCATCCAAGGACGAACTACTACTATCAATCAATCAATACATAGTATAAAACAAAGTCGCTTTCGCTGTATGTCCGTATGTATGCTTAGATCTTTAAAACTACGCAACGGATTTCGACGCGGTTTTTTTTAATAGATAGAGTGATTCTTAAGGAAGGTTTGTATGTATAATAAATGCATAATATAGTAGAGAAACACTGATAAATTTAAAGGTTTCTAATGTGATGTCGTAAATAAGCACGTTTTTTTTTTTTTGCGCTTATATTGCAAACGCTGGCTGAACCCTACGAGATAGACCAAAATAATGTACTACAGTATTGTACAACTTACAAAAATCCACAAAAAAGTCCGCGATGGTATATGTCTATCTCTTAGGGATAACCCACCATAACCATTTTTTCACTGCACCCGTGCGAAGCCGGGGCGGATCGCTAGTTAAAACTAAAACAAGTATCTATGCTTATTTGTGTGTGTGGAATTTGCCAAACAAACATATGTATACATATACCGAACATATAGATTTCATTAAAATGTAAAATAAATATAAGTTTTTTTTTCTGTTATTATTAGTGACTTATCCAGTCGCACCTTATATTTGTGTTATATATGTAAATAACCAAATAAAATAAAGAATAAAAATCATGTAAGTATTCTCATTTATTTGCACTACTACTTCTGTAGTTAATAAATATTCGCTTCGCTAGTTAATAAATTTCGGTAGCGGATTTCGCCATTTGAACGGCGGACTCACATTTTTCGCTCGATCTTTTACTGTTGTAATAGTATTAAAATAATTATATATTCTACTTGTGTGCGTGCACGTATGTGTGTGTGTATGTGCTATTATACTTGTATACGCAAATACGCTTGCTTATGGACGCGCAAAATGATTTAAGTCACTATAAGACCTTGTAATTTCCTGCTAAGAAACCCTCGGGTGGTAGCAGAATACCAGTGCTTTGCTCACATCCTGATGTGAGTAAATTTCAGTCACTGAGCTACGACCCTTTTGCACTTCTGCAGCGCACACAATTCAGTTTGTTTTGTGTAATTGTTAAGTTTGTATAATTTTAAGTTCTTTTTATTTATGTGTGATGAAGTCAAGTGTAAATAAAGTTTTATCTATCTATCTATCTATCTAAATATTTTTTACACTTACACCAATTAGCCCAGCCCAAAGTAAGCTCTGTAAGGCTTGTGTTATGGCATCTAGGGTAACGGATAGACATACATATATAAATATTTTTCATAGAAATACATATTTCTTTGTACCTACATATTGCTTATTTTAAGCGCAATCTAAAGGAACACTATCTATGCAGTTTGTCTTAGACTACTTTCTGCACTTGATCATATTGTATATATATTTATATATATGTGTATGTATTATGTGTAAGTATATTTATATATTTATGATTATGTGTGATGTTTAAAATTAATTAATCATATCTATTAATTATGTATGTTTTGTATGTAGTATAAATATAACTTTTCTATTATTCATTTATATATAAATACTGTCCCCGCAAATTGTTCTATAAAAAATTTCACATAACCATCTAGGGTTGGCTGGAAGAAATCTCTCTTGAGAGATAAGTCCGCCTTTATACCAAATAAATTTTTGTACCTCCTAATTATGTTTGTGTTCAATAAAGAGTGTATATATATATATATATAATAACAGCGACCATTGCTAAGGTACAAATGCTCGCATTCATCATGCAAACATTTGCCCTCATCGCGATTTGAACCCGGGACCTTAGAAATGGTGACACCATCAAACCAGCTTACTAACAAATCTTTTGCTTCTGATAAGAAACAAAACGTCGACAGAACACGATCGAATAAAAACAACACTTATGAATCAAATGAAATGCTAGCCAATACAAACACTAATATAGCATAAAAATTGAAAAATGCTAACGGTACAGACGAACGACAGAGAGCTGAGCTTTTCCAAGAGACAATAGGCGACGTGACTGGCGACGAGACAGAGTCATTAGAAACTGGAGCCGATCGCGCATCGATCGGAGGAACTGTGAACGCGGCGTGGACGATAACTTATAACTTTGATGCCTTATTAACTTTGATGCCTTACTAACCATTAACTCTAAGGATACTATATTATTGATTTGTAAATTTATTAAATTCCATAACATTAAATTATGACCAAGCCCAGAATATCAAACTTTCATGGTAGATTGGAAACAATATATGTTGTATTGTAGTGTGTTCGTTTCAGGTGGATGGATACTAATTACTAACCCATAATAATATCACACAAGCAATTCCCAATAAAAGAAAATAATAAAAAATAAAAGAAAAATTAAAACTCATTTAAGCACATGACAACTAACACACAATATTGACAGTCTTATATATTCAGCCAAAGACACACAGAGCTGGCAGAATTGTTGTCTGAAGATAGCAGATTGCCAACAATAAAAGAAGAAGAAGAAGAAAAGGGCTTGCCAAGAATAACTAGAAAAATAATGTGACGTCATCCTAAATCCAACATGGCGGCGTATCCAATATGGCGGACCAATTATTTTTAATGCACTCCTACAATATGGGTATCAAATAAAAGGCCTTGCCAAGAATAACTAGAAAAATAATGTGACGTCATTCTAAATCCAACATGGCGGCGTATCCAATATGGCGGACCAATTATTTTTAATGCACTCCTACAATATGGGTATCAAATAAAAGGGCTTGAAAAGAACACCTCGGTAAATAATGTGACGTCACTCTTAATCCAATATGGCGGACTTTCCCAAGATGGTGAACCAATTATTTATAATGCACCCCTACAGTATGGGTATCAAATGAAAGGGTTTACTAAGTTTGGTTTTTTAGTCGGAAAATAAATTAAAAGTTAAACAATCCTTTTTTAAAAACAAGCTTTTATTAAATGCGCTAAAAAGAACAAAATAAACTTTTAATACATATAAAAGCTTGTCGTTAATTCTATTATCTATTAATATCTATAATTCTATAAGTAAGTAAATCTCACGACAAGCTTTTATATGTATTAAAAGTTTATTTTGTTTTTTTTAGCGCATTTAATAAAAGCTTGTTTTTAAAAAAGATTTTTTTTACTTTTATTACACAAAAATATTGAAAAATCTATTAAGTACATTAATTATTTAAAATAGGATTAAGAATTACATTATGAAACATTAAAATTGTTACATAAATTGTTACCTCTATTTAATATATACTCGTATTTGCTGAAGCCTGATGTTGTGAACTTTGTACAGGTGTAGCCGTAGCATCCCGAGATAACCCCTTACAATTTAACAAATATACAAACACACAAACTTTACTTCTTTATAATATTAGTTATGATGAATTTATGTACGATGAAAATGTTAAAAAAAAAATTGTATGCGAATGGGGGGGGGAGGAGTAGAGAAGAATAACCGAATGTTTGCTAAATATATACACTGGAGTGATGTCTCAAATAAAAGCGCATTAAGTGCACATTACAAACTAACAAAATGTACATAATAATAGGTATGTAGGTACCTATAAAAAGAAACAAGAATTAATTTAAAAAAGCCCCGATACCTAGGTTCCCTTTAAATAGTAAAAAATAATTCTAGTAGAGTAGTAATAATTCTAAAAAGAAAATAAACGTCGTGTTGAAGACCACTCCAAGCTTGTTTTTTTATTCTTTACTAGCTGCCCGCGACTTCGTTCGCGTGGACTTCAGGTTCGTCCCGTCTAGTCTAGTAATAAGTAAGAAATACGGTAACTAAGCACTGCAGAGCCCTAATCATAAACATAGGTCTATGATTAGGGCTCTACTGCAGTAGCTACCTATAGGGTAGCTACTGCAGTATGCTCCTATAAACTACATTCAACGATCTTGTAGGATTCAGTCAGCGTTTGCAATGTAAGCGCAAAAAATGTGTTTTTTTTACGACCTCACATTAGAAACCTTAAAAATTGTAGCCTATGTGTTATTCTGATGTATAAGCTATGTTGTGGTAAAGTTTCATTCAAATCCATTCAGTAGTTTTTACGTGAAAGAGTAACAAACATCCATACATCCATACTTACAAACTTTCGCCTTTATAATAGTAGTAGGATCACGAAAAAACAAAACGCAGATTAAAATACTCTACTAAGAAAGTGATGTAACAGGAACACCGTTGTAGGTCGCATTTTGTGCTTTATGGTTTTGAAAAGACCGAACGGTGTTCCTGACATGACAAGAATTGTCATTCTTGAAGATTTTGTTTTGAGTTGGTGTAATTTTCAATTTTTAAAAGATACGTTAGAAATAGAATAATACCTATATATCCCTTTCTGGATTTTAATTTTGATTGGAAGAGCTAGTCGGAGGCTCACTGGTTTACGGTGACAGGGAATCAATTAAACTGATAAAGATTATTCAAATGATATATTGGAATGGGTGTAACTTCTGCCTGCAGCAGTGGCAATACTAAATTTTATTTTAAAAGATGGACGCATGCCCTTTTTATGAAATCCCTACAAATATTGGCGAAAGTTTGTAAGTTCTTAAGTAACTTAAGTAACTTCTATTTGCGTTCTATTCCTTAGTTCAAAAGGAAAGAAGTACAGATGAGCAACATAAATGACGTCTGAAGTAAAAATGTTATAAATTTACGGATACAAAATAACTGTGACGAAAATTCACGTACAATATTCGTGAATGTTCTTGATTAATACGATTGCTTTACACGAGACCTTTCATCTCTTCCTCTAAGTCCTTTTGATCCTTTTTATATTCATCTTCATAATTCATCTTGTCTAAATAAAACATTTAATATTTACCTTCCCGACTAAAAGGTCAATACGAAGGACTCCTTTGAATCAATTCGTATAATATATTGTTACGCCGGTGGCTTAGTAAAACTTCAAAAGTGATTTTCTGTGACTTAGAAACGTTTTCAGCAGGCTGAAACGTCGTTTCAGAAGTAGCTCTTTCACATACTAAAAAAATCTAAATTACACCCAAGTTACAGTAGTTTTCAGGCGCCTGGAACATGTTTTCAGTACGTTTCAGGCTACCCTTTATCCAACGCCGCAATAACCTGAAAACCCGTTTTCAGGCGTTTCAGGACCCCTTATGAGCCATTAAGCCTACTTCAGTAAAAGGACATAAATTTCAATAGGAGTGAAAGAGATAGCAATAGTAGAAAGAGACAGATATAGTTGGAACATTCGAGAAGTATTAGAATGAACATCATTAGAAAGAGATAGACAAACTCAGAATATTCGAGAAAGATAGTACGGGAATATTCGAGTATTGTGTGTCTCGGTATACGGGTCTCTTTGCCTTTACCGCAAGCGTAGCACCTTAAAAAGCGATTTTACGGAAAAAGTTGTAAGGACCAAATTTCTTGGAAATTCAATTCTCTACAACTTTGTTGCAGAACATTTTTGTCCAAAAGTTAATATTTAATGAGATAATTCGATGTTAATAGTTTTTCACTATTTTACCGCTTAACTTTAAAAATATCGTTTATACGAAAAAATTTGCCAGAAATAAATTGTTTATAATTAAATTTGCAACAACTTTGCTCTTTAAACTTTTGTCGAAAAGTTGAAAATGGCGAAGTTATTAAGCAAAAACCGTTTTGGCTTAAATTCAAAATGGCGGCTGACGCTCCGTTGGAATTTGGTCGCCATTTTGAATTTAAGACTCCCACTGACCCCCCCAAAGATTCCAACAATAAAAATGCGCCTGGGAATTTTTGCAGGGTTAAATGCTAACCCGACTGGGCTATAGGGGACTATATAAGGCTGTGTCCGGCCGCCGGGAGGAGTATTGTTTTGCGATACAGTGCGAAAACATCTAAGAAGTGATATTGGAGAACTAAGAAGTGGCTTTCAGTGCTTTCAGTGAAGTGATTAGTGACTGTTAGTGTGCTAATTAATAAAAGTTCAGTGTTTTGGTAGACCGCCGTTTGATTTACTGACCCCAGCTCGTAACAATATCAAAACGTTACGCGAGTACTGACATTGTTGTAGTCTTGGACTTTGTGAAACTTATATTGATCTAATTAAATAATTTTCAAGGCAAAGGAAATTAAATGTCACCGAGTATAAAATTTTAATAAGGCAAAGCTGCATTTTATTCTCGAGATTAGCTTTTCTCTTTAATTAAACAAATTTTATCATGCGGATTCAAATGATTAATCACTACACAGTATAAAAAAAAGTCGCTTTCTCTGCCCCTATATCCGTATGTATGCTTAAATCTTTAAAACTACGCAACGGATTTTGATGCGGGTTTTTTAATAGAGTGATTGAAGAGGACGGTTTAAATGTATAATAACAGCCATTAAATAGTGGAGAAATACTGGTATTTTTGAGGTTTCTAATGCGATGTCGTAAATAATTACATATATAGTATAATACTTACATTGCAAACAATTATATATACAACGATCACAGTTTTTCTGTAGTGTATTTAGTTTCAGATTGCACCCGTGCAAAGCGGGTCGCTGATTATATATAAGGATTTAAATAAACAAAGTTTTATAGTTAATATTTATAGACCTAGTATAATTTAAAGTGCATTTTCTTAAGCAAACAAGATTAATCAGGGAAGACCGCACAATAACTTCAACGTCTCTCAGAGTATAATAAAACAAATGCATTCTATGTGCTTCTAAATATATTAGTACATCGTCAGTTATAAAATTCAGTTCAAATCAATGACGACTCGATGTTGAATGAACCCCTATTATAATAATAACGATACTCTCACCCATAACTTGGTAAACACCAGACGACTCACAGAGACGTCACAAATGAAGCCCGCATTAGTTGACACGACAAATCG
Organism: Scirpophaga incertulas; assembly: GCA_036419045.1. Classification (NCBI taxonomy): domain Eukaryota; kingdom Metazoa; phylum Arthropoda; class Insecta; order Lepidoptera; family Crambidae; genus Scirpophaga; species Scirpophaga incertulas. Next base: position 41,229,945 of record CM071627.1, read on the forward strand.
CCGGCTTACCTGCAAACAAACAAAAGACCTAATTTAACAATATGACGGGAAACATCCGACGAACGCGGAAACTCTCGGCGACCGAAAATCCGCGTCGATATAATACAAACTGATAAATAGGTTAAAAGCCTCAGCTATCGGGGAAGTTGACGGATGGAATCAATACCCAATCAAACGGTCTTCGCCGCCATTCGGTCCACATCGCCGGGCGCGGGAAGGAGCGGCGCGTAATTCGATTTCCAACGGGGCAAATTATTGCTACTTCACCAGCCTTCCGGGTGTCTCCGGGACAGTCCAAAGCTTTTCGAAATTCAAGTTCGAGACAGTTTTTAATAAAAACTCGACGACCAAACTTTCCGCCGCACAAAGAATCAGTCGTGCGTTGTTCAGCTAATTATGCGGAGTCCTCGTTATCACTACAGACTTTATTTCACTTAAGTTAAAATGTATCACAATATTTATCCCGCCATTGTTTTACGCGACTAAATATTCAACTTCACGTTTTTTCAGATTTTTAAACGTGAAGTATGTTATACTAAACTGTAGAATGAATTGTCGCCTATGATATTGTGTAACGATTCTATATTAAGCTACAAAAAAAATAGTGTATGACCATTTAAAAAACCCAATGTTTCCAGTTTCTATCGGACACTATTTGCCAACCGCCAACGATCATGTGAGACGCATTTATTTATTCCGCCAGCCGCTTTATTCGTGAGTCTGGCGCATATAATACAGTAGAACCTCGATAACTCAAACCTCGGTAACTTGAAAACCTCTATAACTTCAAAAAATAATATGTTCCCTTCCCATCAGAACACAAAACCTCAATAACTTAAAATACGCAACCTCCATAAATTAAAGAAGTAATTTCTGTATTGAACCTCAGTTACTTTAAGAAATGTTTCCACAACCTCTATAACATAAACAAAACATCGTAACCGCCGCTTACTTACGACGTTTTGCCGAGCGCAGTGAAGCATGACGTTATAGCGTGCTTTGTATCAAAGAGTTTTTACCGCAGAGGCGATACAAAATTTAATAAGCACATTGTATTATATGTTTTATAATAGAAGGAATGGCAACATAAAATAAAACAAAATATTAGGAGTATTTAATTATTACTACTATATAAATTTGTACTAAACAATAAAAAAATACGAACAAAACATTTTATAATCATTCCGTCTATACAGATATTAACCTAACGTCGCCGCGTACGCTTAGAAATGGAGGAACATCTGTAGTAATAATAAGAGTTTATTTAGCACATACATGTAAAATTTTAACATAAACGGTCATTATACACAATCTAAATTACAGTGCAGTTACAAAATACAGTAACACTATAATTAGACAGAGGTCCCCAAACTAGGCTAGGCCTGTATGTTGGTGGACCATGCATTATTTAATTTACTGCATCGTTTAATATAAAATGACAGACAATTAAAAACAATAAACAAAAAATTTAAACTATACAGTGAGTTAAAATAGTTATCCAAATTTTTAAACGACGGTATCTATATATTCCTAAAATAGATATTTTGTTCGCTACATTTATTAACAGACAACAAGCCTCGCCAAAATCAGGCTCGGTTACAACTACGGGCCATAGAGAGGATCTTACGTAGGCTACGACACCACCATTTTGATTAAAGTTATTTTTGGTTGAGAATTGGTTGTAGCCCGGGATGTCCTCAATCATAATCGTGTCATTTAACCTACATTCAACATACTACATTCGCTGTAGAGCTTTACTCAAGCACGTGCCAGCGCGGCGTCAATAAATACAAAATATTGTTTATGTTGTATAATTATAATATTATTATCCTTATTTCCACTTAAACAACTAGATATTTTACTCACTTAAATTAACAATAATTTTTTTTTCAGGTTTACTATTTAATCACTGTTTTAATTATGTTTATTGTCGGCCTATGAGCGATGCACACTGCGCGAATGGCGACGACTCACTGAGCGAGGTGCAGAGTCTACCCTGCACTTCACTGGAACGTAATGAGTGTTCGGGCGGGCGAATCTAGTAGGTAGTACATATATATCGATGCCTACCACTATATTAATCTATCCGTAACATACACCCCTGATAACTTAAAACCTTTATAACTTAAAATATTTTGTGTTTCCCTTGAACTTTAGCTTATCGAAGTTCTACTATATATAACTAATTTCGCTCAGTGTTTTACGCGTTTTGGATATCGATCGATTTTGTTCGGTTATGTTTCTCTATGGAACCAGAAACAGATATAAAACGTCTATGAAACACCAAATTTACACTTTAAACACGTGAGTTAATAAATACGGAATTGATAATGTTCACCAGTGATGTTGTCGATACGCTAGCGTCAACGTGAATGATTTCACCTATGCATCTCACTCTAACACACGAGTAGCCTACATTATTCCTCTCTCGCATTACTGATCTAATGGCAGTTTAATAAATCTACGGTCCGAGTATCACTGATTCGATTACAATATTAAACTACTCGCCGGAGACATCAACTCCACAGATCGGCATGCGACACGAGCCGGCAGCAAATCGCCGAGGCGCGCCGCCATTAATTACAGCAACGAGGCACAGTCAATGAGCATTGTACAGAACTATATCGGAATAGAAGGATATGAGGATATAATAAAAAACAAAATTCCTTAATACGGAAACAATTATACTCCGCTTCATGTAATACTGAACCCTTCAAATGTACAGCTAGTATAACGTATTATGGTAAAGTCACAGATAAAGTTGTTAATATTTTACATAAAAATAATATTCAGGTAGCCTTTAAAACCGATAACAACATCCGTCGCATATTCAACGCAAAAGAAAAGTATAATTTAACAAAAAAATCTGGCATTTACAAACTAACGTGCGAAGAATGCAACGGAGTTTACGTAGGACAAACGGGTAGAAATTTTGAAACAAGAAAAAAAAAAAAGAGTGTATGAATATATTAAAGGACTCATTAAATAATCAACACATACATCCCGCTGAGCTAGATGATTTACTTAAATTAACTAACCTATGTATGAATCAAAATTACTTTAAATTTAATAACAAATTCTACAAACAAAAAGAAGGACTTGCTATGGGGTCTCCATTAAGCCCCTTAATGGCTGATATCTTTATGGACGACTTTGAAAATAGACATGTCATCGGAGATCCAAATTTACTATATTACTACAGATATGTTGATGATGTTCTTATCTGTTGGAAAGGCTCAGATCAGGAATTGCATAATTTTTTAAATAAAATCAATAACTTACACCATAAAATTAAATTTAAACTAGAGTGCGAAAGTAATGGCAGCATCAATTTTCTAGATTTAACTATTTCAAGAATCCAAGGAAGACATCGATTTCAAATTTATAGGAAACCTTCTCAGACTGATGTTGCAATCCCAATTTCATCATGTCATCCTTGGCAACACAAATTAGCTGCATTCAAATGTTACGTCCATAGATTACTCGAAATCCCATTAGACAAAGACAGTTATAAAAAAGAATTAGAAACAATCTACCACATTGCAATTTCTAATGGTTACACTACAAAATTGATTGACAAATTAATTAATAAAAAACAAAATTCCTTAATACGGAAACAATTATACTCCGCTTCATGTAATACTGAACCCTTCAAATGTACAGCTAGTATAACGTATTATGGTAAAGTCACAGATAAAGTTGTTAATATTTTACATAAAAATAATATTCAGGTAGCCTTTAAAACCGATAACAACATCCGTCGCATATTCAACGCAAAAGAAAAGTATAATTTAACAAAAAAATCTGGCATTTACAAACTAACGTGCGAAGAATGCAACGGAGTTTACGTAGGACAAACGGGTAGAAATTTTGAAACAAGATACAAAGAACATACGGCAGCCTATAAAAATAAACATCCGGAGCGATCTCATTTCGCTAAACACCTGTTGGATACAGATCACCACCTAGTAGACAACCATGCTTATAAAGTGCTTCATACTTGTGAAAAAGGACATATTATGAATATTCGGGAACAATTGGAAATCTACAAACATAAAAATATACCTAATATTACATTGCTGAACGAACAAACAAATCTTACACATTCGCCTATTATACAAACAGTTGCCCAATGGTCGGTAGCCCCGCCTACCCAGAGGAGGGGCCAAGCCCCTCGGCCTATAAATACAAGCGCGCAAGGCGCCGCAAGCCAGCCGCTGGTGAGTCACCGGCGGGCAACACATCCTGAAGATGTCTCGCTGAGAGACGAAACACGTGTCGACCTTGTCTGCTTGTTGGACAAGTCATCATGAACTGCGCGGAATCAGCAAAAAACAATATCCTTTGTAATACAATGGACTTCCGCAAAATAACACCTGCTACAATAGAGTACTTAAAGACGGCAAGCTTAGCCGATCAGGTGAAGTTATACATCAAACTCACTAAATTACATCGAATGGCGGTACAGAACGTTTGGTTTAATCAGCAATGTAAACATTTTAATATTATTCCAAATTATATTTACCTACGAACTCGCTCAAATAGTAAATCAGCAAATATAGCCATTGAAAAAGCTCAAAAAATTTGGTTAAATGAAGAATCTCGGCATTGGTTTTCAATTAGAGATAATTTAAAGTCACACCTTAAAATATTACACTCAGAGCTATCCTTTAAGTTACACAACATTGAATTTGATTACATAGATAAAAAAGCTCGCGATTTAGCATTTAAGATAACTAACAATAAGTTTTTGAAACAAAAGAGAAAACTGGACCAACTTAGGTCACAGCAAAATAAACATACAAATACTGCTTATCCACAAAATTATGATAAACATTCCTTCTACCCGCGAGTCAAAAACCTTTCAAATAGTCAGTTCCAGCACAAACAAGAAATGACCCTCTTGGAAAAAGGACCAAAATATAATCTAGCGCCACGCAATACAAAATCTTCAATAGAAACTTTAGCGGTGGATTCTGAAGTTGCACTAGTTCGCAACAAACAAAACAATATCGTAAAAAGTTTAGTAGCTCAACAATTAGTTTCCAATGACTCTAGTATCGACACCCAACAGCGTACGGAACACCACATTATGAAAACAATTAAAAACAGAATAACGGATAATGATCTGGTGGTCACAAAAGCAGATAAAGGGAACACCATAGTCATTTTAGATCGGACCGCATATAACAACAAAGTGGACGACATTATTAAATCAGACGATTTTCAACAACTTAATTACGATCCAACCAAAAAATGCGTAGCTGAACTAAAACAAGCCATAAAAAGTTCTACGTATTTATTAGCAAATAATTCACCACATAGATCTGATTTAATACCTATGAACCCCCAGGCTCCAGTATTATACGGTCTACCTAAAATCCACAAAGATGATGTTCCTATCAGACCTGTGGTTTCATACGTGAATGCACCTTGTTACAAATTAGCTAAAAAACTAAACCATATCATTAAACAAAAGGCCTGTTTTCAACTACAATACAGCTTAAAAAATAGTCTTCAACTCATTGAACACATTCGAGATCTCGAGGTTCCCAACAACGCCAGACTATTCTCACTAGACGTTGAAAGCCTGTTCACAAATGTACCTTATAAAGAGTGTATGAATATATTAAAGGACTCATTAAATAATCAACACATACATCCCGCTGAGCTAGATGATTTACTTAAATTAACTAACCTATGTATGAATCAAAATTACTTTAAATTTAATAACAAATTCTACAAACAAAAAGAAGGACTTGCTATGGGGTCTCCATTAAGCCCCTTAATGGCTGATATCTTTATGGACGACTTTGAAAATAGACATGTCATCGGAGATCCAAATTTACTATATTACTACAGATATGTTGATGATGTTCTTATCTGTTGGAAAGGCTCAGATCAGGAATTGCATAATTTTTTAAATAAAATCAATAACTTACACCATAAAATTAAATTTAAACTAGAGTGCGAAAGTAATGGCAGCATCAATTTTCTAGATTTAACTATTTCAAGAATCCAAGGAAGACATCGATTTCAAATTTATAGGAAACCTTCTCAGACTGATGTTGCAATCCCAATTTCATCATGTCATCCTTGGCAACACAAATTAGCTGCATTCAAATGTTACGTCCATAGATTACTCGAAATCCCATTAGACAAAGACAGTTATAAAAAAGAATTAGAAACAATCTACCACATTGCAATTTCTAATGGTTACACTACAAAATTGATTGACAAATTAATTAATAAAAAACAAAATTCCTTAATACGGAAACAATTATACTCCGCTTCATGTAATACTGAACCCTTCAAATGTACAGCTAGTATAACGTATTATGGTAAAGTCACAGATAAAGTTGTTAATATTTTACATAAAAATAATATTCAGGTAGCCTTTAAAACCGATAACAACATCCGTCGCATATTCAACGCAAAAGAAAAGTATAATTTAACAAAAAAATCTGGCATTTACAAACTAACGTGCGAAGAATGCAACGGAGTTTACGTAGGACAAACGGGTAGAAATTTTGAAACAAGATACAAAGAACATACGGCAGCCTATAAAAATAAACATCCGGAGCGATCTCATTTCGCTAAACACCTGTTGGATACAGATCACCACCTAGTAGACAACCATGCTTATAAAGTGCTTCATACTTGTGAAAAAGGACATATTATGAATATTCGGGAACAATTGGAAATCTACAAACATAAAAATATACCTAATATTACATTGCTGAACGAACAAACAAATCTTACACATTCGCCTATTATACAAACAGTTGCCCAATGGTCGGTAGCCCCGCCTACCCAGAGGAGGGGCCAAGCCCCTCGGCCTATAAATACAAGCGCGCAAGGCGCCGCAAGCCAGCCGCTGGTGAGTCACCGGGCGGGCAACACATCCTGAAGATGTCTCGCTGAGAGACGAAACACGTGTCGACCTTGTCTGCTTGTTGGACAAGTCATCATGAACTGCGCGGAATCAGCAAAAAACAATATCCTTTGTAATACAATGGACTTCCGCAAAATAACACCTGCTACAATAGAGTACAGAAGGAAATGCTTCATCGAATTGTAGAACGCTCTTCGAACTATAATCACTCCTATGTGTAGAATTACATTTATAACCTCAAAGGTATTGAGACCGTCTCCAACACTATTAATAATTTACAGATGAGCCAAAGCCTCAGGAGATTATCACCTGACCCTTTTTATTTTGTTAAAAAAGATAAATTTTCCGGTGGTAAAAATTATATCCTTCCCAATTTCGGTTAATCTGCTTTTTCCTTTGATTCATTCAAGTAATTTAAAAACAAAATATGTTCAAAACTAAAATATATATTTTTAGGAACCCGAAGGGATGTTTTTATGAAAAAAAAAGAAATAAGACAAAAATATAAGGTGTTGTATTAATTACGATTATTATTAAGGCAACGGTCATCAGTTTCAATTCACAATTCACAATCGATTAGACACTTAAAATACGAAACCACGTGGACTACAAATTGCGTCTTTCACCAGAAAACCACCTCAAATGACCTCCTCCGTCGATATTGACTGGTGCCGATTTGGTTCGCTGAAGGCGGTATTGAAGAGCCGACTAACAGCTGTCTACCGTATTTATATGGCAGTCTGGTGACGTCACGATTCACAGATACAAAATTTTAGCTTAAACCTAATTATACTCGTATATACTCCACAGTCCGTACACGTTACTCGAGGACGTTCACACAAATCTGGCAGTGCTGCAAATTCATTATGAAGCAGCGAGTGCTCGCAAATTACGCTTCGGCCTTATCAAGTATTCATCGGGCGTAATAAGATCTGAGCTTACAGCGTCGACGTACCATTGTGCTCAAACTGTAGCACACCGTCCGAGCGAGGTACGCGCGCAAAGCTCAACAATGGAAACTAACCAATATAAATTAAATAACATAAAATTGCAACATTGCTGAAAAATTGAGAGGAAGGAGACTTTCCTGGTATGCTCATGTATTAAGAAGAGAGAAAGACCGTGTTAATAGGAAGAATATGGGCATGAAAGTGGATAGACGTGTAGGGAGAGGAAGATCGAAGAAAAGATGGATGGAGTGTGTGAGTGATGATGTGTTGAAGAAGGGAGTGAGTACCGAAATGTTTAGAATATGTTTAGAATATGTTTATTTAAATACATAGGGGATTGACATTAACATTATTCTTATATAAATTATTTACCTAAGATAGTGTTACCTGAACTAGGTTGAACCTGTGTTTCAGGTGAGAAAAATGCTTACATGCTAAAACACTGCTAATTCACAATAAATCAATAATACAAATACAGAAGTTATGTTATGTTGAATCATCTTATTGTTAGTTATGCTTCATTATACAGATTTTTTGTTTGCATGAATATTATGCAATAAGAATATTAGAAATTACTTAATTACCTATTTACATATAACTAGTAGTTCTTCAGTCTGGTCATAGGACAAACTTTGTAAATGCTTATAACTAAGTTTTTTGCAATTAAAATAATTTAAGCTATATAAATCGAGTACTCTATTTAGCCTATTATAAATAAATGGTCCTAGAAATGAAAAATGTCTATGTATAAAAGCATATTTTGTAAAGGTATTTGACTGGCAGACTATATCTCTCCGCCTTTTGTTAGTGATATTAGTATCATATGAAAGATTGCAATGTTGCTTTAATAATGTGTGCATAATGAAAAGCTGGCGGACAGTCAACACTTTGCATGATTCATATACGAGACGCGTAGGATAGTAAAAGGGTTGAGAATGTGATATTTTTAAGATTGCGCGCTGGGCTCTTTCTAAGGGTAGTAGGCTGGTTTTTGGTGCTCCACCCCAAGTTATAATGCAGTATGGTAACACAGACTGACAAAGGGCGAAGTAAACTTGTTTGATAATATTCTCGTCAGCTATAGACCTAAGTTTTTTTAAATACAAACATCAACTTACGCACTCTGATTACCAGATTCTCTATATGTGGTCGAAATGAAAGTGTTTCGTCAATGATAACACCGAGATATTTTATATGACTGGACTTTAGAATAATGGGACAATCGCAAGTGTTGACTGGTAGGTTATTATTACATTGATGTGCATATATTTGTGGATAAAACTGATTAATATGAGATTTTCGCAAGGTAAAATGGAGATATTTTGTTTGGAAATGGCGAGTGAATGAATTTTCGTGCGATAATTTTCTACATCCTTCATAGAGGATTATCGCGACGTCAGTGCTTTGAGGAGATCACTTCTGTGTTTAGTGCTGCAGCGTCAGGTCTTGGCGCAAACGAATCCCTTCCGCCGGCCACCAACCGCGTCGACCTTCACGCCACACACCGCGCTCGCTCGGCGAGCGCGACGACCCGGGCTACACACCCCTCGCCAAACGTATAGCCGGTACCGTCACGTACCGGGTAGATTCTCACTCTCGTGAGGTGTCGTTAGCAGGCTGGGCGTCTGGGCGTCGCCGGCGGGCGCGAGGAAGTCGCGACTGCTACGGCGACCCGGGATGGACCACGCCCCTTCCGTGGCCGGGGGGCGTCGTCGGTGGAGGAGACCGGGGGAGGTAGTAGCCTCCCCCGAGGAGGGCTCCCCTCTAGGCAGGGGAGCGGAGGCTGGGGGTTCCCGGAAGTGGCTTTATGTTCCCGGGGGCTCCCTACAACGCCTAAGGATGGCCATTGCTGAGGTTTTTAGTGGGTAGGTCTCCCCTTCTGGGGAGGAGAGCCCCACATAACCGCCGGCTCGCCACAGCCGGGGTATGCAATTTAATGCATTTTCCTCAGGGGAAAAAAAAAAAAAAAAAAAAAAGGCTGGGCGTCGAACCTTCAGTTCGTGCACCTTCACAAACACACATTACAAAGCTGATCATAGCCATCTGAGGCTTCAGCATAGGTCCGTCCAAAAAAGAAAACCAGGGCTATAGAACGATGCTATTTGGAATTTCAACGTTGCAGTCTAGCCTCAGTGACAAGCCACAGGCGTCGTATCCTACGAATAGGGGCGTAACTGCAAAACAGCAACTTTTCAGGAGAAGCTTTTTTGTGTTTATAAATAAAGATATTAAAGATATTTATAATGTTTTGATTTAATAACTAATATTTGTATCATGTGGTTACGTTAGATTTATTTTTGGGAAATAATAATAATATTTGAAATATTTATGCCCCTTAATTTCTTATTCTCCGTTGCGATTCTACTAGAAAGCGCTCAATTTGGGTCCTAAAATGCACGGTGTCCTTATTCATCGGAAATGTTGAGGTCAAAGTCGCCATTAAGCCACTTTTAAATTCTGAAAATGCTGGTATATTATGATTTTTATGGGTTATGAAACTTATCAGTGTTAAAAAAATGTAGATACATACAAAATATTCGGTAGACAACGGTAGGAATGAAAAACAAAAATAAATTGAAACATAATATATTTTAAAAAAATCAAAGAAGTTACTAGAAAATGGTAACAATTACCTCTCAACTCATAAAAAAATAAACTTAACAAAAAATAACGCGAACGATTTTCTTCTCTTTTTAACCTAAAACTCTACGTTCACTAAATGAGATCAGATAATCATCTTTTATCACACATAAAATAACGAAACCAATAATATAATAATAATTAACAAAAATTAACTAAGAACCTTTTTCTTCTCTCATTAACCTTAAATTTTTCCTTCACTTATATTGTAACACTAACTTTACGTAACATAAAAAATAACGAAAACATAATTACTTCTTAAATTTTAAATAATTAATAAATTGTCATATTACTTTAATTTGACTAGGCACTCTTTACCCCCCAGTTTATGAAACGCAAATCAAATATTCAATTACCTAACAGATTGTCAAACATTTGTGGGCTGCCGAAAAGATAATAACTGAACAATTAACTAATCTTAATTGAAGATTTGACATTTGCAATAACAAACCGTTGACAATCTATCACATGGCTCTTTGGGAAACCCAAATTGCATTTAATTAGATTAACAGCCAGTTACGTAATTTTTTCTTTGATTTGCGTTTCAGTAACTGGGGTTAATCTTTCACTATTATTAATTCAGTCTTATCAAATCAATTAACAATACAAGCTATCATTAGTTTTCGATATCTTCATCATCAGTACTCTCTGCAATGTTGTCATTCCCTGTAGGTACTTGCTCATAAGGCAATCCTCGGAAAAATGAATGGAATTCTTCAGGAATTATTTTCGAGTCACACATAAACACTAAGTCTTTGTATTTGTCATTTTTAACTTTTATAGGAGTAGTATTGGCAGGTTGAATATCTGCTACAGGTGCTGTTTTCTTTCCTCTTCTACTTTTTTTTAATGTTGTCACTATTTTGTATTCTTCATCTAGTTCGTATTTATATTTTATTATATTATAATTATTTTTGGTTATATGCACTTCCTTTACTTTACTCCATACCACTTTTTCTCCTTTATCATTTTTTGTCCGATTTTTACCAATAAGTAAAGGCCGGTAGTTACAAATATCTGTCAAAGCCATTTCCTTAACTCTGTATGCTTCTCCTGATGTTTTTGCCCACCTGATTAAATTCACCCATTGGTCGGGAGTATAAATTGTTTTCTTGTTTGAAGCTCCTTCAATAACAGAATGGACACTGTCCCCTTCATTTTGTGTATGGCCTACTTCAAGAAAACGGTGGGTTATACTTACTATATTAAACTTTTCAAGTACGTGTTGATAAAACGCAAAGACTATGCGGTTACGATTTTGGCCTGAACAATTATCCGACCAAAATCTGAAATATTTAGCTCCTTCATCAATTTTCGACTTAATGAACAAGTTCAGACCACTGCTAATCTCGTTCGCTCCCTTTTTACCCAATACTTCTGTCCACATGTAGCAATAGCCACTTTTTTGTGCCACATCATATACTGTAAAGTTGTAGAGATTAAGTTTCCTTTTATAATAGAAAATACTCACATTTCCATAAGGACATGTCAATATTTTTTGCATATCAAAAGTAGCAGTAATTATATTGCTGTTTCTTTCGGATTCGGATTTGTCAGCCGCTTTAACAGTTCTGCCTAAATTTTTGCGCTGCATGTGTAGTTCTTGTTCTGATTTTTGTATTTCTGTTGGTTCTTTATTACTAAAAAAAGCATGACATTTATCGCATTGATCTTTTTTGGGATAATAAAAAGCAATATTAAAATTTTTGTTGACAATGTCTTGATACTGGCGCAATGAAGCAATTTCACAGTCGTAATTTTGGTGCAAAAACCATTCAGTGTATAAGTTATGCAGACGTTTGTAGGATAGTTGTCCATCTAGATATTTTTTGGTGCTGTTTTTACGGCAGTAATGGGATTCAATAGGCGCAAGGGAATCAATATGATCTTTCACACTGTCGATTACAGCTTCTTTTATTTTCTTAGGCCGGTTTAGATGTCTGCCTCTTAAGTCATTCAAACAATGTTCGTTCGTCGATGTACCAAGTTTTTTGAACGCAGTGCGTACAGTTTTTTCACCGATCGATAAAGTGTTCAAAAACATTTTGCGACAAACATGAACTGTCTCAGTTTTGTTAATTGGTAAACTATAAACCCTGGTCTGTGTTCTGTTTGGCCCTTCTGCTTTGATTCGTTTCGGTTTATGGCATCTAGTGTATTTTAAAATGAACTCCCATTGCTTCTCATGACGTCCAATATCCCAAAAACAGTTAAAAATGTGTTCCCGGCAATTCTGTTCCAATTTCTGAAAACATTTCTTTGGACAATTGCATGGCTCTTTAATTTTTTTCCCAGGAACTATTTGTCCCTTTTTATTTATAAAGGCTTTTCCTGAATTTTTGAGTGCTTTTCTTTTTAGGTCTTTCCATTCTGAATAATTTCGAGTTCGAATCTTGCCGGGACGCCGTTTAGGACAATCAGAAGGAGAACCCACCGAGGAACTCACAGCAGATGATGGAGTTGGAATCGCGAAACTTGAAATTGGACTATTGAAATCTAAATCCACCGTAGAAATTGAAAAGTCTTCATACAAAGGACAGTCAGTAGCTACATAGGTATCTTTAGAAATATTGCTTTCTTCAGTAACCCCTTAAAAATATTGCTTGGTGATGATATTAAACCATTTTTTTCTTGTACTTCTACTATTTGTGTTCTTTTTCCTTCTACGTGCTTAATTTCTTCTTCAATATTAACAACAAGGTCAGCTAAATTCTCATTATTATTTCCTTCTGACATTTCTGCTTCAATTTGCAATAAAAAGTCGATCTCTTGTTCACAACCAGACGGCACTGGAGATTCATTACGTGCACTTCTATTGAGCATAATATCTGAAAATATAGATTATGAATAAAAACCAGTCAAGAGAAAGGTAAATTTAAAGGCCTTTCTACCATGAAATCTTAATTAATTTTTATAAGATTGGTCCAAAATTATAAAATAGAAAACAATGAAAAAAGCCTCTACTGACATAAGGGCACATAAAGTTTTATTAAAATTACATTCTTTTTATTTTATTTTGTTAAAAATGCATTGATATTTAACACAAATTTCGTTTACTATTGAAAAAATGACAAAATACCCAATTTATAATACCAAAACTCATAAATTTGGATTAAACAATTATTTGAACGTAGATAAAAGACACAAATACCATTACGGCTTCAACTCTTCCATACAATTGTGTTTAATCGATTCTGCAGAATAAAGCCTTAAACAACACAAGGGCTTTATTCTGCGTGATACAAATATAATGACAGTGTATAAATTAAAAATATTTTCTGTGACAACTAACTAATTTTGGATCAATAAAACACGGTAATTAGTAAAATTGGAATAATGTAATGTCAAATAAAAATATTATAATTGTAATATTTCATAACTTGATGTAAAAATATGTGTCTGAATCATTAAATTAAGTATTTTTGTAATTTACTTACTTGTAGACTCCTTCAAGGCTTTTCGTTCCTCAACCACAACATTCTTTACAACTAAATCGACTAGATTCCGGCCTCTTCGTTTCATTTTTAAGTTAACAACTAATCACTACTTAACCTATTAACTATTTAAAATCGAATTACCAATTATGCGCGGCAAATGCACCTACGATCGCGGTCCGCTGAGTAATGACCGAGCGGCGCTCGCGCCTCCCCCCCAGCCCGCATACAGATTGTGCGTGCCTCAAAAGATGGACCTAACGGCGATACTAGCTTTTTTCTATGTACAATTTTGTCACCTCGTAATAGTGGCCTTTAAATAAACTTGAATATCTTATAGAAATATGAACTTTTAAAAACAATTATTAGACAGAAAGATGCGTAAATGAACATAGAATATAGAAATGTAATAAAAGAAAAAAGCCCTTGTGATCATAGGGGCAGTTTTCGTGGGATACGACGCAGGAAGGTCGTTCAAAAATCGCCACGACGCAAGAGAATATCGAAGCCGTGCGAACGCATGCAAAAGTGTGTTAAATATTGCGGAGAATTCTTTGAAAAACAATAAATGGTTACAATATATTTGATTATCTATACTTATTTCAAACGACACAAAGACCTCGTATAGTACAGAAAAAAAAGAAGGCAACCTTTTAATAAAAAAAATGTTTTTGATATGCTAGATTTTAATAGATTTATAGTTGTTAAAACATATTATGATCGCATGTTGTAACAATCGCTAAAAGATGACAGTAAATTTGATCATTTATTAAGCGTAGACATTTAATACTTTTTGATATTAAATCAGTAAGTAAGATATATAAAAATATTACTTAGTGGGAAAGTAATTAGGATCAAAATAATAAACTGACCCTCAGTGAATTAGACTATTATATATATACTTATATATATATACTTTGTTTTTGGTTTTTTTTTTAGTTTTTGTATATAGAAACTATAATAAATTCAATAAAAACAGTGACCTACATAATGTGAATACTAGAAACAAAAATAAACTTGCCGTTCCAATGTTCAGACTCCATAAAACTAGCTGTTCGTTCTTGGGGAAATGTATATCTATGTTTAACAAACTTCCGCAAGGTGTCATTGATTTGCCTTTGTATAAATTTAAAATCCATATCAAAAAGACACTCATGAGTAAAGGTTATTATAAAGTAAGTGACTATCTAAATGATCACACTATTTGGGAATAGGGACACTATTCATAGAGCCATGTTTGGTAACAATATTATTTATAATATTGTATTATTTTATATGTGTATGTAAACATACATACGACTGTAATCGTATTAGGTATGATTGTATCTTATACTATATTGTATTTTTATATTATATTATTATTATAATTATTAACATTGAAAAGAGGAGATAAAAAATAGACCTTCACAGTTTCTTGCCTGTTCTTCTCGAGAAGGCTCTCCCAATTTCCGAACAGGTGTCGAGTCAATATATTTTTTTTTTCCTTATTCGTACGTACGGACAAGGTTTTTGTTTTTTTTTTTTATTTAAGATTTTTTTTGTTTTGTTTGTTGACGTCAATAAGTGCCTGTAAAGGTCTATGTTGAATAAATATTATTTTGATTTGATTTTGATTATTATAGAAAAAGTCAATGCGACAGTCGGTCTCGTTTCAAATGATAAGTTGACTAAGCAAATGTCGACGAGGTGATAATCCTTATATAAGTTCTACACCCTACGAAATAAAAGCAATTTTCGTAATTCAACCTTTGATGTGCTATTGACAAGGCCATATCATAGGAATTGGCAAAACGACTCTTCATTACAAAAATACCTATCCATTTTACATTTTTGCATAAGCAAACACGCCGTGACAGCGTCGATTTTTCAGCTGAACACAAATTGCGCGACGTGCCACGAATTCTGCGAGCAATCGAATTAAAACGTCCAATTCTGATGGACTCGCGCCGGCCCTTAATAATGGCGGCAAGTTTAAATGTGTTTTAACGAAAATCCAATGGTCGATTAGAATATCTCCACATTTTATTTAAATGTACTTTCATTGGAGGCATTTGGAACCTAAATTCTAAATATTTCCTACTTGATTGTGCTCGCGACTTCGTTTGCACAGACGGTAAAGGCGAAAGTATGGATGGATGTTTCACGTAAAAATGGATGGAAAACTGAATGGATTTAAATGAATCTTTACAGTAAAACTTATATACACCAGAATAATACAATTCATACAATATCTCACTCGAATTTCATTAATAACTAGTTGTGCCAGCGACTTCGTCCGCGTGGAATTGTTATTTTGAGCATCATATTTATTTTTGCAAACAACCACCTCAGCACAGCACTCGGTAACAACCTGATCTTGACAACGCGACATATCCAAATTTGATTACCCTAAAAACGATTCTAGTGAGTTAACATTAAAAGAGACAAATCTACTGTCGCGGACATTTTTTTAGATCACTTCAAGAGGAATAATTCTTTCATACATATTTTTTTGGTATCTAGAACCGTTTACGCAGCGCACGCAACGGAAGCCCTGAAAGATGAATAATTTTCCCCGTCTTTTCCACATTTTCCATTATTTCTTCCCTCCTATTAGTCGCAGCGTGATGTTATGTAGCCTAAAGCCTTCCTCGATAAATGGGCTATTCAATAAAAATTTTTCAATTCGAACCAGGAGTTCCAGAGATTAGCGCGTTCAAACAAACAATCTCTTCAGCTTTATAATATTAGTATAGATTTCATGCACGCTCGTCGGTTACGCATACACTTGACCTGACCTTCCTTCATTATATCTCCTATTCGATCAAGTTATGCTCGTCTAGGTCGTCCCCCACCAACTGACCCATATTTGCGTTATAAGTGTCGCGGGGTCGGGAGACGGCCGATCCCGCTCGAAGCAAGCGGCGCCGGGCTCGGTAGCACAGCTGAGGCACCGCGCGGGTCGCCGTATCCGCGGTCGCGACAGTTTCGCGCCCGCCGGCGACCCGAGAGGAGGGGTCACGGTGCTTCCGTGGCCGGGGGCACCGTCGGTAGAGTCGGAGGTATTGTAGCCTCCCCCGAGGAGGGAACGGAGGCTGGGGGTTCCCGGAAGTCGCTTGGCGTTCCCGGGGGTTCTCTACATGCCTGAGGAAGGCCATCCAAAAAAACAAAAGGTCAAACCGTACACCCTATATACAAACCAACTTCCTTTACACCGCACATTCCCTTATCACACTACGAGTATTTCTCAATTAACCACTATTATGTATTCCATCGTCACTACAGCCATTCCTCTCAAAGCTCGTTCCACTGCATTAATCTTGCTTTTCTCTTTCTTTTGCCAAACCAAATGCGCCTTTTTTGACAAGGTCTGACTGACACGTGTATGCGCTAGTTCGTGGATGTGTGTAAAATGTTGAAATTCTAAAATATTTGATTCAGAAATTTTCGCCTTCGCCTGATATAAACTGACCTTCAAAAAAAGATCGAATCTTATTTAAAAAGCACCGGGGACGCGAGTCCTTTGGTATTCAAATTCAAATTCAAAATCATTTATTCAGTCTGGGCTGTTACAAGCACTTGTGAATGTCGAAAAGCTACGCCATCGGTTCGCAAATCTAATCTAGCTATAGGTAATCTATTACCGCTATAGGCGGCGGTAACGACTTACTATCATCTGATCCATTTGCTTGTTTGCCCCACTATAATATAATAAAGAAATCTACCGCCTATCCGCTGCCGCCTATCAAATACACATCCCCGAGCTGGCGCCAACTAACGATTCCGTATTTCGGCCGCTAATCCGGGAATGACAGGAAAGAGGGGAGATTATGACATCGCACTAATGGAGTGCCGTACCTTCGCGACGCGGTATGGATTACCGCGCTCCATCGGCGTACTTCAATAAGCTTACAAAGAATAACATTATTATTGCTCTATGGGCGAACGTGAATATTTAGTTTTTCTTCGACACACTACGTACTTCACACAGACTTTTAAAAGCGTGTGTGGAGTATTTTTTTATGCTAAAATTTGTTCTTACTTCAATAAGGGATTAGTGAATGATAGAGGAGAATGGAAGAGATTTTTTTTTACGAGGTCGAATGCTGTTTCGCGCCATACCTGTCAATGGTTAATTAACAGGCGTTTGTGGGACTCACCCGGCAGGAAGCAGGGCATACCAACTAAACCGCCTCGATGTCCATTCTGCCGTCACTTAGGGCGATCTGGGTACTGGAAGCTAAATTTCTCCAGATCACCCGTGGACAACCCGGCCAGCTACGGGTCAGGTATTAACGCCTGTGGGGTATTACCGTGGACATGGAGGAAATCTCCAGACGGGGGAGTCTTTGCATGCGCGCTTGAGGAGCCACCTAAGCGCACAGGCCACACCTTGGGTGGTCATTCAGGGGCTATAAATGCTCGCCCTCTACCACCCCGCTGTCTCTTTTTATTATAGTGTAGGGTCCAAACGAGCAAATAGATCACCTGATAGTAAGCGATTACCACCGTTCATAGAACCTACGACACTATTAAATTGTATAGGCTCTTTTTTGATGGTTTGAGAAATGATTAATCGCACCGGTCTACATAGATTAGCAAAAGGTAATTGAGCAATTAAGTAGCCAGTGTTGACAAACAGACTGCCCAACGACTGAAAAGCGTTATACTCGCCTTCTTCTTTCTCCCGCCGTGTTCCCAATTTTATTTAGAATTGGCGCAACATGTATTTATTTTCCACTCTCCTCTATGAGTATGAGTCATGAAACGCTTTTAAGTAAACTTAGACATTATGGTATCTCGGATGGAGCTGTTAACCTTTTAAAATCTTATTAATAATATCTATACAGTCAATATTTATTTTTTCCTTATTCGTACGTACGGACAAGGTTTTTTAAGTTTTTTTTTAAGCTTTTTTTTTATTTTGTTTGTTTTGACGTCAATAAGAGCCTGTAAAGGTCTATGTTGAATAAAGATTATTTTGATTTTGATATCACTCGCCATTTCGACACCCTCTTCTTCAACACAGTCTACTCATTTTTTTCCACCCATCCACTTTTAAGTCTATAACTTTCCAAGTCATTTTCTCTTCTTAATACGCGATCGTACCAGCAAAGTCTCTTCTTTCAATACATAAACTCTCTCTTACCCTTCACACTGGAACAGCAAAACATTTGCAGAGAAACATTTTGTTGCCAACAGCTAAATATTTTTTCCGACTGTTTCATCCAACTATTCGACTACCTCTGTAGTCAAATGGTTAGTACACCGGTTTCATAGTGTCATTACGGGTTCGAGTCCCGGTGGAGGCAGATGTTTGTTTGATGAATGCGGGCATTCGTACCTTAGTAATGGTTGTGAAAAAAATAAAAAAATTATTAAGACGGCCATCGCGGAATCACATCATATGACCTAGATCTACACAGGGAGATCATTTTGGGCCTCTACTACTACACCTAGGTCGCAAATCCCAGACGCTACTTTTGGTTTCCCTATCCACAATACTACAGACCCAGCACACACGGTGAATCCATGGAGAGCTTAAAATTTCCCATTCATAAGCAATTTACATAACGTCGAACAAAATTTGCCTTGTATAATACGCATTGCTCATAGTTAAGAGGGTAAACCCGAAAACACTAGAGAAAGGCAGTCTCTTTGTAATAATTTTCGGTCGCAATTTACAATGTCTTCAGTCACTTCGCGATTCGAACCACTCGGGCATTAAATAGCTAAGTAATTATGAGTAATTAGGCAGGTTTGCTTCGGAAAATAAATCTCTATTCAAATGTTGCTGAACAGAAAAGTATTTCTAAAAAGTTTATTAAGTTTGCTGTCTACAGCGTATTTCTTTTCGCGGATAACAATAAGAAAACTTGATCCGTGCGAATTATATTTTCCCCCTCTTTAATATGTATCGGGAACTACATCTACTATTAGTATAAACGCAAAAGTTTGTATGTATGGATGTTTGTTCATCTTTCACGTAAATACTACTCAAATAAAAACCAAAAATCAATCAAAATCAAAATTAAATTTTATTCAATTATTGCTCTGAAGAAAGCTCTTTTGAATCGTCCAAACTTTTTTTCCTACCACCCATTCTGGACGTATTTTTAAGCTGATAAGAAGAATGCGCGCAAGAAACTTATCAGCTTTATCAAAAGTATTAAAAACATTTACAATAAATTATGTCGTTACCATACAACGTACATATGTGTTTACAATTTATACGGGAAAACAAATATTTACACTTAAGAATGTATCCACAAATCAACACCAAGCATTGGCATCATTTATATAATCATTGACTTTGTAATAGCCCTTAATCATTAGCGTCTTTTTAACATGTACCTTGAACTTATAAAAAGACAATTCAGCTACACTATGTGGAATCTTGTTATAAAAATTTATACATTTGCCCATAAACGAGCCTCTAGTTTTTTGTAGCCTGTACGTTGGAACGGCAAGTTTATTTTTATTTCTTGTGTTTAAATTATGCATTTGAAAATTAGTATGAAATGTGTTACAATTTTTGTACACATAAATAAAATTTTCATAAATATACTGATCCGCTAAAGTCATTATATTAATCTCTTTAAATAAATCTCTAAGAAAATCCGTTGCTCGTAAATTATAAATAGCGTGGAATGCTCTTTTTTAAAGAACAAAAATACTTTCTATGCTAGCAGCCGACCCTCTAATAGTAAACAATGGGACATAACACTGTGAAAATAACTAACGTAAATTAATCTTGCCGTTTCAACATCTATATGGGTTTATACTAAACTAGCTTACTGCCCGCGGCTTCGCCTGCGTGGATTTCGGGATTGGGTCTATAGAGGGTTAAGGGTCATAGCTTTTGCCCACGGCTACATATGCGCGGAAGTCTGTTTATGCCTCGAAGGTTTTATCGTGCTTCCCGTGGGACTATCCATTTTTCCGAGATAAAAAATACCGCAAAACCTTGCTCAAGAATCACTCTATCTGTTAATGAAAAACGCATGAAAATCTGTGCAGTAGTTTTTGAGCGAAGCCTTTATTGCGCATCCCGTGGGATCTGTCGATTTTTCCGGGATAAAAAGTAGCTTATGTTACTCGGGGATAATGTAGCTTTCCAAAGGTGAAAGAATTTTTGAAATCGGTCCAGTAGTTTCGGAGCCTATTCATTACAAACAAACAAACAAACAAACAAACAAACAAATCTTTCCTCTTTATAATATTAGTATAGATGGGTTTCAATGAAACCTTACAATAATACAGCTCATACATCAGAATAACACAAGGGTACAATTTATAAGTAAAAAAAATACCAGAACATCCAGTACGAGAACACCAAACCTGTTGTATTGTTTGAAAGAGGCGAATGAAAGAAGTCCAACCTGTTCAGTCCAACAAAAAAAGCTGTTATAAGCAATATGTTCCCATGGTAAAAATGTTCCTATATCCCCTCCGAGTCTCAAACTATCCTTAAATCAAATTTCATCAAAGTCTTCACTAGTTTGTGAGCCTATTCAAACAGAAACTTTTATACCCTCCTTAGGTCAACATTTTTACAAACTTTGAATATATTTAATCGAAAGCCTCACAAATTGTATCGTAAGTTATTATCAGATTTTCTAGAGTAAAATGTATATTTTCTCGAGGTTAAAATTTCCCTATATTATTATCTTCATCTGTGTCTCAAATTATTTCCATATCTAATTTCATCAATATCAGTAATTTTATATCATTTTACCTATTTACGGTAAAATTTATACAAAGTTTGAATATCGTTTTTATTACCACTATATATTATAAAACAAAGTCGATTCCTCTGTCCCTATATCCCTATGTATGCTAAAATCTTTAAAACTACGCAACGGATTTTGTAACAGATACAGTGATTGAAGAGGAAGGTTTAATGTATAATAACATCCAATAGTGGAGAAATACTGTTATTTTTGAGGTTTCTAATGTAATGTCGTAAATATAATTGCATTTTTTCCGCTTACATTGCAAACGATTATATACAACGTTCAGTTTTTCTGTAGTGTATTTAGTATCGGCATGCACGGGGCGGATCGTTAGTATCTAATGAAAAACCTAAAAAAAAAAGCTTTAATATTGAAGCGTACTTTCCACACAAACATTCGTCTCCTATTACAACCCTTTTTAGCGCCAAAAATAACCTATCACTTTTCTCGGGCTCTTAATTATTTATTAAACGAATTTCATTTAACTCAGTTTAATAATTTTGGCTTGAGTAATAATTAGAGATCGGATAATCGGATGCATATTTACCTAAAGTTAATTTTTGGCTCACAAATTATGGAAGCGGTTTTTTAAAATACATTTTGTTAAATAAAAACCGCTTCCATAGGAAAATACGGGACTGCAAATTTAACGTAGTGATATTGTTTGAAAATTACTAAATTAGCACGTGGTATTTATTTTCAAAAGACCGAGACTCCGGGTTCATTTATACAACTATGCATACGTATTTACATGAAGTTTAGTTTCAGTTCCCCGCGCGGTTTATGAATGTACGATTTATTACATGAAGAGTGTTATACGAAAGTAGTGAGCTAGTTTGACTAAAACAATAATCAATTAAATAAATATAGTATGGTCTAGTATCTCACTCTGAGTTAACTTCCGATTTAATGAGTGTGGAATTTCGGGATTTTTTATTTATGGAAATAAAATAAAAAGACAGTTCCATACTTTGTCAAAAACTAAATTAGGTAAATAAATAATCTGGCTATCCAATTCCGCAATCCCGAGATTTTTATTTAACAAAACAATAAAAAGCCGTTTCCATACTTTGTCTTAAACTAACTTTAGGTAAATACGCATCCGATTATCCGATCTCTAGTAATAATACGATAAATAAATAAATAAACAAAACAAACAAATAGATTCTATAACCTTGTTAAGGTAGAAAACACGGAATCCCTAAAATCCTGTAATTAAATCTTCGACTTAACGACTGTAATACGCCGCCATCTTGACACACGGAATTATCTTCGCGAATGTAGGATTCATTAGATGAACAGCAGCAACACTATCGGATATCAGCAAGGATATCCAGTACGGTGAAACACGATCAGACACACTGTCTAACGAGAAGGGAAATCCTTGAGTGATTTCTACAATCATTAATCTTTGACAAGATTTACCTCGAACTAGGATTCAGATCGATGTACAGGCCTACTCTCTAACACGGATCTTTTTTAGTTCATTACCAAATTCGGTATTAAAAACGGTCGGAAAACATTCGAAACTTGAAATCTCTATACCAGTCACTTTCTGTTGCGGAACATTGGAGCAAGACGGGACACCACTTTCCGACACGATTCCATGAGTCGACAGTTGAGACTTAATACCAGAGTAATTACCTTGATTCATCATCGCAGTTCATTTACGTCTATGTTAGGGCGATTGGGCTTTAGTGAATCACGCTGACTCAGAGAGGATAGGTTGACTACATTCATGTTTAAATTTCTTCGCAGGTGTGCAGGTTGCCTCAAGATGTTTTCCTTCCCTGTAGGAGCGTCAGATAAATGAGCGTCTTTCTATCTACTTTCTATCTATTCTACTGCTCGCCATCGAAAGGGAGTTCATGCTCAGACACTAGAAACTAAACGGTTCCGTACAGTGCAGTTCCAGAGGAATTTCCTCCCGCGTACACTTCGATTGTGGAATGAGCTCCCTGCCGAGCATACTCCGGCTGCATAGAGCCGGTGGGTATGTGGGCTAAAAACCTCAGGCGTTGTAGTGGGCCCTCCGGATCGAGAGTCGCATCTGAGAAGCCACGGCTTTCGCTCACTCGTGCCCTTTTCGGGGGAGGGGGGGGGGGCGATCTTGCAGCCTCTCCCCCCTCCTACGACGTCACCCCCGACCATCCGAAGGTGAGGTCCCACCCGAGTCGCCTCCGTGAGCGTGAGATTCGTCGCGCCCGCCAGCGACCCCCCGGTGTTGTGTGAACTTGTGTGTGTGTTGTGTCGAGTGTCCACAGGCTACGGTAACCGCTTGCCATCAGGCAGACGAAATCGCAGGCACCAATTAGTATTTTTTATAAATTGTAGCCTTGAAACCGACCGACTACTCAGGTTGTCGAAGGAGAGGAATAGTAGGTAGCCGTTTGAAAAATAATTCGTCCAAGTACGGTAACATGCAACTGCATACTTTATGAAGCCGCCCCCTTGATACAAATCACCGCGACATCCCCTCTCTGCGTCGCTTCAGTAATATGACACACAACCCACATGCCCCAGAATCGGTGTGTTAAGACAAATGGACACTGCTAACTAACTACTTTAAAGTTCTGCGTAATAAAAAGGAATTTCCTGTGGCCGGTCCGGAATGCGTAGGCCATTATCTGACGATGTATCTCATCTATTGTATTTGCAAAGCATGCAATATTGCAAATATTGACTCGGCCATCGCTCTAAATAATTTAATTTACACTTGTTTTCATGCGATGGCCGAGTCAATCTAATATAATATAAATCTCATGTCACAATGTTTGTGCTCAATGAACTCCTAAACTACTTAACCGATTATAATAAATTCGCACACCATGTGCAGTTCGATCCAACTTGAGAGATAGGATAGTTTAATCTCAAATTATCGTTGCAATTTTAATTTATTGCTAATTATTTTGCTGTTATTATTTGACAGTCACAATTATTGTTAACTCCAAATGATTCTAACAGATGTCGATACCTTTCGACTGGGTTGAGTAAGTAATCAATAGATGGCGCTGCTATGATAACAAAAAACTTGAGCCACAGCAACGCGTGGCCGGGTCAGCTAGTATATTTATATAAAACAATAAAGATTTTTAATATTGGTATGCGTCACTATAAGATGCTGTTAATTATTACGTAACAACTTAATGCTTCGATTACGGAGATTCCAGACACAATTGATTTTCAATTGTTATGGACCACGATCGTGGTCTTAGGAACTGGACGTATTAAGACAGAAAGTCGCTTAAGAAGGGACTGAATAAATTAATAACCGACTTGTTGGTACTATTTGAGTTGCGAAACTTGGTTTTTTTGACAAGTATTGTTTTTGATGGGATCTCATTCCTTTTTGTATTTTGTAGACAGTCTACTTTCGGTACCTTCTACTTATTATATATGTATATCTACCAGCAACGAATTTTCTTAAAGCCCTCTCTCTGAATTATGAACTTTTCTTATTTTTGTAGGTAGCTTTCTTATTCTAGACTTAGCGGTTGCACTACCGTGCCCCCAAATATTTTAGATATGATTCATACATCAAACACTGCTTATACAGGGTGGCTCAGAGCCGGCTGACACATTTCAAACAAGCATACACTATAAGCGGGAGCAAGGAAATAAAAAAAAATAACATTTTTAGATAGAGGCAAGTATGCCATTTAAGTTACATAAATTACAAGTTTATTTTTTAAAAATTACATCAGGTAATGGCCTCCGTTTACATCAATACATTCTTGCAAACGCTTCTGGAAGTTGGCGTACACGCGCCTCCGCAGGTCCCCATCGATAGCTGCAACTTCGTCAACAATGGCTTGCTTGAGTTCTTGAAGATTCATGATGCGCCTCTGGAACACACGCTCTTTCAAGAGCCCCCATAAAAAAAAGTCTGGCACACTCAGGTCGGGTGATCGAGCTGGCCAAGTTATTTCACCAAAACGAGAGATGACCGTTCCAAACATTTCCATCCGACCTGAGTGTGCCAGACTTTTTTTTATGGGGGCTCTTGAAAGAGCGTGTGTTCCAGAGGCGCATCATGAATCTTCAAGAACTCAAGCAAGCCATTGTTGACGAAGTTGCAGCTATCGATGGGGACGCTGCGAAGGCGCGTGTACGCCAACTTCCAGAAGCGTTTGCAAGAATGTATTGATGTAAACGGAGGCCATTTACCTGATGTAATTTTTAAAAAATAAACTTGTAATTTATGTAACTTAAATGGCATACTTGCCTCTATCTAAAAAATGTTATTTTTTTTTATT
Organism: Scirpophaga incertulas; assembly: GCA_036419045.1. NCBI lineage: Eukaryota > Metazoa > Arthropoda > Insecta > Lepidoptera > Crambidae > Scirpophaga > Scirpophaga incertulas. The sequence goes on from CM071627.1 coordinate 41,255,835, forward strand.
TCCTTGCTCCCGCTTATAGTGTATGCTTGTTTGAAATGTGTCAGCCGGCTCTGAGCCACCCTGTATTCCACATTTGAAGCTTCTAGGTCTGCTAGAAGTGCCTTAGAATTTTGATGATCGGTGAGTCGGTCAGTAAGTGACAATATTAAGAAATTTGACCCGTTATAATTCTTAATCTTAATAAAACTACTGGTTCAAATTGAATGAAATTTGAAATATACCGTGTCGTTACAATGCCTGCATGGTTACTGAAAATTCAGTCTTCTAGTTTTATCCACAACGAAGTTACAGGGAGAAGATGGCCTGAATTGCTTCGAGAAAAGGATGGTACGGCCTTGTCGCTTTTATGCTCGAATTGGCGGGGGCACTGCTGTGCCCGCAGATAAAAAACCTACACGTGATGCACACGAATAGATCGAATCGCGAAAGAGCTTACAAAAACAAAGAACACACGTCAACGGAGAGGGTAAGAGCCAGCGAAAAACAAAACCCGGCAGAGAAGCTACGATCTACATTCGGAATTTAAAAAAAACACCACTAGAGTGACAAGCAAAAATGTGTCATTCGCTCGGCGCCATCCTAATTCGACGGGACGCATGATGGATTGTGCCGCGCGTAGGGCTGACAGCGCCCTTATACGTTGGCCGTACCATAGCCGAGGTAAATAATACCTTAGTAACTTGTTTTTGTTCGGTCTTGTAAGGTCACAGTGTTTTTATAACTAAACTTGTGCGTTACGTTTAGGATCGCTAAGGAGATTTTAATGCCACGCACTTGGCGTGGTGCGCCAGATAGTATGTTGCTCCTTCGTGAAGTATTTAAATGTCCGTGGTTCAGACAGGAGACAGGAGTTGTCAAAAAATAGACTTCACTGCAATCAATAGGCTTTTTCAATGCTTCAATAGACTTTGGGAATTATTTAAAACGCGCACAGCATACGTAATTTGTGGTCTTAAAATATAAATTGTATAGTGTAGACGTACTTCTGCGTCTGTACATACTTGTTTTTAATGTGTTTTTTTTTTTGCATATATTCAGCTTCAACGCCTTTCAAAGTTTGTTATGAAGAAAATTAATATTGGATAATGGTCGAAAGAAAAAAACACCGGTAGCACTCCGGGAGTGCCAGCAGAAGGGAAAACTTCAATATTAACGTCGTGTTTAATTATAAGTACAAAAGTACTATCATTTATGAGGTAGAATACAATGTTTATTTATTGCGCTATCGTACACAAATATGACAGACATTCGCGCAAGCGCCCTGTGCCGCCTAAACGGAGCAGCACACTCAGCCACGGTAGAAAGTGTAACACTTTTTTTTTCACTGATTTTAAGTACTATTAAAGACACTTTTTTTTTTATTCATATTGATTAAATTCACATTTACAATTGTACCTTGCATTGGTTATGTTTACGTCGAATTGTTACTTTGACATTGACAGTTCTATAGTGTGGGCTGCTTATCATGATCCTAACACCATTATCTATGGGCAAATTAGGCAACCAAATCTAGCCAAGCGTCGTCTACAAAGATAGGTTCTTTATCAATAATACTGAAGCATCACTCCGGAATTCATAGATTAAAAACAGTGTCGTAGATTAATAACTGCCCACAGATTATATACCGGATACTAATTAACAACAAATTATTTGCACTGCCGATTACAAAAATATCGTTTAGGATTAAACTTAAATTTAGGAAGATCAATTCTTCCTTTCCTTTATTTGTGGCGGATCGACATAGTTTCCACACCATCCTAGTCCCATTTAATAACAAACATCACATACTATACATCGTCTATATAGTCTGTGCCTCATCGGTGGTAAGCAATCTGTAATGGTATACTAATCTGTGACTTGGAGATCTGAAATCTGGAATTGGGAATCGATCCATTGTAAAAATCTCACGCATATTTCGTGATATAAAAATCGTATAAAAGTTACTGACAGTGGTGTCAGGATCACAAATTTCAGGAGTATTTTATTTCACACAAAATTATCCATATCTCTTGGAACCAACATAATTTAACCTAGTTGCCACCGGCACTTAGGAAAAAATAATAAACTAAAATATTTACATATTGAAAGCCCGATAAAAAGGTCAGTAATAGTTGCATTTATCTCTTTAATCTTTAATCTCTTTAATTTCAATTTGTTCCCAATAGTAATGATTTTCACAAATAATTATTGATATTTGTTTTGAGCGGGTAGGCTTAACCACCCATACAAAATCATGCTGAAATTAGTTGCTCAGCTGCTAATCTCATGTATTTGAGGTAATTGGTGTTTGTATTTAATCATAATAATATAAATAATGTAAATTCTTGTTCTTTTAAAATGTAAATGTACCATAATTTGATGAATGTTCAATAGATCATGTTTGATATTTTTCTTTGTAACCTAGTTGTCAGATTTAATTGTATGAAGAACAATAATGTATATGGGTTCCTTCTGAACCGCATAGACCACCCACAGTGAGTCCATGACTATGATAATGTAGCATTTTATGATATGTAACAGGGCAAAAAGGTACCGGGAGGTTGTTATACCCGCCCTACAAATTTATGTAAGGAAAATATATGAAATAAAAAATCCTTGAAGAGAATTATATAAACCTTAAGGAGAATAACTGCAATCTATTAAAAGAAGAGTGTCTGGACCCAGTCTCAAGGAAGGTATTCAGTACTAACCACCGGGGGATGGGAATCTAGCTTAAGAATTCATGTGTTAGATTTTAGAATTACCATTTAATTATAATTTTATTTCAAGACCCTGATCAACCATTGTTGCTAAATATCCTTGCCGAGATTGATCAAACAGCACCAGAACCAACCTGCCCTTGTGATTAATAATTCAAATTTGTTATTTTAAGTACATAATAAAGAGTACACTTATTTCTAATTGAGTATTATTTTATTTTTATTTAATTGTTAAAAAAACTTAAATATAAATTGTCAATAATCTTATAACTTAAATTAATAAATCAGTAACTTTGTTATTTTGTATTATTTGTGTTTTCTTTATAACTAGATGGTGAGTAAGAGTATTATTACATTACAAAAGAGTGGGAGATACTAGTTCCTCTCCCTTCCCCTCGATCTTACGCTTTTTTGATCAGCATCACGTGACCCTGACGCGAGTTTGGAAGTTTTTACCCATACAAAAAGTGTTCAACGCCGCTAAAGAAGTTTTCACTTCAAAAATACAGACAGTTCTGAGTCACACTATTATATACATCCTACTACTATTATAAAGGCGAAAGTTTGTAAGTATGGATGTATGGATGTTTGTAACTCTTTCACGTAAAAACTACTGAATGGATTTGAATGAAACTTTACCACAATATAGCTTATACATCAGAATAACACATAGGCTACAATTTTTGAGGTTTCTATGAGGTCGTAAAAAAAACACATTTTTTGCGCTTACATTGCAAACGCTGACTGAATCCTACAAGATAGATCAAAACAATTTACTACAGTATTGTACAACTTAAAAAGGTCTACAAAAAAGTCCGTGATGTTATATGTTTATCTCTTAGGAATAACCCACAATAACCATTTTTTATCCTTTATTTTTATCCTTTACTTTGTACGAGAAATAATGGAAGAATCTGCATGTTTATGCTGAAGGAAAAAGATCGTTAAATGTAGTTTATAGGAGCATACTGCAGTAGCTACCTATAGGCCTATGATTAGGGCTCTGCAGTGCTTAGTTACCGTATTTCTTACTTATTACTAGACTAGACGGGACGAACCTGAAATCCACGCGAACGAAGTCGCGGGCAAAAGCTAGTATATAATAATGTAATAAACACTAACCATTCTTATTACAATAATAGAATGGGTAACTGGAAAAAAGTACCAATACCAATCGACCGTAGAGAATGTAACTTACCGAAAATGCTTTGAGGAAGACGAGGCACTGTATGATGCCCTCCATCGTGTCGCCCGTAAGGCAAAAGGTGCCCGTGAGGTGCCGCCCCTTCTTGTCGCCCAGCGCGGGCGCGGCGGCCAAGCTGGCGTGCACCAGCGCGCCGCGGGGCCGCGCGTCGCGCGTGGCGCCCAGCACGCCGGGCAGCGGCGCGCCTTCCATTAGCCTCGCCAGTGGGTCCATTACCGATCACCGCGGCATTATTACTCACTCTTTTAGTCACAACCGCACCAGCACACTCCGGAAACTTTTCGCAACCGTACGAAACCGTTGGTAACTGTACGAAACCGTTGGTAACTGTACGAAACCGTTGGTAACTGTACGAAACCGTTGGCAACCGTACGAAACCGTTGGTAACCGTACGTAACCGTTGGAAACCGTACGCAACCGTTGGAAACCGTACGCAACCGTTGCAAACCGTACGCAACCAATGGCAACCGCAGGTGGCTTTACGCGCGCGTCACCATCTCAATGTTAGAGGACACTGACAGAATCGAGGGCGTGATCGCACGGTACTGACACAGGCTCCGGCACTCGTCGCACTGACACTTCTGGTACTCGTTGCTCCAGCAGTCGCTGTTCAGAAGCAGCGTCACCAGCGTGTATATCAACACCGCCATGCCCACTATTATGTACATCTCCATCTTTTAGTGTTATTTTTTGTACTTTCTGCACCGATCCACCTGTAGCAAAGACACCAATTTGACGAGATCGCAGTGGCTTCCGAGTGTGTCGTGAAAATTAAGATATATTTATTTACATCGGCGGCGCGCGGTCCTCTACGAACCTAATGATTTATAAATATTCTAGGCATCAACTCCAGTTATGACTCTCGTTTACGACAGTGGAATCGGAGAAAAAAAAAATCGGGTGGGGCTGTGCTGGGGCACACGCCGTTGGTTTTAACGTGAAACGTCTATGTTAGGGAATCGCTTTTAAAGTAAAAGATTGAAATAAAAACAAGATTGACGGTGTTTTAAGTATTTTAATAAAAAAAATCAATGTCACAACAGCGAACTGACTATATAAGTGAAATATTCACACCACATTTTTGTTTCTAAGACTAATAGTTTTTTAATTATTGAGGTACGATGATATAGACCTTTTCGTTACGGTCCACTTTTTAAACCTGCTACCCGTATGTTTCGGCGCGATTTTAAAAGACGTTTCACGTCAAAACAATTGTTTCTAACGAAGATTCAATTAATGTTGCAACGAGTTTACGCATATGAAGTAAATATAAAATCACGTTTTTTATAGTTTTCATACACATAATACACATATACATTGTTTGAAGAAATAATATTAGGTACTTGCAACTGTCCCTGCTTTTATTCCAATTAAACTTATACACTTTTTATGTTAACTTTCACTGTCTACTTATTTCTTCACTATAAATTCCTCTTAGCTAATGCTTCGTTCAAACGTTGATGAGCAACTGATTAAAATTGCTCGGGGTACTCTTCTCCTCGCAATTTCTGCGCTGAGATAACTGTCCGGGGCTTTTAGCCCCCCTCAGTGGCTTCAAGAACTGACTCAAAGTCTACTTTTCGAGCTATTTATATTGCGCACATTACCTCACTTTACCGATCAACCGAACAGGCTGGTCGATAAGTAATGGTCGGTAAACCTTACCGACCAACCGAACTGATTGGTCGGTAAATAATGGTCGGTAAGTAATTTAAGTTACAACAGTGTTGCCACATTAAAAAAATAAACTATTGGAAATATTTGATTCAATTCTGATTTTCTAAAATAAATATGAAATCACGACACATGTGTATCGAGAATTTGTGCCTATGTTTCATGCCCAAATATTTGTAGAAATATATCAAAACAAATTAATCATTCCTACTTTTTTTTATTTAAAAGTAACTTCGGTATCGATATCATCGATCATGAAGAGAAAATAATATTTGTATTACATTTTAGTAAGAATGTTAATTTACTACATATATAATCTTTGCTGTTAAAAATGTTGGTGACAAGGAAAACAAATGATTCATTATTTCAAACAGTATCTGTTTTCACAACCGGAGTGTGTCTACGTGCAGGGTTTGTAATAAGATAGTTAGGCGTCGTGAATTGTCAATTAAATGTCAAGAAAAATTGTCAGTTTAATGCAAAGTAAAATTGTCAGTTTAATGTCAGGTAAAATTGTCAATTTAATGTCAAGTAAAATTGTCAGTTTAATGCCAAGTAAAATTCTTCTTCTTCTTCTTTTGGGTTTGATGGCGGTGCCCATAGGATTTCGCCAACCTCGAGTTATTTTTGCTTAGAATACTTTTTTTTAATTAAAGAATGCGCGACTCATATTATTATCCAGCGTAAAAGGACAAGTGAATGCAAAATTAAAATTAAACAAGACAAATAAAATACAATATACCCTGTTCGCTGTCTATAAAGAAATAATATAAAAAGTTAAAGAGCGGAAACCAAATCAGAGAATAAAAAGATACCAATTAAAGTTTAATACGATTGTAGAATAAATAATGACAAAGAATATTGATGAAGGGAGAATTAACATAAGAAAGAAGAGAGTTAAATTGACACGGCTATGGGATATAAGGGGGAATGACATCATACAAAGAATATGAATATTTTGTACAAGTAAAATTGTCAGTTTAATGCCAAGTAAAATTGTCAGTTTAGTGTCAAGTAAGATTGTCAGTTTAATTTCAAGTAAAATTGTTAGACTAGAATTTATATACGCCATGCTGATTATAAGCTGCATGCAACACTAATCCTGCGCAGACGAGCTAGTATAATGTATAAATAAAACACAGCAATGCTATACACTGCTATTTTACAGCGAAAATAGGTAAGACATAGATTGTTTACACACATATCACCTGTACATTGTAAACAATATTACACCAACTCGGAGGTAATAAGCATCTGCGCCAAGTACATTCGAAATAACATTTCATAATTAAACATTTGCATGGCGTGTGTACGCTGCGGTCGTGCAATTAGATCCTACAGTAGCTTGTACATGTAGCTTCACCGTTGCTCTACGAAAACAGGCGTTATTACGAACGACATAAATGTGTGTACAATATTAAACGAGTGAGAACTGTTTACAGTTCAGTGTGTACATATTTCGAATTATCAATCTAACTTAAGAGGCCTATTACAATTCTTCATTCTGCGAGATTAGGTATTTCGAAGCGTCCCCACAACTCATTGAAAGTCACACGTCCAAATACTGTGTTGACGCTACGACTAAGCGATTTTGATACTTTTCCCAAAATTTTTATATTTATATTTTTATGGAATAATTCGTTATTGCTATATATATCGTATATGAAGAAGAAGAAACACATTATATGAAGATGATATTATAATAGGACAGATGATATTGTTCAAAAATAATGTTTATTAAATATTACCTAAGTATGTTATTTAGCAAAAGACGGTTTAAGTTTTAAATTAAAAAATAGGCCAGATTAGAAAAAAACTAGTCACCAGTTATATAGGAGTATAAATCATCATAAAACAGAAATTATCTATTCGCCGAATTTCCATTAAATCGATCCAATGGTTTTGGTGTGAAAAAGCTTTAGAAATAAATAGATAAAAATAATATTTTATATAGAATAGAATAACTTTAGAAAAAAATATGAAAAAGTTGATGATCGCGTTATACACTGACGATCAACCGCACGATCACTGGATTCGATCGATGTTGGCGCGAAGAAATTCGACATAGGTCCGACTCTGAGGAACGCTCAAGCTCTAATGAATTCGACGGCCTGTGTATCGCATTTTGTAGTAATTTTGCAGTATGATTTATCGTTTTTATTAAAATAAGATACAGAACAACACATAGGCTACAATTCATAAAGATACACGCCATACTAATATAAAGTTACTCCAAATAAGACGAAGTAATTATCCAGGATAATTATTATTAATTATAATTAGCGCAGACGAAGTCGTGCGCACCACAGCTATTAAAAATATATAATTTAAATTGTGATCATTAAAAAAAGTTTGTGAAAAAAATATATTATATATTCTATGATATATATACTCTAGATCCCATAAGAAGAAAGCAAGTCTTACAGAGCTTACTTTGAGCTAGGCTATTTGGTGTGAGTGTAAGAAATACTAATATAAAAAAAAATAACACCATATTTATGTACTAAGAAATAACTGAAACAACATTTTCTTCGTTCACGCTTCTGACCTAAATATCTTCCTTAACAAATCGACAGCTTTCAATTAACTCATGCAACCGAAAAACAGTGAAAAAGGGAACATAGCTGCAAGCGGGTTACAAGAACGTTCCTAATACTTTGAAAATTAATAAGCATACTTGTGTATGATCAAAAAACTAAATTTCAAAACCCCCACAACCGAAACGAACCCCGGGCGAAAGGGCCGGCCCTTTGCACGCCCTTTAATATCGGTAAGATCAGCATGTAGAATAGACCTTCGGCCACGAAACGCTATGATAGAAATCATTTCATTGTGGCTACCTCACACAGAATTCAATCTGTAAATTATTTTTTTCTTGGAAATATCTTTTGTAAACACACAAGTAAAGGTTTTAAGGCTTCGTCGCGTACGTGATGCTGTGGAATGATATATAATTTTTTTTTGCAGGTTTTGATTGACTGGTTTTCTTTTTTAATTATGAAACGTAACAAAGGCATTTTAAAAAAAAAATCCTTTTCAAGGCATTGTCATATTACTAAAATACAATATTAGACAATTCAAAAATTAAATTACATCATGCATCCAATGAAATTGACTGTAAATTAAATTTTAACAAATTAAATAATGCCATACAGTAAAAATGATATCCAATCAAATTAAATTTGAAATATATCAAATCCTATTTAAAGTTATTAAATATGTAAAACTTTAAAACATGTTAAATTTAAAAGTAATACACAAATATATATAGTTTATTTCGCTTAAACTTAAAAATGTGTAATGTATAAAATACGAGCGAAATAAACGTTAATTTACTTATTTTGTTAATGACCTACTATCATTGAGTTTGCAACGTTCCACGTGGACACAAGTCGTCGATGTCGATCAACGAGTAAGCAGCCTCTTGATCTTGTGCATACGAGCAATCAAACGAACGGCCGTTGCTATGCCGTTAACCAATGCAAACGTACAGTAGATTAAATCTACACCGACTGATAGACGTAATTAACACCTCGCAAACGTCTCCGGTTCCTGGATCATTTAATCTGGCCTGGAAGTAGCCGAGTAACCGAGCCTTCAATTTAACAGGATGAGTATGCATCCAGAACAAATATTATATGCTTCAGGGGGCGTATACCACCCGCCTCCGTCTTGCCTTAGCCGACCGGACAGAGTGGAGTCGCAAGAGCAGGTGCTCGAAGCGTGGATGTGTAATAATGTCATAACGACGGCGTCTCGATCGCTGTCGCAGACACACCTCTCTAGACCCTTATCCGTTCGCATCAATGTTGCTCCCTTCGCACCATGTTGGCCTAGGGACCCATTTAGTCAATACCTGCCATATTTAAATCAATTAGGAGGCTTTGAGAAGGCAGATGACCGGAGTTTGTTCCACAGCACTTTTCTCATTGCCACCAAAATCGAAATGCAACAGTCCACAAACGTGTCGACTAGTAATGACAATAGTGTCTGTGCATTTAACTGGGTTTTTTTTTTTTATGTGATAGGGGGCAAACGAGCAGACGGATCACCCGATGGTAAGCAATTACCGCCGCCCATGAACGCCCGCAACACCAGAGGAGTCACAAGCGCGTTGCCGGCCTTTTAAATGGGAGTACGCTCTTTTCTTGAAGGTAGAGATAGTGGGTATAGTCTTTATCTATATTTGTCATAGTGCAGATAGAGATTAGACCCAGTCGGTACATTCCACGCACGCTTTCATTAAATTTCGCTTAAATGGCCTCTACGCGTTGGATCTGTATCCCCGCGCACGCCTTATAAAGGACCGTGTCTTATAAAGACGCGTGGTATAAATGACAATAATAATTTTGTGCGTAGGGAAGTGTGACAAGTCTACAAAGAGGTGTTGAAATTCATCACTCAACATTTATCTCATCGCGGCGACAGAACGAGACAACCAAATTTGTATATACAAATCAGAAAGGGTTAAGATCTAGATCTCCGCAACACAAACCAATTTATATTTATCCACGAAACATTTTATTTGGATTTAGTGGGATATATCTCCCGACTTTTGTCTGATCATCTAGAAAATTGATATTACGTTGTATCAGTTACATTTACAAAAACGTACGTATATATTATTTATATATTTGGAAAAAGGGATATATTAAATACTAGCCTGGTGCCCGCAACTTCGTCTACGCAGGATAAATAATATTTCGAGTGGCTTATATTAGCATGGGCACATATATTTATAAATTGTAGCCTTTTTTTTTATTCCCCTGAGGAAAATGCATTAAATTGCATACCCCGACTGTGGCGAACCGGCGGTTATGTGGGGTTCTCCTCCCCAGAAGGGGGAGGCCTACCCACTAAAAACCACAGGGATGGCCTTCCTCAGGCATGTAGGGAGCCCCCGGAAGGGGGAGCCCTTCTCGGAGGAGGCTACAATACCTCCCCCAATCTCCACCACCGACGACGCCCCCCGGCCACGGAAGGGGCGCGGTCCCTCTCGGGTCGCCGTATCCGTGGGCGCGATTTCCTCGCACCCGCCGGCGACCCGCGGCGGCGTCGCAGCTGTGCTACCGAGCCCGACGTTGCCTCCTTCGAGCAGGATCGGCCATCTCCCGACCCCGCTCGGCGGCCTCCTTCTGGAGCATCACTGCTTCACAGAAGGAGGCCACAGCCCTCCAACCTCCCTCGTCCGCCAGCATTGCCGCAATCAATGCCGGCGGAGACAGATCTCGCCCGATCTCTGCGGCCAAGACTTACATATCATATGTAAGGACTTAATATTAGTGGGATGATTTCTTACGCATTAGGTCTGATTCACGAGTCCCTGGCAAAGGGAAATAACTTTACTGTACCTTCATTGAGACTATAACTAACCTCTATGTACGGGTAGTAAATTAAAAGTCACGTGTAAGCGTGTAAAAAGGGTAATTTACTGGCACCAAACAATTATTCTAACACACTATTAACTATGCAAACTTGTATAAAGTGTATATTAAACTAACTATTTGGTAAAAGAATGGTAAAGATTTCGGGAAAATGGTATATGATGCACGATTGGTTTGCCTATCGGTCAAATATTGACGTAATTATATCACAACATGAATCATGCACGAGGCAGGGCAGCGGCGGCGGCGGCGTAGTAACCAAATCCGCTTACGCGACATTTACCTAGTTGCATTTATTTGCAATGTACGGATTAAGACCGTACACTCTAAAATGAAAAAAGTTTAATATTTCATCAACAATGGATAGATAGATAGATAACACTTTATTGTACATACACCACAAAACAGAGAGAAGAAAATAACAAAATACACTTAAAATTACTTGTACAATTGACGGTCTCATCGCTCAAACAGCGATCTCTTCCAGACAACCTACGGACGGAGAGATATAAAGAACTGGAAAGACGGGGGTGTAAGATACTTACATATTAACAAATAATTTTTAAAAAATATACTGACAAAACATTATACTTAAAATCAAATAATAATGAGCTAACCGACTTACTTAACCTAAAGCAAAATATTATTATACAGAATATTATCGAACAGCCAATAAGCATTATCATACAGAATTACTTTATATTAATGATATAATTTTTATTTTAAATAAATGTATGTATGAAGATGAAACGCGCTATGAAATCTAAAATTGATAAATATAATACGTAATACAAGCTGATAATAAGTAGCGCAACGATCGTATAAGCTAAAGAGATAAATAGTATTCCTTGACTTGGTTTTTAAAAGAATGTAGACTACACCGCAGTTTCGTCGGTTTAACATTGTATTCCCAAAAGAAAATATATATTTTGCCGTGGTTAAAATTTCTTTATGACTTTTCTCGGGTCTCCAACCATCCCCAAACCAAATCACATCAAAACTTTGCTAAACGTTTTTATCGCATTTTACCGCAGGAAAAATATTCAATTTTTTATTAGTCAACACAAATTATACCAAACGAAATATCAGTCAGCAGGATTTAAATTCAAATTCAAATTCATTTATTCGTTCATAAACATGGGTTACATTGCTTTACATTGCTATTTACAAAAATATGATGTCCAACCATGATTCGCCATACAGGCATATGAACTAATTATAAGAAAAAAAAATGCATAACAATAGTCAATTCCAATTAAATCAATAAATACATGTCAAAAATTAATAACTAATTAATAAATCAGTCAAATCAATTAATATTATTCTAAAAAATACTTTATGTCATAATATGCTTTTTCAGCAAGAAAGCCATTGAGAGTAGTTTTAAATCTTTTGTTGTTCCTAATTGTCCTAATATCAATTGGAATTTTATTGTAAATGGTAGGCGCCATACAATTGAGACTTGTTTTCCGAAGATGGAACTTACATCCATGGGTCACTTTTAAATAACCCTCACGACGGCTTCCAATTGGACAATATTCAAAGAAGTGTGGACGACTTTTAACAAAATTTGCAACTTCACTTATGTACAATGATGGTAATGTCAAAATTTTGTACTTTTTAAAAAATGGTTCACATGACTCGTCTTGTTTCAAACCGATCATAGACCTCAAACATCTCTTTTGGGCTTTAAAGACGTCTACCTTATCAGTGCAATTGCCCCAAAATAATATGCCATATCTCAGATTTGATGCGACATATCCATGATAGGCTGTGATAAGTGTTTTAACATTAGAAACTTTCTTTAATTTATATAAAGCATAAGAAAACTGATTCAATTTTGTCACTAAATTACTAATGTGTTTAAGTTATACAATGAATCGTTGTTCATAAAGCTAACCCAAAATACAATTGCGCTTTCAAATTTAAAGCGAGTGTCCGTGATAGAACTGTGGGAGCCCATAAACAAACTGTGTAAACATCAATTGAAGTCAAACAAGGAATTAAGTTTGAAACAATGGAAACTGTGCCGCCGCCGGCCAGTGCGGCGAAGCGACGTCCGGACCCGGCGAGCTTAGGAACGACCAAGTTCTGACAGGGTTGCCAACACAACAATATTATTATGACATACAATAGGGTAGACGACTACAACTGATTATGGCCGTTTTTACACTACTAATATTATTTAAAGAGGAAAGATTTGTTTGTTTGTTTGTTGTAATGAATAGGTCCGAAACTACTGGACGATTTCAAAATTCTTTCACCTTTGGAAAGCTACATTATCCCGAGTAACATAGGCTACTTCTTATCCCGGAAAAATGACAGATCCCACGGATGCGCAATAAAGGATTCGCTCAAACACTACTGCACAGATTTTTCATGCGTTTTTCATCAATAGATAGAGTGATTCTTGAGCAAGGTTTTCGGTATTTTTTATTCACGGAAAAAACGGATAGTCACGAGAAGCGCCATAAAACCTTCGCGCATATGTAGCCGGTGGGCAAAAGCTATGACCTTAACCTCTATAGACTCAATCCCGAAATCCACGCGGGCGAAGCCGCGGGCAGAAAGCTAGTATAATACTAATTATCTGATTTGAGCAATTTATATCTAATGAAAGTATGTCAATATACAAATTTCAGTTTAATTTTCATTTATATTGTTTTTAGATTTCTAAAAAATGAGCAATTATTATTTACGTAATTCTAATGAAACGAACCATTTCTAGCATCCTCACATTAAATGTAACATTTTTTTATATAGAAAGTATACCTATAAAAGTACAAATAACAAAGTTATTTTAGAATTTGTTTATACGCTCATACAAATTAGGCGAGTTTACTTAGTTATGACGTCACGATTGCAGTGTTTTTAGTATGGAGCGTTTTTGAGCGACCCGCGACAGCGCCGCAAACATGGCGATGAATCTTGAAAAGTAATAGGCGCAGAGGTGTACTATTGGTTCTACAATATTTCTCACTTAAAAGAGTACTCTTATTACATATTGAATTTAAAAAAATTGTCGTCTACCCAATTGAAGAATTAAAATTATAACGTCGTAAGGTTAATTTAAAAAGTTAATTTAATTATGTTAGGATAGCTTATTATTATTAGATTAATTAATTTTATTGTATAAAGTATTGAAATTAAGTGTATTGTTAAATGGTTGTATGTAGGTATAAATTAGGATAGTTATTAGATAAAAGTACTATTGTTAGATAAGTAAGTGCTGCGCAACTCACGTTAATGTTAAGTCACGGAATAGTATTATAAGATAATATGACGCTGTACGTACAGTACGTAGCAGATCCAAACGAGGACAGTTTAAAAAAGGCACGGACTACGAGTCCGTGGAGTAGACGTCACGTCGTATAACGTCAAAATCATTATTAGATAACAAAGTGGATGATACTGTTTAAATGGCCAAGTGGTTTTCGGGACCCAGGTCTAAATTTTAGATATTATGTTGTTCTCCTGGTCGAGCTGAGCAAAAAATCGCAAAAAAGCTTACGACTCATTTTCCCGCTAAGGGGCTCTAAGTCTGAATTAGAAAGTCGTGGCTCTCGGCAGAATCAGCAGATTTTTGGATATGTTTGTTTGTTATGAATGCTAAAACGACTGAAAAGAGATTTTGAAAGAAATGAATTACAAAAAAATTCTACCAATCCAAAAAAGACGTGGTCAACAATAAAATCCATTGTCTATATAAATAAACAAAAGAAATCATCTGATGAGCTTTTAAAGATGAGAGACTCTGTAGAAGAGTCGGTGGAGGTGGTAAATGAGTATTTTGCAAATGTGGGTAAGACTCTTGCTGACAAAATTCCACATGATAATATGCCCCAGAACTCCTTGCTGATAAATACTAAATCTCCTAAAAATTCTATGGTGATGATGGAAACAGATAGTCGCGAAATAGAATCTATTATCATGAACCTCAAGAATGAGAGTGCACTTGGGTGGGATGGATTTCAAGTAAATTATTGAAGATTGGAAAGAGACTGTTAAGTCCGGTGATTTCTCACATTGTTAATCTGTCAATACGTTCTGGCATTTTTCCAGATGCTTTCAAGAGATCGCTTATACATCCCATTCACAAGAGTGGCGCGAGAGACAGTTTGACAAACTATCGCCCTATCTCTATCTTGCCGGCTCTGTCCAAAATAATAGAAAAAGTCATTAATAAACGTTTACTATCATTCTTGAATAAAGAAAACCTTATCTCGAATAACCAATTTGGATTTAGAGCTGGTAAGTCCACTGCAGATGCCGTTACAAGTATGACCGATTATATTGCTGAACACCTTGATAGCAAAAACAAATGTGTGGGTGTATATTTAGATCTTGCTAAGGCATTCGATACTATTTCACCGCAAGCTCTTGTAGCAAAAATGGAGAAAATGGGAATTCGTGGACATGCTCTACGACTTCTTGAAAGTTATTTATTAAATAGAGTTCAAAGGGTAAAAATTGGAAGTGTTATGAGTACTGACTATCCAGTTTCCTTCGGAGTTCCTCAAGGAAGCGTACTTGGTCCAACCCTTTTTCTAATCTACATAAATGACTTATGTAACTTAATTATTGAAAATTGTAAAATATTTACATTCGCAGATGATACAGCTCTTGTATTTCATGGACAAAATTGGGAGAAGGTTAGAGAGATCACAGAACATGGATTGAAATGTGTCAGACAATGGCTTCGTTCAAATAAACTTACACTTAACACGGCAAAAACAAAATATCTGACGTTCAGTATAGCAGAAAATAGCTTACCCGATGATAACTTTAAAATAATAGTCCATAATTGTAATAATAAGTCAACACAAATTCCTTTGTGTGAATGTACCACCATACTCGAACGTGTTACCTCAATAAAATATCTTGGCGTTCTCTTAGATAATACTCTCACCTGGATACCACATATCCAAATGCTAACAGAACGCTGCAGAAAATTAATATTTGTTTTCAAACGTTTACGGCGTGTGGCTGACTCAGTTTTGCTTAAAAAAATTTATTATGCACTAGCTCAATCAGTTATACGCTATTGCGTTAGAGCATGGGGAGGAGCAAGAAAAACAAATATGATTAAGATTGAGAGAGCGCAGCGGGCATTGCTTAAGGTTATGATATTTAAGCCCTTCAGATTCCCCACTGTTCAATTATACACAATCTGCGATGTCTTGACTGTAAGACAGCTATTTATTTTAGACACTATTTTAGTACAGCACAAAGTAATAAATTACAAAAAAGAACAAGATAAAACGCGCAGAAGAAACAGAGTATGTAAGCCATATATGTGTAGAACATCATTCCTACATAAGTTTCAAATTTTCCTCAGTCCCTATTTGTACAACAAACTCAATAGCATACTTGATATATATTCACTAAACTTTCACAACTGTAAATTGAAACTGACTCGTTGGCTAAAAGAACAATGCTACGACGATACTGAAAAGATTCTTGAAATAATCAAATAATTTTTATTTTATTTATTTTTTCTCACGTGTATGTGTGTATCACTCGTCTATATACATTTATATTGTGTGAATCTTGATTCTCGTGTGGATTGCGCTTACAAAAAAGTTATGGCTGGATCATAAGATGCTTAAATTGTACGATACTTTAATTTTAAATATATTTTAGAATAATATATACAAACTTAAATAGCAAAAGCAAAGTTATAAAAGATAAAAGTAGGTAACGTTTTTCTTTCCTTTTATGTTAACTATTTAACTTCATTTATGAATTTTCATATGGAATAAGTGTGTGTGTAGCTTAATAATTTAGATCATGGAAGAGATTGGCATCTATAATACAGGCTAGGCCTAGTTTAGATGCCAATAGTTTAAAATATACATGTAAACAATATAACATATACAAAAATTTTAATTAAGAAGAATATGTAAAATTATTCAGATCGCTTATATTGTTACAAAAATTAGTTCATAGTTTTAGTGATCATTATTTTGATAGTAGGTAATATAAAAAAATTCTTTGTTACACGAAATAGCAAGGAATTTTAAAACTACCTACATTGCAATTTCGTGGTATAATAGGTATCTGTAATTGTTCAATATGTATATATATTTATATGTCAAAGTGGAAACAATAAACTATTATTATTAATATTATTATTATATTATTATTTACCAAAAATAAATGCATTAATGGTCGGATAATTCTTTGCTGCAAATCCCGACTTTTGTTCTGCCGAGTTACGGAGTATTAAAACATCGATGTCAGTATTACTCTTTTATTATTATTCCTTTATTAGTTGTTTACATATAAAAGATAACTCATTTTAAAATTATGAATATAATAATACATAGCATCAAACATAGAGCTTTGTTTATTATTTACATGCCGTATTGACGTCATCGCTACAGAGTAACAACTCGTGCGGCGCCTTCGTCTAATTACGCGCGAAATTTGAAAATATTACATTTTAATGCAATTTTTTATAGTACTTAACGAGTGTATAATTTTTTATATTTTTAGTATATGGTTTACTGACACGCAAGGATCAAATTAAGATTCTTTTCAAAAAAGAGATTAATTCCTATTAATCAAGCCTTATAATTAGCTGTACGATATTTTAAATGGTTTCAGCTAAGAGAATTACACTTAACCCATTCTTTTGCCTCCAAATACACAACCAGCAGAATATTCCGAAAACCACGATTTTTTAATTCAGACTTCGGAGCCCCCTAGCGGGAAAATGTGTAGTTAACTTTTTCTAAAAGTTGAGTATTCTGAATCAGCTCGTCAAGGAGAACAACATATCCAAAAATCTGCTGATTCTGCCGAATACCACGATTTTCTAATTCAGACTTCAGAGCCCCCTAGTGGGAAAATGAGTACTTAACTTTTTTTGCGACCATTACATTTTTTGCTCAGCTCGACCAGGAGAACAATATATCCAAAATTTAAACCTGGGTCCTGAAAACCACTTGGCCATTTAAACAGTATCACCTACTTTATTATGATAATCAATATATTATATTATAACTAGCTGTGCCCGCGACTTCGTCCGCGTGCAATACTGACGTTGGGTAACATTTACAATTAATTGGCTAATTACAACAGTTATTTACTAATATTCTGTATCTTGTCGCAAACTTAAAAAACATACCCTTTTTTATTATCTAATCAAAAAATTCATAGTTCTAGTTTCAAAGACGACCAATGTATTCGATTAAATATTTACTAACTTTAAATGTCATATTTATTTATACCTAAACAACAGAAAAATTAAATAAGCATCAAGGTCGTACCTTGAAAAATAACGATACTTCCTGTATGGAACTTTCATTCCCCTTTGAACAATCTGCAACCTTATCTTCGCATTAAAAAGTAGCCTATATTTTTTTTTAGGTTCTATATAAAATGTATTAAATAGTTCGCTGTAAGAGGAAGCCTGAAAGTAGCGCCAGTGGTAGAAAAAGTGAGAGGAAGTAGATTAGCATGGTTTGGACATGTGATGCGGAGGGATGAAAGTCATGTCACAAAGCGAATGTTGAATATGAAAGTGGAGAGATACACGGGCAGAGGAAGACCGAATAAAAGATGGATCGATTGTGTGAAGAATGATATAAGAATGAAAGGAGTAAGCATGGAAATGACGGCTGATAGAGAGGAATGGAAGGAAAAGATCTACTGCGCCGACCCCAGATAATGGGAAATGGGCAAGAGGAGGATGATGATGATTAAATAGTTCGCTGTCCTTTTCCGGGTTTCAAACGTTCCGGGTTGCTGATTGGCGAACCCTGGTCCACACAATCCGTATCACCCCCAATATAAAGAATAATAATAAAAAATTCTTAAACTTACACCAATTAGCCTAGCCCATAGTAAGCTCTGCAAGGCTTGTGTTATAGGATCTAGAGTAACGGATAGACACACCTATATTATACATATATAAATATTTTTAATAGAAATATATAATAACAACCATGACTAAGGTACAAATGCTCGCATTCATCATGCAAATATATGCCCCCACCGGGACTCGAACCCGGGTGGTGACACTTTGAAACCGGCTTACTAACCACTTGACTACGGAGATCGTAGTATAACTTGATAGGATCGAGACCTCGCGATATATATGTTATGTTTCGAAACAGGAGACGAATTTTTGAAACAATAGAAAACCAATTCGCATTTGAAATCGTGAGATTCGTATACGAATTACCGAATTCACTATTTCTGAACTTTCATTTCGTGCGTTGTGCTACGAGTGGTTCAACCCACTCGTTTTTGATTTCTACTAGTAGAATATCCAACGCTGAAGTGACCTTGACAGTGATCCGTTTCACGTGTGGCTCATCGCCGGTTTTTTGTTTTTGTTGTTGTGATTTTGAAATATTCTGCGTGAAACGGAATTTAATTAAGAATTTGTTTTTAATGACAATACTGAATTCGAGTGATCCAAAAATCTATAAAATTGTAAGCAGTAGAAAATAATTTCGCGCACGATTTGTATTCGTATTCGAATTCCAAATTCACGTCTAATGATTCAAAAATACGTCTCCAGTTCGATTCGCTCCAAGCGTGGGTTTTTCTCGAAAAGCGACTTCATCGATTCTATTACTAGCGCTGAAACGATCCTCTGAAGCCCCAGAGCTGTGTGCGTTCCACATCGGAATCGGGAATCGTTTGATTATAAAGTATTGAGCTGAAATCTAGATTTTTTATTAATAAATCCTACAAATATTATAAAAGTGAAAGTATTGTTACTCCTTCACAATATATGTAGCTTACAGCATAACACATAGGCTACAATTATACCACGCTAATATAAGCTACTCGAAATCAAAATCAAAATTAACTCTACTCAAATATGACTTTAGACTTTATAGAAAGCTCTTTTGAATCGTCCAAATTTTTCCCCTACCACCCATTCAGGACGTATTTTTAGCTGATAAGAAGAATGGGCGCTAGAAACTTATCAGCTTTATCAAAAGTAATAACAACAAATTTACAATAAATTATGTTGTTACCATACAACGGGCATATAAAACAAATATTTACACTTTAGAATGTAATGTCTTCAAATCAACACCAAGCATTGGCATCATTTAAATAATCATTGACTTTGTAATAGCCTTTACTCATAAGCATCTTTTCAACATGTACCTTGAGTCGTACCAGATAAAGTCCTAATGCAGCGCTTCTGTGCTATTAAAACTTCCGACATATCGACCCTGTTACCGAACACTGTAATTCCGTATCTCAACACCGACTCAACATATGCATAGTAGGCCATAATAGCTGCCTCTATACTTGTCATTTTTGCAAGCTTGTAAAGAGCAAACGCAAAACTGCAGATAAATAAAAGAAAAATATCTCCCCATCCAAATAACATCAATTCCGTATGGCGAATATACCGAATGGAGAAAGTACAGAATACAAACAACAGCGCGAATCCAAAACAAACAGCGTACAGAGCATGGAGGCACGCATGACGCGTCGCCGTCGCCGTTAGGGAGTCACGCAAGGCACGCGCTCGTGACCCCTCCGCGCGTGGAGAGCCTACGAAATAGTTATTGAAAACGTTTATACAAATGACAAGGTTTGAATAATATCGCTTTATTTATTACGTCTGAGTACGCACTTAATCATCACTCGATCATGATTATAAAAGCTGCTAATACATATATTTGATTATAGTGTGAGAGAGAACACAAATTACTTTCTTTCGCAGTCGGCATTGTAAAGATGTAAGCAAAACGCTTCACGCAAAGCAGTCCGGCTACCACGCAAACGTTGATCTTGGCAATCATGCGCGTACTTAGTATCAAAGGGGGGAAATGTTCCATCACTTCAAGAGATAGGATCAATAAGGCAAACTGCTCAGGCTGAGTTTAGTTGGTTGGGCCGTCCTCAACGGCATGGAGTCCTACGTGATTCTCGCTGCACTCTGTAGCGGGAGCACATTTCTTGCTTCTTATGACGGATTCTCAACCTCTCCTGTCCAGAGGGAAAAAATCACTAAAAAAGAATCTAATAAAAATCCAAAAACCTGTTTCTTACTACACACAATACACAAGTTACACGACATAAGGTTAAGTTACATGTTAAAAAGACGCTAATGAGTAAGGGCTATTACAAAGTCAATGATTATTTAAATGATGCCAATGCTTGGTGTTGATTTGAAGACATTACATTCTAAAGTGAAAATTTGTAAATATCTATTTTCCCGTATAAATTGTGTAAACACAATGTACGTTATATTGTATCGACATAATTTATTGTAAATGTTGTTATTACTTTTGATAAAGCTGATAAGTTTCTTGCGCCCATTCTTCTTATCAGCTAAAAAATACGTCCTGAATGGGTGGTAGGGAAAAAAATTTGAACGATTCAAAAGAGCTTTCTATAAAATCATATTTGATGGTTGATTAAATATGATTTAGTTTATAAATCACTAGCCGAATCTAACAAATAATATATGAATTTTGATTGCTGACTTAGACGTTCTCCAAGAAACTTTACAGTGCTTGATCCTATGCTACAAGCACCCCGCGTCTTCCTACTAAGGATGCACGCGGACTGAAAAATATAAGAAGTTATTCTATTCTTAAAACCGGCAACGAGGTCATACTGTCATTAGTTCAATTTTCTTTATCATTCCACGTTCCAATACTTCACATCTTTATGCTGGCGATACGTTCTCCCTATAAATTAATTCAACATCGCGACAGTGCCTTAACACAAAATCCCCGCTCTTTATTCCTGTTGAAACGTCCCAAATACCTACTTATTATGTGTCGCGCTTCAGTGTTTGCGGGGACATTATGGCGCGGCACGAGTCTCCGAGATGGTAACCGGCACTCGAACACACCTCGCATTCCCAAGTCAAGGGGCACTTGCACAGAGTATGGTAGATGTTCGTGTGACGAAAAAATGTTGAGCATCTTCAGAGTTTGGGCCGAATTGTCGACGCATTTCATCAGAATGATGCCATTACGGCAGACGTTTTTAGAGTTCCTTTCGCCTAAATAGTCAGCAAAGAAAACGCACTGTGTCAGACTAAATTGTACTAATAGAAATCGTCTAACAAGTCGAAACAAGAACACTATTATATCACAGATTCCGTATTGGAATAACATAACATTGCACATTCCATTTTCAACTTTGGTCGAACGATCATAAACATTGACACGCAGGCCGTTTCCCTTTGCTTTACATACACACATACATATATGTCACGCCTTGTTCCCAATGGGGTAGGCAGAGACCACCTCCCTCCACTTGCTTCAATCCATAAAAAATATATCTATCTGTGTTATATATCTGTATAAGAAGCGAAAGCGCTGTAAAATGACATTTCAGTGAAAGGTCACTGAATTAATATATAATAATAACTTTATTTCATTCCACAGAACACACACACAAAGCAAACGGGTATAACAAAGACATCACATTAAACAAAAGCAGTAAACGCAATATATACAATAACATGAAAACATAGACACACAAAGTATAAAATTCAACATAAAACACAGTATAGTACACAGACAATGACTTAAACTATATGTTATACTTATAATGATGTAAAGACAAGTGCTGGTGTGTGTGTGCGCCGCAGCAGGCGAAATAAGGCGACAGCTCAGCATGGTATTTGCTTGCAGTTACAAGCAAATTGCTGATTTTCAGCTGTAACCTTAGTGTTTGA
This sequence comes from Scirpophaga incertulas, assembly GCA_036419045.1. Lineage (NCBI taxonomy): Eukaryota > Metazoa > Arthropoda > Insecta > Lepidoptera > Crambidae > Scirpophaga > Scirpophaga incertulas. The sequence continues at coordinate 41,278,473 of CM071627.1, forward strand.
ATATATTTTCAGAGTGCTCAAATAGTGGACCACCTACATAACAGCAAAAAGCAATAAAAATGAATATTTAAAATATAATCGTTAAAATAATTTTACATATTTGATTAGATAATGTAATTATCATAATAATAAAAGGTAATGTAATATTATATGTTGTATATGTATATATTCTAAAATCGGAGACTTAAGATATTGAAATTAATAAATGTATAATAATGTATAATAATAATATAAACATTAATTACATTATAATCATATGTTCGATACCTACTCTAGGAACTATCTTGTGAAGATGCAATTTGCTCAAAGTGAAGCTTTTAATAATACATTTTCCGTGAATCGTAATGTTTCTTCTTTGTCTAAGTTTCCTATATCTGTAACTAAAATATAGGTTTTGTATCAAAACCTAGTTTAGCGATAGCCTTCAGATATATTGGTTAAGTATAAAACTTGTGATCGAGTAATTGTGCTCCAAATTGTAAAGTTCAATTGCAATAAATTATTATTATTATATATTTGTTATTTATTTCACTAATACAACATATACACTGGCGTAGTGGTCTGAGTTTTTTTTTATTATAATTTATTTACGTATTTTATTCCTTATTTTATATTCTTATTTAAATATGATACAAGGAAGATCTACAAAATATATAACACAAATTTAAGGTACGTCTTTATAAGTCACCACTAATAAAAAAAGAAATCTTGTATTTATTTTATATGTATACGCAATACATACTATATGTACAAGTTTGTTTGGCACATTCCACACACACACACACATACACAGCAAAGATACTTGTTGAAGTTTGAATAGCACAGTCAGCTGTGCCCAAGATTCATCCTTGGGTGAAGGCTATAAATGGTCTTCTTGTCATCAGACAGTCACACGCAGAGCCTAGACGCGACTTGCTGCTGCACCCACACAAATTTCTACTGGAAATTTCTTTGTAACATAGTATTCTGTGTAATATGTACTTCATGTAATATGTTTGAATGTGTGTGTTATAAAACTAAATAATTATTATCTCTCAATCTATCTAACCAACACAACGTTGGCAGACCTCCCATGAAAGGACTAGAGATCCCAGTAAAGGGATGTTGAGATGCTTGGGGACGGCCTATTTCAATAGTGTCTTTGGGCTGACATGATTATAATAAACTAAAAAACACACTTATGTTTTAAATTAGTTAAATTAAATAAATAATTATTTTGACCGAACATATGTACAACCAATTCGTACTTATGGTTCATTAGACAAGTTTAATTACCGTGCAAAAAAGTGCTGCGTTATGTAAAATGGTTTCAACGGCTTATTATTGTAAAAGATAAAAACAACTTTTTTGTAATTTAATACTATAATATTTAATACTATAATATTTAGGCGAATAAATACTAAATGATAATTTGATTTGAAACTAAAGGTTGCACATTGCATTGGACCATTTGAAGACCATACCTTAATCGGTGTCGAGGCGCGTTATATGCGTTCGTCAACGTTCTATTCGCATTATATCTAGTTACATGATTGCCAATAATATTATATGTAAATTATGAATTGTTAATTGAGTATTAACTCGCTAATACAAACACTATGTGATTGTTTATTTACATTACATTAAATATATAGGCATGGATTTACAAAGCTTTTGAAAATAGTTTTTTAATTTTGTAAGTGAAATAACATGTTTATCGAAAATGTACATAATGATACAAAACTTATTTAGTCTCTAACTTTAAAAGAAATAAAATAAAATCGATTTTATTTCATCCAACGATATCAGTTTCCACCCACGGAATATTACGAACTAGCTTTTCGTCTGTGACTTCGCACACGTTACCTCAGTAAAAATATCTTATGTTCTTCCATAAGTTCTCAACCATCCCCATACAATGCTGCATCAAAATCCGGCAAGCTATTTTCTCAGCTAGACGAAGAATAAACTAAACAAGTAATAGATAGCAAAGTGAACAGGGAATAGTAAAATGACGCCATCTTCTATGTTTAAATACTCGTAGAGTTATCTTGTAATGGAAAAAGCATAGAGTTTATATTACACCAGACTTCAACATTTTTCTAATGAACATGGCCCATAAACATGTTTTTTTTATTTACAACGATGATATGATTTGTATGAAAGTATATATATTACAAAGGATATTGTTTTTTGCTGATTCCGCGCAGTTCATGATGACTTGTCCAACAAGCAGACAAGGTCGACACGTGTTTCGTCTCTCAGCGAGACATCTTCAGGATTTGTTGCCCGCTCGATGACTCACCAGCGGCTGGCTTGCGGCGCCTTGCACGCTTGTATTTATAGGCCGAGGGGCTTGGCCCTCCTCTCGGTAGGAGGGGCTACCGACCATTGGGCAACTGTCTGTATAATAGGCGAATGTGTAAGATTTGTTTGTTCGTTCAGCAATGTAATATTAGGTATATTTTATGTTTGTAGATTTCCAATTGTTCCCGAATATTCATAATATGTCCTTTTTCACAAGTATGAAGCACTTTATAAGTATGGTTGTCTACTAGGTGGTGATCTGTATCCAACAGGTGTTTAGCGAAATGAGATCGCTCCGGATGTTTATTTTTATAGTTTATTTTTATCATTTCGCTAAACACCTGTTGGATACAGATCACCACCTAGTAGACAACCATACTTATAAAGTGCTTCATACTTGTGAAAAAGGACATATTATGAATATTCGGGAACAATTGGAAATCTACAAACATAAAAATATACCTAATATTACATTGCTGAACGAACAAACAAATCTTACACATTCGCCTATTATACAGACAGTTGCCCAATGGTCGGTAGCCCCTCCTACCGAGAGGAGGGGCCAAGCCCCTCGGCCTATAAATACAAGCGTGCAAGGCGCCGCAAGCCAGCCGCTGGTGAGTCATCGAGCGGGCAACAAATCCTGAAGATGTCTCGCTGAGAGACGAAACACGTGTCGACCTTGTCTGCTTGTTGGACAAGTCATCATGAACTGCGCGGAATCAGCAAAAAACAATATCCTTTGTAATACAATGGACTTCCGCAAAATAACACCTGCTACAATAGAGTATATATATTTACTGTTGTATTAATGTTTTAAGTTAAAGATCAATGATTATCTTCTCGTCTTATTATTTTAGAGATTAAAGTAGGCAGGTACTAGCTGTATTTATTTCAATTACTACAAATAAATTAAAATTACTCCCTGGGGACTAAACAATTGTTCCACTACATAAAGTTATATAATTGTACATTTGGAGCACAAGAAGTGAAAATATTTTAATGTACAAATTAACATAAGTTTGGTAATATTGCTTTGATATACAGATGAAATAAACGAAAAATAATACGAATATTTATTATTATAATGGTGCTTTTATTACTGAAAATAAAGATAAATGCAAAATTATATAACATTAATGTTTAAACTGACTTCTAGGCCGCTTTTATAACTGCCCGCTTATATTACTTATATTTGGTTAATTTTTGGCCTTATAAAAGTGTATTTCTTACCGGATCCTAACATTTCATGAATAGATTCCTTTATCACGCATAATTAACTTGTTACATCCACAAAATAATCGTAAACCACTTTTATTAAATGTACTCCAAAACCCGTTCATAAGATGTACTGCGCGCCATTTGGCTAATAAAGTCCGCTACACTGGCGCTACACCGTAGCGTAATACTACGACGTAGCTACTATACTGTCTACAGCCCGTAGACGATATAGTCGCTACGACATATTTTTTAATAAGATTAGATTTTCTGGGAAATGTTCTCTTATATAACGACCGCTGTGACAGCCGCTACGATAAAATTAATGCATAAAAATGTAGTTCCTCTGACGAGCTCATTGGAAGTTCGCCTTCTTTCATATCTATGACGTGAGTTCCAGAATTTGAAAGAAAAAGGCGCTGTTGCTGACGCGGCATGTTCATTAAATTAACCAGTTCACTCACTTCCAGTACAAACGGCCTCATCACATGTTGTATAAGTTTGCTCTAATACAATACAATATAAGAAAAAAAAACAACAAGTTTGTTGATATGCACGAAATATTCACATTCAATACATGTACTGAAAAGTCTTGAAATCATACGATTAGCAGTTGTTCTAAAACATTGAACAGAGATCTTTAATTATTTATTTACTATAGCTGGTGCTCGCGACTTCGTCTGCGTAGGATTTGTATTTCGAGTACTTTATACTAGCGTGGCGTATATAATTATAAATTGTATGTGTTATTCTGATGTATAAGCTATATTATTGTAAAGTTTCATTAACATCTATTCAGTAGTGTCTACGTGAAAGAGTAATATTTATTATAGAAATTTGTAGAATTTCCGTCTTTCAGATCTGTTTTATAATATGTTCAATTACATCATATATATAAATATAAGAACTACAATACATAATTGTCAGTCACTCAGTACTAAAAACTTTGTACATAAAAAATATTTGCGCTTATGAAAATAGTATATATTTTGCAAGATCTTTACTTTAGACCGGTGATTCTCAAAGTGGTCTATATCGACCCCTAGGGATCTATGATAACCTGCAAGGGGTCTACGTCAGCGAAACAAAAAAACTGGGGGTCCATGAAATGAAAATGGGGGTCCACGATATTAGATCTCAAAAACATTGATAGCACTATCTTCTAATATAAAGACAATATACATCTTTACATAGTATAAAACAAAGTCGCTTCCCGGTGTCTGTATGTATATATGTAGCTATGTATGCTTAAATCTTTAAAACTACGCAACGGATTTTAATGCGGTTTTCTTTAATAAATAGGAAGGTTTATATGTATAAAACATGCACAATGTAGTAGTGGAACACTGACAATTTTCGAGATTTCTAATGTGATGTCGTAAATCAACTCACTTTTTTATATTGCAAACGCTGGCCAAATCCTACGAGATTGGTCAAAATAATGTACTACAGTATTGTACAACTTACAAAAGTCTACAAAAAAGTCCGCGATGGTATATGTCTATCTCTCAAGAATAACCCACAATAACCGCTTTTTATCTTTTACTTTTTACTAGAAATAATGGCTTATTTACGAAGCCATTTCAAGCATGTATAACATTAATTCTTATCCAAATAAACATGTTAGTAAGCTTGGACATTAAACCTAGATTAAATTTGTCTTTGCATAATGTAATTTCGATCAGTACTTTAGAAGATATCAAACGTACAAACTTACGCTAAATCGAAAAAGGTAAGTATTCATATTAGCATGCCAGCCGTGTGGAGCCGGGGCGGGTCGCTAGTTATTTATAAAATACCTTTTTTTTTTTTTGTTCCCCTGAGGAAAATGCATTAAATTGCATACCCCGGCTGTGACGAGCCGGGGTTATGTGGAGCTCTCCTCCCCAGAAGGGGGAGGCCTACCCACTAAAAACCTCAGGGATGGCCTTACTCAGGCATGTAGGGAGCCCCCGGGAACAGCAAGCCACCTCCAGGAACCCCCAGCCTCCGCTCCCCTGCCTAGAGGGGAGCCCTCCTCGGGGGAGGCTACTACCTCCCCCGGTCTCCTCCACCGACGACGCCCCCCGGCCACGGAAGGGGCGTGGTCCCTCCCGGGTCGCCGTAGCAGTCGCGACTTCCTCGCGCACGCCGGCGACCCGCGGCGGCGCCGCAGCTGTGCTACCGAGCCCGCGCCGCCTTCTTCGAGCGGGATCGGTCATCTCCCGACCCCGCTCGGCGGCCTCCTTCTGGAGCATCACTGCTTCACAGAAGGAGGCCACAGCCCTCCAACCTCCCTCGTCCGCCAGCATTGCCGCAATCAATGCCGGCGGAGACAGATCTCGCCCGATCTCTGCGACCAAGACTCGGCGCTCGGAGGCCCACGCGGGACACTCCGCCAGCGTGTGCTGGGCCGAGTCGAGGTCGGATGGCAGTGGTGACAATGTGTCGATCGACACGCCGCGACGCATACGTCGCCGCGTACATGTCGGCCAGGTTTTATAAAATACCTATGAAGTAAAAATGTTATTATATACGTTTGTAAGTTGTAGGATGTAGACATTCAGTATCAGGTAAGTAGGGGGTCTACCCAAAACCGGAAAACATGACAAAAGGTCTATGACACAAAAAAGTTTGGGAACCTCTGCTCTAGACGAATATAGACTATTAAATTTCTGCATCACCCGGAATAATACGTTTTACGATATATTGACAAACAAGCAGACTACCCACCTGATGGTGTGTGATAACAGTCGCCTATAGTACGTAGCTAACACTCGAAATCCACTGCACCCTGTAACTTCACTGCCTATCTAACTCTTCACACTTTATAATGCGAATTTGTTCAAACTTGTAAGGGAAGCTGGGTACACAATTTATTTGAGGCCAGCTTCCAACTGACGACTCTGCAAAAATACAGGGAGAAAAAAATAGCCCTTGCTGGTTTACTTGCTCGTCCTTTCCAGTACAAGGTCAACCGCAGTAGACTGGGGAAAAATGGCGTAGCTTCTTTGACACGTGCAAAAGTGATCGTAAAAATCCATGTGAAGAATATTTTCTTTATAGGCAAGATGAAGGTATTGGCTACCTTGCGGTACCAGCTACCAGACGACCCTGGCATAGAGTCTCCTTGCGGTAATATCAACTACGTCACATGTGAATATGAGAACTGTTTCTTTGTGAACTGTTGAACGAGTATACGGTGTGAGTATTGATAAAGTGCACAAGCGAAGAGGAGTGGAATCATACTTTATTATATAGATAAAAACAAAATAAAAAAGTAATTGATGTCATTGTTTTGAAATTATTGTCGTTTATTTTTTTGTCCCATTTTATGTTTTATTCGTCCAGTTCCTTTGTCCAACGTGAACGGTCTCTGCCTGATTTCTGACACGCGTGTGTTAAGGTAGATCAATCTAGACAAATATCTTTGTCAGCACTTCTGCCGAGACTATATCAGCAGCTCCATCTTAGTCATACGTCATTAGGAAGTAGCTGAATTGCATTTCTATTTTAATATAAGTACCAGTTGAATACTGTATTAAATAAACATAACTGGAAACTCTGTCCAAATATTTTTTTCATTAAATAGAGTTGGTTTCACAAACTTAATTCGTGCACAGGCCTTATAGTAAAGTCATCACTGCACAAGTGTTATGTTAGCTAGAAACATGATTTTTTTTACTATTAGATGAGTAATGTAATGTGCAATAAGTTATAGTAATAAAATCGATAAAATTATTACATAAATTTCTGTATCAGTTTGTCTTAAAAAAAGGGAATTGTTTTCATCGATAAAATAATGTACAATATAATGCCTCTTCATTTATGCACTTTATCTAGACTCACACTGTATATTTTAGTCAAAATCGTTCGAAAATGGAACCAAAACGGAGGCGGAGAACGGCAGCAATATTAACTGAACACACGGAGTCGTGCGAGTGTATCTCGGCCCCCGAGCGTGCGGCTCGCGCTCGGGGGCCCAAATACAAATGTTCCACAGAAACAAATTTTTCTGGAACAAATCGCTTCATTTTATGTAATATCGTAGACACGCCGACTTGCTATTCATTCGGCAACGTCGCTCTTTAATTTCGTATTTAAGTAGCTTTCGCCATCGACTCCGTACGTGTGGATGTCGCGTCTCCAAAATAAAAGGCCTCCGCCGCCTCTTTTATTATTAAGCTCGTATTAAATTTAAGAGAAAATATATACCGAGGCTGCCTTATTACTTTTGACTGACACACAAAATGAGGCCAATTTGGAGCATCGCTGGGGAATAATTAAACACTTTGGCGACAAAGCGCAACATTAAAACACGAAACATATATATATATATATATATATATATTATATATATATATATATATATATATATATATATATATATATAATATATATATATATATGTGTTACACTTACACCAATTAGCCTTTTTTTTTTTGTTCCCCTGAGGAAAATGCATTAAATTGCATACCCCGGCTGTGGCGAGCCGGGGTTATGTGGGGCTCTCCTCCCCAGAAGGGGGAGGCCTACCCACTAAAAACCTCAGGGATGGCCTTCCTCAGGCATGTAGGGAGCCCCCGGGAACACAAAGGCCACTTCCGGGAACCCCCAGCCTCCGCTCCCCTCTCTAGAGGGGAGCCCTCCTCGGGGGAAGCTACCACCTCCCCAGTACACCAATTAGCCTAGCCCAAACTAAGCTCTAAAGGCTTGTGCTATGGGATCTAGGGTAACGGATAGACATATATAAATATTTTTTATACAAATATATATCAACAACCATGACTAAGGTACAAATGCTCGCATTCATCACACAAACATCTGCCCCCAACGGGATTCGAACCCGGGACCTCAGAGATGGCGACACCTTGAAACCGGTGTACTATCCACTCGACTATGGAGGTCGTCACTTCAGATAAACTTAGATTTTTCCATATTTTCATTATTTCACATTTTACGCCTCCGTAGCCGAATGGTTAGTTCACCAGCTTCAAAGTCGCCATTTCTGATGTCCCAGGTTTGAGTCCCGGTGTGGACAGGTATTTATATCTATCCGTTATTCTAGGTCCCATAGCGCAACAAAAGACCTACAGTGCTTACTGGCATAGGCTAATTGGTGTGAGTATAAGATACATTTATTTAATATAATGTTTTTTTATCAGTGACTCAGCTATCGTCCTTTATGAATTAAAATAGTTTTGTGTAAAACCAAGATTTTGACTTATCTTGGGATATAAATACAAAAGTCAAAGCATCGTATATTTTCAATTAATTGTCTATCAATAAATACCTAATTTAAGAATATTAAGTTTACCATTTACCGACTAATTAAAATCAAAATCAAAAATTTATTTTTCAAATCGGACTTTTAGTATCGCTTTTGCACATTACAGACGCTACGCCATTGGTTCACAAGTCTACGGCTACCTTGTACTGGAAAGTAGCAGCAAGAAAATTAGCGAGGGCAATTTTTTTTTCAAGTTTCAACAAATGCGCATTATATCCATTCAAGCCTCATTGTGTTATTAACTACAGTCAAAATATGTGTATATGGTAACACAACTAAACATTAAACCAAAAAGTTAAACCAAACCATTGTTATCATTTAAGGTATCCTTAATAGCATATTTAATTAAAACTTAGTGCTGCAGTACCCACAAACATACATATCTCAATACTAAATGCAAATAAAAAGCTTCCCTGTACAGATTCGTGCGGAAAAAATAAACATCGCATCTGGCAAACACACTTAAGAGAAATGTATACACTGCCATGTAAATGTTGCCAGGGCGATCCCTACGCAAATAGACGCATGTAGTGTGGTTCGATGCGAAACACTTTGGTCCTATTGGGCGCCGACCCGGATACGGACGCGAGGCGAAGATTCGGTTAAATCCCGCTGCGCTCTGCCTCCCTAGTACAATGGCTCGCTAATTATATGACATTTTCTTTTATTTTATGCGTAAACATTTTTTATTTTGTTTTTAGGGTTCCGTTGCGAAATGGCAATAATGGCAACATTATAGATTTGTCATGTCTGTCTGTCTGTCCGTATATCACAGCCACTTTTCTCCGAAACTATAACAACTATACTGTTGAAACTTGGTAAGTAGATGTATTCTGTGAATCGCATTAAGATTTTCACACAAAAATAGAAAAAGAAGAAATCTTGCGATCAAATTCATCTACGGCTTGCGGAAGTATGATCATGTATCGGAATATAGGGCACGACTTGGATGGCTCCCAATAAGGCAAAGACATGACTTGCACATACTCACATTTCTATACATGCTCAATAACCCAAAATTTCCCGATTACCTTCGCTCACGTTTCTTTTCCTTGCCCGAAAGACCATATCCTAGACGCACATGTGTCACCCAAACCTTGGAGCAGCGAACTTCCAATTCAAAATTTTTCTTTAAATCGTTTACTATTACTGCGGCACGCCTGTGGAATAAGTTGCCTGAGAGTATTCGTGATAGTCGATCTGTGGAAACCTTCAAAGTTAGACTGAAAGAGCATTTTTATCGCAACTTGAGTCGAACAATTAATTAGTCATGTTTATATTGTAGGTATGTTAATCTTAATATATATATTTCTTGTGTGCGTGTGTATGTGACTGAACTCCTCCTAAACGACTGGACCAATTTTGATGAAATTTTTTGTGTGTATTCCAGGGGGCTTGAGGATGGTTTAGATTCACAATACGGTCATATAGATATTGTTTTTCAGCTAAATTATTTATTTAAAAACATTTGAGACAACGTGAGACAACGTGACATTTGAGACATTTGACAGGACAACGTCTGTTGGGCCAGCTAGTATGTATATATATTTATAGATATATGTATGTGTGTAAGTGTATATATATATTATATGATTATTAATATATATTATTGTTATATATACTGTTATTTATGTATTTATAGTAATAGATGTAGTTAGTATTTTTTAAGGAAAGTAATTAGTTTTGCTTTGTTTTGTGTAGTGTAAATTTTCTATACTTTGTTGATTGCATTTTAAGTAGTATCCGCAATTTTATGACTAAATCCCCAGTTAGGTTGGCTGGAAGAAATCACTATTAGGGATAAGCCCACCTATGTACATATTTTATACTAGCTTTTGCCCGCGACTTCGTCCGCGTGGAATAGTGACTTCCGGCAGATTTTTGGTTTTTCCCACATAGATCATGTATAGAGGAATAATTCTTTCATACATATTTTTTGTGTATCTTGAACCGTTTTCGCAGCCCACGCAAAGAAAGCCTTCAAAAATGAATAATTTTCCCCGTTTTTTACACATTTACCGCTCTGTCTTTGCTCCTATTGGTCATAGCGTAATGTTATTTAGCCTATAGCCTTCCTCGATAAATGGACTATCCAACAAAAAAAGAATTATTCAAATCGCACCAGTAGTTTCGGAGATTAGCGCGTTCAAACAAACAAACAAACAAACTCTTCAGCTTTATTATATTAGTATAGATTTAATGTTATTTCCTGTGAAATTTTTATGTGCAATAGTTTAATAAAAGAAATCAATAATTTTGTGCGTTCCCCATACTTAGAACTGAAACTCGAAAACTTTTTTCATCAAACCCTTACGGGTGGGGTATCTATGGATGACCTATTCAAAAAATGATATTGAGATTTCATTCAATGGTAAAACCGTGTTCCTCCCCCCTTTCTACTGTTACTTCTTAAATGAAAATTGGTTTGAATGAGATCTAGTAAGCAAGTCGTAAACAGCAATTTACATTTCATTCAATCAACTCAATATAAAAAAAAATACACTATTATTAAAACATCGATCGAAGTTACAATGAACTACAAGAACTTTTATGATATTTGCTGTTACGGGACCCTTCATGAGCGAGACCGACTCGAACTTATCCGGTTTTTTTATGACGTCGTTTTGTTTATTTTACAAGTTTCATTTAAATTGATTATCGCTGTACTGGAACTGAGTGGACGCCGATACGTCACATGGTAGAGAACGAATCGAGACAAATGAGTGACTAACTGTAAGTCTGCGAAATCGTGTTGACAAGTTACAAAAGCACTCGCATTTTTTCTGTGACCACGAGATCAATTTTTTTGAAAAGATTTTTTTTTTTAACAATTCAATATTGGGGTTTTTCAACGCGGTATCAAAAGGGTCTCAGCTCCTGGATATTAAGCGACGACCAGATTCCAGAACAAGCACCGATGACACTATCAGGACGTGAAGCACCAAGCGGTTATTAAGACGAGTACAATAGTAGCGCACCCCTTACGAGGATTCACTACCCGTGGGAAAAAAAGGACATTTGTTAATTTATCTTATCTGTTTAGTATATGTGCTTGTCTATACTATCTATACTAATATTATAAAGAGGAAAGATTTGTTTGTTTGTTTGTAATGAATAGGCTCCTAAATTACTGGACCGATTTCAAAAATTTTTTCACCTTTTGAAAGCTACATTAACCCCGAGTAACATAGGCTACTTTTTATCCCGGAAAAATCGACAGATCCCACGGGATGCGCAATAAAGGCTTCGTCCAAAAACTACTGCACAGATTTTCATGCGGTTTTCATCAATAGATGGAGTGATTCTTGAGCAAGGCTTTGCGGTATTTTTTATCGCAGAAAAACATATAGTCCCACGGGAAACGCGAAAAAACCTTCGCGCCATATACCGACTTCCACGCATATGTAGCCGTGGGCAAAAGCTATGACCCTTAGCCCTCTATAGACCCAATCCCGAAACCCACGCAGGCGAAGCCGCGGGCAGAAAGCTATAGTCAATAAATGTTTTCTATTCTATTCAAAACAGGAAGTTATCGAAATAAACAGTGCTACAACAAAGTGCTATAAACAGCAGTGTTTCCGCTTGTATATGTCGCAGCCAACTGGTTAAAATAGCCGTTCAATCAATCAACAAACCCTTTGACTGAACAACGTCATTCAATCACACAACTATACGTCTTTTAGCCGACTTGTTGATTGCAACGTTCAACATTACAGCTAGACGACGCTTAGCCGACTGGTTAAATGGCAAATTAACAAATTAATTAGTTTAGTACTTAATTTGAAAGAACAGGAAGACTTTTTGTGCTTTCTTGGGAGGTTATTCTTGAATTAAGTTTAAGAGGTGACCAAAAGTTTGATGAAATAAGTAAAAATGAAAAACAAATTATTAATCATAATATTGTTTATCCCAACCCAAAAATTTACGAAGCAAGAATCATTTCATAATCCCGTCATTTCTCCTCGAATATTTGTTTAAATTTTGATTCACTGGTATCACTTGTAAGTGACCTCATAATTTCTGTGTCTTTAATAACACGTGTAACGTATATTTACTACTTACTTTCCGAAAATATCTTGAAACAATCACAAACCACGGCTTGTTGACGCCATATTGAAAACAAAACGCACCTAGCGCTGCGGTGGTGAGCGCTGAACTAATTAAATTAGTCGGCGGCTTTTGAATCAGCTGTAGTGTTGAACGTTTTGAGCGAATCAAATATTCCATTAATAAGCTAGACGTGTGGTTGAATGGCGTTGTTCAGTCAAAGGGCTAGCTGTTTGATTGAACGGCTATTTTAACCAGTTGGCTGCGACATATATATACTGTAACTAGCTGTACCGGCGACTCGTTGGCGTGGCATTTGACAAAAAAGATATTTACTTTTTTTTTTGTTTTGTGCATTTTTATTTTAAGTAGCAAGCGCGTGAGCTGCGCTCGGTACTGAACAGTGCTTGGAAATTGCAATATTAGTTTATTCTTCTAAAATAAAAGTAGCCTAAATTACCCCATATTACATCAGCTACCTGCCAATAAAAGACCCGTCAAAAAGGGTTCAACCATTTCAGAGATTAGTCGGAACAAACAGACAGACGACACTCCAATTTTATTTACATGTATTAAATTTTTTTTTCACTCACAAAGTTTACAGTTGAGCAAAGCGTAACACGCACACCACTCGTATGCGGCGAACGCGCAAAATTCGTTCTGGTAAAAGTTTCTTTTTGTGGAATTGAGTTTAAGAAAAACGTCCTGATGGAGCCCCCGGGGCGGAGGCTTAGGTGAGCCGCGAAGTTTTGAGAGCAATCAGGAATTTCTCCGCAATAGTATGGAATCTGGATGGCACTTGTGAGAAAATTGTCGGCTTTCCAGTTTTCAGGGCAAACCCACTGTAAGTGATTTTTGATTTTACAATTGTATTTCATAATATATATCTCTATTTTAATAATGCACATAAATATGACGATTCTATTATTTATATTTTAAAAACAATTGTGTATAAATATTTTTTAATACTCTGTCTCCGCAATTTTTGTTAAATCTCACAAAACCATCTAGGGTTGGCTGAAAGAAATCTCTCTGAGAGATAAGTCCGCCTTTGGACCAATTAACTTGGTTACTGCTAGTATTTTTTTTAATATTTTCATTGTATCTTTGTTTTTTTGTGTGCAATAAATCAATGTATGCAAAAAATCTCATGTGTCGTGTATTTTAAAAAACCGTTTAAATTAAAAAGTTTTTTACCTATTTTTATTTTCTAGTTTTTAGTTTTTATTTCGCATTCACATTATATTCTACTAGTTGAGCACTTTCATTTGATACCCATATTGATAGGATTGATTAAACCTAAGTTTTCCGCCATTTTGTAGAGGCCGCCATCTTGGATTTTAATTTTATATAGTACATTGTATTCTACTGGTTGAGCACTTTCATTTGATACCCATATTGATGGGATTGATAAAACCTACGTTATCCGCCATTTTGTAGCGGCCGCCATCTTGGATTTTAATTTTTTTATAGTATATTGTATTCTGCTTGTTGAGCCCTTTCATTTGATACCCATATTGATGGGATTAATAAAACCTAAATTGTCCGCCATTTTGTAGCGGCGGCCATGTTGAATTTATAATGATAATGAATAAATATAATTGTATTGTCACCAAAATCCAAAGTGTATACAAAATTTCAGATTAATCGGTTGACAGGAAGAGGGTGAAATTTGATTTACTAAATTTGACCCAAGAATGAATGAACCGGGCTGAGCTAAATAAAACCGTTTAAAAATAGAACAATCTTTTACTAAAGGTAACTTATTTAAGACTTTGCTAGTATTTAAATTTACTGGCTGGCTTGCAAAAATAAACTAATTTAAAAAAATAAATACTTTGGTGCGTGAAAGATGTTATTCGTCATGTCGATGTTGAATCGTAATTTAATTTAATTTTCGAGCATTATTTGAGAAAACTACAAGCTATAAGTCCCATTTACAGGTTCGTTCGTGAATAGCTCTATTGCGATGAGTGATAATAATAAGTGTAGTATACTGAACTATAGAAAGAGCAAAAAGAAAAAGAAAGAAATACGTTTATTATGGACCACACAACGGTACCTACAACAATAATAAACAAAAACAATATAAATTACAACTCTACAGCCGGATGGCCCAAAAAAAATCAAACTTCATTTTAAACCTATTAAATTTTAAAAAATTACAATTATAAACAAATTTTAAGTGCTAACCCTTCAACGTTAGAAGTAATTATAATTTTATTCACTTAATTCAATAATTAGGTAGATGACAATTTTTTAATTCTGTACATAATAACAGTTCTCTTTTAGATGTGAAATATTGTAGAAGTAACGACGTATCTGCGATTATTACTTTTCAAGACACAGCGCCATGTTTGCGGCGCTGTCGCGGGTCGCTCAAAAACGCTCCATACAAAGTACAATGCAATCGTGACGTCATAATTTACTAAAGTCGCCTAATTTGTATGAGCGTATAAACAAAATTGCCAATAGCTTTGTTATTTTTACGTTTGTACTTTCTATATAAAATAATGTGAGGAAGTTAGTAAAGTATTCGTTTCATTAGAATTTTGTAAAAAATAATTGTACATTTTTTAGAAATCTAAAGCAATATTAATACAAGATTAAAGTGAAAATTCTATATTGACCTACGTTCATGAGATAAAAATTGCTCAACTTTGATAATTATATAAAAAAATAGGCATATTCAGTTGTAGTCATCTACTCTATTAAAGAAAAGTAGGTTTTGCGTCGTCTTCTGCTGAGTCTGCGCCTCGTGCAGAGTAGAGCAGTGCCGTGTGCAGTGTCTATTTGGGGCAATGCTGACAACGCGGTCCTAATACATTAGGGCTGCATAACCCTGATCTGGAGAAATTGGGCTTCCAGTACCCAGATGGTTTAGTGGGTATGCCTTGCTTCCCGCCAGGTGACTCCCACACACCCCTTTTAATTAGCCACTGATAGGTACGGTGCGTAGCAGCATTCCACCTCGTTAAAAACAAAATAAGGGCTTCATAACATATGTACAAAGTACAGTGCAAATTGCAATTATAAGATTTTATATTTTTTGTCAATTAGGCGCGTCAATTGTGCACTTTGATCCGGCTCGAAGGACCAATGACTGGGGGTTAATGTCAATTAATTAATTATATCCGGCTCGAAGGACCAATGTTTGGGGGTGATGTCAATCAAATCTAAATGTCAACTTAAACGAATGTCAAATGTCAATGAGTGCCAAAAAAAATAAATTAAAATGTAAGGCGAGAGTTGTTGTCACGATTTCTAATTGAACACTAAATAAAAACTATGTATAATTTAACCATTACGGCAACAGATCGCAGTTCATTGCACTGACATTTGTAGGTCGCGATCAAAGTGCACAATTGACGCGCCTAATTGACAAAAAATATAAAATCTTATAATTGCAATTTGCACTGTACTTTGTACAACATACATAATAATAATACATACAGCTGTATATATACCAAAACCCAAGCAGAACACCAGGGCAGCAGACTACGCTTGCTGTTTATACTGAACTTGCTACAGTGGTACTTCAGGCACAGGAAACAGCATAGAACATGAATTTGAACTTAAAAGTGTATAACTTAGAATCAGTCTGTCCTACCCGCGACCGCGCGGTGAACTATAGTCATTCATTAGCTGCCGTACACACGACTGCTCGAGCAGTCGCGACCGCTTCAAGCCGTCAACGGCATGATGAAATTCCATCGTGCCGTCAACCGCTCGCGAGCGGCTGTGAGGCATACACCGACTGCTCGAGCCGTTGACTGCGCTAGAGCAGATCACTTCTAAGTTCTATAAACAAATGATGGAATTGTCCATGTTGTTCTCTTAATTGCAAAATTGGATGAACCCAAAATTTTCTCTTTTGACGTCGCCGCCGTCGTCTCCGCCTGAGCAGAAGCAGCAAAAGCAGTGCTTCCTCGTCAGAATCCATGACTCTACTGTGGTAGAAAATCAACTGCTCGAGCAGTTGGGTAGCGTAGCTCGAGCAGTCAACAACCGACAGCTCAAGCTGTCGACGCCGACCGCTCGAGCGGTCCGTGTATTTCGCTAAGCCGCTAACTGCTCGAGCAGTCCGTGTACGGCCGCCCTTAGAACAACATATAGGCTACAATTTATAGAGATATTGTGTGAATTGTATCCTGCGCAGACGAAGTCGCGGGCACCAGCTAGTATCAACTATTTGATCCAAATATTAAAATCAAATTCAAATCGCACCGACTGGCCAAAAATAGACGAAGTAAATACGATTTAACTAAGTGCGAGCTAATGAATTAATAAGTTACTCTAGAAATAAGATTGCCAAATCATTAATCAAGGAAAACAGTCCACATTTGCTGAGTCTCGTATACGCTTATGAGAACATACCGCCAATACTGGTGTTACGCGAAACGTTTCGCTTTATTTCTTTTGAGGTCCCGTATTCATGTCCCGCCCGCCTTTAATTATACGTTGGGCGCAATCTGGGTCGCTGTGGCCGATTAAGGTTCGCAGTCGCATTCATATGATAATGCTAGCATTTCACTGCGCTTTATTTTTTACTAATTTTTAATCTCCAGCGAGATTTCTAAATTATTAACCCAAACCACACTGTAGATACATATTAGAGTATGTATCTACAGTGTGGAACCCCCAATATAAAAAATATATTAATCAAATTGAGCGAATCCAGAATAAGTTTAATAAAAAGTACCTTGCCTTGCCATAAACTACGGAACGAATGTACGCTTCCCACTTTGATCTCTTTGGAAAATCGACGTATGGAAAGGGATTTGTTGTTTTTGTTTAAATTGCTTAACAATTATTTAGATTCTCCTTATTTATTAAGTAATATTTCATTCAGATGTCCTCGATTGTGCTCCAGAAATATGTCGTCATTGTTTGTACCCCCACTTAGAAGAACAAAATATTGTAGGAATACTATTCTGCATCGATCGTGTTCTTCTTATAATAATAATTTTGTGACTTTCGATATTTTTGGACAAACTATCGCAAAGTATAAGAAATAGTGTTCGTGCACACCACACGTCATGAATATCCGTATCCCTAAGTTGCTGAGTATACATAATTACAACATAATATTCTAATAATATTGTAACTATAGATTTCTAAATTATGTATCCTACTGAAATGCTTGTGAGAATGATTTATAATGTTATTATTGTTTATTGTATTCATAATTTATTGTTTATTGTATTCATAATAGGTTGTTCTGCGATCTACTTATTTTGTATGTATGCTCTATTAATTAAGTGGAAACTTCACTGGTAATTGATATATGTTTTTATGTGCTTTAGTTGTAAGTAAAATGTAAACTGTTTCTTCCCTAATAAATAAATAAATAAATAAAAACAAAAGAAGTACATTTTTTAAAGAGTGTTTTAAAGTTCAAGACTTTTTTGGAGTTTAATCTATATCTATACTAATATTATAAAGAGGAAAGATTTGTTTGTTTGTTTGTAATGAATAGGCTCCGAAACTACTGGACTGATTTCAAAAATTCTTTCACCTTTGGAAAGCTACATTATCCCCGAGTAACATAGGCTACTTCTTATCCCGGAAAAATCGTCAGATCCCACGGGATGCGCAATAAAGGCTTCGCTTAAAACCTACTGCATAGATTTTCATGCGGTTTTCATCAATAGGTAGAGTGATTCTTGAGCAAGGTATTGCGGTATTTTTTATCTCGGAAAAACGGATAGTCCCATGGGAAGCGCGATAAACCTTCGCGCCATAAACCGACTTCCGCGCATATGTAGTCGTGGGCAAAATAGACCCAATCCGAAATCCACGCGGGCGAAGCCGCGGGCAGAAAGCTAGTCAGATATAAATATGACACTTAAAACTTATTGTTTGAAATAGTAAATATTGATACAACTTGATATAGTGTTAGTGAGATAAAGATATGATATATGCACATATTGTCCGATGGTACTTCTCCCTGAAATTCTAACCACGGGTAGCTTTTGGATCTTGCCTTGCTGATGGCGGCGGCATACTCTATACTAGATTCAAGTTTTTTATTATATTTGTAAAAATCTCTAAATATATATTAATTTCATGTAACATATATCAGATGTATCGTGTTATATATTTTTAAGAAACAACCTGTTTATTTTAGTAACCAAGACAGCTGTAACGTTGTTAAGGCGTTACACAGCAAACTCTTTAAAACACCCATCTTTAGATATTCACATGAATTTGATCGCCAAAGGAATTGTGTTTTATTTTATTTTTATTTTTTATTTATATTTATTTGTGATAACAACAGCAATTTACATTATTATAATACAACTTAGTAATACATTCTATAAGCCAATTATAGTTATCCACGGTTAAAATATTTATACCAAGCTATCCCAACTAATATTATAAATGCGAAAGTGTGTTTGTTTGTTTGTTTGTTTATTTGTTTGTTTGTTTGTTACCTCTTCACGCTTAAACTACTGGACCGATTTCAAAAATTCTTTCACCTTTGGAAAGCTACATTCTCCCCGAGTAACATAGGCTACTTTTTATCCCGGAAAAAATCGACAGATCCCACGGGATTGCGCAATAAAGGCTTCGCTCAAAACTACTGCACAGATTTTTATGCGGTTTTTCATCAATAGATAGAGTGATTCTTGAGGAGTCTTGCGGCATTTTTTATCTCGGAAAAACGGATAGTCCCACGGGAAGCGCGATAAAATCTTCGCACCATAAACCGACTTCCGCGTATATGTAGCCGTGGGCAAAAGCTATGACCCTTAACCCTCTATACACCCAATCCCGAAATCCACGCGGCGAAGCCGCGGGCAGAAATTTTATTATAATTATAGCTACAAACTACTACATTGTTAACCATACCTAATTAGCAACTACACATACTACAGATAGATATATTCATATAATACATAAAATACAATAATACGCATAAATCAATACTTATACTTACATATATTAACAAATTATAATAATTTTTATCAATTTACTTTTTATTATTTTCGTAAATCATTTACCTAC
Organism: Scirpophaga incertulas; assembly: GCA_036419045.1. Taxonomy (NCBI): domain Eukaryota; kingdom Metazoa; phylum Arthropoda; class Insecta; order Lepidoptera; family Crambidae; genus Scirpophaga; species Scirpophaga incertulas. The sequence continues at coordinate 41,298,304 of CM071627.1, forward strand.
CTATTATCAACAATCTTACCTTGAATTAAATCAGCTATAATTCCATTACTTTTACATAAAGATTATGCAAATTATTTGAACGAAAACTTAATTACAATTAATCAAGGCCCAGAATGGAATTTCTAATATTAGAAATAAATAAATGTTTGGATCCTGTGAAGGGGTCAATTTTTTGGAATAATTTATTATATGTTGCAACGATTCGTGTAAATACCGAGTTTTTTCCGTAGTTAGTGGGATGATGTGGTACATGGAACAACGAGGTATGAGTTGTGCGACGTCTGGGTGTTCTTAAAAAGATTTGTTGAACAAGCTCAGGGGGACAATCGCACTAACAAATCGCAGCTGAAACGAAACCAAATCGTTCCACTCAACCAATCCGACAGCTAGAATATCACGTCATCGAACATATGACGTGATATTGTGGCGTTCGGATTGGTTAAGCCAAACGGTTCGGTTGCGTTTCGCTTACGATTTATTAGTGCGATCGCCCCTCTGGACAATCAAACCCACTACAGACAACATCATATAGCAATACCATATTCATTTGCTGTCGACGTTCTTCTAGAGTCAAAATATTGTTAAGCGAATAAAATAAAAAAGTACGACGTATTTGAGAGATTTCTTTTTCCAATTTAAATAAACCATTGTAGCATTACTGTAGCATAAAGTATAAATAAAAAAAAATCATTAGTCCTATATTAAAATATCGTAAAAATACATGTACGAACAAAAAAGAAACAGAAATTTCATAGACGAAGACCTTAAGAGCTATTTTCAAATAACCACGGAAATCTGGATTTTATTGAATCAATATCATCTCTAGATTATTGTATACTTTACCGTTATGTTCGTTTTAACTAATAATAATATTTTTTAAAATTTTTTATTACACCAAAAATCTAAATGCAATAGTCCACAAACGTTTTGTACGATATTGGACCTCTGGCAAACCAAACTCCCTAGCTGGCTGGCAACATGTCGGTTCGAACATAAAAAATGTCAGAAGTGACGTTGTCTAGCGCGGAATCTTCTGACGGCCGGCGCGTCTGCTATTGCAAATATAAAAATAATATATAAAAATACCTATTGTGCGACGAATAAAGCTGTCCCGGGACGAGAGCCAGTGAGGAACCTATCAGATCAGGTGAGTGAGGTAGACTTTGGTCCAATACGTTTTTTGCCCTATTTAACTTTTAATGTGCATAGATCAACCATTTTTGGTCACTTCGACCGGGATCCTCAGCTTATTCACTTTTTCATATTCATATATTATATTCATATTTCTATTTTTCTGTTTGCAACGAGTCGCGTGTGTATTCTTTCTATAGTTCAATATGGCCGAAAAACCAGAAAAAGATTTTGACATTTTGCTAGAACCATTAATAAATAAAAGAGATCTGTATTTTATACGAGTTCAAACATTATTCGAATTATCAAATGCAATTTCGACAGATCCAACTCGTTTACCGGAATTCAATTGTCGTTTAAAAGAAATTCATACAACTCGAGAACTGTTCGAACAATGTATTTTCAATATAAATTCAATAAAAAAGAAAGAAAATCCCAAGTTCAAACCGACTCATCAAGAAATACAACGATTTGATGATTTGTATTATCGTATTTTAAGTTTCGCGGAGAGTAACTGTGAGAATTGGCAATCGTGTGATAGCAGCAGCACCGCGCGCTCGGCGAGCGCTGCCGCGAGGCCCGCTGAAACTGTTAACGGCTCGCGGTCTGTTATGCCTCGGTTGCCGAAGTTAGAACTGTATCATTTTGACAGTAAATTAGAAAACTGGCAGACGTTTTACGATACTTTTACCAGTCTGATACATAATAATTGTGAAATCAGTAATATTGAGAAGTTCTATTACCTTCTCTCTGCTGTGAGCGGTTCAGCATTGACCGTAGTTAAAGGAATGCCAGTGACCCACGATAACTATCCTATAGTGTGGGCACTATTAGTCAAAAAATTCGAAAATAAGCGCGCCTTAGCTACTAGTTACTTGGACCGATTGTTTCAATTTAAACCGTTGTCAGTTGAGTCTGCCTCCGGTTTGAACACATTTTTACAAACATATCAAGAATGTGTTAAAGCTTTGAACCATTTGAATATTGAACACCTGTCGAGTTTCATTTTGTTTTATATGGGATTGCGAAATTTAGACCCTATTACTAGGCGGGAATTCGAACAGTCGGTTGATCAAACTAAAATACCGACTTATGAGGAACTCATAGCTTTCGTTGAGAAGCAGGCTCGTGTTTTGGAGATGTCTGAGGTTAAGGTTGGTTCACAGAAAAATCTGTTCTTGCCGAAAGCAATTTTCAATACTGCTGTAAAGCCGAATTTGCTGCGCTCGAGTAATAACAATAATTTTAATAACTCCACCAAACAGTATTCGAAGCCGTGCTTGTCAGCTGTCAGCAAGGGTAATGAAGAGCGATCAACCAATTGTTTGTTTTGCGAGAAACCTCATTCCACGTATCGGTGTTTCGAGTTTTTTGAGTTGACGCCGGTGCAACGTCTTGACAAAGTACGTAAGTTAAATTTATGCGAAAATTGCTTTCGTCAGCATCCGTTGTCCGAGTGTACGTCGAAAATTCGCTGTGTGCTGTGCAAGCTACCGCACCATCACAGTATTCACATAGATTCAAGTAGTCAAAAAGTCAATGATAAAGTTTGTCACAAAGGCCAAGGTCAACAACCTGACAAGGGTCAAGGTCATCAACCTGCAGTAGGTTTGACTTGTTCGGCGAATTCGACCGTGTTGTTAGGTACTGCAATGGTGCACGTCGCAGATCGATGGGGTATTTACCACGCCGTGCGTGCAGTTATTGACAGTGGTGCCATGTCTGGTTATATGACAAACGCGTGTGCCCAAAAGCTGGGTCTAGTGCGACGCAAGTGTCCATTTGAACCCATGGGTCTGGGAGGTGCACCAGTGCAAAATTTCGGGATGGTTACGTGTTCAATAAAACCGCGGAACTCATCTGGTCCAGTTCTCACTACTGAGTCTGTCATAGTAGGTAATATTACTAGCGATTTGCCTACTGTGGTACTTTCAAAAAAAATTGTCAATAATTTCAAAGACCTTGAGTTAGCAGACCCGAATTATTATTCGGCGGCTCCGGTTGAGCTGTTGTTGGCAGGCGACGTGTTTCCGTACATCTACGACGGTCAAAACATACTACCGCAAGAGCCGGGTTTGCCTGTCGCGATGCACTCAATATTTGGTTACGTCATAGCTGGACAAACAATGCTAGGCGGCGATCGCGATTCAAACAAGTCTTCGCTCGGCTTGTTCTCGGCGACTAGCAGCATTGATAAAATTATGAGTTCTTTTTGGGAGGTGGAGAACGTTCCTTGTGAAAAACCTAAAGACCCTGAAGACTTGTATGTCGATAATTTATTTCAAACCGAACATAGCCGCGATGAATTTACAGGTCGTTATACGGTTACATACCCGTTCAAACCCAGTTCAGAACTCGGCGATTCTAGTCAACAAGCGTTACGTCGTTTCAACAATTTAGAGTCGAAATTGTATCGTCTCCCAGAACTTAAAGGGGAATACGACAAATTCATGTCCGAATATGAAGACTTGGGTCATATGACTTATGTAGGTGATTTTGGTTCGGTAAAATCTAAATACTTGATTCCACACTTTTGTGTTCTGCGTCCTTCAAGTACGACCACAAAACTTCGCGTTGTCTTCGATGCTTCCAGTAAGACAACAAATAATAATTCATTGAATTCAATTTTATACGCGGGACCTAAACTTCAATCAGACATAAATGAGATAATAACTAACTTTCGTATTTATGAAATTTGCATGTCTAGTGACATCTGCAAAATGTATCGGATGACTTTGATCGAGGAAGCTCAACGCAAGTTTCAACACATTTTGTGGCGGTTTTCTCGCGATGAACCAATCAAAGTCTACGAATTAAACACCATTACCTACGGTGTAGCGAGTAGCCCTTATCTAGCCATTCGAGTTCTGCACCAGCTCGCTGATGATGATGCGGATAGGTTTCCTATGGCGAGCAAGGTTTTGAAAAAGGGTTTCTTCGTCGACGATTTGTTGTGGTCCGTAGAAACCTATGAAGAAGCAGCTCAGCTTCAAGACGAGTTGTTAGGATTACTGAGTGGTGGGGGGTTTCTTCTTCGCAAGTGGTCCAGTAACCGTTCGGAGCTGTTAGGCAGAATTCCCGCTGATCATCGTGAAACTCCTGTTGAATTCACGGATGATAAAGACCTATCGATCAAAGTTCTAGGTCTTCAGTGGCGGCCCGTCGAGGATGTCTTTTCGTTCACGACAATATCATCTCCGGCTTCACAGGCGGTTACTAAACGCAGCATTTTGTCTCAGCTAGGTCGTCAGTTCGATCCTTTGGGTTTCGTAGCACCTTGCATTTTTTATGCAAAATGTTTCATGCAGAAGCTTTGGATCCATAAACTAGGCTGGGATGACAAGCTTCCTTCGGAGTTGGAGAAGGAGTGGCTCACTTACGTCTCGGAGGTACCTCTCTTACAGAATTTTAAGCACGAGCGGCAAGTTACTGTCAAAGGTCACAACTACTATCAGCTTATAGGCTTCTGTGACGCTTCTAGTCTAGGAATAGCCGCTGTGATTTATATGCGTAGCTTCAATGAGCGCGGTGAAATGAAGATCAGTTTGGTCATAGCAAAGTCTAAGGTGGCGCCCTTAAAAACTGTGTCCATTCCACGTCTTGAATTGATGGCTGCTCATTTATTAGCTAAACTGTTAAAATATACCAAATCGACACTTCTAGAACGAGTACCTATTCGTGACGTGTTTCTATTCACCGATTCATCCGTGGTATTAGGGTGGTTAAACACTCCGGCATATAATTTAAAAACGTTTGTAGCGACACGTGTATCTAAAATCGTAGATACTGTATCTAACGATTGTTGGTTCCATGTGAGTGGCGAGCATAACGCCGCTGACATGTGCTCGCGTGGGGCTCTCCCGTCCGTCCTGCTGGCCACTCCAGAATGGTTGCAAGGACCGAACTGGCTTTACACACCACGAGAAAGTTGGCCCATAAAATCAATAGACCAATTCAGATCTGATGATGTGCCAGAACTAAAAATCCCGTGCATGACTTTAGCCCAGATAAGTGTGCCTGATACTATATCCGAGTCAAACTTAATTTATGATTTAACTGAGAAATATTCAAGTTTTGCAAAGCTACAGAATGTTATAGCACGCTGTTTCCAATTTGTTAACAATTGCAGAACTATCAAATTAAAGTGTAACACCGGTTGTCCGCTTTTATCTGATTTACAAAATGCTCATGACATAATTGTTAAATCGGTGCAGCGTCGCCATTTTCAGGTTGAAATAGATGCCCTCAATAAAGGCAGTACTTGTAGCCCGTGGCTTCAAAAACTTGCACCCTATATAGATCCCCTCGGTTTCCTCAGGGTGGGGGGTAGATTGTCGCAATCAGACTTGCCTTATTCAAAAAAACACCCGCTGTTGCTTCCTAAAAAATCAAATTTTACAACGATTTTAATCGATTATTATCATAAAGTTTATCTTCATGTTGGCCCGCGCACACTTCATAGTATAATAAGCCAACGATATTGGATTGTCGCCTCTAAAAGCATCATTCGATCGCGTTTTTTGAAATGTATAAAATGCTTCAAAGTTAATCCAAGGTCGTTGCAGCCTATCATGGGTAACTTACCTAAGTTTCGTGTGGAAGGTATTCATGCATTTCACACTGTTGGTGTTGATATAGGCGGTCCATTTTATACGAAAGAGAGCAATAGGCGAAATGCAAAGGTATCTAAGTCATATCTGTTACTTTTTGTATGCTATTCTACTCGCGCAGTCCACGCTGAAGTGCTGAGTGCGCTCACCGCAGAGTGTTTCTTTGCAGCATTCGATCGGTTTACCGCTAGGCGTGGTTTATGTCACACAATTGTGTCAGACAATGGTAAAAATTTCGTCTCAGCTGGTAAACAGTTAGCTGAAATTAAACAATTTTACATTGATAATTTAACGGAGTTTTCAATTGGTTTTAACAACCGCAGTGTTCATTGGAAGTACCAACCTCCAACAGGAAGTCATTTTGGAGGAATGTACGAAAGTGGAATTAAGTCCTCGAAGCTTCTGCTGAAGCGCGTGATTGGCAGCCGTTCGCTATCATTCGAAGAGCTCAGTACTCTGTTTGCTCGGGTCGAGGCCGTGTTGAACTCACGTCCTCTAACTAGTACCTCGAGTGATCCATCCGAGTTTGAAGTGCTAACACCCGGCCATTTTTTAGTCGGGCGTGAGCTTCTAGCAGTTCCCGAGTATAATTTATCTGACGAACCGAGCCACAGACTAACTCGTTGGCAGCTCGTCCAGCAAGCCTCGCAGAAATTTTGGAATGTATGGAGAAAAGATTATCTTCATACATTGCAGCAGCGCCAGAAGTGGTCTAGTAAATGTCGGGATCTTTGCGTAGGAGAGCTAGTTCTGCTTCATTCTGACGCTCCTCCACTTCAATGGAACCTCGGCCGCGTGACGGAGCTTTTTCCCGGCGCTGACGGAGTGGTCCGCGTCGTCAAAGTGCGCACTCCACATGGTGAATACACGCGACCCGTTGTTAAGCTTAGTCCTCTGCCTATGGAGTTGGACTCTACTTCATGCAAGAGGGTGTCAAGTGTATAATATTAGTTTTAGTATGTATTCTTATTAGTTGTATTTCAATTCACTTATTAACATGAACATTCAATGCACTCAACTTTACCGATCACTCACCATTTAATACAGTCCACATGCTCATAACATATTCAACAAGACACAATCAACCATCCCTGGTTGGTAAACTGAGGATCCTGGAATCTGGGATAGATTCCGGTGGGGGGTTCATGTACGATATTGGACCTCTGGCAAACCAAACTCCCTAGCTGGCTGGCAACATGTCGGTTCGAACATAAAAAATGTCAGAAGTGACGTTGTCTAGCGCGGAATCTTCTGACGGCCGGCGCGTCTGCTATTGCAAATATAAAAAATATATATAAAAATACCTATTGTGCGACGAATAAAGCTGTCCCGGGACGAGAGCCAGTGAGGAACCTATCAGATCAGGTGAGTGAGGTAGACTTTGGTCCAATACGTTTTTTGCCCTATTTAACTTTTAATGTGCATAGATCAACCACGTTTAAAACCAGTTAATTAACAATAGTTTCAGGGCATCTAACTGGGTATAGTCTGTAGCTGCTTTACTCATTGTTCAAATAGAGATTAGACCCAGTTGGTACACTCCACGCACACTTTCATCAAATTTCGCTTAAATGGTCTCTACGCGTTGGATCTGTCTGTATCCCCGCGCACGCCTTACAAAGGACGCCGTGTCTTATAAAGATACTTTATTATTTGACTGACTTTATTTATAATGAATAACATCATTAGACAGTGAAATATATTCTCAACAACCAAGACGTGTCAAAATAAATTACAAAAATAAAATAATACCTACTTTTACATCAAAGTATTATTATCAAACTAATAAAAGATATACGAAAACAATATAATGTCTTAAGAATTTACACCCAAAAGGATAATCCAGAGGGAAATCTAAAGTGACAATATACGTAGAGTATATAGGTATATATATATATATGTAATGACAAAAACAAACGCAGAAAGAATTTGAAGCATCTTAGACGCGAAAAGGACGGCCGGGGACGCGAATTCCCCGGGAAAAAAACTACTTTTAATATCGCCACGATCTCTCCCTGGGCGGAACAGGGCCATAACGCATTACAGGGGCTTAATACGAGGGACTATTGCCCAAACACAAACTGGGAACGACGATGAGAGTGAGCATATTGCTTTCTCAATTCTGCCACTATCGCAAAAATACCGAAACCGGAGCTGGTATGGAACAGACCTAATATTTATTTGAAACACAACAACGAAAGAAACATATTTTATGATTTCATAAATAATTTTTTTATTTCAAATTTGTTATTTACAAGCGTGCTCGCGACTTATTTTTCAACTAGCTTTCTGCCCGCGGCTTCGCCTGCGTGGATTTCGGGATTGGGTCTATAGAGGGTTAAGGTTCATAGCTTTTGCCCACGGCTACATATGCGCGGAAGTCGGTTTATGGCGCGAAGGTTTTATCGCGCTTCCCGTGGGACTATCCGTTTTTCCGAGATAAAAAATACCGCAAGACCTTGCTCAAGAATCACTCTATCTATTAATGAAAACCGCATGAAAATCTGTGCAGTAGTTTTTGAGCGAAGCCTTTATTGCGCATCCCGTGGGATCTGTCGATTTTTCCGGGATAAAAAGTAGCCTATGTTACTCGGGGATAATGTAGCTTTCCAAAGGTGAAAGAATTTTTGAAATCGGTCCAGTAGTTTCGGAGCCTATTCATTACAAACAAACAAACAAACAAATCTTTCCTCTTTATAATATTAGTATAGAAGTATAGATAACAATTTCCATACAAACTTTTATCCCCTACTTTCTATTCTTATTTTACTTCTTTGAGGGCATAATTTCAATGTTTCAAAAATGACTTTCTGTACAAATTTTCATCTCTATATTCCTACGTAGTCTGTAGTGTAGTAGTTAGTACACCGGTTCGAATCCCATTTGAGCACATGTTTGTGTGATGAATGCGAGTATTCGTACCTTAGTCATGGTTGTTTTTATATATATATATATCAAAAATATTTGTGAAGCAGTAATGATATTTGTTTACTGCAATATGTTTACTGTCAATACAAAAATCATTCAATCAACGAAGATAGTTCACAAAATTTAATTCAATTGATTTAATTATGTATAAATAGAGCAATACATTAAGTGAATTCATAATAATATAAATTTGAAAGTGAAATCCGAAACCGATTTAAATGAAAATTAATATTGCGCCATTAGATTTCACGTTGATTTAGATAGTGTGACTATCAAATTAAATAATTATACAATTCATCGTCAATAATTAATACAGTGTAAGTAATTACTGAGAATAAACATTATCTTTAACTTTGTAAATTAGAGAAGAAACGAATGAGTCCGTCTCAAATAGCAACACTCTTTCTCAATATGTTGCCACATTAAATAAGCAACAATTTCAGGAAAATTTGGCCATACCGCAAACTTAAGGAAGATATTGGATTTTAATGAACTGCTTTGTATTTTGTAAAAGTAATGTCCATTAATAATATTTAATTACTGTCAATACACATCTGCAGTGCAGTCATCTTCAGAACAGGATGTTTTATATTCATTTTTTTATTATATCTTCGCGGCTTTGGACTAAAGAAAAGTTTGTAAAAATTTGAAATTAGAATGAACGAATTGGCGCCAATAATTTGGATTTTCCTCGACGTTCGCTGTTTACTTACCTAATTGAAATGTACATTTTAATTCTAAAATTTGAATACAAATTATAAACGGTTCGATCGATCCCGTTCGTCGGAGATAAAAAAAAATAGCTTCAGAGATTCTCGCCTGTTCTCAAGAAAGCTCTCATAATTTTGGAACAGGTATAGAGTTCATCTTTTTTCCTTATTCTTTTAGAGATCCATAACGGATTCCTTATGGATTCGTCATGTCTGTCTGTCCGTCCTTATGTTAGAGTCACGGGTGCTGCCAGCGGAGATGAGTCTGCTCTTTGCTATACTGGGTACTATCAATCAATACATAGTATAAAACAAAGTCGCTTTCGCTGTATGTTCGTATGTATGCTTAGATCTTTAAAACTACGCAACGGATTTTGACGCGGTTTTTTTAATAGATAGAGTGATTCTTAAGGAAGGTTTGTATGTATAATAAATGCATAATATAGTAGAGAAACACTGATAAATTTAAAGGTTTCTAATGTGATGTCGTAAATAAGCACGTTTTTTTGCGCTTATATTGCAAACGCTGGCTGAACCCTACGAGATAGACCAAAATAATGTACTACAGTATTGTACAACTTACAAAAATCCACAAAAAAGTCCGCGATGGTATATGTCTATCTCTTAGGGATAACCCACCATAACCATTTTTTCACTGCACCCGTGCGAAGCCGGGGCGGGTCGCTAGTTTATTATAATTTTAATTTAACTTTAATATATTCTTTTAAAACTGTATGACACGGTATTCTTAATATAGGCATGTTTTCAAACTATATTTTTATTACTTATATTATGTAATGGAAAGTGACTTCATGAATTATCCACATTGAAGTCATTTTCCAAATTGACGACTTTGTATATATTTAATACAGGGGAAAAAAACAGCCCTTGCTGAGTTTCTTGCCGGTTCTTCTCAGTACAAGGTCTCCCGCCGTAGATTAGCGAACCGATGGCGTAGCTTTTCGACTTTCACAAGTGCTTGTAACAGCCTAGACTGAATAAATGAATTTGAATTTGAATATGAAGTGAAAAAATATTATATATGTTTATAAAAAGTTGTAGGATGTAGGCATTCGATATCAAGTAAGTAGGGGGTGTACCCGAAACTGAAATACATGGCAAAGGGACTACGACACAAAAAAGTTTGGGAACCTCTGCTCAATCGTATAATATCGTATGAGTGCAAGTCATTCTGTTCGTTCAACATCTCTTCGCATTATCACGCTAGAAGACACATATTAGACTAAAATTCATTCGCAACTCATTCATTACTTCACTTCAGTAGAATGAATATTCGCAGCCGGAAACCGACCTGTTCCGGCGGCGTGCCGCTGTCGAAATCAATTTTAAATTATAAATTTAACGCCTATTTATAAATCCACGATGGCGGTGGGTTTTATTAAAAATTCAAACGGCATTTTCGCCCTGAAAAATGTCGCTTGATGTTTGAATTTCACGCGGAAGCTCTCGCCGGGGTTAATTGAGTGCAGGATTAGTGATTAAAAACAAAAGGGTTAAGTTCTCAATATTAACAATTAAGCACATCATGTCAAACGTGACACTGTTCAAAGAAAATTCGATCTATCCTGAAGAAGCAAATTCACTGGAGGGAGACCGCATACCAGGGTCTTCTGCCTGAGTACTTTCGTCTTAACTATTTCTGCTGCAAAAAAAGCAGTATTTACACTACTGTGTTCCAGTCTACAAGCAGTGAAATTCCTCGGTACTGTGACTACATCTTGTGTTACATTTTGGTACCGTTCACTATAGTATTTGCTCTAGTACTATAGGCGACTATGACCACTTACTATGAGTATTGGCTGTTTATTGGTAAAAAAATTACAATCATTGATAAAATGCAATGAAAGAAAAGCAATCAACCGGCAGAAATTTCTCATTAAATCCGTCTTTGCACACTTTAAAAAAATGTCTACATCTTGATTTACGCTTTCTTTATGGGCAATGAAAATTCACAATATAAGGTTAAATCACTACATCATTACATCATAAAACAAAGTCGCTTTCTCTGTCCGTATATCCCTATGTATGCTTAAATCTTTAAAACTACGCAACGGATTTTGATGCTGTTTATTACGTGTTATCTGCGTGTTTGTGCTGTATAAAGAAGTTTATTATTATTATTATTATAAATATATGCATTTATGTAATATATAAATACATTATTAAATTGTAAGAATATTTTTAATACTTACTTATGTTATTATTAAATTTATTACATACCTACCATAAAATATATACACTAACACACGCATTTCTGTGTAAAAATATAATTTATTCGCGAGCACAGTCAAAATTCAGAAACTGGACGCTACAAACGATTTGTGGATAGGCATAGACCGCCACCGAACCGGTCGTCCATCAGCGAGCGCCCGCCCGCCCTACCGCCGTCTGATTGCCGCGCCCAGATAAATGATACGCATAAATCTCCGCCAATCTTAGATTAACTCTGGAAATTTCTTTAAACCTGTTTAGGGCCGCTTGACAAATGAGCGGGGACATCGGGTAAATAGGGCACGTATCCCCGACGCCAGCGTCGGAGGGCAAAACGTCGCTCCTGATAACCCCTTCGGTTTTGTTCTCGTGGAAAAATATCCAATGGTTTAGGATATTTGCGAATACAGCGTCAACCCCTCCGTAATATGGAGACACATTATTATTCCAAGAACTATAAACACATCAAAAAAGTATAAGCGACATACTTAATGTTAGTTTTGGTCGATTAAGTTCCACTGCCTCAGTTTCTGTCGGAATTCCATAACATCGATCCGGGTTTGTCTCAAACTCGTTCACTCTTTCTACTACTCGCTTGTGGAATAAGCTATCTGCTTAGCTAAGATTAGCCAGTTTTAAAGGCTTCATTTAAAGGATTAGACTTCACAATAGAAGACATCAGGGTATTGCCCCGGCCTAAAACCCATCCAGTGTGTATGGCACACGCTCAGGAGATGCTTTAGTGGACGCAACGGTTACTGAATTTGCTAAAATATCCACTGGCAGCGATTGTCGCAGGATACCATTAACGACCAAATCGATAGCACGAATAATCGGCGTCGACAAGTTTTGAACAAGAGACGAGATCACACTTTGACGATAAATGACAAATCATATAATTCTTTAACAACAAATTAATTTTTCTTTAACAAGTTTTGTTTTTATCGTTATTTATTCACATATATATTTAGACACATTTGATTTTAATATTAGGCACAACCGGACTTGGTCGGTGCCGTGCTACCGCACCTCGAAGCTTGGCTCCACGGGAAGGAGGAGGTCACCTACCGATTGACTCAGATACTCACTGGGCACGGCTGCTACGGTGAGTATCTGTGTCGAATAGGACGGGAGGGATCGACACATTGTTACCACTGCGCATCCGACCTCGACTCGGCCCAGCACACGCTGGCGGAGTGCCCCGCGTGGGCCTCCGAGCGCCGAGTCTTGGTCGCAGAGATCGGGCGAGATCTGTCTCCGCCGGCATTGATTGCGGCAATGCTGGCGGACGAGGGAGGTTGGAGGGCTGTGGCCTCCTTCTGTGAAGCAGTGATGCTCCAGAAGGAGGCCGCCGAGCGGGGTCGGGAGATGGCCGATCCCACTCGAAGAAGGCGGCGCCGGGCTCGGTAGCACAGCTGCGGCGCCGCCGCGGCTCGCCGGCGGGCGCGAAGAAGTCGCGACCTCTACGGCGACCCGGGATGGACCACGCCCCTTCCGTGGCCGGGGGGCGTCGTCGGTGGAGGAGACCGGGGGAGGTAGTATAGCCTCCCCCGAGGAGGGCTCCCCTCTAGGCAGGGGAGCGGAGGCTGGGGTTCCCGGAAGTTTCTTGATGTTCCCGGGGGCTCCCTACATGCCTGAGGAAGGCCATCCCTGAGGTTTTTAGTGGGTAGGCCTCCCCCTTCTGGGGAGGAGAGCCCCATATAACCGCCGGCTCGCCACAGCCGGGGTATGCAATTTAATGCATTTTCCTCAGGGGAACAAAAAAAAAAAAAGGCACAACCGGACTTAAGTTTTAATTTAGGTGATGGAAATCAATACTAATAAGCATCCGCCGTCGCATACTAAGTTATACTAAGTTTTGTGAACAACCTGCTATCACCGCGCCGCACGCAGGCAAGCTGGTTTCTATACAATAGCGCTCGCGCAACGACTAGGCAAGAAACGGCCGCGCGCATTCGCGATTAAATATAGAATATTCTAATTTTGTTATTATTACACATAATTAAATTACTAAGTAGGTTCATTGTAAATATTTAAGTTTAGTTTTATATGTATGTAAATAAATTGTAACTAAGCTTTAAACTATGTTTATAATCTACAATAAAAATTAATATATTAAAATGTTTTGTTGTACGCGTGAAAGAGTTAAGTTATTTTTTTTATTGAATTATCTTTAATAAAAAAAAAGTACTAAACAAGATCGAATTTTCTTTCCTAATCGAAAAGCTTATACACTTACCTACCATGGCAAATAAAGTAGAACAATAGACCAGTATAATTTCCACCACTTCTCGCGATTTACATATTACTCTATTTGTGAAAAAAAAAATGTAATCATCTATTCCAGAAAATCGGCATTACGCATATAGAGAGGGGGCGAAGGAGTTATAACGCTGTCAAAAGAATTTATTGTAAAAACGTGAACGGTGATGCCTTAAAAGAATTCCTTGTAACAACTGTATAAGACGGGCCCAAAACGTGAAACGCGTGCTAAGAAATTTATTACTTCATCAAAATAAATCAATATTCAATGTCGGCCTTTACTGACACTTATTGATAGGGATGAAACGATACAAGTAAATATGAGTACTTACTTACTCGATACTTTTCTTCCGATACCAAGTAGTTTTTTACTCGATACCTTTAAGCCACGTATCAAGTACCTAAGTATCAGTTATAGTACTCATATCAGTGTACGCAAAAGACAATATTTCATTTTAGCATTGAGTATGAGAATGTTTACCTTGAATTTCAGTGATTAAACGCATCCATTTTTCGCTTTCGCCCAACTGGCAAACTGATATTCGATATTTTTATAAAGCGCTACCAAAACGAAAAACAAGACTTATTTTCGTGAATTTAATTATTAGTATTGTATTTCAGTACTTTTTATGGTATTAATTTAAAATGTCCCAAAAATTATTCAATCGAGCATGTATCGATACTTTTGTAATCGATACCGATTAAGTATCGATGCTTCACGAGCGATACTGTATCGAGTAAAAGTATTAGTAATTCGTCTAAACTTATGTTACATGGTAATACATTTCTCCAAGAACAAGAAGCTAGTTTTATGGAGCCTGTATATTGGAACGGCATCGTTACCATCTCTTCATAAGAAATATGATGTAAATTGAAAAATAATTAAACATCACTTATGTCAGGCAATTACAGCCCTTATTAACATGGAGTATAGTGCAAAGAATGACAATCCCCCTATAAATAATAATAGATCACATAAAAAAGTCAATTAACATTCGTAGCTTGACAATGTCAAGTTATAAACATAATATAAATAATTCTAAAACATAATAATAATACGAAAAGTGACAATAGATATATCGTCCGATTAATATGACAAATAAATACAATAATCATTATTACGATGGTTATGTACAGAAAATTTAAAAATGGAACGATAAAAATTTTGACATACGTTTGACAGATCTTTTGTCTATGGCGAAATTTATTTTTAATTTGACGTTATCTTCACAGATTATAAACGCGTATATATATGTAAATAATTGATCCCCAACTTCCTTTCCAGTGGACTGGTCGCAAATGCCTTATAGCGTTAAATCAGCCGTTTGCAATTTTATGGTGTAATAGAGATTGAATAAATAAATAAATAGAACCTTGTTGAGAATGCCTTGTGACCTTAAGTCCGCCATTTGCAATTCAATGGTACAATAAAGATAAAATAAAATTAACCTTAAAAACGTACAAAAGCACGGCGAAATGACTAAGCTAAGGTTTACAAAATTTACGCTCCGATCGCTACAAACTTCCAGAACTATAATCGTAATAATCTGGCTTCATTACAAAAGTTGCCGCCGGTTGCTAAGCAACTCTTTAGTTGCGAGTTCAGCGAACACAGGCAGGCAGAATGGTACCGAAGTTGAGAAGCTTGTATATATGTAGACCGTGGAAACGTATATACAAGGAGAACTTGTATTTACAAGAGGTAAAAAACACTTTTAGCGAAGACAAACTAGACATATTCTACACGGCGACGTACAAGTTATATTGGCGTAAATAAATGCTGGGAAACTATTAGGCTGTAGGAAAAAAAATCTAAAATTCTTTTCTTTCCTGGAATAATCTCGAAATTCAAAAATATACAACTCTAAAACTCTCTCAGTACTCTCATACGAGGCCTTGATATCTTGCGCCCAGTGCGTTTATTCCGTAGTTATGGAGAATCAATCAATCCTCCAAGACAACGCACGAACACACATCGTCAAAAAGACTTAAATAAAATTAGAGGAACTCGGTAGGGAAACCGTACCACATTCCCCTTATTCACCCGACTTGGCACCTTGAGATTATCACATATTCAAGCACTTATAACATTTTTTAAGTATAAAAGATTTCAAAGATTTTAATAATCTGCAAACAGAAGTGACAAGGTTTTTTGATTCTAAACTTCCAGAGTTTTCGGATGGAGCACTGTCATTAGTTCTGATTATATAGTAAATTAAAAGTAAACATTAATAAAGAAAATTAATACCAAAACATTTTTGTTCCTAATTTTTCAACGAACTTTTCGTACAACCTAATAATATTTTCCAGTATTAAAAATATTCTGTCTCTAGAAATAGAATACGCAGTGCGTGTTTTATGTACATACAGTGGTTATGCACATAATAATTTTAAAGTATTATATATAACATAGTGATGTTATCTATACTAATACTATAAAGAGGAAAGATTTGTTTGTTTGTTTGTTTGTAATGAATAGGCTCCGAAACTACTGGATCGATTTCAAAAATTCTTTCACCTTTGGAAAGCCACATTATCACCAAGTAACATAGGCTATATTATATTAAAAAAAAAATAGGGATCCTTACTAAAACTCCAATAATGTAACCCAAGGTGTAAAAAATGACCTGAAAAATTCCTTACGTCGCGTGCGCTGTGAAAACTTTTGATGATAGAAAAAAAAACCTTTTACCACGACTTTGCACAACAAGTGCAAACAAGTTACAAAAAGTGTTGCGACAGCATATGTCTAAATATTATAGTTGTGTCACAGTAAGCGGTTTTTTATTCTAAAATTTTAATTTATATGCCGCCGCTTGAAAAGGCTCTTTATTTGTACCTTGGTATTAATCCTTATCAAAATAAATAAATTACTTTATATTCAAGACGGCTTCAATACCTTTTTATAACTTTTTGAATTATTCAATTCGGACATTTCATTCAGAAGATATCACGAGTTTAAATATGCAAGTATGTATGTGTGTGTGTGTGTATGTACCCGTGCGAAGCCGGGGCGAGCCGCTAGTATATAATAGTTTAAAATGATTATGTTAATTTGGTGTTTCAATTATATGGCCATAAAATCATTAAATCATATGGTCATGCTTCTTTCCCATAGGGGTAGGCAGAGATTACTACTACTCATCATAGCTTTCCACTTGCTACGATCTAAACGCACTTTCATAGTTTCCTGGACTTTCATTAACGGTTTCATGCACGCTTGTTAGTTACGCGTACTCTTGACCCGACCTTCTTTCAATATATCGCCTATTTAGTCCAAGTTCGCCTAATAAATTTCTCTCGTCAGCTGTCTTTACTCCATTCTTTCTACGTGTCCAACCACTGAATGAAAAAAAGATGAAATTTTTTAGAGAGTTCGTGAAATCTCGGTATTTGTAAAAATTATAAATTGGAATTGTGCCTGCACACTACATGCATGCATTGTCCGTTTTTTTATTCAACATTAATTAATTAGAGCTGTACCTGCACACTACACTGACGGTACTGTCTGATTTTTTTTTTTTTTTTTTTATGTGATAGGGGGCAAACGAGCAGACGGATCACCCGATGGTAAGCAATTACCGCCGCCCATGAACGCCCGCAACACCAGAGGAGTCACAAGCGCGTTGCCGGCCTTTTAAATGGGAGTACGCTCTTTTCTTGAAGGTTTGGATATCGTAACGCCTCGGAAACACTGCAGGCGACAATTCATTCCACAGTTTAGCTGTGCGAGGCAGAAAGTTTCTAGAGAAACGCACAGTGGTGGACTGCCAAGTATTGAGATGGTGAGGATGGAAGGTTTGTCGCGTGGAACGATGTCGGAAAGTACTTGCAGGGATAAGTCCAAATAATTCCTCTGAGCATTCTCCGTAGTAAATGCGATAGAGTATGCAGAGAGAAGCTACATCTCTACGCAATGCCAAAGGGTCAAGCCGACTTGAAGTTTCCTGGTGGTCGACGATGCGAATCGCTCTCCGTTGAATCCGG
The DNA here is from genome assembly GCA_036419045.1 of Scirpophaga incertulas. Lineage (NCBI taxonomy): Eukaryota > Metazoa > Arthropoda > Insecta > Lepidoptera > Crambidae > Scirpophaga > Scirpophaga incertulas. The sequence goes on from CM071627.1 coordinate 41,316,164, forward strand.
TCTAGAGGGAGAAGCTGGTATTGGGGCGCCCCTGCCCAAAGATGAGAACAGTATTCCATATGAGGCCGGACCTGTGCCTTATAAAGTTGCAGACGGTGGGCCGGTGTGAATGTGCGGTGGCCGCCTCGATCTATTGAGCACACCAAGCTTCTTCGAGGCTAGTTTAGCCTTACCCTCTAAGTGACCACGGAACTGAACTACGCTCGATATGTCGACACCAAGAATCCCAATTTTGGCTGAGGCGGTTAAGGGAGTGCTCTCAAAACGAGGAGACACGATTGTTTATTGAAAATTCACGACGTTCTCAAAAAAATTGTAATTTCTCAATTTAATTAATTATTGATTATGCTTTTCGAATTAATTTCGTTTCGATTTGCTGGATTGTTCTTTTCTCTCCCAATTTTTCACAATTAATATTAGTGACGATTGATATTGTATTTACTTATTTAGTGTAAAAAAAACTCAGGATCAACAGCAAGACGTTTACTTTATTCAACCGTACAGTTCAGAGGTTCTTCACAGAATGCCCCGATCGGCCGAGTGTTTTCCGTTTAAACTCCTTGTTACCCCCACTTTTCATATATATATATATATTTTAATTTAAAATAGGTTTGCGTTTGCCCACAATCTCACCTGATGGTAAGTGACGATGAGGACTAGGATGGAACACGCTTACCTAGAAAATGCCTATTCACTCGTGACTTGAAGACCGTAAGATTATATTGTTCCGGGAACACAGACGTCGGCAAAGAGTTCCACATCTTAGCTGTTCGTATTAAAAACGAAGACTGGAACCGTTTTGTACGTGTAAGAGGATAGTCCACCACGTAAGGATGGTAGTTAAGCCTACGTCTGGTTGACTGGTGGTGGAAAGGAGCGGGTGGAATTAATTCATGTAATTCCAACGCACACTCTCCGAAATGCAACCTATAGAAAACCGAAAGGCAAGCAACTCTTCGACGGTGTTCTAGACTCTGAAGACGTGAGTTCATAAGTATTTCGTCGTCGATAAGTTTTCTAGCTGAGTGTTGCCAGTTTTGTTAAAGCAAAGTATGTAGTGTTGCCCAAATGCAAGAACAAGACAAGACTTAGCCAGTCTTGGTCTTGGTCTTGGTCTTGCAGCAAGAGTCTTGCAAGTCTTGCAATTACCTATTAGTCTATTACTATTTATTAAAGTTTACTTTAAATCTTAGAAAAACGTATTAGAATTGGAACATTGTGAGCTTAAATTAACATAGCCATAGTAAAGATCAAGCAGATTAATAAATAACTGAAGATTTGATAAGAAATTCGAAAAATCAACTGACCTATATGTCGTTTTCCATGGAAGTAACTGTTTCTTAATAAACATTTATGATTTATCAGCTTACATTTCAAAAGAAGCCGCCGGCGCGTGTATCATGTACTACATACATACCATGTACTTCCGAAAAGCGGCAAATTTCTTTGAGAAGTAAGTACAAAACCTTTGATGCCGCATTATCAAGGTGCCGATGGTTAAAACATAACTATGCATGCACTCAGTTTGATTTTAATAGATATTTTTTTATTCGCTATGTTTATAGTATTAGTCGTAATGCGCATAGGTCCAGTTTTTCATATTCTTTGATACAGTTTTTTGCGTCTCATAGAATTCCTAAGCGTACCTACCTATACACCGAACTGTTACACCTAACTACTCAGTGAAATAGCGTTAAGTCCTAGCTGCAAGACGCAAGAGTCTTGCAGGCTATGTCTTGTTCTTGCTCAAGTCTTGCACGGTCAGTCTTGGTCTTGGTCTTGCTAAAAATATGCGGTCTTGTTCTTGGTCTTGGTCTTGCAAAAACGCAAGAACAAGACCAAGACTGCAAGACCAAGACTGAATTTGGGCAACACTAAAAGTATGGTATTTATAATTTGTCTTATTTCACTAAATATTCTAATAATTATGTTCTATTATTTTAATATTATTATATTTCTATACTATAAAAACTCTACATTAGTTAGTTACAACAGTCTACAAACATAAGACTATTGACTACTACAGTCAATATTGTCTTAAGTTTGTAGACTTGATGACACGGGTATATAAACACATCGGCTTATTTTGTTCTCTTCGTATATAAATTAGTTATTTCATTCAATAGGATCCAATGTTTTATTCCTTGTACATATGAGCGTATAAGTATTTGTGTCCTTTTAATTCTGTATTTATTTCAAGTTATTAAGAGCCTGTACACTCGAAGAGGCCTATGTCTAGCAGTGGACGAAGAGGGGCTGATGATGATGATGATGATGATGATGAAGAGCCTGTAAGCCAATGTCTAATAAGGATTTGATTGATTGAATACTGCAAAAGTTTCACGTAGCGGTCACCAATCAGTATCGAGAGCGCGGCCAACTACGCTCCACTCTGGCAATCGCTAGCCGAGCGGTGGCTCGTAATTTGCATAACTGAGTGTGCGAAGGCTCTGTTATTTAGCCGGGTGATTATTAGACTTCCCTTTGAGAGCATCAAATGGGCCGTTCTTCGGGCGGGGACTAATTTGCTCCGTGCGAGCGAGCATTAGTACTTCCTATCGTCGGCTGCGCTAGTAGCGTTAATTTCATAATAACACGCTGTAGTAACTAGTCGGAACATTGCTATTAGACAAGTGAACCGTATATAGCAGTGATCTATATCGACCCGTAGGAGTCTATGACAATTTGTGGTCTACGTCAGCGAAATAAAAATTTTGAGGTCTATGAAATGAAAACGGGGAGGGACCTCCTCCCCGAGAAGGGCTCCCCTAGCGCACCCAGGGGAAGCAAAGGCCGGGGTCCTCAGATGCGACACTCGATCCTGAGGGCCCCCTACAACGCCTGAGGATGGCCATTGCTGAGGTTTTTAGTGGGTAGGCCTCCCCTTCTGGGGAGGAGAGCCCCACATAACCACCGGCTCTCCGCAGCCGGGGTATGCAATTCAATGCATTTTCCTCAGCGGAACAAAAAAAAAGGCATACCATATCAGGTAAGTAAAACCGAATACATGGCAAAGGGACGCCGCGACGCGACGTATCAGGATTGGATGGGAAGAATACGCGTATGTCAGTACCAACGGACTTAACATCCAATTCAAATTTTTGCACTTTCATGTTCTTACTTGTTTCATGTTCTCACTTGTAACTTTGCGACCAGTACGATGAAATAAACTCTTTGTAAAAATAACGCAATTTATTTGAAAAATTAAGAACTACAACATCGTTCGTAACAGGGTCCACGACACAAAAAAGTTTAGGAACGTCTGGTATAGAGCATAATGAGTCCTTGTATAATGACAGTACGAACGAAGACGCGACCGCAGAAAGCGACGTGACTCCGATGCGCAGGCGCAGTCAGTGGGCCGCGATATAGCACTGTCTGTATCTGAGAAATGCAGTGAAACTACTGAGTACTGTGCAGAGATGTAACATGTTTAACATACAATTAACTGGAATACGGATTCAAGATACTAAATACGTATTTTCAACTTGTAACTATTTTTTTTGTAAGTTCATTTCGTATCTTGTATTTAAATACCTTTTGTTTGGTATCTTAGTATTTTATTGATACTATGTTTGCTGAAATACTTTCAATAATAGATAAATGTTTTGTGGCATTAATTTTAAATATTCATATTGCCCTAGATAAATCTGAACGCGCTATTTAATCTTTTAAGGTCAAATATTTTGTATTTTTACAAAAGTGTTTCATCTATAGTGTTCAAATTTAAATCTAGTATTCTAGATACCGTTGTAAAAAGTTATTTGCATCTGATATCTGAATTAATTCAAAAGTATTTTTTTCGCATTTTATATTCCAGATACATTAATTTAAGGTAAAATGTACATGGTACTGTGTCTTCTTGATACATGTTGACAAATTACGCTGTAGTTTTTGTGGGGATTGCAAATTTGCTGACAATCTTACAGGAACCACTTGTACTACAGGCAACTGTAACCACTTGCAATCTGATGGGTAGTCTGCTTGTTTGCCAATATATCACATTAAAAAATAGTAATTCATTTATATCAATGCATTTAATATGTAATATTTTTAATAGCACAGATTTTATTGCTAGCGATCTCCTAGTATTTAATTCAAAGTCTCAATAAATCTCTCAGCCATTGGACAATATATTGAAACCGGCCAAGTGCGAGTCTAGTAATAAATAATTCTAGTAGCAGGGACAAAATGGGAGGAGGAAAAGCAAAAAATAGAAATTTGTGGAGTAAGCTAGACCCTTTACCCTTCGTTGGGTTCCAATAAAACAGTAGTAATAGTTGTTTACAAGATTAGTGTTAGTGATTAGTGTTACAAGAGAAAATGTAACTAAAGGTCGTAGAAATTAAATGGCCTTTATTATTATTGTAGCTTAATGCACGCGTCTTTATAAGACACGGTCCTTTTGAAGGTGTGCGCGGGGATACAGATCCAACGCGTAGAGGCCATTTAAGCGAAACTTAATGAAAGCGTGCGTGGAGTGTACCAACTGGGTCTAAGCTCTATATGACACCATGAAAAATGAAAAATGCAAACTGCACCATGAAAAATGCAGCTAAAGACTACACCTAGTTAGATGCACAGAAACTATTGTCATTAGTGGCCAAAACGTATTTCGGACTATTGTATTTCGATTTTCGTAGTAATGAAATCCGGGCTATGGAAGAGACTCCGGTCACCTGCCTTCTCAAAGCCTCCTAATTGATTTAAACATGCCAGGTGGTGAATCGTCGCTCACAAAATGGGCACTCCAAAAAGGTGATAGTTGGTGTGAACGGCTAAGGGTGCAGAGCGGTGTGTCTGCGAAAGCGATCGAAACGCCGTCGGCGTTTTGATCACACTTTCACCCTTCACCATATCAATCAATTCCAATATAATAAAGAAAAACATTTATTTAGATGTATAATGGTACGATACTCTACGTGGGCGAGTCCAACTCGCACTTGGTTTTTTAGTTTCTTGTAACAAAATGTTGTTATTGGACGATAAATCTCACTTGACAGCGGGCGGGAGATGAGGCAGCTGGGTTAAACAGCGACGCCCGCTGACAATCGCGAGTCCAGCTTTCTAGGCACGATTGTATCGTTGACAGATTTGACAGTGCCTGTATCGTCGGCAAGATTTCTCTCGTAACTCCAAGCCAAACGTCGTAAATTAGAAAACCATTTATTTCATCAGTTTTTTTTTTAAATAAAACGACTTTTCATTTGACGACTACCGTAGTTGAGTAGTCAGTAAGTAAACCGGTTTCGCGGTGACGACATCTCTGAGGTCCCGGGTTTGAATCCCAGTGAGGGCAGATGTCTGTGTGATGAATGCGAGCATTTGTACCTTAGTCATGGTTGTTAATATATATATATTCCTATCAAATATATTTATATATGTATGTCTATCCGTTACCCTAGATCCCATGACACAAGCTTTCAGAGCTTACTTCGGGCTAGGCTAACTGGTAAGTGTAAGAGATATATATTTAAAAAAAAATACATGCACATATATCTAGACCGGAACCAATTTTGGTAGAAAAATACAAAATATTAGCCCCGTGCGAACCCGAAATCAAAAATATCCACCTTATTACATCCACTATTCATGCTATTGATCGGAGCATTAGAATCCAGATTGGTACGTGATGAAGGACTTTGTAATCGGATAGCGGGGCATATTAAGCGATAGAGAAGTAGAGATGTACTCTAACAGGTCACTGCACACCAGTTTAAACCGTTCATTATTTTGTGTAGTAAAAATACATCGTGAGCAGTTCGCCGTCTTCAATTGAAAAAACATAGAAGTTAAAAGAGTGGATAATTACCAGCATGAAACGATTCCCGAAATTGATAAACTTTAATGCATAACCCCATAATCAGATCCAATCTCTGAAGTGCGTTGAGAGTTAAATGTAATTAAGGAGTTACGAGACACACGCCGCTGATGTAACAAATAATCGTTCGGGCTACGTAAGCTACAAACCATATTGGATGTATCCTTGCACTCCGAGACGGGTAATCCACGTAAATCGCCTATAAACCGCACATAACAGATCGGGCTACGGCGTGTTATCGTCGCCTACGGGCTACAAGCACTCGCGAAGCCACTGATATCTCGTATATCAACACACACTGTCACAGGGTCGCGCTACCCTTGTACGTAACGCGGCGCCGCGCGTGCGGGCGACGTGCATGCGCTGGGGCGGGCGGGCGATCACTGGAGCCCGGGAAGGCTCATCCCCACCCCGCCACCCCGCATCCCGCAACAGAAACTCTCAATTATTTTATTGGGAAAGCTAATGAGACGAGAGCTATCCGATGGCTTGTATCGTTCAAGGCTCGCAAACCTTCTGCTTGGCCCATTGCCTGCGTTCCACCAGCGAGTTCCCATTAATAACAAGCTAATTATTAATTAACATAGGCCAAAGAAAGCACCGATTCGGAAGCCTTACGGATCCCGATGAGATTTTGGACTATTGTGGAGTGTCGGGTAAGTTGTTTGCGTAAATTGAATCTAGCTTTGATGCCGAAAAGCTTGGGTTGACAAAGCCGCTGTAATCCAACTTACATTTCGATTCATCAAAGATATATTGTAATGCGATTACCTAACAATGTAATAAATTCGCTAGAACAAGATAGTTCGGCAAAAATTTGGAGCGACGTTCCAGCGCTACGCGTATGTAAATATTATCCGTATTGTAATAATATTTTGGGAACGAGATTGTGTTTGTTTAACCAATTCACAGACACAGTGAGGATGCTTCAGGCTGAATCAAATATAAACTCTGTAGATTATGAGTGATCTTTTTTTAAAAAATTGCAAGTTACCTAAAACTCAAGGGGTTGAACACAATAACGTCTTAAGCTAATTAATATTTCCTTACGATATTATTGCTGGCTTTACCAATATTGTGGGCATAATAAGAACTCGCCGAACGACAAGTGAGAATCAAGTGGAAGTTATTGTCAATCAATTAAGTTATTGTCATTAATTAGTTGATTTTTATCACCCTTTTTATTTACTCCACTCTAGGCTTATTATCCTGGGTGCAGTCACAAACATAGAATCTCTCATGCACATACACCAAGATAGAAACAAAAGGAAGGTAATAGCCGACTAATTGACCGCTGCCACAGATGTCCTTGAATATTATTCAGAGGAAGGTTTTGCTGATGAACAGACCTAGATGAGTAGACTTAATAGCTAGCTGTACTATATATAATAACTAGCTGTAAACCGAATACAGCTATCACTCACGCACACACACACACACACACACGTACATACACACACACACACGTACATACACACACACACGTACACACGCACACACACTCACACATATACATACTTTAATACTATTTTATATTTTTGAGATCTTGTTACAATTGTCTTTATTTGTATTTTTCAAAAATCCCGGAAGTGGGCGCTAATAACTGCAACACAGTTAGGTACTAAAGCAGTTATTATCGTACATCATTTATGTAATAATTGTAAATTGATCCCTAATAAAGATTTTGAATTTGAATTTGAATTTGAAACTTCTATTGGGCAGGCTATTGCCAAGACTGTGGCAAGTCACTAGGTAATTTCTAACAAAGATTCCACCTTACCGATCCCAAAATACGGCACGTTTGGCGTAGCGGTCCAGCGAACGGCTACCGCGTAGCGGATCGTGCGTTCGATTCCCGCACGAGACAAATATTTTATACGACCTGCAGAAATTTAATCCGGTTTTAGCTTTTGAAGTATCACACAGAGTAAAATTCTAGTGTGGGACAACTTTTTTATTTTTCGTAAAAATATGATAAATCGGATGATACGAGGTCAGAGTAGTTTGAAAAATTTTCTACCTTAATAGGTAGAAGGTCCCTCAAGCTACACGGTGATACGTGATATATCCTATTACTATTATAAAGACGAAAGTTTGTAAGTATGGATGTTTGTTACTCTTTCACGTAAAAACTACTGAATGGATTTGAATGAAACTTTACCACAATATAGCTTATACATCAGAATAACACATAGGCTACAATTTTTGAAGTTTCTAATGTGAGGTCGTAAAAAAAACACATTTTTTGCGCTTACATTGCAAACGCTGACTGAATCCTACAAGATAGATCAAAACAATTTACTACAGTATTGTACAACTTAAAAAGGTCTACAAAAAAGTCCGTGATGGTATATGTTTATCTCTTAGGAATAACCCACAAAAGGAAAAAGATCGTTAAATGTAGTTTATAGGAGCATACTGCAGTAGCTACCTATAGGCCTATGATTAGGGCTCTGCAGTGCTTAGTTACCGTATTTCTTACTTATTACTAGACTAGACGGGACGAACCTGAAGTCCACGCGAACGAAGTCGCGGGCAAAAGCTAGTTTATATATAATAAATCAACGATAATAAATTAATAACGCACGAATTTGAATGTGGATTAACTAATTGCAACGCTGTGTAGAAAGATATAAACTTGTAATTGGCTTGACATTTATATGGGGGTAGTTTAGTATTTTAGCAGGATACAAAGAATTGCTTGTGCGGTCCAAATCAACCTTCCTTCAATCTACCTTCACGTAAAACCTACAGAATGGATTTTAATGAAACCTTACAATAATATAGCTTATACGTTAAAATAAAATATAGGCTAACATTTATAAAGATATACGTCACGGCAATATAAGCTGCTCGAAATACTAATGAATCAAAATTAACTTTATTCAAATATGACTTATAAAAAGCTCTTTTGAATCGTCCAAATTTGTAGTATTTTTCAGCTGATAAGAAGGATGCGCGCAAGAAACTTATCAGCTTAAAAGTATTAAAAACATTTACAACTAGCTGACCCGGTGAACTTCGTACCGCCTAATTATTGGAGGCATATTTAGTAAGTCACAAACACACGACACAATACTTTTTTAATTTTATTGAAATTTGTTGCTTTTAGATTTTTAGGAATATTAAAGAATTATAGTATAGGTGCACAGCAAAGAGGCGTTTACATTTCAAGAGACATTTTACCATAGACAATTTTTTTTTGAGTGAATACTGACAAATATTTACACTATAACTATAAATTTTTTGACGGTGGCCATGGTTAGGAAAAGAAGAAGAACTACATCTGTCATCGAGAAAATAAAGAATTCAAACAACTATAATATTTAAATTGTTGATATTTTAACGCTTTTTATTATTTTTAAAGGCTTATAACCTGGTCTATATGCACAAAACAATGGAACGTTCGGATACACGGGTTCTTTTTACATGAGATGACAAAACAATATAATAAAAATATTTTTGAGAGTTAGTAACACTGTAAGGTTGGCACCCATCAAATATGTCAACACATTAATTATTTTTATATTTTGAAATTTAAATACACGATGTTATAAGCAAAGTTGATATTATGTTGTCGATTCAAAAGTCTTGTTTTAATGCGTTCTTCAATTCGAGTGGAACTGAGAGTACAAATACCGTCAAATGTTTGACAGAAAGTAAGTGATCAACTTTTATATGGGAAAATGAAATTGTCGTCTTACTCTATCTTACTCGCAATTTTTCCTTATTTGCTCACCGTTTAGACCTACCCTGGACTACGACAAACATTTTAAAACCAAAATCAGCTCAATCGGCCCAGCCGTTCTCGAGTTTTAAGCAGACTAACGAACAACAATTCATTTTTATTTATATAGATAAATTATGTCGTTATCATACAATGTACATATGTGTTTACAATTTATACGGGAAAACAAATATTTACACTTTAGAATGTAATGTATTCAAATCAACACCAAGTATTGGCATCATTTAAATAATCATTAACTTTGTTAGCACTTACTCATTAGCGTCTTTTTAACATGTACCTTAAACTTATGAAAAGGCAATGCAGCTACACTATGTGGAATCTTGTCATAAAAAAATATACATTTGCCCATAAACGAACCTCTAGTTTTTTGTACTGTACGTTGGAACGGCAAGTTTATTTTTATTTCTTGTGTCTCAATTATGCATTTTAAAATTAGTATGAAATGTGTTAGAATTTTTATACATATAAATCAAATTTTCATAAATATACTGGCCCGCTAAAGTCATTATATTAATTTCTTTAAATAAATCTCTATGAGAATCCCTTGCTCGTAAATTATAGACAGCGCGGACTGCTCTTTATTGAAGAACAAAAATACTTTCTATGCTGGCAGCCGACCCCCATAATAGTAACCCTGCGCAGACGAAGTCGCGGGCACCAGCTAGTGCTGTAATCAACAAACATGACCTCAAAGGGTAACAATCAAAAAGCAACATAACTGCAAAATTATCGTCATTTAGTCTCATTGTCAGCAGTTTCCATGCAGCCCGCCACCGGCGGCGGTAATAGCATCAGGGGTGAACTAACCTGTAACCTGCTTTTTATCAGTCGATTACCATATCACGTCCATATCGCGTCCTTACTTATATTAAAAATACAAATGTAAACTCGGTCCGTCTGTCTCTGTTGTAAACTAAATGAAGTTTGGTACAGAGATAGTGTAGAACCTAAGATTTAATGTCTTAAGTTAGGTTTTCATGCGAAAAGAGGGATATAAAAGTTATAAGTTTGATAAGATATATATAAATATCAAACTTGTAGTTTAATAAATAATAATAAATAAGATATTAAATAATGATAAATTAATCCTTCACATAGGAATTTCACAATAACCTTTGACACACTGATTCATAAGACTACGGCGGCATAACTTGTAGTGGAAAGAAGCAGCAAGAGAACCAACCATGTATTTTTACAGAGGCTTCAATCAGAATCTGGTCTCAGCTAAATAGTGCGAACCCAACTTCCTTCACTTAATTTAAACAAGTTCACATTATATATATATATATATATAATATATATATTATTATATATATTATATATATATATATATATATATATAAAAGCTATAGTTTCATTGTGTTATTTGCTATAGTCTAAATATTTGGCAACGTAAGTAGTGAGTCAAAAAATCAAATCAAATCACTTGTGGATGTTTGTTACAAAACTATGTCGAAGGTAACAATGGAACTGCTTAAAAGAAACTTAACTAAACGTCCCTACAACAGAATGGACGGTAACGTCTTTTCTATGCCCTATGATTTAAACTTATGAAACGGCAAATCGGTAACACTTTATGGAACGTTCTTGTAAAAAGTTGTATTTACCCATAAAAGAGCCTCTAGTTGTTTTCAGCCTGTAGGTTAGAATAATGTTCATGAACTAACCCGGATACTTCTTCAGCAATGCTCCCGCATAACTAACCTCCTTCGCGCCTTACTTACCTGTAACAAAAATATTGATAAATTTAAATGTTCTGTTGAATGTTCTATGTCTTGAACTAAACCGTAATTTTTTTTATAACTAAAAGAAATAAAAAAACACAAACTCCTACATCAGTAAAACTCTCTGGATAATCCTATTTGTGACCCACAAATAAAATTAATTCAAAGCCTTCGACGCCAAGCGGCATGCTCACGCCGCACCGTTTCATATTAATTAAATTAACTCATTATTTCATAAGTCGAGAGAGGAGCGGACCGAAATATCAAACACAGAAGGATTATACATGGGCATGTACTATTATCGCCTGTCATCATAACAGAATTATTATTGAGCACACTCAAAAGGAAATTAAGCTAAAAAAAATTGTTGTTTGCCATAGAATTGTGACCTAACGACCTTCGTAGTCAAATGGTTACATCGGTTTATTTATTTATTTGGGGAACAAACAGTAAACATTTTACTTAAAGGCTATACTTAAATTATTTATCATACACCAGTGATGATTCCACTTAATTTTTTTTTTTATAGCATAGGGCAGCAAACGAGCAAACGGATCACCTGATGGTAAGCGATAACCGTTGCCCATGGACACCCGCAACACCAGAAGAGTCACAGATGCGTTGCCGGCCTTTTAAAAAGAATAAGGGGGAAGGGGGGGTTGGGCCTCCGGTACCCTCACTCACTCGGCGAAACACAGCGCAAGCGCTATTTTACGCCGGTTTTCTGTGAGGCCGTGGTATCACTCCGGCCGAGTCGGCCCAATTCGTGCCGAAGCATGGCCCTCCCACGGTAAAAATTACTAAAACATGATTAAAGTAGATCGCTGAACATTGAAAAAAATAAAATAGTATTTAAAACAAGAAACATGGAGCGCTATGGGTCAAGGATAATAGCACGAATACTGCTCTTAAGCTTATCAATATTTAACAAAAACAAGAACGACAGACTCAACAGTATTGTTATAGAAAAAACATGTACGATCGATCCATCTTTGAGGTCCCGGGTTCGAGTCCTATTTGTATGATAAATACGAGCATTTGTACTAAGGTTGTTAATGCCATTCCACATAACGCCAAGGACCACATCAGCGGTAGTCAGTCCAGAGAACAACGTTCCTTGCACACTGCCGCTTAAATAAAACAAATAAATAAATATTCCCTATACTTACACGAATTAGCCTAGGCCAAAGTAAGCTCTGTAAGGCTTGTGTTATGGGATCTAGGTAAAAATATATAATAACAACCATAGCTAAGGTAAAAATGCTCACGCCGGCATTGATTGCGGCAATGCTGGCGGACGAGGGAGGTTGGAGGGCTGTGGCCTCCTTCTGTGAAGCAGTGATGCTCCAGAAGGAGGCCGCCGAGCGGGGCCGGGAGATGGCCGATCCCGCTCGAAGAAGGCGGCGCCGGGCTCGGTAGCACAGCTGCGGCGCCGCCGCGGGTCGCCGGCGGGCGCGAGGAAGTCGCGACTGCTACGGCGACCCGGGATGGACCACGCCCCTTCCGTGGCCGGGGGGCGTCGTCGGTGGAGGTAGCAGCCTCCCCCGAGGAGGGCTCCCCTCTAGGCAGGGGAGCGGAGGCTGGGGGTTCCCGGAAGTGGCTTGATGTTCCCGGGGGCTCCCTACATGCCTGAGGAAGGCCATCCCTGAGGTTTTTAGTGGGTAGGCCTCCCCCTTCTGGGGAGGAGAGCCCCACATAACCGCCGGCTCGCCACAGCCGGGGTATGCAATTTAATGCATTTTCCTCAGGGGAACAAAAAACAAAAAAAAGGTACAAATGCTCGCATTCATCACGCAAACATTTGTAGCCATCGGGACTCGAAGCGGGGACCTCTTGAAACCGGTATACCAACCACACGACCGCGGAGGTCTTCACAAATGAATTGACGGCGACGACAATTGTTATAATATATATATATAACTCTAAGATGACTGACGACCTCCATAGTCGAGTGGATAATACACCGGTTTCAAGGTGTCGCCATCTCTGAGGTCCCGGGTTCGAATACCGGTGGGGGCAGATGATTGTGTGATGAATGCGAGCATTTGTACCTTAGTCATGGTTGTTGATATATATTTCAATAAAAAATATTTATATATGTATAATATATGTATGTCTATCCGTTACCCTAGATCCCATTGCACAAGCCTTATAGAGCTTAGTTTGAGCTAGGCTAATTGGTGTAAGTGTAACAAATATTTATTTATTTATTTATTATTATTTATTAAGATTGAAGCTATTGTACATATTCTTTATATATGCAGCAGAGATAATAACGCAGCACATAAACAGTTAACATACTCCTACCAACGAAGTAGGACAAAGCAAGGATATTACTGGAGGATGTATTATAGCCAGCGACGCAAACCGCGTACAGGGTTGGCAGCGCTACAAAATCAACATATATAAAAATCAATGCCACTTTTCGTTGTAATGTTATAACTCAACAATGCCTTTACCGATTTGGCTAATTTTGGTCATGAATTATTCGTGGAAGTCCAGAGAAGGTTTATACGAAGAGACAATTAAAAAAAAATCTTGAAAAAGTATAAAATCAACATCTTTCTATACTTCCTAATACAAACAATTTGTATTAATACTTAAAAGTCAATTTGAACCGTTTGCAAAACAATCGAAGACAAAAAAGTGACATTAGTTCTGTCAAACAAATTTAATGTCATCATATGTCATTTTATTTTTTAGTTTTTACTCTTTGCTGATAAATATAATATAAGCAATATATCATTTGGGTCATATGCATTTTTAAATAGCTAGCAATTTAAAATATCTTTTTGTTTGAATAAATGAACTTAATAACCTTTTTTTTATTACTATTCCTTATACCTAGCGAAGCACGTGACGGGCCGCTAGTATTTCATAAATAATCTTGACACAAAAATATTGTACAATTTTTTTATCGTTTATGTTAATGAGCGGGACGAAAAGGTATCGTAATGCAAGATAATTGGAAACGAATGCTTAGAGCTGATGAAAGCGTTTGTGCATCTGGGATCTATGTGTACAGAAGATGGTAAGTACAATTCTAACTTTGACACCAGATCGGTATCCATGGTAAATTTAACCCCCTTTTTTTTATGGAGGGAAATGCTGCCTTATGCACCATGACACCGCGCTGGCAAGGTGCGGCCGTGTGAGGCTCTCCGGTCATAGAGGACCGGCCTACCCACTGAAATCCCCCGAGTTCTCTAGGCCCATGCAGGGCACATGGCGGGTTGCGCTTTCGCGATTGTACCCCCATGAGCTCCGGGGTCGGCTCGACCTAGGTTTGGTCGAGCCAACGCCAAGGGAGGGACTGTCGGAGAACCCCTGGACAATCCCCCAGACGGAGAGACATCACCACGGCGTGCGCGGTAGCTTAACTATACTATACCTGCAGTTAAATTGAGCCAGCAGTTTTTGCCGACATAAAAAAATTGAGGGTATTGCGATAAAATTATGCAAACTAAACTTATAAATGATTGCACCTGAAAATGCAGACTGCGTTTGAAAATGGAAAACCTTTCCACGACTGAACAGAATACACTGACACCCGAATCAGTGAAAGTACGTTTAAGAACAACCGAACTCGACAAGTTTAACCATTAGAATTGCATCGACAACCCTGAACGTGTCCGTGTAATAATAACGTATTCCATTCTATAACAATGTATTTTAGCTGTATAACTTATAACAAAGCTTAGCACACAAATAGATCAGAGCAACATCGACAACCCTGGATTACGCGATGCAACTATGCAAACGCGCGGATTAACGGGAGCTCGCACATAAATCGCGCGGGCGGACGGGAACAAACGCGCGACGTGGCGATATCGACAGAACTGCCCGTTAATAACCTGTTTGTATTGTAGTGCACACATTCTATTGTTAGCTCCAAGGGATTTAATATGTAAATATAATCTATTTATTTAATATGTAAATACAGTGTAATCTCGATATCGATATAGCGAAATTGCGAAAGCGGACCGGCTATTTTATTAGGTTACTAGCGGACCCGACAGACTTCGTCCTGTCAAAAAGATTTGTAAAGTGGCAGTTTTTTGTGCCTACTTATTTTATAGATAATACCGCATAGCCAACCAAATTGCAAAAAAGGTCCAAATAAACTATTACATTTTGTTATTATTAAATTTTGGAACGTGACATCAAATCCTCGAACGATGTATTCTGTGCTCCAACGCACACACGCACACTGTTTTGATAAATATGATTGAATTTCAACTTTATATAGCGTTAGTAAAGCGCAAATTGACTCCTCGATGATAGGAACACACCTACATTGTTTAGACAACAACATTGCTTGCAATATGAACTTATATAATAACAATAAAGCTCAAATTGACTGTACGTTTTAGTTAGAAAACGTTTGTATGGGAAGAAAAGGACTGTTTTTAGGATTTTTCCGACAATTCTTCGAATTTTTCTCACCTTAAAAAACATCCCTTGAACTTCAATGAACATTTAAAAAAATGAATTGGCCAAATTAGTACAGGCTTTGTTAAGTTATGCGCTTACCAACACATTTTGCGATTCATTTTTATATATAAGATGAAGAGTTTTCGTTATATGGAAATATAAAAAATGATATAATAATAATTAGGCAATATTTTAATGAAATGACTTTTTTTAATATACCGGAATTTTAACAGTATCCTTCGTTGTATTTTTAATATCTTGGGATATTGTGGGATCATATTCGTTAAATAAGAACACAGTTCTAATAGTTTTGCGACAAACGAAGCTTATTTGTTTGAAACATTTAAAACGTTTCGGAACATCACTTTTTCTTATCTCCCTTATCTATCCGAAAATAGAAAACTCCGCCTTTTGACCAATTGACTCGGTAGCTGCAAGTATTTTTTATTTTATTACTTTGTTTGGCAAAAAAAAAACGTTTATAAATGTGAATTTATTATGTTTGCCAATACATATAAATCGAAAAAAAATTGGTTACATCGAACACTGTTGGGTGGGCTGTCACAATCAATCGATCGTTTTAGAAGCAATATACGGCAAAAAACGAGCATGTACGGATTATCGACTCCCGATCTCATAAGCCCAAGAGCCCAGAGTTTTAACGAGAGCGATCTTAGGAACTAAGAGCGATTCCACTAATGAGACAAAGCCGAGACGAAACTGAATCATCAAATTCATTTAATCAGAACGTCGTTCGTGGCGTCATCCAGAAATCTGAAAGTTCTGCGTTCCATCGGCTCTGAATATGAATCTGATTGTTCGTCACGATTATTACGATGTTATTCTGACAATTATGTATCTTTCCTTTCTCTTTCCCATGGGGGTAGGCAGAGATCACAGTTTACCACTTGATACGCTCCAAACATATTTCCCTAGCTCCCTCGACTATAATTAATACTGTCATGCATGCTTGTCGGTTGTGGGTACTTTTTACCCGACCTTCCTTCAGTAAATATAGTATCACCTATTTGGTCCATTTATTTTCTTTTAGGTCGTCCCCTACCCACTGACCCATTCAAATCTTTCGTCAGTCCTCTTACGCCCATCCTTACATCTTCTTCCCCACGCGACATCTTCTTTCACACCGCACGTTTCCCAATTAATTTCCATGTTACCCTTGAACATGAATAAGATGGAAATAGTACAGTCTCTTTCAGATGCAACACGTGACTTGATAAATGGTGCCAAGTAAACACAACAGTTTATAAGAAGGAACACTGCACGTGACCTAACGTAAAAAAAAAACATGAGCAACACGTCGGTTTCAAGGTCCCTATGCAAAGTATATACTTACATCCGCATTAATAAAACAACTTTCTTCGAACATTACACATTGCGGACGTGACGTTTTACTCAATAAGAATTTAGCGTGTCACTCTACGAACGTGACCATACATAATGTCTATAAAATGTGATATTAAGACGACCTCCATAGTCGAGTGGATAGTACACCAGTTTCAAGGTGTCGCCATCTCTGAGGTCCCGGGTTCGAATGCCGGTGGGGGCAGATGTTTGTGTGATGAATGCCAGCATTTGTACCTTAGTCATGGTTGTTGATATATATTTCAACAAAAATTATTTATATATATTTAATATATGTTGACGACGATTTATATATGTTGAGTATGTCTATCTGTTACCCTAGATCCCATAGCACAAGCCTTACAGAGCTTACTTTGGGCTAGGCTAATTGGTGTTAGTGTAAGAAATATTTAATATTTATTTATTAAGCTATTATCGACACTGCACACGGCACTGCACGGCACTGCACGGTACTGCACGGCACTGCACGAGGCGCTGACTCAGCAGAAGATGACGCAAAACCTGCTTTTCTTTAATAGGGTAGATGACTACAACTGAATATGCTATTTTTATTATATAATTATCAAAGTTGAGCAATTTCTATCTCATGAACGTATGTCAATATAGAAATTTCACTTTGATTTTGTATTAATATTGCTTTTAGATTTCTAAAAAATGTACAATTATTTTTTACAAAATTCTAATGAAACTAATACTTTACTAACTTCTTCACATTAAATGTCAAATTATTTAATATAGAAAGTATATCTATAAACGTAAAAATTACAAAGCTATTGGCAATTTTGTTTATACGCTCATACAAATTAGGAGCGTTTTTGAGCGACCCGCGACAGCGCCGCAAACATGGCGCTGTGTCTTCAAAAGTAATAATCGCAGATACGTCGTTACTTCTACAATATTTATCATCTAAAAGAGAACTGTTATTATGTACAGAATAAAAAAACAGTGAATAATTATAATTACTTCAAACGTCGAATATAATTGTATTTTTTTTAAATTGACTAGTTTTAAAATGAAGTTTGATTTTTTTTGGAGTAGACTTCGTAATTAATAAATAGTTAATGCCTTGTTGACGGAAGACGTCTATTCAGTGTCGCGTCGTCCTCGTGGAACCAGCCCCCCGTCTCCAGGCCAGAGGCGACGGTGCGGCTTCATTACCAAATAGTTTGCGATTGCCTCTGGGGGCTCCGAGCCGTTTCGCGATCGCTCGGAAGTATTCCAAACAGTTTCTTCAAATAGAATTCGGATCGACGTCGGCGGAGAAGGGTCGCCGTAGGGGACGACATTGCGAATTGATTCTGTGAAGTAATTTCGTCTGCTTTAGTTGTTCTACTGGACATAGAAAAGACGTTGGCGCCCATTCTATTGTGCGGACGTTTAGTTTAGTTTCTTTGAAGCAGTTCCATCGTTACCTTAGATATAATTTTGTAACAAAGATCCACAAGTGATTTGATTTAAGATTTAAAATCAGTTGTCGAAATACGCCTATGTGTGTGGGAGGACGTATTGTATTAGTGAATTGAAATGCGAAAATAAACTTTATACCGACTAATACAAGCTTAATTTACAACAAAGTTCCACAAAGTGTTACCGATTTGCCTTTTCACAGATTTAAATCAACTGTCAAAAACATTCCTATGAAAAAAGTTAATTATACAATTAAGGATTACATAAATGACAACAATGCTCGGGTTCAATTTCAATGACTAAATAGTAGAGATGGGCCGAATATTCGGTAAATATTCGGTATTCGGCATATTCGGCAACTTTTTCAGTATTCGTATTCGGCCGAATAGTTCGGTTACATTGCCGAATAACTACCGAATAAACAAAGTAAATAACGAGTGTAGGTTGTTTCGTAATTTGTCGGTTTGACATCCTATACCAGCATTCTCAGTAAGCAACTAACAAAAAGATATAAATATGCTTCAAAATGTAAATATAATATATATTATATATAATAAATATTTTGCAATAAACCGTAGCTTAAGTAAGAAAACCCAAAATTGTTTTATTAATCATTAATCAGCTTTAGCATTTGCATGCTCTAAATGATAGGCACATTAGGATTAGGAACGATAGGTAACGTAAGTAACTATTAAATTTATAATCATTCTAAAGTTTTAAACTAAACATCAGTTTTAAACATATAATCTAAATTACAAGTAACAGTCTTCTTTCAATAAAGAAATAAATTAAATAAAAAGTAGTGTTTCTTCTTTCACTAAAATAAAACATAATCTCTTTCTAATCGATCGAAAAGAATTTAAAATATTTAAATTGAAAAAGCTACCAAAAGTTTAGTCCTATTTATTTATAATTATAATTTAATCAGGCATGAGACGGTTACCTACGTTTTTATTCATAAACATTCCCAGCTTCCGAGAAAAGTCGTTCACTATACACTGAAGACCCAGGCGCTGCCAAGTATATTTTAGCTATATTTGACATTAAGGAATATTTTATTTTATTTTTTGTCCACCATTCAAAAGGACTTTTATCTCACTGTAGAAGATTCTCCTGTAAATATTTGTCCAGTTCAGTTGCAACAGGACTTTTTAAATTATCGGTCGATATCACTGGTAGCTTTGTTGAGACAACTTCTTCAAAACAGCTCCAAAAATCTGCATGAGTAGAATTTGAAACAGTCTGAGCCACCCGCGTCATCACCTTCGTCAGTACTCTCATCATCACCGTTTCTCAATGCCTCGGCTAAAAATGGCTGAGTGCGAACCTGTATAAACTTGTTTATACAGGTTCGCGCGAACCGAATATTCGGTTCGGTAAGAGCTGAACCGAATGTTCGGCCGAATATTCGTATTCGGCAAAGTCCGTATTCGGCCCATCTCTACTAAATAGTAACGTTGCCTAATATTTTGACCATAGTAAATAACATAATGAAACTGTGGCTTTAATTGATATAATGTGAACTTGATTAAGCTTATAAAGGAAATTGGTAAAACAAACTTTCCACGTCAATATCTTTAATTAATAACATTAATATACATTGGTCACTACCAGATAAGATTTACAGATTTTCACTTAATATTTACATTTGTTTATTGATTAAATAGAAATGATTTTGATTGTCTCCATATGCACCCGTTTCGACGTCAAATAACGTTCAATTGAACATTGTAAATAATGTACAATCCAACTTTAAGCATTACTTACATGTGTTAAAACCTTCATTATTATACGCAGTCATTGTAATGTAAATATGCAATTCTACTTCTCCTGCCTGAGGTTATACCATGATGATAGATTGCGGATTTGACTACTGTCTCTTTTCTGTTTGTGACATTATCCAATAAATGGCAGCACAGTGAGCCACGTGGC
Source organism: Scirpophaga incertulas (assembly GCA_036419045.1). NCBI lineage: Eukaryota > Metazoa > Arthropoda > Insecta > Lepidoptera > Crambidae > Scirpophaga > Scirpophaga incertulas. The sequence goes on from CM071627.1 coordinate 41,336,616, forward strand.
GGAACACAGTAGCACATTTGATTTTAAAAGGTGTAATGATTAGATGAAATGGTCGAGGATAGATGGCAGCACAGTGAGCCACGTGGCGGAACACAGTAGCACATTTGATTTTAAAAGGTGTAATGATTAGATGAAATGGTCGAGGATAGATGGCAGCACAGTGAGCCACGTGGCGGAACACAGTAGCACATTTGATTTTAAAAGGTATAATAATTAGATATTACTTGGTTGGGATCAGTATTCAGTCAGTCGGGAAGAGTGCAAGTCATAAAAGTCACGCTAGTATTCCATTGCTTCAAATAATTAAGCTTTATTTCTAGAAGGTGTTGATATTGTTGACAACACATGAAATTTGAAAATCTCTCAGTAGTCGCATAATATATAAACGAAACGAGTTCTTATAAAGAAATAAGAAACACGTCAAATTTTTCTTATAAATTCACTACATAGAACTGCAAGTAACTGGGAAATCACGGTAGCGTTCCAGATTTTTCCGAGAAGCAATATTAATTTACAAAACGTCACATTTCATTGTGTAACGTGAAATCTATCACAGTAATAAAAGAGAACTTTCCATTGATCACGGTAAATTGTTTAATGTATTCGCTAAACGCTACAGCTTCATAACAATATAATAACATTTACGCGTGAGCGATTAGTTCGTAGTTTGTGCGACTTAAGTGTAACTAATATTAAAGCTTGACATAAAGATGTTAATAACAATATGGCTGTATTCATTTCAAGCAAAACTACAGGAAAGTTACCAACCCCTTTGGGTAAATTATAGAACTACTCATAAGCGTGATATTAACCCAGCGTGAAGGAGGTGAGAAATTGTTACACCAGCTATGAGGTGGGTATGATATACCCAAAATTTTGATGTAAAATTTTTGATACTATGATTGTGTAATTAGCATTTATGCTTAAGATTTATTAATAATAGTAAGACATTAAGTTAAACAGCATTATTTTTTATTGAAATGATAAAATATCTACATTTTTTCGATAAATACAATTTACGCAATTAACTTCTTTTGGCATAAAAATCTAACAAAATTCCAACTTTGGTTAATCAACATAACAGACATCATGTAATAGAGCACCAAAATTACACCTACAAATCAACACAATCCCGTACCCCAGCCGCGTGTACGCACGTGTATCTACCGTCGCCGCCGGCGCAACACTAAACTCGATACTGTACCTCACCCCTTGCATCTTTACCTCCATCTACTCAACAGGACTTGCATGGCAACAGTAACATTAAAATATCTGCGTTTAGAAACTTTTCGGGTATGACATACCCAACATCACTCAATTAATGGGTGTCCAGTTAATGACTAATATAGACGGAGATCACAATTTTCCGCCAAATATACTTCCAGCTTCCTCGACTTTCATTGATACTTTCATGCGCGCTCATCAGTCACGGGTACTCTTGACCTGATCTTCCTTCAGTATATCAACTATTTGATCCAAGTGTTGTAATTTCGTTATTTAAATATTCGAATTGATTGTATTCTGCCTTTCATGTATGTATAACTAGTATGTTCTCATTGGCCGTGCGCCATTACGCCTGCCAATGAGAACACATCAGTGGCAATAATCAAATAATACTTGCGTCGGTAAAGTTGATACTCCAGTTTAGTTTCTTTTATTATAAATTCTTAATAAATTACTATAAAATAATTATTGTTACACTATATATTAGTAAATTGTTTTTAAAAGGATTATGTTATAACAAAGTTAAATAATAAAATCATCTGAGCACAAGTTCCGCCATGAGGCGGCAATGTAAAACCCGACCTCATGGCTGAGCAGGTGGCCTGTGGCGGTGGGCAGGGTGTGCTCGAACGCCAACGAGTGAAGACGTTCTTTAAGATACGTATATATCTTGTGTCTAAGACTGTTTAATAAGTTATAAGTAGATAGATAGTGGAGTTACTGTGAAAGTGTAAAGAATGTTGTGAGAATTAAAGGTGACTGATACAAAGTTACGTTGTCTAACGTTATTTATCCTTTACTTCTGAGGTAACGGCAAGGTGTATTGTGTACACAAGTATGTTGGTCTAAGGTCGTCTCCTACCTACTCTATTCCTCGCATTCACATATCACTACATAGTACAAAACAAAGTCGCTATCTGCCGTCTGTCTGTCCCTATGTCTATATTTAAAACTACGCATCGAATTTTGATGTGGTTTTTTACAAGCTTTTATATTAGCTTCACTTGTAACTATGTAAGAAAATCTTGAAATCTTAATTTGACCCAATTCCTGGTCTCCGATTGAGCTGAAATTCATGCACGTGTAAGTCGGATGACAATGCATGGTTATGTGTGTGACGTCATTCTAAATCCAACATGGCGGCATTACCAAGATGGCGGATCAATTATTTTTAATGCACCCCTACAATAAAGGTATCAAATGAAAGGGTTTGCTAAGTTTGGTTTTTAGTGGGAAAAAAATAAAAACTATTTTTTTTAATACAAGCTTTAATTAAATGCGCCAAAAAGAACAAGTTAAAAGTATATACATATATACTACACATAAATTATTTCAACGTACGTCGTAACCAGCTCCTATATTGAACCAAAGGAAAAAAATCCATTCGATTCAAAACTCTCAGCGCGTTATATGCAAAACCGATTACAATATTTACCCGTCGCCTGACTGACATTTCCTTGAAGATTGACACATAATACACCTTCGCGATTCGCGCCAATCACGGCCGGGGGTGTCTGTTTGCGGCCAATCAAATTTCGTCTTTACGCATCAACGGTTAAGGTATGATGCTGCGGTCGCGCGCGCACTAAGTGATTTTCGCGTCACTTCTTCGGAATCGCGTTTTCGCGTCGAGAGTGTGGGGCGTTAAGATTTTTACTAAGTTACCATTTCATATAACACAAATAATGTCGCGCGAGGTTCGGCCGAGACGTGGCGGTAATGCGAGTAAGCTGTTTGATTCCCTCCAATTCTCGCTCGTTTATCTATACAAATACAGGAAAATGAAGTGTCTGTTTGTAATGTCATCTTTTTGAAATACATACATATACATACTCAAGGCTCCTTCGCGTGGAGGTAGGCAGAGATGACAGTTTTTCACTTGCTACACAATCCAAACACATACTAGCTCCCTCGCATTTCATTTATACTTCCATGTTTGTTAGTTAAGAGTGCTCCTCGCGACCTCCGGCGAAGTGGGGAGATGGAACACGGCGGAGTTTTTAGTGGGTGCGAGCCCCACACTTCCCCTCCTACCTTCCCCTGGAGGAGGGATAGTGCTCCGGGGACCAAGTTCTCTCGTCGGATTAGGTATTTCCTCCACCTCAAAAAAAAAAGTTAAGACTGCTCTTGACTTGCCTTTATTTTAGGATATTTAGTCCAAGTAGGTCGAACCCTATCAACTGACAATAAACATGAATTATTGGACCGTACTGGTCGCAAATATAGATTATTTAACCAGTCGTCTTTCGTCCATCCAGTCTAAACCATCCAAACCATCTATACTTAGATTAGATTCCATTTGGATTTTTAACACTACATCTTCTTTCGCATGGCACATTTCCTTTATAACATTATATCACAATTAATCCTTCATCGTCACTCCAGCCATACTTCTTAAAATAACTTCCTCTGCGTTAATCTTCTTTTGCCACACCCAGCATTCACTCCCATACATAAACGTAAGGACCAGTACGCCTCCGTGAATAACTAAAGGTGCCCTGTTTTTGCCAAGGTCTTCAGCTGGACCGATTCAAATGAAATCTTTTGTAGCCCCATTCACTTTTTTCATTACTCTTCTTTCAACATCAGACACGTACTTACCATCTCTTGTAGACATTGATCGCAGATGCACAAACTCTTTTAAAATTCAAATTCAAAATCATTTATTGAGTCTAGGCTGTTACAAGCACTTGTGAAAGTCGAAAAGCTACGCCATCGGTTCGCAAATCTACGGCGGGAGACCTTATACTGTGAAGAACTGGCAAGAAACTCAGCAAGGGCTTTTTTTCCCTGTATCAAATAGATACAGAGTCGTCAATTATGAAAATGACTTCAATATGGATAATTCATGATGTCACTTTCCATTACTTACACCTTAACCATGTCTTGTAACTCCTCCTACGACGGCGCCAAAATTGTTTGGTCGTCAACATATAGGAGGCATTTGACATTTAACTCGTTCATTCTCAATCCCCTTTCATAATCTAACAAATCTTTTAAACTGTCATCTATGACTAGATTGAACGGCCACGGCGAGGCTTCATATCCCTGGGTGACCTTTCCCGATAACAAACCAGCTGCGTGCATCTCATTTATCATAAGGCAGGCTCTGGAATCTTTACTAGCGCAGTGGTCGAGTAATCGGCTTCTACGCAACGGGTCGCGGGTTCCTACGACCTACAAAAGTTTGTGACTGCACCCACGACACAGGATAAAAATCCTAGTATGGGGTGAAATCTTGAAAAAAAAAAAGTAATGCGATATATTAATACGATATGACAATGAACTAATCCCCGAAACAGTTGAACCGATTTAACTACTTTAAAAAAAAAGTTAGAACAGGTTCCCGAGTGGCAAGTATATGCCGGACACAGTACCATTAGTAGGCCTCTCACAAGATGGGCAGACAACTTGGTGAGGACCGCAGAAAGGCGCTAGAAGCTATAGCTGCGCAGGGATGACCAGTGTGGAGATTTTTGCGGATGGCCTATATCCAGCAGTGAGAGTCTTTTGACTGAAATGATGAATTATGCAATGATGTATGAATATTTAGGAGCACAGTACATAGCTTACTTGAAAGATAACTTATCCAAAACCTGAGTAATAGCTGTAACATACGCCTCCGATGCATTAGAAATGAATCTATGACAATGATAGTTTAACGTGGAATCATTCCCATACATTGCCGTTAAATACCGAAACGGTTACATAATCCTCAAACCCTTTGATAAACAGACTCAGATCTAAACTAATATGAAGTACGACAAAATCACGCACGAAAACAATGGACATAGATACTTACTTCAAGAAAAGACCAACGGCAAGATAATCTTCGTGGTACCCATGCATCATAAATATTCAAGCGGCATAAATTTAATAATTAATACACAACCACAAAATCAGAAAGTGGCGACTCTCCAATTATCCCACATCACATGCAGCGCTCCAGACGGCGTCGCCGGCATCGCGGACAATGCACGCCGCGCGCACTTCCAACTGAACATGGCGACTTCTTCGAGCAAGGGTCGGCATTCGTCGTCACAATGGGATCGGCGGGAGGATGACAGGCGGACAGCTCATTAGCCGAGTCGCCATAATGGTCGATAGATGGAAAAGTGGAAAGAGAGAATTTTCATGAGAATTAAATGATGTCACAAAAATATATCAAGCGTAGCCTTGCTGTAGTTTTGACACTAGTCTTTGATGCTGTAGTTTTGACTAGACACTACGATTAGATGTTTCGGGAAGTCCGGTGTCCAGACTGCCATGTATTCTTGATACTGTTATGAAGGAAATTCTGGACGTAAAGAATTTGTAATATACTTTAAGTGGTACATGTAAAAGGTCCAACTCGCACTAATTAAAATAACTCGCCTTTTTTCAGTCAGCCAATAAAGTTATAAATAACACTGGCAAAAATCCAAACTGGATAAAAAGCCCCTGTATCCAAGGGCTGGACTTACTCATATGTAAAAATCCAATCAAGCCCCGAAGGCGATACGAGACGTTGTACGAATAAAAACCATAACAACGACGAACGCTAAAACGTAAATAGAATGTAATTAGTTGAGCCAGATTTATTCTGGGAATATATGTATATGTAATCCAGTCATTGTATAAAATTCCTGGAGAGATATAAAGTTCTTGTAATAGACGGGAAATGTATAATAAATTAACATTGTCATTCGTTCTTTTAAAATATGGCATGAGTTACCGGAGGGAGACTCACAAACAAATATTTAACAAAACTACTCCTCTCGCAGGTCTGATGGAAGAATTTATATCACATTTGTGAAATAAGCAGTACCTTTGTACATTTTGTTTTTAATATTTAAAACTATATGTGCATAGATTAATATATAAACATAAACGTTAAGACTATCGCTGCTCCTTAAGTTCCTTGCAATCTTCAATCAAAGTACCCGCATTCTTAGACCCCCGTGCAGTCGCGCTGCTAACGACTAAACCAATTAACAGAAGCTGTTCCCAAAAACTTGCACCGTGTTTCGAGATGAGAAATTGAATATTAAACACTTGCCGCGGCTCGAATCGAAGACGCTAATTAAATCTCGGGCTTCCTTAATTACGCCTGCCATTTTGAAAAAAATTTAAGTAACTTTTTGTCCATGATCATTCTACGAAGTCTTGTTGAAGCGAAAATCGTGAATACTTTCTGGGTATAAAAGCATTGCCTAGGGAAAAGGGAATCATGCACCGCGCCCTCTCCCGAGGAGCTGTCGCTCATACGAGTCACGAGGTCACTAACAGCATGGCTTAGGCTGAGTTAGTCGGTAAGGTCGAGCCGCCTCGTTGGGTCTGCAGTCAGGATGGGTGGAGAAATTGAATATTACATACTTGCCGCGGCTCGAATCGAAGACGCCAATTTGAAAAAACCTTGTGAGTAACCTTTTGTCTATGGCGGAATTTTACGAGGTCTTGTTGAAGCGGAAATCGTGAATACTTTTTGGGTATAAAAGTATAAAAACATTGCCTAGGGAAGTGCAAGAGTCTCTCATCTTACACCGCACCCTCTCCTGGGGAGCGGTCGCTCATACGAGTCATCACTAAGACCATAGCTTAGGCTGAGTTAGTCGGTAAGTCACATCAGTCGGACCGCCTTGATGGCTCTGGAGTCCGACTTAATCACCGCCTGCCTGTACTCTCTTGGAGAAAAAAATATATACACTTTGCCTGACATATTCTGCCTCGCAGCCGAGTGGTTGGTACACCGGTTTCAAGGTGTTCCCATCTCTGAGGTCCCGGGTTCAAGTTCCGGTGGGGGCAGGTGTATGTGTGATGAATACGAGCATTTGTACCTTAGTCATGGTTGTAAATATATATTTATATCAAATATTCATATATGTATGACATATGTATTTCTATCCGTTACACTAGATCCCATAACATAAGCATTATGTGCTTACCTTGGGCTAGGCTAATTGATGTAAGTGTAAAAAAATTATAAAAATATCGGACATTCGCGCACGCAACAACAAATATTGGACCGCATCCATATCGACAAATCTTTCATTTTTATTCTTACTACTAATTAGGCAGATAGGAATAATCTTAATGTCACCTATGACGTTACATCATCATCATCATCATTTCAGCCAATAGACGCCCACTGTTGGACATAGGCCTCCCCCAAGGATCTCCACGCAGATCGGTCCTGCGCTGCAACCGTCCAGCGCCTTCCCGCGATCTTCATCAAATCGTCGGTCCACTTTGTGGGAGGCCTACCAACGTTGCGGTGTCCAGCATATGCCTGCCACTCCAGGACCTTTCCGCCCCAACGGCCGTTAGTCCTGCGAGCAATGTGCCCCGCCCATTGCCACTTAAGGTTCGCAATTCTTCGCAATTCATTTCCAGAAAGAGGTAAATCGGCGGATCCGACTCGGCTGGGCAGCGTTTGGGAAGCTACGCGGCATATTCTCGGCCCATCTACCGCAGTGCTTCAAGACGAAAGTCTTCGATTCGTGCGTGTTGCCAGTGATGACATACGGAACAGAAACCTGGCCACTCACAATGGGCCTTATAAGGCGGCTCAAAGTCACCCAGAGGGCAATGGAGAGGGCTATGCTCGGAGTTTCTCTGCGTGATCGAATCAGAAATGATGAAATCCGCAGAAGAACCAGGGTCACCGACATGACGTTATATGCGTAAATTGAATTATTTATTTATTATTTTCCATTCGAACATTGCCGAGATGTTTTTGATTTCGCTCAGAATCTAATGTAATAAACTTTATGTGGTCACTTTATTGGCTTATGTTTTGCAAATTTGATTACTTTTTATTTATTATTGTAACTGTTTGTGTCCCAAATAAGTAAATAAATTAATCAATACGGAAATAGTACTTGCGAAGGTGACGAAATAGACAATTACAGGTCGAGTATAAATTTGAAGGACGAGTTGCAGGCGACTGCAATTGTACGAGACAGGCAATTGCCATTAACGCCGAGGCATACATATTGATTTTCTCAATAAAATGCATGGAAATTAATAATAGATTTACATTTTAATTTACATTAAAAGTTACATTTATCATGCAAGAGCAATTACTGAACGAAAACGTTATTGTTTCGCCAGCCACATTTGAATACGGCACGCGGGGAATTAATTTGATAAGTGGATGTAAATGAGAAACTTCGCATGTTCTCTTTTCGATTAAAATAAAATTATGCAATAAAACTATATTGTCTTAAATATGGTAGGCATAATTTAATTTTATTCGAAAAGAGAACACGTTTCGAGTCCGATTATTCATCCTTCTATCACAACCCTTATTTTTAATAGTCATTTTAGTAATTTCCCAAGTAATAATTTAAATCGCAAGACGTATGCGGAATCAGCTAGTAAATTATACATTTTTATCTGGTTTTTGAATTTAGTTTGTAATCTATACTAATATTATAAAGAAGTAAAGTTTGTGTGTTTGTATATTTGTTAAATTGTAAGGGGTAATCTCGGGATCTACTGAACCGATTTTAATCATTCTTTCACCAATAGAAAGCCACATTATTGCTGAGTGTCATAGGTTATATAAAAAACGGAGAAATAAAAAGGCTTTTACGTGGTAGTTCGTTTTGCAAAGTGAATCGGAGAAAAAACGGGCTTCGGGTTTAATTCGATTCGCGTTCGTGCTTGCTTCGTGGATTATTAATATTAAGCCCAACGAAGTGGGCACGGGTCAGCTAGTTATATATATATCGGGAAAGCTCTTATTTTCGTAATATGAAAGCAGAAAATCGTAAAACAAATAATGAAATGGCATTATTATGTTGGCCCAATTGTACATAATATTATTGTTAGTGTGAACGTATGAAAGTTGTCAAATGTCAAGATTAAACTTTTCCAAAACTCCGCCAACAGTATTCATCTCGAAGCTCATTCGACAATACAACATTATTTCGCTGCGAGATTTATTCTGAATACGCTGCGTAATGTGCAAAGGGCGGAATTAGGTCGAGTTATTTATTTACTTGCATCGACATGTCGATATTAATGTGCACCTTCCCGGGATTTTTAATGGACGATCCCGTATGGCCAACAATTTTACAAATAAATAATGATAAAAATATCAGAAATAGACAAATAAAACAAAGATAATTAACATACAGTTTTTATTAGTTTACATTAATTCACAATAAAAATTATTGTTTTTTTTTTATAAATACGACCGAATACCTTAGCTTCTAGCCTAGACCCTGAGGTTATTCAAACGGCCGCTCAGAATCATTTTCCTTGACCGATTCCATTACCAGTAAGATTTGAAGCGTTCGCTTCCGACATTACTGTATAACTTGCGTGAGGATTCAAATAGATAATCATTAGCTTTTCAATATTTTCTGGCTTCAATGAATTTCTCCGAACGTCTAAAATCCATCTGTACATTGAAAAGATCTTTTAATTAAAAAAATCACGGGATTTTTATTGCTCTTTAAAATTTATGTTATGATTTGAGGCATATACATTTTATTCTTTCGCTGTGTGAAATCAGTTCGCTGTAAGTGCATGCGAGCCGAGTCGAGCATGTATGAGGAATGTTATGAAAGTAGATGAAGCGAAAGAGATATGTAAAGACCGTAGCAAGTGGAAAGACGTAATCTCTGCCTACCCCCGTGGGAAAAAGGCGTGAGTGTATGTATGTATGTAAGTACATGACTGTACCTAATTCCGACCCCTGTAATGTATGAATAGGGCTCGGCACGATTATTGACACGGCATCCGACAAAGGGCCAGGGCCGGGGAGCAAATGGAACGTGTTCTATAGGTTTTAAGCGCAATTCGCCACTTTCTTAACTTGTCAGCTGAATAAAATTGCCTCTTTCGCAAAATGTAATTTATGAAACAAACGTGTGGAACAACGATTATTATTATTATCGAACCTTTGCCTCGGTGACGTCAAAAAAAAAAAAGACCGTATCTTGGACATTGTTTATTTGTATACTCAGCATACTCGTAGTTGCACTCAATCAGTTGAGCTAGGAAAGCAGCTTTTATTGCACAGACAATAGAAGCGGTTTTAAGGTATAGTCGCTATCTTCTTCTTAGTCGTTCACTCTTGGCAGAGTGGTCGTGGTCATGTCTCGGTCTTGCACTGCCTCAGTGATGCGACGCCATGCATCCCTGTGTTCGGCGATGTGGGAGCTATCGTTTATTGTAGAGTGGGTTGCAGATCTAATGAGGTCAGTCCATCGTGTCGGTGAGCGTCCACGAGATCTTTTGCCTTCGACTTTCCCTTGCACGACTAATCGTTCCATGGAGTCTTTGTTACGTGTGATGTGCCCGAAGAACTTGAGGATTCGTTTTTGTACATAACATGACAATCTCTCCTTGATGTTAAGTTCTTTCAGGATCGAGACATTACTTCGGTGCAAATATATATAGTCGCTATACTTACCTATAGAATATTTTAACGACAAGCTTTTATATGTATTAAAAGTTTATTTTGTTCTTTTTAGCGCATTTAATAAAAGCTTGTTTTTAAAAAAGGATTTTTTTACTTTTAATTTATTTTCCGACTAAAAAACCAATAGCTTAGTAAACCCTTTCATTTGATACCCATATTGTAGGGGTGCATTATAAATAATTGGTTCGCCATCTTGGGAAAGTCCGCCATATTGGATTAAAGGTGACGTCACATTATTTACCGAGGTGTTCTTTTCACGCCCTTTTATTTGATACCCATATTGTAGGAGTGCATTAAAAATAATTGGTCCGCCATATTGGATACGCCGCCATGTTGGATTTAGAATGACGTCACACAGTTAATCATGCATTGTCATCCGAACTAAACGTGTATACCAAATTTCAGCTCAATCGGAAACCGGGAAGTGGATCAAATTTAAGTTGCAAGATTTGATTACAGAATGACAGACAACGGGACAGGTGAAACTAAATAAAAGCTTGTAAAAAGAAAACTTTTTTTTAGAAGTAGCAATATATCTCCATTTAAACCTTTCCGTGTCACATAGCCGGAGCCCTTCGAGAAAAACACGTAATGGCTAGGCACACTTCAGATGAGACGTCCTTGCGGGCGCGAAACACGTGTCGAAATAACTCGCGCAGAGAGCGAACGGACTTACATTCATTATACATTATATGGGGGCGGATTAAGTGATGTCGGACACCGCTAAGAATAGCCTCCAATCTGAGTCGGGTAAACAGAAAACACATATCAAGTTCCAATGTTCAGACTCCATAAAACTAGCTGTTCGTTCTTGGGGAAATGTATATCTATGTTTAACAAACTTCCGCAAAGTGTCATTGATTTGCCTTTGTATAAATTTAAAATCCATATCAAAAAGACACTCATGAGTAAAGATTTATTATAAAGTAAGTGACTATCTAAATGATCACACTATTTGGGAATAGGGACACTATTCATAGAGCCAGGTTTGGTAACAACATTATTTATAATATTGTATTATTTTTATATGTGTATGTAAACATACATACGACTGTAATCGTATTAGGTATGATTGTATCTTATATTTTATTGTATTTTTATATTATATTATTATAATTATTAACATTGAAAAGAGGAGATAAAAAATAGACCTTCAGAGTTTCTTGCCTGTTCTTCTCGAGAAGGCTCTCCCAATTTCCGAACAGGTGTCGAGTCAATATTTTTTTTTCTCTTATTCGTACGTACGGATAAGATTTTTTTTTTAAGCTTTTTTTTTGTTTTGTTTGTTGACGTCAATAAGTGCCTGTAAAGGTCTATGTTGAATAAAGATTATTTTGATTTTGATTTTTTTTGAAGCGTACTTCTCAATTTGGATGACAAGAGACGTATGAAAATTAGTGGAACGGTAGAAAAAGTTCTGTCGACAAATAGAACGAATGGTATATGTAATTGGGTAGACGAATTTTTTTAAAATTCTATATATAATAGGAGTACTCTTTTAAGTGAGAAATATTGTAGAACCAACAGTATACCTGCGCTAATTACTTTTGAACATACATCGACATGTTTGCGGCGCTGGCGCGGGTCGCTCTAAAACGCTCCATGCTAGAAACACTGAAATGGCGAGCGTGTAAACACAACTCAAAATAACTTTGTTATTTGTACGTTTATTGGTATATTTTCTATTTAAAAAATGTTATATTTAATGTGAAAACGATAGGAATGTGTTCGTTTCGTTAGAATTACGTAAAAAATAATTGCACATTCTTTAGAAATCTAAAAACTATATTAATAAAAAAATTAACAAAAATTTCTACATTGACATACTTTCATGAGATATAAATTGCTTAAATTAGATAATTATAGTATAAAAACCATATTCAGTTGTAGTCGTCTACCCAATTAGGACTATAATACTGTCTATTGTCTAAATATTTATATTAAAGATTATATATATAATTTTTGTATGTATGTATGTATTATATCAGTAATTCCCAAAATGGTATAAGCCGACCCCTAGGAATCTATGACAACCTGCAAGGGGTCTACGACAGAAAAAAACAATTTGGGGTTCCATGAAGTGAAAATGGGGGTCCACGATAATGAATCTCAACATATACACATAGTAACTATTATTACTTACATTAAACTATCTCCTAATATAGACTTAAACAATAGTTATAAAAGTATCTATGAAGTAAAAAATATATCATATACGTTTATAGAATTTTGTAGGTTTCAGGTTTCATTCAATGTCAGGTAAGCTGGGGGTCTATCCAAAACCGAAAAACATTACAAATGGTCTACTACGGCACAAAAAAGTTTCGAAATCACTGTATTAGATAGTAAGTTTGAAGTAGTTTTAATCTGTGGGGCTGCCACTGTAGTGCAGTGCGTCAGCTACATCTGCAGCAGGTGCATAAAAGATTTCTTTGCAGTGGTGCGCGCATGTGCCGCCAAAATGGACAGATTACGGCGCAGCTCTTACTTTACTCCGAGTTCCAATTTACTCCAAGTTCACGATGAACGATGGGATACACCCATACTGAGCGCATGGGTGAGATATCAATGTAATTGCAATTAAATCGAACAGGAATTCCTAACCGTGCCTTCTGCATGTGCGGTCACTCTTTCATCCAAGCCGTAGAACTCTTTAGCCTTATCCCTCCCTCTCCTTTCCTTTATAGAAACACACGTAAGGGTCTTCGGAGCCATCCGTACACTACGTCCCCCATTCCACACCGCACTAAGAAATTCCAAGATTCCTTCTTCTACCGTACTTCCCGTACTTGGAATTCTCTGCCTGCGTATGTGTTTCCTACATCCTACAACATGGGTTCCTTCAAAAGAGGCGTGAAAAGGCATCTTTTGGCCGGCAGGGATAGGGCAGGTAGGAGAGTGGAGTAAAGTCACTATCCTATCTGTCATCTCATTTGGGCCTCTTTCACCGCTTAACATCAGGCGGGAGGAAGTCATCTGCCGCGCCTAGCATATAAAAAAAAAAAAAAGAACCCTTATGGGCTCAGGCTGAGACTGAATTTAGCCGTCTCGATCTGTTTGGATTCCGAGATTATCACCAACCAAGTGCCACTGGTTCTAGTGGTATCCATGAGGATTCTTAGCTTTAATCTCCAGAGGGAATAAAAATCACACCACACAATACAAAGTTTAACCCTTAGTAGCCTAGATTTACGAAAGTGATTTTTTTTAATATTACTGTGTTTGCTTGAGGGTCTAGATGAATGAAAAAATTGCTAAAAAGAGGATCATAAATAATCAAAAATTCAACATTCAAAATCATTTATTCAGTCTGGGCTGTTACAAGCACTTGTGAAAGTCGAAAAACTACGCCATCGGTTCGCAAATCTACGGCGGGAGACCTTGTACTGAGAAGAACCGGCAAGAAACTCAGCAAGGGCTGTTTTTTTCCCTGTATTAAATAGGGGTGTCAATTAAATGGTTAGCATAGTATTGTTATTTCTGTGAGCAGAAAACGGTGAGCAGAAATAGCTAATTGGTCAGCAACTCATGGTCAGCAAACATTTCAAAATCAATCAGCAATTTATGTCATTCTGGATGGCTGTAATTATTTTTGTACAGCATATTAATTATATAAGCTGCAATCAGCTGCTCATGTTAATAAAATTTTGGTAAGCACTCAGAGTGTAAGCAAAAAAATGCATTTTGTGCTGCATATAAGAGTAGCAAAAATACTTTATTTGTCATGCCTAACCTAACCTAACCTAAAAACTAAAAAAAAAAAAAAAAAAAAAAAAAAAAAAAAAAAAAACCCTAACCTAACATACCAATCAAATATACTGCTTATAGACATGTTTTTCTGCCGCTCAATCATGAAATCTTGCCGCTCAAGTAGTTATTTTGCGGACTGAATGTTTATTATGCAGACTCATGTTATTGTTGGCTGCCTATGTATGATTTAATTTTTGACCATTATCAAAATTAGTTGCGGAACAAGAATTGCTGCCTGTTTTTTTTATTGCAAACAAAATCTTTGTATGCTGACCAAATTATTTAAATGCTGCTTTTGGGTGGCTCGCCAAATTTTATAATTGCTGACCAATGTAATTACTTCTCATTAAATAGATACAGTGTCGTAAATTCGGAAAATGACTTCAATATTGATAATTCATGAAGTCACTTTCCATTACATAATATAAGTAATAAAAATATAATTTGAAGACATGCCTATATTAGGAATGCCGTGTCATACAGTTTTAAAAGAATATATTTAAGTTAAATTAAAATTATAATAAATAGTACCCAGTATAGCAAAGAGCAGACTCATCTCCGCTGGCAGCACCCGTTCACGAGGATGACGCATGAACCAGCCATCGCGATATCATATATATGCGTAAAATGATGAACAATGAATTACACTTTATACTTCTAAGTGAACCAAGAGGTAAGTTTCCTACAATCATTAAATTAACATTTGTTTCTAGAATCCATAAATATTTTTTCATGAGCAATACAATCGCAACGCACGTCAGTAGAGGGTAGTACTTGTACACCTGTCCGGGGTCTTTTAGAAGGTACTGTAGTATCTTGTTGACTGTTGGGTCTTCCCCTTTTACAATTTCGATGGAAAGAACATTATACAACAGTAAAATACGTACAGCCAACCTATAAAAAAACTAATAGTAATGTGAACATTCGGTTTAAAAGATTCATACCAAATCATTCATTATCAAATGTGAAACTCTAGGTTATTAAGGGTTATTAGAATCTGACGATACATAGATCTTCTGATTTCTAATTAGATATTAGTTGAATATTCGAAAAGCGAGGACTTTAATTACGTGGAGTAAGTTGATTCGTGACCTTGGCGCTAAATTAAAAGCTCGCTCCAATCCCCCACACAACGGAGCCTCGCTGCCATCGCGAGCCGAACCAATGCGAGTGCTTTCATTCAGTGCTTAATTTCATCGTTGTGGTCCGAGTTAGAGGCGATTATTTTGTTTTCTTAGTCCAAGCTTCTGGTTGCACTCCCAGCGACTGGTAGATTCAATAGTAAATAAAAATCAAAATTTCCCATGCAAATTATATTTTCAAAAATAAATTTATTTCTTTTAAATGTGTTTAACAAAGTAAACATTTTTAAAAACACTAATATTATGAATGTCATAATGACAATACGAGAATTTTTACTTAACTAAGCTGTGTAAAGCTTGTGTAATGGGATCTAGAGCAGAACCTTTGACCCTTTAACCTTTTTGTGTCGTAGACCCTTTGCCATATTTTTCGGGTTTAGGTAGACCTGATATTGAATGCCTACATCTTGCAACTCACAAAATTTGATAAACATTTATAATAATTATTTTACTGTTTTTTTTTATTTTATCTTTTTTCATACAGTACTTCCACAACATAATTTTTTTACATATACAACCTTGGTTTTATTCATCATCAATATCCATTTTTTTGTGTTTTTTAATTTTTTTTTACTTTTTATTTTGAAAAGCAAAACGTTTCTTTTGGAGTATTTATTATTTTGAGGCGTACCTACTACTGTTTGAATCGGAGGTTGAGAACACTAGCATCTGACGCATGCGCAATGGCTTTAAACTGTCCGACAGCTGGCAATCGCTACTCTCGTCTGACTAGTAGTGTTACGCGTTAGCTCTCTTTCACTCTACTTTTAATATTTACTATATAAAAATTAGCTTTATATTGATATATAAATGATGAATGTACGTTGTGGGGGAATAAATGTAACAAAATCATACCTGTGTATACCTTTTTCAGTCTTTATAGATGTTGCCGTGAAGTAGACGACATTTTATTGAAGAAACAAGTCAGTGAAATTTCTTACGGATTATGAATTATTAATAACTAGCTTTCTGCCCGCGGCTTTGCCCGCGTGGATTTTGGGATTGGGTCTATAGAGGGTTAAGGGTCATAGCTTTTGCCCACAGCTACATATGCGCGGAAGTCGCACATCGAGGATAGTCGGGACTATCCGTTTTTCCGAGATAAAAAATATCGCAAAACCTTGCTCAAGAATCACTCTATCTATTGATGAAAACCGCATGAAAATCTGTGCAATAGTTTTGAGCGAAGCCTTTATTACGCATCCCGTGGGATCTGTTGATTTTTCCGGGATAAAAAGTAGCAAATTATTTAATCCGGACTTTTATCTTTACGTCTGCAAAATTTCAAAGCAATCGGTTCAGTAGTTACGGCGTGAAAGCGGAACAAACAAACAAACTCACTTTCCGATTTATAATATTATATTAAGGATTAGTAAGGATTTAATTAAAAATACTAGCGGCCACATTTTGATAGGCAACCTGGTAGATATAAATTCTCCTAATGATAAATATGTTAAAAAATTTGGTTTTCAGCAAACACTCGATGAGTACACTGATGCTGCAGCCGGATCTCGTACTATCAGAGATGGCGACCGTGAAACCGATGTACTAACTACTCGACTACAAGCTATGGAGGAATATAGTAGATGAAAGTTTGTATAGGAATTCGTAAATTTTTGAAATAGTAATTTTTTGTAATTAAAAAAGTCATCCAAAGTTTGTCAAAATTCTACCCTCAAGAGGGTAAAATAACACCAGGAAATATGGGATAAAAGTTGGCAGCTCAGAGATGGCAACACTTTGAAATTGGTGTACTACCCACTGAACTACGCTGGTAGTCTGATGTGTGCATTGATTTGCTGTCCGCAACTCGCCTCCTCCAATGACTTGAGCCGCAATCAATCTTCGGCCAAGTCGCCTAAAGCTGCACAAACTTAAATTGGATCTGTCGGAGCAAGTCGAACGGCGGAATCCAAAAATTGTCAATTGCCGCAACGCAGTCTGCGGATCGTGCGAGCTTTGGTGGTATAAAACTAAGCCAATCGCAACCTTTGCAAGTCGTGCGGTTATTCTGATGGTTGGGACGAAATGGAGTCTGAAAATTCCGCTGAAAATTCTGTCTATTAAAATTTAAAAAACTAAGAAAGTAAATACGAGTACTTAAATCTCGCGACTAGCTTTTATCTATACTAATATTATAAAGAGGAAAGATTTGTATGTTTGTATGTAGCGATTAAACTCAAAAAGTACTGGACCGCTTTTAATAATTCTTCTTTCATTAGAAAGCTACATTATCACTGAGTAACATAAGCTATATTTAGTACTAGACTAGTGTAGAAATCTTTAGAAATTCTTATTAAAACCAACCGAAAGTGCAAAAAAAGACAATGCCAAGATTTCTATGGCGCCATGCCCCACCAAATTTTTTCCAGTTACAAACATAATTTATATATGAAATGACAGCTAAACATCTGCACTTTTGTAATAAATAAATTATATTAAAGAAGAGGATAGTTATGATGGTATAAACAATATGATTTTTTTTTCACAAATATTAAGTTTATCTTAGACTTTTTTATAAGATGCAATTTTTAGTAGCCATCTACTATATCCTAAAAACAATAATAACAACAACTAATTGTTCTAACTATAAAAAAACAATTTTAAATCCAGTTCAAGTAACGCTCATACTTTATTAGAACACACGATTGAGGCTATCTATCAAAGTCATCTTTATTTACGGATTCGTAAATAAAGATGACTTTATAGACCTAATATTACATTTCTATTTACAGTGCACTTCTTGATATATGTAAATACATGTTATTATCTAACGTAATATTTTTATTTTATTTTGCATCAGAAGTAAAATGCGTTTATTCCTAAGAGCCTTTTATTGAGAACTCATTCTTACTAAAATGAATGATTAAATAACACTATTGAACATAAAAAATTAACAGAACAACAATTAAAGAAAAAAACTATTACCTATACTAAAAAGCATTCGACTTAGGTCCAATAGGTTTATGTTGGCTAAAAGGACTTGTATCCAGTGGCCAATTAAATTCTTTAAAAAAATAAGCTTTAAATTCTCCGACTAGGAAAAGGCATAGAATTCCATTAACAACTATTAAATGTAGTTTTTTTCCCCAGCTTTTTAGATTTTTTATATTTGTTGTTAGGATCTATAATTTAATTAAATATTTTTCATAATGTGTAATTACTGTAACTTAAATTAATCCTTGGGGCAGATCTTGGCATTCTCTTTTGCCACAAAATGTCTTCCATCGCATACGCTGCGAAGAGTATTAATGATAGGACAAAAAAATGATCGACAATATTACAGAATATATCAAAATCTACAAAAATCTTCGCGAGACCATATGTCTAACTATTGTAGTACTTATATACTTATAACTTAAATATCTGTACCTATGTCTACTCGTGCGAAGCCAGGACGGGCCGCTAGTAACATATAAATTTGAAATGACATTACGATATTTTTTTTCTTTTTAGCACATTTAAATAAACTATTTTTTACCCTAATTTCTTTTCTAGTTTCTTAGCAGACCCTTTTATTTGATACCCATATTGTTGGAGTGCATTAAAAATAATTGGCCCGCCATCTTGGGTACGCCGCCATGCTGGATTTAGAATGACGTCACACAGTCATGCATTGTCATCGAAACTAAACGCGTATACAAAATTTCAGCTCAATCGGTTGAGGGCAAGTGCCTTAAAATTGAGTTGTAAGATTTGACCCGAACATACAAACATACATACATTGCAACTTAAATAAAAGCTTGTAAAAACATACACGCCACGCTAACATAAGCTAGTTTTAATATAATTTCTAAGAATTATGTCATCGAAGTTCAAGAGACAGCTACTTAAACGCTCACTTAACTTCGAGCTTCAATCCTCGAAAGGAATCACTTAAATATTTCATGTCACATAATATTTGCGAGCAACGTTCTGCGCATCACGCCACGAGCCATGAAAAAACTAAAGTCACTTAATAAATCAAACACGATTCCATATCAACATGAAAGAAAAACGCAATAAATTTCGGCTGCTCGACAATAAATTGACAATCTATTCCGAGACAAAAATCAATGTACTCCGATAAATTTCAACAACGCCGGCCAGCTAACGTGACAACTTGATATTTAATATAAACTCATCAATATTAATGGAGCTTCTAACAAGATTTATTTTATATATATATATAAATAAGTATCAAACAGCCTTCACTCATGAACATAAAGAATTTTCTTGTACAAATAGGATTACGTAATTACCCTTGCAAATTTGTGTCTTGACGCTTACAATAAACTCGGGGATAGACTGATAAAAACAGACTTTGGAAATTGTTGCTCCTTCAATTTGCCAAGTATTTATAAGAACAGATTGCTCTAAACACAAAATATAATGGCTTCCAAGTTCTTAGCGCGTTGTTTCATGAGGATTTCAATTTTAATCTGCGCCGAGGTACTCCTTATCTGTGATTTCAGAATCGGGTTAATGTTTTCAAACAAATCCTATTAAATATTCTAAAACCATTGTGCCTCTATACCTGTGTAAGGTTTAATTTACTTCAATGGGTTTCTGAACGCAACATAAGTTCTTTTTTATATTGGCAACACGAAAACGGAACGGCCAGTGGAACGCAACATGTTGGCGCTGTTTTTATTTCACTCGGGAGCGCTGGCGGCGCAGGTATTTATTATTATTTGCAACTAGCTGACCCGGTGAACTTCGTACCGCCTAATTATTGGAGGCATATTTAGTAAGTCACAAACACACGACACAATACTTTTTTAATTTTATTGAAATTTGTTGCTTTTAGATTTTTAGGAATATTAAAGAATTATAGTATAGGTGCACAGCAAAGAGGCGTTTACATTTCAAGTGACATTTTACCATAGACAATTTTTTTTGAGTGAATACTGACAAATATTTACACTATAACTATAAATTTTTTGACGGTGGCCATGGTTAGGAAAAGAAGAAAACCTACATCTGTCATCGAGAAAATAAAGTATTCAAACAACTATAATATTTAAATTGTTGATATTTTAAAACTATTTTCCAGAAGTTATAGTGAAGGTATATATCCCTCAACTCCTTAAAATGCATTGTCCCTTTTGTAAAAAGTGGCTGGAATGGCAGAACAAAAACAATAACTGTCCAGGTTTTTATTATTAAGATGCGACGAATGCTACAACTAAGGGCAAAAACGGTTTTTCTCGATTTCCGGAAAAACTAAAAGTCCTATTGAAAAAAATCAAATGGCAAAGTTGTAGGTAATAAAAACATCTAAAACTTTTGCATTTACACTTTTTTCACATAACATCAAAGTTCGTATAATACTGTATTTTTTTTCGCTTTTTATTATTTTTAAAGGCTTATAACTTGGTCTATATGGACAAAACAATGGAACGTTCGGATACACGGGTTCTTTTTACATGAGATGACAAAACAATATAATATAAATATTTTTGAGAGTTAGTAACACTGTAAGGTTGGCACCCATCAAATACGTCAACACATTAATTATTTTTATATTTTGAAATTTAAATACACGATATTATAAGCAAAGTTGACATTATGTTGTCGATCCAAAAGTCTTGTTTTAATGCGTTCTTCAATTCGAGTGGAACTGAGAGTACAAATACCGTCAAATGTTTGACAGAAAGTAAGTGATCAACTTTTATATGGGAAAATGAAATTGTCGTCTTACTCTATCTTACTCGCAATTTTTCCTTATTTGCTCACCGTTTAGACCTACCCTGGACTACGACAAACATTTTAAAACCAAAATCAGCTCAATCGGCCCAGCCGTTCTCGAGTTTTAAGCAGACTAACGAACAACAATTCATTTTTATTTATATAGATATTGTTGGCCGCACGGGATTGTCCATTGGAAATCCCGGGAAGGTGCACATTAATATCAACATTTCGATGCAAGTACATAAATAACTCTACCTAATTCCGCAGCGAAATAATGTTGTATTGTCAAATGAGCTTCGAGATGAATACTGTTGGCGGAGTTTTGGAAAAGTTAATCTTGCCATTCGACAACTTTCATACGTTCACACTATAGTCTGATTATTAATTCACTGGAGTAAGCTGACAGATGCTAATGTCACATTGTAAAATTGTGCTGCCATATTTATCGTACTAGTGAGGTGACCTGCAAATATAATTGGATAAATTGAATAAATCGATAAGGACTTCACCCTTCGTTGTTATTTAGATCACTCACACAAAGTCAGTAACAACGTTTATTAAAAAAAAGAACTCAATTAATTATAATATAGGTACATGAATTCTATCAGATACAAAAAATGAAATTCACTCGCTAGCGTTCCCGAACTATGCGTTCAGTTAATCAGTAAATCAATTTTTTGAACTGTAATTATTCGAACATTCGGAGTACTTTAATTATTGCAATCTTTTTAAAAGAAAAATACAGATTTAACCACTGTGTAATAGTAGTTATTGTATTTCATTTTAGACAAAACATAATTCTGTAAATTATTTATCGTTGTGATGGATATAACCACGACAATTTTACGTCAAGTTTTTTTTTATTTATTGCTGGTTATTACTGGTTACTGGTACAAGATGGAGAAGCTGTGTGATCATGTAATAAACTTAGAAAATAAAATGTTTAATCTCGACCATATGATGGACAATATTACGGACCGTTTTATAATAAGTGTCACTGACAGCGACGACGATAGTGATAAAATTATGTCTGACGATGACGAATAAAAAGCTATCCATTGCATATTTTTGTTTCATTTCATATATATAATTCGAGTAATTACGACATTTCAAAGTTATCACCTATTTGCCCTAAAGGTACCATGCTAATATTATTACATCGATTAAACAAAATTGGATTAAGATTTCTTAATAAAGTAAATAAAATGAGTAATGTGATTTGAGGACGGAATGAAATTGAATGAATGAGTTTGATTTCAATATTCTAGTCACAACACTATTTTCTGTTTATCATAAAGTGGTAACACCGTAAACGTCAGTTTACTCCAGTGAATTAATGATTAGACTTTAACAATAACATTACACACAATTGGGACAGCATAATAATGATTTGGTATAGTGCCATAAAACAAACAAGGCACAATACAACGCAGTACAACGACAGAGCCCTTCCGGAGGCGTCTTGCGAAAAAATTAACATGCCCCGCCAACTGGGACAGAATCTTGATCAAAGGTGATTCGCAGCCGTCTCCTGCCGCGCTCTGTGCGCCTGGTGCCCGGGGGCGCATTGTGCGCTATATGGGTCACAGCGCCAGCTTACAGCTTCGCGTGTCATTCGCTGTTCAACAGATCATAAGCTCAGTTGCAAAAAATAGACACACCTATTAATACACACAAGACGATTTCTCTACCCTTAACATTTTTTACAACGTGCCAACTTGTTCTATATATTACTACATATAACTTATATGTTCCTCTGTTTATTTTTATTTTAATTCAATCTTTATTGCACAATATAAATGAAGTACAAAAGGGGGACTTAATGCAATAACAAGGCATTCTCTACCAGTCAACCGAGTGGCAAGGTACAAAGAATTATGTCTGGCACGTAGATAAAGATAAAAACTATTGTTACGAGCTGGGGTCAGTAAATCAAACGGCAGTCACTAATCACTTTACTGAAAGCACTGAAAGTCACTTCTTAGTTCTCCAATATCACTTCTTAGATGTTTTCGCACTGTATCGCAAAACAATACTCTTCCGGCGGCTGGACACAGCCTTATATAGTCCCCTAAGGCACTTGCCACTCTTGCCAGAACATTCGCGAACACACTCGAATGTGTAGTCCAATACATAAGCGCGTAGGAATGACGTCGCGCGTTCGAGATGTTTCGAGTATAACTGTCTCTTCCTTGTGCTATCCTTGTCACACAATTCTCGAATATTCTGAGTTTGTCTATCTCTTTCTAATGATGTTCATTCTAATACTTCTCGAATGTTCCAACTATATCTGTCTCTTTCTACTATTGCTATCTCTTTTGAAATTTATGTCCTTTTACTGAAGTAGGTTTAATAGCCATAAGGGGTCCTGAAAACGCTTGAAAACGTGTTTTCATTATTGCGGCGTTGGATAGGGGTAGCCTGAAACGTATTGAAAACATGTTTCAGGCGCCTGAAAACTACTGTAACTTAGGTGTAATTTAGACTTTTTAGTATGTGAAAGAGCTACTTCTGAAACGGCGGTTTCAGCCTGCTGAAAACGTTTCTAAGTCACAGAAAATCACTTTTGAAGTTTTACTAAGCCACCGGCGTAACACTATTATAAACTTACTATCTAATACACACATAGAAATTAAAGAATACCTATATATAATTTAAACAGTACCTTTTGTAAACGAGTATTTATGTATTTAATCATTTTCGTATTACGAAAAACCAAAGTACAAAAGACAGACTTGACAAGTAGAGATATTTCGTACATTCTCCTCGGACAAAAATAACGAACGGCTTTTTAGCAGCAATGACACCCACGAATTTCTATTATTATAAGTAGCAGATTTCGCGATACGTTCATTATATTTCACTGAACGATGCCAACAAAGACACGAAACCTATCAGAGACGTACTTCTTATGTTTAATAGACACTTGGGTAGAATGTTTTTTTATACACAATAAAAGTACTTTTTTATCTGAGAAATATTGTAAAAGCAACAGTTCATCTATAACTTTAAAACGACACGTTTATTTGACGTTTGAACAGAAACAGACATTTTGTAAGACCTAAAAAAATTAGTTCTGCTTTGGGTGCATGTGTATCTGAAATCCTGGACTGCACCCACGGCAAAGGATAAACATTATAAAGTAAGGCAATGTAGATTTAAAAAACTAAAAAAAAAAATACAAATATTCGAATCGTGACGTCACAATTGTTTAAACTCTCCTAACTTGTATAAGCGTATAAACAAAATTACCAAAAACTTTGTAATTTGTAGGTTTAAGGGTATCTAATTTCCATTACA
Organism: Scirpophaga incertulas; assembly: GCA_036419045.1. NCBI lineage: Eukaryota > Metazoa > Arthropoda > Insecta > Lepidoptera > Crambidae > Scirpophaga > Scirpophaga incertulas. Next base: position 41,361,120 of record CM071627.1, read on the forward strand.
AAAAAATAATGTTACATTAAAGCCCTTCTCCCATTACGATACGCACAGGCGATTCAAGTATCTTGCAAGTCTCGAAGACTTGTCACCTCGAAGGCTCGAAATCTCACATCCATTTGAATGCAGGCTCGCACACTACGATACCGGTATCCTGCGCGTCCGCCACTAGTAGACCTGAGTCGATCGCGATTGATCAAATCACTGTGATTCAATCGCGTAGCATTTATGAATGATCGAGTCACGACCACGAAATGATTCGATCACCGAGATCGACTGGGTCACGGTAACTCGGTCTGAGTCACGACCATTTAGCTGTGTATTGAAAACAAATTGTTACAATTCATTTTCGTTTTTATCCTTGTAAATGTTTACTTACCACATTATGAAAAGTTAATAGTGGTAATAATAGCAAATCAATCATTAATTTCGCAAAATGACCAATCGTGATGGATTTATATCCATTTACGAAAGTCTTTAAAGCGATACAAAAAACAATAACAATTCAGTGAGTTTTTCGCAGAATTCAACTATGTATGACAGACGCGTATTTTATTTCATTTATAAAATTTACGTCTAGCAATGAACACTATGAGATATAAAATGTGTGTTAAAAGTTATCTATTTAATATATAACATAATAATCGTATCTAAAATATTTAAGTACCAATTTTTCTCGTAGCCCAACCAAACGAGCGTGACCCAAAAACGTACAATAGCCACCCGATCAGAGACCCGAGACCTGTTGAACACCCAACCGCTACCTCAATCAATCGATCATTTGATCGAATCATTGTGATCGAATCACCAAGCGAATGGGTCGCGATCGACCCGGGTCGCAACAAATGATCGATCGACACAGGCCTAGCCACTAGTATCGCGCGACTCACCGTGTTGGTCGCTTGTGCGTCTCGTCTCGCGCGTTTCGACAAGGTGGCGGCGGAGCAAGAAACAAATATTAAGTTTGTACAAGAAGTTGAAAAACAGCGTGCTTATATAATTACAAATTACCTGAATACATGCGGAAAAATACAATAGATAAGAATTGGGAACAAATTTCAAATAACAGGTTGGTTTTTTTTTGTTTGTACACATACCGTAAAACGGGGTGAATAGGATTTGCGGGGTGAACGGGAACAAACTGCGCAAAGTTGTTTGTACGTATAGTCGCTCGACATAACGTCCGTCCACAAAAAAACGAGTTTGCACAAATGAGGAATATAGTCATATTTTAGTAGCTTAATATGCGAGCGTCGGGTAGCGAGCAAGTATCCAACTAGTATTCTACTCGAGTATCGTATTCTACAAATATCGTAATGGAAGAAGGGCCTTAATGTGAGAAAGTTTAAACTGTATTCATTTTATTCGAATTGTATATGGAAAATTACAAAAGTTACTTTAAAAATTAATTTATTCAAAAATAAAACTGAAATTTCTATTTTAACACACATCCACCAGATAAAACTATTTCGTTTTATTAATTTATTTTATATTTTATATAAATACTACACTATAAATAAGCAATTATATATAAATACTATGTCTCCGCAAATCTCTCTTTAAAAAAATTCACAAAACCATCTAAGGCTGGCTGGAAGAAATCTCTCTGAGATATAAGTCCGCCTTTGGACCAAGTAACTTAGTACCTACTAATCTTTTTATTTTTGTTGTAAAATTTATGTGTTCAATAAAGAGTTTATGTATATATATACATAATATAAATTGCTCAAGGAGAGGTGGTCTCTGCTTACCCCATTGGGAACATGGCGTGACATATATGTATGTAGGTATGTATAAATTGCTCAAATTAATTAATTACGTTTATCCTACTGCATTATATACCTATTTATTGTAAATTTTCTGGTAATAAAAACCCCGAATACCACCAGTGTTTGCTCGGATCCTGTAGTGAGTAAATTCCAGTCACTGAGCTTTACACTCCTGCGGCGCACATAACCTTTGGTTTGTGCTGGGTTATTTTTTACCTATTTATTGTAAATTTTCTGGTAATAAAAACCCCGAATACCACCAGTGTTTGCTCGGATCCTGTAGTGAGTAAATTCCAGTCACTGAGTTTTACACTCCTGCGGCGCACACAACTTTTGGTTTGTGCTGGGTTATTGTTAAGTTAATATAATTTTAAGTCTTTTCGTGTTGCTTTATTTTGTATGTTTGTGTGTAAGGAAGGCCAGTGTGAATAAAGATTACTCCTCCGTATAAAGTAATCCTGTTCAAATATTTGACAGATTATACACCTGTACACATTCGTAGCCAATTGTTTCGGCTGTCCAAGCTTTAATTAACCCCAATCTGATACTGCGATTACTCTCAAAGGAAAAGACATTTATCCAACAATAAAACGACCTGGAGCCCTTCATTTAAAGTGTAGTAACTTCTTACGTGTTCGGTTCCGGTTCCGGTTGTCATACGAATAACAGTGTCGTGTAAGTGCTCACGAAATTTAATCGAAAATCACTATCAAGAATCACTCTTATCTGCCGAAAATAAAACGTGGAAGCATCAAGGACTTGGATGTAACAAACGAAAAGATAATTACTACAAATACTACAATAAGAGGTTAGAAATCTTCTTTTGTACATCTAACGTAAACAAGTGAAATACCTACCCACTATTAGATTATTATTGTTTGAGAGGTACCTGTCAAAATCAACCGTTTGACCAGAGACAATATAAACTTTTCTATTACGCCGTGTATCGTCTGACAGTTGACATATCTGTAGTGCTACCAACTTAACGGCCCTAATCATTGCGCTGCGTTCCGATTCACGAATTCGTTCACTTCGTAGTTCATTACTTCATCATGGATACTACAGGAATGTCAGAAGACATGTTGAAATTATTTCATATGATGAAAATAGAATTGGAGAGACAAACTGCTGTAATTACTCAGAATGTTAGTGATACGATAATGCGTTCCATAGACGCTAAAATACAACCAATACTCGAAGAAAATAAGAACTTAAAAACAGAAGTGGAATCACTTAACCGTAAAATAAGGCACCTAGAAGACAATAACAGGAAAAATAACATAATAATTCACGGTGTTAAGGAAGTGGAGAATTCACACGAAGATTTATTTAGCATAATAATAACCCTTTTAGAGAAGTCAAATAATCGGATCGAAAAATTTGAAATAAATAAATTTCATAGACTAGGGAGAAAGCAAGACGGTATAGATAGACCTATACTCATCACATTTATTTCACAACAAAAAAGGGCAGAAATTTTGAGAAATAGAAAACTAATGCCACCACAGACCTACATATCAGAGGATTTGTCAAAGGAAAAATTAGAAGCGCGTAAGAAACTCCAAAGCCAAATGAAACAAGAAAGAGAACGGGGAAATATAGCCTTCATTAAAAATAACAAGCTTATAGTAAAAGGAAAAACAGAAGCGGAGAAAAGGAAAAGAGAACTCTCTGCATCACCTAAGAATGCACAAAATATTGTACCACGCGATTCAGAGGAGAAGAATACTACAACACCTTTTAAAATGCATAAAACTGATGCATTTGCGTATATGAGGGCCCGATCACTTTCACTTTCGGATAAACACACGCAACAAAATAAGGCGTAGGAATTGTTAGACACCGGAAACGAAGCGAAGAACAAAAAACACAGTACAAGAACCACACGCAAAATAAGCAACCACATCCCCAATACGGCTGGTCACCGCGGGGTGATAGACCACAACCCTCTAAAGGTTAAAGAAGAAAATTCAAAAACAATTTTACCCAATAAAAACAAAACGAAACTAAACATAGCTACGCTAAATACAAGATCAATAAAATCACATGAATCTCTATTAGAACTAGAACACGCCATAGAAACAATAAACTGGGACATTATTGGATTAAGTGAGACACGAAGAGCAGATGAGAAAATCGAAGAATACGAAAAATACATTCTATATTACAAAAATGAAACAGCTGGAGTATACGGAGTAGGATTTCTTGTGAAGAAATACCTTAAAAATAATATAATCGAATTTAAAGGAATATCAGAAAGAATCGTTGTTTTAAACATCAGACTACCAGGCCACAAACAACCAACTTCTATTGTCCAAGTATATGCTCCAACTGAGGTAGCTAAAGAAGAAATAAAAAAACTATTTTACAACAACCTTAACGAAATAATGACGAACCTATACAAATCTGTAATCATTATAGGAGATTTTAATGGCCAAATCGGTATCAGGAAAAAACACGAAGATAAAATACTTGGACCGTATACTACAGGAAAACGAAATGATAACGGACAAAAATTAATTAACTTTGCTTTGGAAAATAACTTATACATTATGAACAGTTTCTTTAAAAGAAAACCTAAGAGAAAATGGACTTGGGCATCACCCAACGGAAAAACATTCAATGAAATTGATTATATTATAACTAACAAACCAAAATGGTTCTCAAATATAGATGTAGTCAACCAGCTCAACTACAATACCGATCACAGAATGCTAAGAGGTCAAATTTACTTGGTAGAACCAAAAACGTCAAGAAAAACTATTCAAAAGCACAAAAAACCAATAATTTTGCCGATTCCTGATAGCATTTTAGATACCTTAGATACTAGCTTAACAAAGGTACAAAACTGTAGTGATATTCAAGGAAAATTTGATATTCTCGAAAAAAATCTAAAGGAAATAGAAAATAACATTATCGGAAACAAATTGACAAACGACAAAATAGGAATAAAAGCAAGAAGTCTAATCGAACAGCGGAAAATCTTATTTAAAAACCGAAAAACCAATAGACAAGAGATAGTAAATGTAAGTAAAGAAATCAATTTAGAAATACGTAGACATAGACAGGGTAGAAGAACAGAAATATTCAACTACTACATAGAAAAATCAGGAGGTGTTAAAAAGGCATGGCAACAACTGAGAGATGGCTTAGATTAGATAGGCAACATGACACACCGAAGAATGAAATTTAATACGGGCAACAGAATGGAAATACTAAAAATTGCGACAGATTATTACCGTAAGTTACCAAGCCAAATAACATCCTACGATGGCTAGGATCAAGAAGAGTTGCCATACATAATGCCAGAAGAAGTCCTCAAAGCAATATTATCTCAAAAACGTGGAAAAGCACCCGGTGCAGACTGAATTTCTAACGAACTCTTAATAGGGACATCTGCAAAAACACTAAACATCATTACTGAGATATTCAATGATATTTTACGATCAGAATATATACCTCATCAATGGAAAACATCTACCATAATACTACTACATAAAAAAGGGAAAAGAGATGATATTGCCAACTATAGACCTATCAGTCTTATGTCCAACATTTATAAAATATTCTCAAAGATACTTTTAGACCGCTTAACTAAGATTTTGGACGAAAACCAACCAAAAGAACAAGCAGGCTTTCGCAGTGACTTTTCAACCCTAGATCATATTCTTACCATAAAACAGGTCATTGAGAAAAGCAACGAATTTGGTATTACTTACTACCTTGCATTCATCGATTATAATAAAGCGTTCGATTCACTGAAACATATAAAAATATGGGAAGCATTAGACGCTCAAGGAGTAGACAAAAAAATTATTCGCCTCATTAAAAACATATACACAAACATGAAAGCTAACATTAGAACAGAGAGGATAGGTGAAACCTTTCATATACAAAGAGGAGTGAGACAGGGGGACCCATTATCACCAAAACTGTTTTCGGCAGTTCTTGAGCATGCTTTCAGACATCTGGAATGGAACAACTATGGACTAAGTATAAATGGAACGCTATTAAACCATCTTAGATTCGCAGATGATCTGATAATTATTTCAAGCACCGCGAAAGACCTGCAAGTAATGATTGACCAACTAGTGTATGAAAGTGGGAAGGTGGGTCTGTCATTGAATTCCTCTAAAACTAAATTAATGACAAACGCAGAAAAAATCCCTATCATAGTTAATGGTACCAACATAGAATATGTAGACGAATACACCTATCTCGGCCAAATAATATCGCCAAAAGACCTCACAACAAAAGAAATAAACAACAGAATCAATTTGGCTTGGAAACGATACTGGTCACTAAAAGAAATAGTGAAAAATCCTCAAATAGAACTCAAGACAAAGAGAACAATATTTAATTCTTGTATTCTGCCTATTTTAACTTATGGATGCCAAACATGGAGTTTAACTGAAAGTAACATGCGCAAACTAAAGACCTGCCAACATAGTATGGAAAGAAGCTTACTAAATGTAAAACTCCTTAATAAAATAAGACTTGAAACCATTCGTAAGCAGACCAGAGTAACGGACGTAACATACTGCATAAAAAAACTGAAGTGGAGATGGACAGGTCACATGATGAGGAACAAAAAAGACAAATGGGTTAAGGACGTTACTGAGTGGTATCCAAGGCAATACAAAAGAAGAAAAGGAAGACAGCGTCGTCGGTGGGAGGATGACATAAAAAGAATTGCAGGAATTACATGGAGAAGGAAGACACATGATCGCATGTTATGGCAAGCTTTAGGGGAGGCCTATGCTGGGAAGCAAGACAATCTTCGTGGAACCGGTGTCAATTACTGAAAACATGTATAAAATAATATTATTTTGTAAGATTGTTAAATAAAGGCTATTATTATTATTATTATAACTTCTTACGTGTTCGTTGTTAACGTTTTTCCTCAAACGCGATGCGACGCCCTCGGGAGGAAGTGTCGTCGCGTAACAAAACGTGAGCTGGATTACCTCAAGGTTCCATTCTAGGTCCCTTTCTATTATTTTATGTCAGCCACGAATCAAGCCCTTTTTTGCGGGGGGAAAATACTCCTTATGCACCTTGTCACCGCGCTGGCTAGGCGCGGCCGTGTGTGGGGCTCTCCAGTAGAGAACCGGCCTACCCACTAAAAAACCCCCGGTGTCCTTCCAACCCATATCGGGGCGCGTGGCGGGGTGCGCTTTCGCGATTCTACCGCCACACGCCCACACGAATTAAGCCCTAACTCTAACGATATACGCGATTAGGCTTTAGTCAGATGACTAAGGAATAATAACTCCCTAGGACGGGACGATCTTCAAGCTAACAACTTGTCTTCAAATTTATTCTGGGATAAATTGTGCAGCTCTAAAGTCAATTACCACATTAAACATAATATATAAATAGAATACTGTTCACTCTTCCAAATGACATCAACCATCCTCATACGAAATTGCATCAAAACCCGAACAGCTGTTTTAGTCAGATTTACCCGTAGTAAAATATATTTTCCCGTGGTATAAAAGTCCCTATGTCCTACGCGGGGCATTAAACTATCAATATCAATTGAACCATTTATTTATATAAATAAAACCACAACATTTAAACCTTTCTTACTTAAATGTAACATTTTTCAATACAGAAAGTTAACCAAGTTATCGGCCATTTTGTTCATACACTCATACAAATAACCAATCATATTAACAATATGACGTCAGTGTATTCAATATGGCGCGATTTGAGCGCTGCTCGACAGTGCCGTAACCATGGCGCTGTATCTTCAAAAGGAATAACTGTTACTTTTACAAATTTTACAAGCTAATAGTATAATAAAGATAGTCCACGAATCGAAACGGTCGGTACGAGTTCGATCGTGTCCCATCAATTCACATAGGCCGGAGCCACTTTGGTGTACCACGCCTTCCTTCGCGCATATGTCCTCTTCGGAGAGCAGCGCTGACCGTACGAGGGTACGGTCAGCGCTGCCCTCCGAAGAGAGAGAGAGGAGGAGCCCTATGGCTTGAATGGAGAGAGGTTAGCCGCACCCTCAGGAGAGGTCCTGAGGGTGCGGCTAACCTCTCTCCATTCAAGCCATAGGGCCCTTATGACCAAGGTTTAGGCTAAGTTTAGTTGGTAGGTCACACGATCGGACCGCTCAGGTAGTGTAGAGACCAACATAACTTCCGTGACACTTGCCGTTGCGGGGGTATCCTGGGTACATCTCGTGCTCCTTGTGAGGATTCTCAGCCTTCCTCTCCTGAGGAAAAAAAAAGTCGATCCTGTCATGTAAATTTGACGCTGCTACCGTGAAGCGAAGCTGCGAACAAATTCAAAGATGCGGGTCGTCAACGAATCCGCACTGAGGCAGCGTAGTTGGCTAAGGCCTGAACACCCTAACATAGTTGGAGAACCTCGATGTATACTAGTGCTCGGAATAGATAGTTTAATTTTATGCACTTGCAGAAAGAAAGTCAATGTAACCGTAACATGGATAAACCTAAAATCAGCGTGATCTGCGGGACCTTAATAATGCAATGCAATGGAACTTATGTCATTTTATATAACCATGAAAATTACACTTATTGTTTATTTGTAGGTTTATTGTGAGTAGAAGGAAAAAAGTCATGTTCAGATATTACAGATACTTTGCATACCTTAGCATTATTGTGCGCTTTAAGTAAACAATAATCATATTATTAATAAATGCTTTATAAACTGTTTTAGTTGCAAATGAAGGTTAGCATATCAATCAATACATAGTATGTTCACAGTTATTATAATACGTGTATACATATAATTTAAGCTAAAAATGTAACATTGACTATAAGAGTGTTTATTAAATAAATATTATTATTATTATTATTAGTATAAAACAAAGTCGCTTTCGCTGTATGTCCGTATGTATGCTTAGATCTTTAAAACTACGCAACGGATTTTGACGCGGTTTTTTAATAGATAGAGTGATTCTTAAGGAAGGTTTGTATGTATAATAAATGCATAATATAGTAGAGAAACACTGATAAATTTAAAGGTTTCTAATGTGATGTCGTAAATAAGCACGTTTTTTTGCGCGTATATTGCAAACGCTGGCTGAACCCTACGAGATAGACCAAAATAATGTACTACAGTATTGTACAACTTACAAAAATCCACAAACAAGTCCGCGATGGTACCTATATGTCTATCTCTTAGGGATAACCCACCATAACCATTTTTTCACTGCACCCGTGCGAAACCGGGGCGGGTCGCTAGTTTCAAATAAAATACAATTTTCTGTTTTCATTTGCTATTCGTTTCTTTACGCTTTTATTGTATTTTTTTTTATGTTTACAACTTATTATTACAACAACAAGCTAAAAGATGAAATACTATTTTGAAAGTTCAATATAATATTTTTGCAATCTCTGAAAATAGTAAGGGCATATCCATACTGTTGATGTCACAAAATCGCAAGTAAGTACATAAAATAAAACCACCTATTCCGAGCACTAGTGATAAAGATAAAAATAACCTTCTTCAAGCATACTCTGAGTTTATTATGTTATCTGTAGCCATAACTTGGCTGCGAATTTGCCAATTGTATTAATATATGTTCTAAGTCTTGGTAGAGTACTTCCGCAGCGACCATCATAACAGCGTTACGCATATACTCTACTAGGAGGTAGACTCTGTACCAGGGTCGTCTGCATGGGTACCTCCGTCTTACCTATTTCCGCCGCCAAACAGCAGGGTTCGCTTTGCTGTGTTCCGGCGTTAAGGGTAAGATAGGCAGTGAAATTACTGGGTACTGTGACTTTACATCTTTTGTCACAAGTTGGCAACGTACACTGTGGTTCTTATGAGGTTTGCACATGTACTATAGGCGACTGTTACCACTTACCATCAGGTGGGCAGCCTGCTTGTTTGTCAACTTTAGCAATAAAAAAAAAATATAGTCGTTTAAAGTCTAAAACAGAGGTTACCAACCTTTTTTGTGTCGTAGACATTTTGCCATAAGTTTTAGGAACATTGATAATAATTTTGTATGACTTTATATTAGAAGATATAGTATAATGTAAGTAAAAAGGTACTATCACTGAATGTTGAGATCCATTATCGTGGACCCCGTTTTCCCCCAAATTTTTGTTTCGCTCCTCTTGCAGGTTGTCTGTCATAGACGCCTAGGGGTCGATATAGACCCCTTCGAGAATCACTGGTCTAAAACGTTGTATAGTTTAGCTAAGGTGCAATATGGGATGTCTAAGAGATATGAATATGCATAGAAGTTGCTGTTTTTAAAGAAGATGTGTTTTATCGGTGTCTGCTTGGGTACCTCCGTCTTTCCTATTCCTGCTGCAATAGCAGTGTTCTTGGTGCTGTGACTGTACATCTTATGTCACTTGTTGCCAACGTACACAGTACCAATCTCGGCGACTGTAATCACTGATCATCAGGGCTGCTTGTTTGTCAATAGATAACATACAAACAAACATGAACTCGGCTTTCTGCTGCCAACAGTAATGTTTCAAGATTATTAATCAGAAACATATTACGAACAGAGTCATTACATTACTCTCATCAAAATTTACAAAGCAGACGAAACAAATTAATACACTTCCCTTCCGTATTCATAAAATTGATGATCCCACCAAATATAACCGCCAGCCCGGGATTCTTCCTTCCTTTCTTACAAAGAGCGGCAGAATCCATTTCTTTTAACTCAATCGGCCGTAAGTAAAGGAACAATGGACGATATAAACGACATTTCATTCGTTTCTTTTGACTAAGAGTAATTCCTTAATTAAGTTTCGTATTTGCCGACTCGCTTTGCGGAACTTTTTAATAGCGCCGCGGTTTTTGTTTCTGCGAATCCCCGAGATAGCTCCACAAGTTATTGGACAAGACTAATGCCTAAAAGATCAGTAATCCTTAAGAAGTCTAGCGACGGTGTATCTACGAATGAAATATTACATAATAGAGATGTGTCAATCTTTACAGAAACGATTCAGTGATTCGTTTCTTCAAAGTGATTCCCTGATTCAAATCTCTAACAGCACTTCAAATGAATCATTCGCTCAATTGCGTCTCGGTTTCAATAGCACGCGGCGCTCGTACGATCGAGATAAGTAAATAGTTCAGAATCGGAGCGCTTCGGATCACATCGCTCAATTTCATCTCGGTTTCATTCGATACGCGACGCTTACACGATTGACTCAAAGTCACTGATACAAATGGATCAATATCAATATCAGTGTATTTGTATCATATATCAGAATATTTGTATCAGTGACTGAACAGATTTAATTCAGTTCCGAGTCACTGATACTGTGCGCAATATACGTCACAAATCCGAAATAACGCTGGTAAGTTAATTGTGGACTGTATAATGTAAGTTTGAAATGAGAAAAATCTTCAATCCTTACAGCACAACCAGAAATTAATAAGTAGAAAAATGTACTCCACTAACCTTAACTGCCAGTTCTTCCAGGATAATGGTCGACACGCTGGCGGTCTTATGGCCAGGATGGTGGCGTGTGTGCATAGATAGTATCAAGGATTGTTGATTGTTGATGAAAATGTTTCACAGAGTTTATTCACAACACATGGAACGTCCATTTAACTTCACACGAGAAGAAAGAAGGCAGAACGTCTACCTCATGCGACGCGCAGATAGAAGAAGACTCATCGGTCCCAAAATGGCCGACAGACATTATTAGTAGGAGCTAATTATTTGACTACCCACCAATAACTAATATTAACTATAAGGATTGAACAGATACAAATGATGCAAATGAAGCACTTTACTGATTCGAATCTTTCTACTGATGCGGATACAAATGATCCAATCTCAACAAACATACGTTTTTTCCATTGTTATTCCATAGAGAGAACATCTTAAAAACTATTTTCTGTTACGTAACATTCCATTTGTATTTACTGAATATACTGTTCACGATATTAACCTTAATATTTCCCAATATACATTACTTTCGACGACACGTACATACCTACTGACCGACTTAAGGGATTTAATATCGACTCGCGGCGCGCACTGGAACGGAATGTGGAAATGTCTTAATAAAATGGCTTTCTACCCAAAAAGCTCGTTTTACATCGGAGCGACTTATTTACATCGTTTATTTATTTACAGGATCACCAACAGAAGTAACAGTAAACTCTTTGTAAACAGTAAATTATACAATATAGGATTTTAACTAACCGGCCAAGTGCGAGTCGGGCTCGCGCACGTGGCGTTTGGTACCACTACACATCTAAATATTTTTTTTTTCTTTATCATATTGGAGTTGATTGAATGAAAGGTAAAATCTATAACGTATTAAAAAAACTAATAATTACATCTCGTTCAAACCAATTTTCAATCATATACCATTCCCTAATTTTAGAAAATAGGACCACATTTTTGCACTTTGGACACGTCTCCCGCGCAAAATATTCTTAGAAAAAAAAATATTCGAAACCTCAATATCATTTTTGAAGACCTAACCAAAGACAAAAAAAATCAGTTTCAGTATGGAGAGCCTCAAAAAATTTAAATACATCTACTTACCAAATTTCACAGTATACTTACGGAAAAAAGTGGCTGTGACATGACGAATCCACAAGGATTCCGTTTTGTGCCATTCGGCAACGGAACCCTTAAAACGTACATAAAAAAACATACAGGACTCAATGCACAAAGGTGTCCAAAAGTCTCATAAATTAAGGTCTCATGAAAATAATGAATTCAGACTGAAAATATAATGTCTGCTTAATCGAATTGAATACATCCAAAGTACTTATGTGAATAGGTCAGTTGGTAGGGGACGATCTAGACGAGCGAACATGAACCAAATAGGCGATATATTGAAAGAAGGTCAGGTCAAGAGTGCCTGTAACTAACAAGCGTGCATGGAACTTCAATGAAAGTCCAGGAAGCTACGAAAGTACTAGTACGTTTGGATCGTAGCAAGCAAGCTGTGATCTCTGCATATCCTGTATGCATGTATGTATTTTCGTAAAATCTCTATTACTTGATGATTTTTTCTAAACACCAAAAAACATAAAAATTTCAGGCTATTATATATCGTAACGTAGTGGTAATATACATATGTACATTCATGCATACAGGTTTACAGGAAAAGTCGTGATAGATCCGTTAAGGGCGTGGAGTACTCATCATTTCTGACTAATTTTATTACAAGCTTTTATATTAGTTTCACTTGTAACGATGTAAGAAAATCTTGGAATCTTAATTTGACCCACTTCCCGGTCTCCGATTGAGCGGAAATTTTGCATGCACGTGTAAGTCGGATGACAGTGCACAGTTATGTGTGTGACGTCATTCTAAATCCAACATGGCGGCATTACCAAGATGGCGGATCAATTATTTTTAATGCACCCCTACAATATATTAAATATTATTATTATTATCTATACTAATATAATAAAGCTGAAGAGTTTGTTTGTTTGTTTGTTTGAACGCGCTAATCTCCGAAAAGTAGTTTCGGAGATTAGCGCGGTGCGATTTGAATAATTCTTTTTTTGTTGGATAGTCCATTTATCGAGGAAGGCTATAGGCTAAATAACATTACGCTATGACCAATAGGAGCAAAGACAGAGCGGTAAATGTGTAAAAAACGGGGAAAATTATTCATTTTTGAAGGCTTTCTTTGCGTGCGCTGCGAAAACGGTTCAAGATACACAAAAAATATGTATGAAAGAATTATTCCTCTATACATGATCTAAAAAAAAGTCCGCGACGGCATATGTCTATCTTTTAAGGTTTAGTCACAATGACCGTTTTTATGGTACCAAATTTGGTCGAAATAATTTGTTTAAGTTGTATCAACATAATAATACTAAAAATTCTGCGGAAACTCGACCATTCCGAAAATCCCGCAAGAACGGGAACTATGTGGGAAAAACCAAAAATCTGCCGGAAGTCACTATTCCACGCGGACGAAGTCGCGGGCAAAAGCTAGTTATTTAATATTACTATGAAACACCCCACCCTAAACTTAACCCTTTTCGAGATATTCGACTTTTAACATACATACATATATGTCACGCCTTGTTCCCAATGGGGTAGGCAGAGACCACCTCTCTCCACTTGCTGCGGTCCTGGCACACTTCTCTTGCTTCCTCTTTGCACACAAAAGAAACAAAATTAAGTTTAGGCAATTTTCAATAAAATTATTAAAAGTCGAGTATGTCGAAAAAGGTAGGGTGTTTCATAGTAAAAGAAGACAGAAATTATGAGTACTCCACGCCCTTAACGGATCTAGCACGACTTTCCCTGTAACCCTGTATATGTACAAATTAAGAAAGACACCAATGTATGTTTTACTACAGATTATAATACGTTTAAAAACTGACCCTGCTTTGCATATTACATACGCATCTTTTAAGAGATTATAAAGAAACTACGGGATGAAAGGAGATAGCGTTACGCCAACCAAATGTCATTGAAGTGAGAAACGATGTCTCTATTCTTACGCTACTTCTATGCGACTAAATCAAATTACACCATTGCCGATATTTAGTACATTATTTTGATAAATCTCGTAGGGTTCAGCCTGTGTTTGTAATGTAAGCGGCAAAAAATGTAATTATTTACGACATCACATTGGAAACCCCAAAAATAACGGTATTTCTCCACTATTTAATGGATGTTATTATAATATAAACCTTCCCGTTCTATTACAAAATACAAAAGATAGAAAGGGACAGAGAAAAGTAACAATCGCTTGATTTCTCCACAACTTCACGCTCAATTTCTCAAATTGTCAGTATTTCCCTGTATACTGATATAACTCTGCGAGTGCTTCGTGCCTCATTCTAATTCCGAAGAGTGAGGAGCGGTGGGCGAGATAAATTTCTGTCTACCCGCACGGCTACCACATGCGACCGCCGGACGGGATCCTCGAATTCATCACTCGCATGGACGAAGTTCAGATGGTAGAGCGTACCCTTGACTTGCGAAAAGAATCGGAATGGATAATAAGCAACGATCTTTTTGTTACATTACAAGCTTTTATTAAATACGCTAAAAATATCAAAATATACTTTTACATATAAAAGCCTGTCGCGAGATTTACTTATAGAATACTTTTAACGACAAGCATTGGCATCATTTAAATAATCATTAATTTTGTAATAGCCCTGATTTATCAGCGTCTTTTTAACATGTAACTTGAACTTATGAAAAGGCAATTCAGCTACACTATGTGGAATCTTGTTATAAAAATTTCTACATTTGCCTACAAACGAACCTCGTACGTTGGAACGGTTAGTTTATTTTTATTTCTTATATTTAAATTATGCATTTGAAAATTAGCATGAAATGTGTGACAATTTTTATACACATAAATCAAATTTTTATAAATATACTGGGCCCGCTAAAGTCATTATATGGATCTCTTTAAATAAATCTCTAAGAGAATCCCTTGCTCGTAAATTATTATTAATTGCGCGTAATAGTAAATAGCGTAAAGTTTCGTTAAATTCATTTTTAGATATTATATTCAGATAAATGCATTTTTTTTAATCGGATTACATGTAAAATGAAAATTATAACAAACATCGACAAAAATCGAATCGAAAAAATTTCACAGATATTTTGGCAGACTTTCGAAGTAAATTGGACGGATACTTTTGTCGATCCATTACAAATTCATGCTCGCTTCAATTCATGTTGGGATTCCGCCATTTTCATTTCATATATCTATATAAATAAAAATGAATTGTTGTTCGTTAGTCTGCTTAAAACTCGAGAACGGCTGGGCCGATTGAGCTGATTTTGGTTTTAAAATGTTTGTCGTAGTCCAGGGTAGGTCTAAACGGTGAGCAAATAAGGAAAAATTGCGAGTAAGATGACAATTTCATTTTCCCATATAAAAGTTGATCACTTACTTTCTGTCAAACATTTGACGGTATTTGTACTCTCAGTTCCACTCGAATTGAAGAACGCATTAAAACAAGACTTTTGAATCGACAACATAATATCAACTTTGCTTATAACATCGTGTTTTTAAATTTCAAAATATAAAAATAATTAATGTGTTGACATATTTGATGGGTGCCAACCTTACAGTGTTACTATCTCTCAAAAATATTTTTATTATATTGTTTTGTCATCTCATGTAAAAAGAACCAGTGTATCCGAACGTTCCATTGTTTTGTCCATATAGACCAGGTTATAAGCCTTTAAAAATAATAAAAAGCGAATAAAAATACAGTATTATACGAACTTTGATGTTATGTGAAAAAAATGTAAATGCAAAAGTTTTAGATGTTTTTACTACCTACAACTTTGCCATTTCATTTTTTTCAATAGGACTTTTAGTTTTTCCGGAAATCGAGAAAAACCGTTTTTTGTGAAAAAGTATTGTGTCGTGTGTTTGTGACTTACTAAATATGCCTCCAATAATTAGGCGGTACGAAGTCCGGGTCACAGCTAGTATTCAAATAAAAATTTTCATTCATGATTCAATGTATGCATTAAAGAAAGTCGACCATAAGAATGAAAGTTGAACGTACAGTGCAAAGTTGGTACCTAAATTTCTACATAACATATTAAAACAGGTCATAAAACAAAGCCATACACGGACTGAGGCGTCGTTGTGTCACGGCGGGACCAATTTGTGGATGAAAAGCATCGCTGGCGTCGCTAACAAAGCGTCTCCCACTTGAAGGACCCGCTCGCGACCTCTTCAACTCGGATGCTATCCTGGTACTGTTCTCTCAAACACAAACGTAATTTTTGTTTGTTTTTTGTAATTAATTATATCTTACTAATATTATAAAGAGGAAAGATTTGTTTGTTTGTTTGTTTGTAATGAATAGGCTCCGAAACTACTGGACCGATTTCAAAAATTCTTTCACCTTTGGAAAGCTACATTATCCCCGAGTAACATAGGCTACTTTTTATCCCGGAAAAATCGACAGATCCCACGGGATGCGCAATAAAGGCTTCGCTTAAGACCTACTGCATAGATTTTCATGCGGTTTTCATCAATAGGTAGAGTGATTCTTGAGCAAGGTATTGCGGTATTTTTTATCTCGGAAAAAACGGATAGTCCCAAGGGAAGCGCGATAAAACCTTCGCGCCATAAACCGACTTCCGCGCATATGTAGTCGTGGGCAAAATAGACCCAATCCCGAAATCCACGCGGGCGAAGCCGCGGGCAGAAAGCTAGTATTTTATATGTTGATATAATGTAAAGTAAATGTCATATTTATTAAATTGTTTCTTCATATTTTTTCTGTTATTTATTTTATTTTTTATTTGATACCACCAACGATTCGCTTGAACTTTGCAAGTCGTATTTAATAGGGTAGACGACCACAACTGATTATGGCCGTTTTTATACTATAATTCTCTGATTTGAGCAATTTATATCTAATGAAAGTATGTCAATATAGAAATTTCAGTTAAATTTTTAATTTATATTGTTTTTAGATTTCTAAAAAATGACCAATTACTATTTACGTAATTCTAATGAAACGAACACATTTCTAACAGTCACACATTAAATGTAACATTTTTATATAGAAAGTATACATATAAACGTACAAATAACAAAGTTATTTTAAAATTTGTTTATACGCGCGCATACAAATTTGGCGAGTTTACTTAGTTATGATGTCACGATTGCAGTGTTGTTATTATGGAGCGTGTTTGAGCGACCCGCGACAGCGCCGCAAACATGGCGACGTATCTTCAAAAGTAATAGGTGCAGGAGACCTATTTTTGAATTACGAATGCGACTTCGAAATCACCGATGTGACTAATAATCACTGATTTTCAATAATTCTTATATTTGAATATCACTGATGTGACTACCTTAGTCACAGGTGTGATTTTATTACAAGTGCCCCCACCCACTCGTAATCAAGTCATACTTGTGGAAATGTTATCTGTGTTTTGTTTGATTTTTCAGTCTATATATATATATGCTACATTCATATATACATATATATACCTATATATATAAACCTTTATATACCTATAATATATACATACATATATACTAGCTGGCCCAACAGACGTTGTCCTGTCAAATGTCTCAAATGTCAAATGTCTCAAATGTCACGTTGTCTCACGTTGTCTCAAATGTTTTTAAATAAATAATTTAGCTGAAAAACAATATCTATATGACCGTATTGTGAATCTAAACCATTCTCAAGCCCCCTGGAATACACACAAAAAATTTCATCAAAATTGGTCCAGTCGTTTAGGAGGAGTTCAGTCACATACACACGCACACAAGAAATATATATATTAAGATATGAATGTAGCATATATTATATATATAATAACCATAATGGTTAAGCCGACAATAACCGGCAACGGCTACATCTGCGTGGAACCAAACTCTTACATTTATGTGTGTACTTTATCTATGTTGGCAGCTCTGCGATCGACTTTCAAAAATTGGATGTTTGGGAATCCGTGACCTCAAAGTCACCGCTGACTATTTAGTCAGCGGTGATTTCGAAATCGCATTCGTAATTCAAAAATAGGTCTCCAGGTGTACTGTTGGTTCTACAATATTTCTCACTTTAAATAATACTCTTATTATATATTGAATTTATATCTAATTAATAACCTAAAAATAAGTTTCACATTTCTAGTTTTAAAATAACGCATTTTCCGTACAAATTGTCATCCGCTATTCCAATCCCTTACAGCTTATATTTTGAACAATTCACGTAATATCTTTATAATCTGTAGCCTATGTGTTATTCTAATATATAAGCTGCATTATTGTACAGTATCTAACTTTATATCTATAATTACAAACTAAATTCAAAAACTTGATAAATTGTATAATTTACTAGCTGACCGAGCAAACGTTGTCTTGCAATAATAATTATTTCTAGGGAAATTACTAAAATGTCTATTAAAAAATAAGGGCTGTGATAGAAGGGTGAATGGGTATGTATTTTAATGCCACATTATACAAATGACTAAAAGTAAAATGCTAGGGGTGAGCTATCATCTGAGTATGAAAATCCTTACTAATATTATTTAAATCGGAAAGTGAGTTTGATTGTTCCGCTTTCACGCCGTAACTACTGAACCGATTGCTTTGAAATTTTGCGGATGTAAAGATAAAGTCCGGATTAAATAATAGGGTACTTTTTATCCAGGAAAAATCGTCAGATCCCACGGGATGCGTGATAAAGGCTTCGCTGAAAAACTACTGCACAGATTTTCATGCGGTTTTCATCCATAGATAGAGTGATTCTTGAGCAAGATTTGCGGTTTTTTTATCTCGGAAAAACGGATAGTCCCACGGGAAGAGCGATAAAACCTTCGCGCCATAAACCGACTTCCGCGCATATGTAGTCGTGGGCAAAAGCTATGACCCTTAACCCTCTATAGACCCAATCCCGAAATCCACGAGGGCGAAGCCGCGGGCAGAAAGCTAGTATCTTTATAAATTGTAGCCTATGTATTGCTCTAATGTACCAACTATATTATTGTAAAGTTTCATAAAAATCCATTTAGTATTTTATACGTAAAAGAATAACAAACATACATACATCCATAATAACAAACTAGTAGTAGTATACATAAAGAATAAAATGTCTGCTAATAGGTGTACATATAGCCCTGCATCAGACCTTGATAGTTGTATTTCTTCAAAAGCATTTCATATACTATAAAAATAAATTGGAGCCGGTCTCTGATAGCATCGACTTATGTCGCATCGCAATGGCTGTAAGGACCCGACGCAAACTACCGTAAAAGCGATTTGAAATAAAAGATTTTATCATTGGCCATACTGACGTTACAAGTGCGGGTGGAACTCAGCACACCAGGGAAATCGAGGAGACGATTCCTTTAAGGGAATTTTTTATACAATTTCGATAAATTCCACTACCTTAAATAAACTGCCAACTTTCATTCTCGGAGCTTGGAGCGCCGCACTGTGGTCTCGGCGCTGGTGCACGAATCCGGATTGTACTAATGTGTTTCTCGTTTTTCGAACTTTATAGTTACGTTTATCTGACGCTCTCACGGTGAAGGAAAACATCAGACGTGGTTAACTAATGCCTAATCGCCCTTTTTTTTTTTGTTTCCCTGAGGAAAATGCATTAAATTGCATCCCCCGGCGGTTATGTGAGGCTCTCCTCCCCAGAAGGGGGAGGCCTACCCACTAAAAACCTCAGGGATGGCCTTCCTCAGGCATGAAGGGAGCCCCCGGGAACTTACCAAGCTACTTCCGGGAACCCGCAGCCTCCGCTCCCCCGTCGATACAGGGGAGCCCTCCTCGGGGGTGGCTACACTACCTCCCCCGGTCTCCTCCACCGACGACGCCCCCCGGCCACGGAAGGGGCGTGGTCCATCCCGGGTCGCCGTAGCGGTCGCGACTTCCTCGTGCCCGCCGGCGACCCGCGGCGGCGCCGCAGCTGTGCTACCGAGCCCGGCGCCGCCTCCTTCGAGCGGGATCGGCCGTCTCCCGACCCCGCTCGGCGGCCTCCTTCTGGAACATTACTGCTTCACAGAAGGAGGCCACAGCCCTCCAACCTCCCTCGTCCGCCAGCATTGCCGCAATCAATGCCGGATGCCTAATCGCCCTAACATAGTTTAGGGTAGACCCCTGCTATTCGGTGGAGACGTATACGGTATGTGATAATGGAGTATTTTAAAACTTTATATAAAGTAGACAAGATGTGCTAAAACTACTCGTAGCTAAAAATATAATAAATACCAACGTTGAACATTACGCTGCATGAGATTGTAATTTCCGTTAACCAACTCTTAGTTTCCGCACTTAAATCCCACAATGAAAAATAGCGTCGTTTGGCAATAAAGAACATTTAGCGTTGATTTATCGCTTTTCGGTACAAGACATGTGGGAAAAGTATTTCGCGATTTCTATCTTAAATGGCATTCGATTCGTATCTTATATGAGTGCCCCTTTTTAGCTCTACGTGAAATGGGTTTAATAAACATCTTTGATAATTATTCCAATTTCAAATTCCAAAATTGAAACGACACAATTTTACAGGCCAACGTTTTTAGGGTGTTGCTCCGACCGCGGTCGCAGGCGGACTGAAGCTGCGCTGTCAAGTCGCCGCGTTCTTCTAGAACTACCCGCATGTTTTTCGTTCTCCACTTACGTGTGTTCCTAACATCAAAGAGTCAATTTGCGCTTTATTAACGCTATATAAAGTTAAATTCAATCATAGCTATCAAAACAGTGTGCGTTGGAGCACAGAATACATCGTTGGAGGATTTAATGTCACGATCCTAGATTTAATAGTCACAAAATGTAATGCTCATTTGGACCTTTTTTTGCAATCTGGTTATCTTCTTATTATCTTTCGAATAAGTAGGAACAAAAAACTGCCACTTGAAAATCTTTTTGAGAGGACCAAGTCTGTCGGGTCCGCTAGTACATAAATAAAATTACATTTCTAATGTTCTATAATTATAACTTCGATACTTTACTTCGGCTAACGAATCGATTGTCTCGAAACTCTAAATCAACATAAACTACGAGTTCTGGACAAGATAGCGACCTTCAGACATTCTCAAGAATAATTTAACAAGATATTAGCATCACAAATTATTGTATTAACGTTTGATTTATAGCTATGAACTATTTTTTTTTCAATCATACACACACACATAAAGTACATTCGTAACTGTTCCGATTCCTATTAAGGACAATTTAAAATGACATTGACTGTTCAATCCTTATAGTTAATATTAGTTATTGGTGGGTAGTCAAATAATTAGCTCCTACTAATAATGTCTGTCGGCCATTTTGGGACCGATGAGTCTTCTATCTGCGCGTCGCATGAGGTAGACGTTCTGCCTTCGTTCTTCTCGTGTGAAGTTAAATGGACGTTCCATGTGCTGTGAATAAACTCTGTGAAACGTTTTCATCAACAATCCTTGATACTATCTATGCACACACGCCACCATCCTGGCCATAAGACCGCCAGCGTGTCGACCATTATCCTGGAAGAACTGGCAGTTAAGGTTAGTGGAGTACATTTTTCTACTCATTAATTTCTGGTTGTGCTGTAAGGATTGAAGATTTTTCTCATTACAAACTTACATTATACAGTCCACAATTAACTTACCAGCGTTATTTCGGATTTGTGACGTATATTGCGCACATTGACTCATAGCGAATACGGTCCGAGACATGGTCGCCGTTATATTGACAACGTAAGGTTAGATGCTATCTTTTAGAGCATTCTTGTTCTCCCCAATGTTATTTATTGTAAACTAGCTTCCGCCCGCGGCTTCGCCCGCGTGTATTTTTTTTTGTCAATCCTGGTCCCTTATGTCTAAGGTACCAATATTCATGGTTTTATCTTCAATTCAACCCCTATTTCACCCCCACACTAAACATTTCAAAATACTAGAACAAACGATTTTTTGTTTCTTATGACGTGATATTTGACGAACTTGCATACTAACTTTCAACCCTTTTTTCACCCCCTAGCTAGTCGAAATTTCAAAAATTCTAGAACAAATGTTTAATGATTTCTTATCAAGTGCTTAAATATAAAGTTTCATGGTTTTATCTTTCTTTTATAATTAAGAAATCCCATACAAACTTTCAACCTTTATTTCAACCCCTTCATCCCTTTTTTCGAAATAAAAAGTAGCCTATGTTCTGTCTCAGGGTCTAAAGATTGTCTGTACCAAATTTCATCAAAATCGGTTGCGAGATTTTAGCGGGAAAGCGTAACAGACAGACAGACAGAGTTACTTTCGCATCCATACTTGTTTAGGACTTATGAGTTTCGGACCGCGGAAAAGGAAATTTAAAAAAGTAATAAAAAAAAAGATTTTGACATTACGGTTTCGGTACTTGACTGTCACTTCGGATTTTTTCACGGCATTTTTTATTGAGTTTATTTTAAATATATTCTTTGGTTTATTTACGGCGGATTAATAATTGATCATTTACGGAAGAGTTTAAATATACCATTGGACTAATATTTGCATATTACGGTTTCGACGGCATCAAAAAGAGGAAAAGTGGTCGGCCACGCGTTCTCCTATTTTTATACTACAAGTATTGTAATATATAATATATATTTATAACCACATACGGTAGGGCACATTAGTACACACAAAACACACTTCAAGCCAAGCCAGAACTACGGACCGGTAAGCAATATTATTATATAATTAAATAATATAACCAATTTACGGGCGTTCGGGAAAACGCAACAATACTAATATTATAAATGCGAAAGTAACTCTGTCTGTCTGTCTGTCAGTCTATTCCACTTTCACGCCAAAACTACTGAACCGATTTAAATGAAATTTTGTACACAGATAGTCTAGAGCCTGAGAAAGGACATAAGCTACTTTTTATCCAAAATAGGTTGTAAAGGGTTGTAAAAGGTTGAAAGAAGGGATGCTAGGTTGTATGGAAAAATTGTTAAAACTACTGAACCGATTTAAATGAAAGTTGGTACACAGATAGTCTAGAGGCTGAGACAGGACAGAGGCAGACCTTTTAAAGCAGAAAAGGGCTGTAAAGGGTTGAAAGGAGGGGGTGAAAGGTTGTATGGCAGTATTGTAAAAACCACTGAACCGATTTAAATAAAATTTTATACACAGATAGTATACCCCGTATATACCAATCGTAAAACCCGAGGACCCAAGGAAGGAAATAAGATAATTTTACCGACGGAAAATATATCCTTCCTGTGGGAAATTCGAATATAACGCGGGCGAAGCCGCGGGCGGAAAGCTAGTTTATAATATTAGTTGGGATAAGTACTCCGACGGTGTATCACTACATGGTATAAAATAAAGTCGCCGCCGTCTGTCTGTCCCTATGTACTGCTTAGATCTTTAAAACTACGCAACGGGTTTGATACGGTTTGATACGTTTTTAATAGATAGAGTAATACTTAAGGAACGTTTGTATGTATAATACATGCATAATATAGTAGAGAAACACTGATAAAAGTAGATGTTTCTAATGTGATGTCGTAAATAAGCACGTATTTTTGTGTGTCAGGACATTTTGTGGTAGGTATATTTACATAAGCATTGCACCCGTACGAAGCCGGAGCGGGTCGCTAGTATTATTCACATTCATAACACATCACATCACTTATTACAACCTCCCGTCATCCCAATACCAACTATTGCGTCTAATGAAACATTACACAAAAAACAACGCTAAAAACAAACTTAATGCGGCGACAGAGCGTTGATTATCACATGTCGACAGCGTATACGTCAGAGGCAATATTTACACACGGCGTGCATTCGTTTCCATTAGAATTAACAAGCAAAAAAGCAGGGCCGCGGAGCCCCGGGCGAAGGACGGGCTAAGCCCCCGAGAGCGTTCGGCAGCAAAATTGAATCCTGTCGCAGAAACTAATTTTAATGTCCCTGGGAGCACATTTCCCCGGCCCGTTCGACCGCTGTGATCCTCGCATGCCAAGGAGCTGTTTCTTGCAAGATTCGATATTCAAAATCGATTCAAGGCAACCAATCGTAATATACATTGCCGCGGAAATTGACATGTGTCAAATTATCGGTAGTAATCGAGACGCCATTTTCAACTTCGTAGTGAATATTTCATTTCCTCTTTCATTCTCTTTCACTTCGTGATTCTTTTGATGTGTTTATTATATTAGACAGACATGAATAACGCCCTTTGAATTTATATATGTTTATTACTGTAATGTTGATATATGCATAGAAGTGATAATAATCCCGTACTTTTTTCCGTACAGTTTTATCTTATATTGTCAGTTCCCAAACTGAAGGAATATATATGGTCAGTCTATAGTTAGCATCAAAGAGTGCTTTTATATTTTTGTACAATCACGTCCTATTCATAACAATTAAATTATAAAAAACCAATCAAACCACTCGTTACAAGTCACATAACATATTTTTTTAATACGAAAAAGCTCAATGAACCGTGAAAGAAATAATTCAAAATTATGTCAGGTTATTATTTACGTTCGCTTTTGTGAAAATATTAATTAAAATGAAACCGAATACGTTTTCATTGATTTTACGATATGCCGCGATCATCTTGACCTGGGTGAAAGGTTGCCTCCCCGAAATAAGCCAATCTATCATAAATAGTAAAGTAATAAACAATATTTAATTATCAAAGTAATTATGTATTGAATAAAAAATAAAACAACAAGAAACTATTAAATAAATCATATCGTAATTAGTTAAAATATAAAATTTTTAATATCATTTTGTGCACAGAATTAAAATTATTGTCAACTTGAAAATTCAAAGGTATCTTTGATTTGGTCTTTGAATACACTATTTTTTACTTAACATAATTATATTGTTTAACATTCACCACTCACTACAGTGCATCGTTATAAATCGTGTCACATCATAGATCCAAGATTTTGTCAAACATACTTGGATATTTGAGCATTATTTTGACAACCTTCTACGAGATAAGTACTGGAATGCAAATCCATATCTGACGTGTTTTAGCGGCCAAATAAATAACTATGAAAACCCAAGCGTATCGTGTATTTTAAAAATGGAACGATATTTCACTCAGGCAACATGGCGACCAAGGAGGTTGTTGTCAATTTTCGTCCATAAGGACAGGCGAAGGTACTAAGCCATACTGCCAAATCTTATCGACCAAGGAGGTAACTTATCAGACTAACATTTAAAATTCGAAGTGGCTTGGAAAACGAAACCTGTTTGATACCTGTTGCAGTAATGGAGTATTCTGTCGAATCCTCTACTGTTATATGTTTTACAATGCCATCTTAGTAATTACAAAGCTGGTATTAACATTACTATAACTATAGTTCTGCAAGACAAGTTTAAGAACAAAAAAAAAGATGTAATAAAACTCAGACCACGAGCCCCAGTCTGTACAATAAATAAGCCTCATCCCCTAGTGCTCAGATCTAATGAGGGTGGAAATAAAAAAACATGTCCTCGGGCAAACAGGGGACGACAAAGTAACAAGCGGCGCGCTCGAGTACCAGGGCGACAGAGTCGACAAAGTGATGTGCACTCGAGTGTCCTCCCGCGCGGCGCTGGCTCAGACAGATTGTTTCTTTACGCATGGAAACGAGAAGGTTCGTTTGTTTACATTGCATCTGTGTTATGCTGATGCAAAAGATAAAGAGTTAATAATCAATAAAACCTAATAATTAGCACCGATATATTGGTATTTACTTGATTTCATGTCATCTTGAATGAGCACCAATTTTAGTTAGAGAAACATGAATGGGGAGTGGGTAAAAAAATTAAGATCATTAAGGTACTTTGTCCCTTAGCTGGGGCAGAGGGCGTCCACAGCGAGTCTCCATCCCGCTTGAGCTCCGCGTTTGATTTCGCTTCAGGTTTTTCCAACGACTTTCGCTTCGCCAGTTACAATCCGCCGCCAGGTCTGTTTTGGGCGCCACGTTTGCGCTTTCCTTGGGGATTCCAGTCTAAGGCTTGCCTCGGTGAGTGGTTTGGATCCCTTCGGAGAGTGTGGCCTATCCAACTCCATTTTCGGCTTTTGATCTGCTAGACGATCCGGTGTTCAGCACAACGTTCCCAAAGCTGCTCGTTGGGATTTTTTTCTGGCCAGTAAATACCCAGGATGCTGTGAAGACATCGGTTGACGAAGACATGGAGCTAGTGCGAGATGTCCTTTGTGACCTTCCACGTTTCACAGCCGTGCAGTAATACGGATTTCACGTTTGACCGGAATATCATGAGCTGAACTCCCTGAGTCAATTTCGAAAGTTGATCATGCCTTGGCTAAAAATATCGTAAGGTGAACGAAAAAATTAAGGTATCTACATACAAAGATTTGAAGAATCTCTTTTAAAGAAAATTCGGAGAGAGGCAAAAATCGAGTCTTATGTGATTATTTGAGCAATCCGTAACACGGATTTTCATTTAATAAAATAATAAGGTCAGGAAAAAGGTTTGAACTTGTAATGAAATGTCTTTTTTATCACATCTACTCGAAACAGATCTAGTTTAGTCGCCTTAAACGGGGAATAAAATAACTCAGCAATCCATAGGATCTAAGTGATGGTGATACTAGTGTTAAGTATATATGACCAAGTCTTCATCAAGGAGTTCAATCGAATGTTCGACAACGAACGTGGTATGAACTAGTAACTGGCTGTATGATAAAGATCCAGCGGTAAACCAAATAAAAAAAAATGTGTCAAGTAAAAGCGCGCGAAATGCATTTGTAAGTGCACCTTCGTAATGTTTCGAGTTAATTCTGATTTTTACAAATTGTAAAATGTTATTTTCTTATTCCAAGGACGTATGTCATTATTTTCTCATAGACAGTGATAAAAAGTAGTGTCCACCTTGGGAGTAACATTATTATAAGCTCGACTGATGTACTTTGAATCAATCTTACATTTAAGATTCTTCTCTAGAATCCTTCTCTTCTCCCTGAATTAAAAAAAAAACAATCACCTTAAAAACTGTTAATTGACTGCTTTTGGTAACATAAAAAGGTTACAAAAATAAATCTGTTAAAAAGATGTTCCCGGTAATTTTTTTTGGAATTTTTCGCGTCAATATTGGAGAATTTATACAATAGACTAGAGACCTTATAAAATTTAATTAATAATTAATTTTGATGTTTATGGAACTAATACAGAGTTTGTAAGAGTAGCAAAAAGATTTTTAGGTCCAAGATGCACTTCTCTCTGGCCACCCACTTACAGCGAGTGACGCTAGCAAGTAGTGCCGTCGGCTTTGTGATCTCGACACTTCAATTCTTCATCCACTCAGCAAAAAGTAAAAGAGATTGGTTGAGAAGTAGTTAAGCATTCACATAACACTTACCATGAACCTTCAAATTTGCTTCTATTTCATTCGTTCCATATTCATCTTTAGTAGTTTTTTTTTATCAAAAACAATAGGTCCTTGACTATGAAATTGTAATTTTGTAGCTTCTATTTAAAACTTTATAACTTTTAAAATTTAAGCACCATAGAAAATACATATTTTGGATCATTTTTTGACCCTAACAATGGTCGGGTATTGGTTACTATTAAATCTCCGAATTAAGATATTTTACGTTAATAAAAATCTAAAAAGTATCTTTATGAAAACACATTTTCTTGTCTTCAAATTTGTGTTATTACTTAGTTTAATGTCTATTGATGTGTGTGTACAAAATTCGAAGTTTACACAATTGAAAAAAATTAGGACAACATGAGTATGGAATAAGTCAAATCCTTTGAAATCTCCATATAAAACAGCAATTTCATACTAACACCCCCTAATACTAAACCTGTCCACAGCAACGAGATGACGTTATTACTAGAGATCGGATAATCGGATGCATATTTACCTAAAGTTAGTTTAAGACAAAGTATGGAAACGGCTTTTTATTGTTTTGTTAAATAAAAATTCCGGGATTGCGGAATTGGATAGCCGGATGTTTATTTATTTACCTAATTTAGTTTTTGACAAAGTATGCCTTTATATAAATTTAAAAACCATATCAAAAAGACACTCATGAGTAAAGGTTATTATAAAGTAAGTGACTATCTTAATGATCACACTATTTGGGAATAGGGACACTATTCATAGAGCCATGTTTGGTAACATTATTTATAATATTGTATTATTTTATATGTGTATGTAAACATACATACGACTGTAATCGTATTAGGTATGATTGTATCTTATACTATGTTGTATTTTTATATTATATTATTATAATTATTAACATTGAAAAGAGGAGATAAAAAATAGACCTTCAGAGTTTCTTGCCTGTTCTTCTCGAGAAGGCTCTCCCAATTTCCGAACAGGTGTCGAGTCAATATATTTTTTCTTTTTTTTTTTCCTTATTCGTACGTACGGACAAGGTTTTTGTTTTTTTTTTTTATTACTTAAGCTTTTTTTGTTTTGTTTGTTGACGTCAATAAGTGCCTGTAAAGGTCTATGTTGAATAAATATTATTTTGATTTTTTTTGATTTTTTATGGAACTGTCTTTTTATTTAATTTCCATAAATAAAAATCCCGGAATTCCGGTTCTAAACTTCATGTAAATACGTATGCATAGTTGTATAAATGAACCCGGAGTCTCGGTCTTTTGAAAATAAATACCACGTGCTAATTTAGTAATTTTCAAACAATATCACTACGTTAAATTTGCAGTCCCGTATTTTCCCGGGATTTTTATTTAACAAAATGTATTTTAAAATGCCGCTTCCATGATTTGTGAGCCAAAAATTAACTTTAGGTAAATATGCATCCGATTATCCGATCTCTAATAATAACATCCATTAAATAGTGGAGAAATACTGTTATTTTTGAGGTTTCTAATGTGATGTCGTAAATGATTACATTTTTTCCGCGTACGTTACAAACGATTATATACACCGTTCACAGTTTTTCTGTAGTGTATTTAGTCATGCGAAGCCGGGGCGTGTCGCTAGTTATCTGTAAAATATTTTTAATGTCGATTTTACTCTCACTAGAAAAATATTCGTAATATTATTATTATAATAAATATATAATAGCTCTGCATCATTTAAAGTAATGCTATTACTTTATTGTCACGTCGTCACCTTTTGAGTTACATCCCAGTGATTAACAGGTTATGTATAGGTTCGATCCTCGAAGTCCTTACTTACCCCTATGTCAGCAAGACAAAAGTGTGTTAAGTTGTTATAAACAATGCTTAAAAATATATATTAAAGTTATTTTTTAAAAGTTATTTAGTAGAATTTCTCTCAAAGTCAATCTTGTTCACTAAGAGCATTTAACGCCATCTGTTCGATGGAGTTGAAACTAAGTTGTTTACGGAGAAAGCCTATTATAGAAACATAGCAAAGCACGAATAGGATGAAAGCTACACTACCTGAGTAAGGAAGTTCAAACTGTTTTCCATAGATGGCGCTGTACTCCCACAAAATCAAAACACTTTCTCCATAGAGAAACGATTAAACTATTCAATTTATGTACTTATACAATTCCACCACTTATTTATTCGTAGCGTATCTTACCTGTAACAAAAACAGATCATTTATGAATTATGTGTTCATATTCCTTTGAAAATAAATCAAAATAATTCCATAATTTTAAACCTTTACAGCTACTTTGACGTCAAGAGTAATATAAAAATATAACAAAGTTCAAAATAAAAATTATACAATTATTATTTTAGAGCAAGGTTTAAAATATAACTAAACAATGATAAACTTATAATTTCTATAAGGCTACGTAGAGCGGGTAAGTTACATCCATGCAAATTTCTCATTAAAATCCAGATAATCTATATTCTTCGTAGTCCATCACATGTACTTATTGACGTGAAACAAATATAAACTTTAAGGATACGAGCTAAAGAGCTATTTAACGTTGTACGCGGATACGTACAAGGAAAAAAACAGGTTACACCTGTTTGGAAATTGGAAATCTTTCAGAGAACAGGCAAGATACACTGAAGGTTTAACTTTTAATCTCCTTTTTTCAAAATCATAAAATAATACAATCATGTACATCTATTTGTATATCCACACAATAAATTATACTATATTAAAATTATTTATTTTATACAGAATCATTAAATTATATGTTATAAAAAATATTTTCTTAAATGATAAAATGCATTAAAGAAACCGCTGACCTTGCACGACCCTTTTCTTATTAGTGTATTTTTAACAAGCGCTTTGTATCAAGGCACCATACATTTTCTGGAATCGTGTTGTAGAAAATTACACATTTCATAACGAACGAGTTTTGGAAGCCTGAACGCTGAAATTTCAAATATCTACTACTAAGTATATTTTTTAGACATTTTGATGTGTGTATTTATTTTTACTATATTATATATATACTGTATATTTTTTGCCATGGGAGAGCCATGCTTCGGCACGAATTGTGCCGGCTCGAGCGGAGTGATACCACGGCCTCACAGAAAACCGGCGTAAAATAGCGCTTGCGCTGTG
Source organism: Scirpophaga incertulas (assembly GCA_036419045.1). Lineage (NCBI taxonomy): Eukaryota > Metazoa > Arthropoda > Insecta > Lepidoptera > Crambidae > Scirpophaga > Scirpophaga incertulas. Next base: position 41,391,768 of record CM071627.1, read on the forward strand.
TTTCGCCGAGTGAGTGAGGGTACCGGAGGCCCAACCCACCCTTCCCCACTTATTCCCTTTTAAAAGGCCGGCAACGCATCTGTAACTCCTCTGGTGTTGCGGGTATCCATGGGCAATGGTTATCGCTTACCATCAGGTGATCAGTTTGCAAATACCGTTTACAAGTTGTGCGTTTGACAACGATCTCACCTGATGTTAAGTGAAGATGCCTGAGGTGGAACACGCAAACTCAAATAGTGCCTATTTACTAATTAGTATAATTAGTGTATACAGTGTTCCATAAATAGTATAATTAGTGTATACAGTGTTCCCGGGGGCTCCCTACATGCCTGAGGAAGGCCATCCCTGAGGTTTTTAGTGGGTAGGCCTCCCCCATCTGGGGAGGAGAGCCCCACATAACCGCCGGCTCGCCACAGCCGGGGTAAGCAACTTAATGCATTTTCCTCAAGAGAAACAAAAAAAAAATTTGTGTATACAGTGTCTAGTAGCTTTACTGTAATAACATACGAAAGATTCTATCATTACATAGCTAATGCACGCACTCGGAGAATTGATCGCTCTTAAAACCTGCCAATCTCAAACGCGCAAGCTGTCGTCGCGATAGCTCTTGTTCGAACAACGGAGATAGATTATTTTTAGGTGACACGTCATTATCCCGGGCTGTGACCCTCAAACCCCTGTCGCAAACGGACGAGGAAGGCACTTTGTATGTACACAATTCAAATATCTATTGACTTAACATAAAATTGCTCATTTGGTTTTTTTGGCAGCGACTTCGTCTGCACAGGACACTTATCGTCATATTTTGGACAATTCGCGGAATATCTTATCTATAAATTGTAGTCTATGCGTTATTCTGATGTAGAAGTTATACTATTGTGAAGTTTCATTAAAATCCATTCAGTAGTTTTTAAGTAAAAAAAAGTCCATCCATACTTACAATCTAACCGCCCCCCGTTCTGCTGGGCGGGCGCTTTAATACAAAGCCTGTAAGGTACCTTTCTGCCCGAACAAGGGCTGTAGGTAGTGTTTATAGTTGGTAGGCTAGCCTTCTGCTAGACTCCAACATAACCACCCGTTGTAGACTGGGCGCAGGTGAATAAAAAAACCATACCTAGTGGGAAAAAATAAAACTTTATAACTTACAAAGGATATTGTTTTTTGCTGATTCCGCGCAGTTCATGATGACTTGTCCAACAAGCAGACAAGGTCGACACGTGTTTCGTCTCTCAGCGAGACATCTTCAGGATTTGTTTCCCGCTCGGTGACTCACGGGCGGCTCACGGAGTCACCGAGCGGGCAGCAAATCCTGAAGATGTCTCGCTGAGAGACGAAACACGTGTCGACCTTGTCTGCTTGTTGGACAAGTCATCATCAACTGCGCGGAATCAGCAAAAAACAATATCCTTTGTAATACAATGGACTTCCGCAAAATAACACCTGCTACAATAGAGTACTTTATAACTTTATTAGAATATTATGTTAGTATAGACGTCGACAAACAGGCAGACTGTCCACATGCTGTCAAGTGGCCACAGCACATGGCATATCTGGATGTCCCTATTTTTTCCTCAGGAGAGGAGGCTGTGTCACGGTCATTATGTCGAACTCCTGGCGAATCGAGGCGGCTCGACCCGACAGTCCTACCGACTAAACTCAGCCGCAGGAGGACCGCACCTCAGGAGAGGCAGAGTCAGCGCTGCCCTATAAAGAGAGCATATGCGCTAGAAGAGGCACAGTATATCAAAGTGGCTCCGGCTATGTATTGACGGGAACCTATGGAACCTATGGGGGGCTGCCGGGAAGGCTATGGCAAGGGCCGCTTACAGGTCTAGAAGGTCCTGCGTTGATTGATTGGGTTCTGGAAGTCCTGTGAAATAAGAGATACATAGTCACAGCGCCTAGTATTACTGGCTATCTTAATCTCACCCTCCACACCGGTCAACACAGAATAACTAAGAAGGTGTTCGGAGTTGCTTGCCCGTTCTCCTGAATAGGACTCTCCCATTTTCCGAACAGGTGTCTAGTCTATTTTGTTTTCCTTGTTCGTATGCAAGTACTTGAGTTTTTGTTCTCTTATGATCAAATTCGTTTTGACATCAATAAGTGTCTTTAAAGGCCTATATTTAATAAATTTATTTACTTTTACTAATTGTGATAAAAATTAAAAACAGTTCCGGTATTGGCTCCTAGTATTTACAAGTCGAAATAAGAAAAGTTATATTATAAATTTCAACATAAAAAACATAAATACTTGTTTTAAACAAATTTTAAAGAGTGTATCTACATCTAAAAAAAGCTAAAACATCAGAATCATTCTACGATCGATGTCAACATTAAAACTGTCGAAACAACAAATACTCTACAAAAAAATCGGTGTCTTATTCACAGCGTCAAATGCCAATAATACCGCGCCGATCTCCATAACAAACCAAGAATCCACCAGCAAACAGAAAAAGTACCTTGAACAAACCAATGGGGAAAAGAACAAATCTCTCCTTCGATTTGTTCAAGACAAAGATTCAAATATGATTTATTCGAGTGTCGCGACGACAGCTGACAAGTCACCGACGCCGTACAAAGCGAACGCCCGCGAAGCTTGAATCAATCAGGCTTACATCTCAATGTGTCATTGTTGGGGAAGCGAGCGAACACAAATAAAATCATTCAAATACATCAGAAACGCCATCGCATGTCGCGCTGTCAAACAGTCAAGCGATTATGACATCTGTGTGTAGAAAGCCGTTGTGTTATGTCGGAGTCTCCGTAGACTTGGGGATCAAGGAGGTTTGTCCTCCTCACACAATGCCCCTTGGCATTACTGGATACACTCGTTGGAACGCTTGCGGAACTTTCACAACCTTGTCGACGTCTTTTTTTTTTTTTTATTTCCCTGAGGAAAATGCATTAAATTGCATACCCCGGCTGTGGCGAGCCGGCGGTTGTGCGGGGCTCTCCTCCCCAGAAGGGGGAGGCCTACCCACTAAAAACCTCAGGGATGGCCTTCCTTAGGCATGTAGGGAGCCCCCGGGAACACCAAGCCACCTCCGGGAACCCCCAGCCTCCGCTCCCCCGCCTAGAGGGGAGCCCTCCTCGGGGGAGGCTACCACCTCCCCCGGTCTCCTCCACCGACGACGCCCCCCGGCCACGGAAGAGGCGTGGTCCATCCCGGGTCGCCGTAGCAGTCGCAACTTCCTCGCGCCCGCCGGCGACCCGCGGAACCTTGTCGACGTCTGCTCATCTATGACGATCCTTTCTCACCCTCCCAGAATGGGAAGGCCGGCCTTCCCTGATTCCGCCGGTTGCCGTCAGGACGATACACACCATAAAATATTACTTTCAGCAACTCCCGATACACCAGTTACTTAGTAATCGATTATCGACATTAGTATTACAAAGTAATTCGATTAAACCAATCGCCGATAAACGAGTTGATGTAACGACAAGCACCTTAATCACTTGTAATAAATGTTGTTTTTCAAGTTGCGATTAGGTTAGACGTACGAGGCAAAGAAGCCGGCAGGTGGAGTAGGGCACAAGGCATAAGACATTGGCTTTCCGATATACAAAATATAATATCTAATGTTAATGTGATAAATTGCTATGACGGGAACTATTTATAATAGTTTATAACTACTCACACGAAATTAATTGTTAATCACTTAAATTAACTTTCTATTGGAGGGGCAACACCGCCATTTGGAATACTGTGACGTTTCGAATAAAGTCTGCTTTCCATTATCATGAACTAAACTGAAGACAATGGCATTTGTTGACTATTGTCAATCTGGTTGGTCCAAATAAAAACATCGATTTCGAGATTTACAAACAAATATATATTATCATATCAAAAAAATATTCGCGACTAGATTACTTTCGTACTATTTTCATTACTCGTAACATGCATAGTTATCACATTAATAAGTTGTCTTTGCACTGTTACGCAGCTAAAAAAGGAGGTATTAGTACATTACGATATTAGTGCGTTATGATGGTTATGGGATGATGGTACACGCGAGGCGGAATTTCAGACAGAGCCGAAGGCGAGGGCGTAATTGAGCCGATTATGTTATAACCAATACGCACGTATATCGTACGACGTTTTTTTTAACACATTTGCGAGGAAACAGAAAAAAAAAAACATTTAAATAAACTTAATCTAGACTAATTTCCCTACTTTTCAGCATATTTTTCGAACCGAATGCTCCTAATTATTTAAAAAGAAGGTTTCAGACGCTCGGTAACAACCATGGGCTCAGCCTACGTTCCGCTGCCTCTATGACTCTGAAAATCCCACCTCATCGATCCGGGTTTGTGTCAGACTCATTCACTCTGTCCGCCACTCGCTTGTGGAATGAGCTGCCTCCTAGTTTGAGAGTGGCCAGTACTAAGGCATCATTCAAAAAACATGTGCGAAGACATTTTCTGGAGTCAGTCTAAAATTGGTATGACAACAATATGTATATATATATATATATATATAATGTATGTATGCGTGTGTTTATATATGTGTATATATTGTATATGTATGTATATTTATATATGCGTTGCTAGTATTCTAACTTTATTTGCATAGGTATAATTGTTTATTTGTCTTGTTAATAAGTAATGTCTTTTAACATTATTTCTTCTCCGTAATCGTACACCGTCTACAATGGTTTTCACATTTTACAGGTTGACTGGTAGAGAACGCCTCAGGCATTAAGTCCGCCTTTTGTACATCTGATTCTTGTTGTGCGAAAAAGAATAAATAAATTAATAATCTGTGAATGCACACTGTTGCTTTCCCGCCATTTTAACAGCGCGCTAGTGCTGCCTACTAATCGCCGCGCGGCGATTTGAAATTTGAATAACAACAGCGCGCGAAATGGCAAATAATACTGTTATGGAATTTGTATGGACTATAACTTAATTATTTGCTTTGGTAACACACGCGTTTTTTATGAACCGCTTTACATATTTAAAACCGGTGGAATTACATTAGCTTTACGAGCAAAGGTGTTAAAAATAATATTGAAAAAACAATACATAGTAATAGCACATTCTGCTGCGTGATACCATAACTGTACCAAGCTCAGTGTAAACAACAAGCTTAGCCTGCTGCACTGACATTCTGCTCGACACAGTGGTAACATCAGCCACGAGAAATAGCACATAACAAGAATCCGAACTTAAAACTATTTGAACAATGACACGGGAAACTTAGAATACGGGCCGTCGAAATTACGACTTAAATTGTTAGTCTTGAGAAGATTGTTATTTATTATGTACTAATGCAATTCTATAGCCAAAAGTCTACAATTAAAATAAATAAAATTACAATAAATAAGTTACACAATTCTACAAAACAAAAACTAAGATAAATATACCCCTCCGTCTTGTCTCTTGAGCCACGCGCGAACACCTGCAACCCGGTGTGTATTGTGCCCGGCGACGTGTCTCGCAGATAACAAATAATTTGTTCCCAATACAATTTAATCTTGCGCCAGATTTGTGCCTAACACGCACAGCTGGAGACAACTTCGAATCACAAGCGTGAATCATTCACATGTGTAATGGAAAATTAACTTAATACCAACCAACAGGGAGATGGAACAATTTTAATTATAAAAATATATATATAATTCAAGGCACCACAGACAAACCCAAGCAGATGACCCCCCGAGTTTGCAACGATATAAAAATAAATCCCCACAGAGAACTTGCTGAAATCTCTCAATAACGCAAATATCTCGGTGTGACCCAGAACGTAAGCGCTGACTGTCGAGTGGACCTTTATCGTCGACGTGTAAGAATCACCGGCACTCGAGGACCCATTAATCTGCACAATTGGGGCAGTATTTATCTAATACCGACAATACCGGCGGAATTTAGACCATTCTCCGCAGCTTGTTGCTTTTTCATAAGTAAGATCCCATTCACACAGACCGGAGCCACTTTGTGGGCGTGTGGCGGTAGAATCGCCCAGCGAACAGTGGACGGGCATGTGGGGAGAGGAAGACCGAAGAAAAGAGGGATGGACTGTGTGAATCTGATATGTTGAAGAAGAGAGTGAGTGTCGAAATGGCGAATGATAGAGGAGAGTGGAAGAGGAATACAGGTTGCGCTGACCCCAAATAAAATTGGAAACAGAGAAAGAAGAGCATTGTACACCTTAAAAAGGTATATAAAAAGTGCAAGGTGTTATATGTCTATCTCTTAGGGATGGCCCACAATAACAATTTTTATCCCTTACTTTAACGCGAAATAAAGGCTACTTTTTAAAGCGATTACTTTTTCAAGCAATACAACAGTAACTCTTGTACAATTAAATACGTTAATTAATATTTTGGGAGAAATTACAGATTTAAAATGCAGGGGATATAGCAGTTTCAGCGGTACCGGCCGAGGGTCGTACTGTGGTAAATCTACTATATAAAATACGTCAGGTTTTCCTTACTGACGCTATAACTCCAGAATGCACGAAGCGATTTCCACGGTTTGCATTGTTTGGAAAGGTCTCGGGCTTCGTGAGGTTTATAGCAAGAAAAATTTCCTTATCTATAAAAATAAGTAGCAACAAAAAACTGCCACTTTACAAATCTTTTTGACAGGACGAAGTCTGTCGGGTCCGCTAGTTTTGTATAAAATTGTCGTGCCATCCAGGGGCGGATTACTAGTTTGGAAATAAATGTGATTTGATTTGAAACAAGCTTTCAGACTCGCTCACTCAGAGGATATTGGATTTGACTTTATCCCATTTAAAATGTCATCTTTTCTCGTCCAATCTCGTCACCGCTGACACTTTTAAGGCTCTCAAGAAATGACACTGTCCAATCTTATAACGGCAGTCTGACATTGATAGCTCTGGAGCACGCGTCTGCTAGGGTGCGTTCCGATTCGCGATTATAAAGATGTCAGCGATTTAAAAGTCGCTTCGAATCACTGAAAACGGGTTGGCGGGCATCCAACCTGACGTTGTCGGCGATGTCATTCGTCACGTGGGTGACACTGTTGTCTCGGCAGTACTTTACGAATCAGATTATTCTAGGGGTACCGGTGTCAATATTGACATGTACCAATGTGTTTTCCGAATTTTATTTGTACATTTATCTGACACTCCTACGGAGAAGGCTAAAATAGCCTCAAAGGAGCTTGGTGTGCTCAATAGATCGAGGCGGTATTTCACACCGGCCCACCGAATGCAGCTCTATAAGGCACAGGTTCGGCCACATATGGAATATTGTTCTCATCTTTGGGCAGGGGCTCCCCAGTACCAGCTTTTCCCTCTGGACCACATCCAACTGAGAGCGTCCCGAATCGTCGACTGCTCGGATATTTCATGTCGGCTGGACTCCTTGGCGTTGCGTAGAGATGTAGCTTCGCTATGTATCCTCTATCGCTTATATTACGGAGAGTGCTCCGAGGAATTGTTCGGATTAATTCCCGCTGCAAGTTTCCGTCACCGTTCTACGCGACACAACATTCATCCCCATCACCTAGACGCTTGGCAGTCCACCACAGTGCGTCGTTCAAGCTGGCTTGTTCCGAAGGACCAACTATCATTTTTCGATTATACCGCGATATCCCAGTTACCTACCGTTTTATTATGATATTTTTTATTCATAATTCCACTCATAAACCGATGAAACAAAAATGGGCTATTGAATCGACTTATCCGTTTGAACTGAATTTTATAATAATCGATTAACGTCTTTATTCACGTGCAAGTTGCATATATCTCGAGTAAATCGAACAATTCATTTATCATTTCCATTTTATCATGTCATCTATCTTATTGACAGCGCACAATCGCAATAAAATATTTAACGAAGCGTCGAATCGGAAAATCGAGATTAAGCCATGGCGTCGATTCGGATGTCGTCGATAAAAGCGGGCGGATCATGCGATGTCACTTGTCTGCAAATAACCTCACACGTGTTTCTCCAACAGTGGGGTTCATGGAGTTGATATTATACGATTGAAATGGTTACAATTTCTCCAATACTTATTCCACATATATATACACATATAAGAAGTATTAACATCGATAATAATTATTATCATTTTATCACATATATATAAATAAGTATTAACTTTTTCAAAAATTCGAGGGAACGAAAGAGGGAGGGAGGGAGGGGGGGAGGGAGCGAGCGCTGACTCCGTTACTCAGTTTATAAGTTTATCTGCAATCAATATCTGCTTAATATGCATTATGTAATGTTACCTAATATATATGTTTATATTTTGTATCTGTAAGCGTATTATTACTGCGAAAGTAACTGTTTGTCTGTCGTACCTTCACGCCAAAAACTACTGAATCAATTTTAATGAAATTTAGTACATAGATAATCCGAAGCTTGTCAAAGGACACAGACCAACTTTTAATGCGAAAAAAGGGCTATAATGGATTGAAAAGGGGGACGAAAGTTTGTATGAAAATTGCGTAATTATTAAATAAGTTTGAAAATTTTGGTTTTTGAAGTTTGTTTGATTTGAATCAGATATTTCTGATACAAGAGACAATATTTTTAGTATAGTTTTATTCCTATTTCAACTAAAGTGATTGATAATAATTAACACTACTGCCAAATTTTGATTTATTGACATTTTTACAGAATACACAGCCCTAATTTTTCGGTGGTGCTTACTTTTCTAAATAAATATAATACAATATGTATAATATCGTATATTATCCTATTCTTAGCTATCTATACAACCGCTGGAAGCTAGCAAACATACACCGTGCACGATATTTAGGGTTGCCAACTCTCGAAAGGACCTATTCGGGAGAAATGGATATTTAAGAAAACTATACGGTTTTATAAATTATACAATTTATTTTTAATTTATATTTCTTTTGTTTTCGAACAGCATTTAATATTTGACGATGTTTCACCACAAATACATGAAACGTCGAAGTTTATTAGTACTTGTCTATCTCCGTCACGCACTCCGCGTGTGCCTCGTGCGTGAAAGAGACAGACACCGCCGAATCACCAACGTCGACGGCGAGACGAAGAGGAGGACAATCGCGATAGTTTACAGTTCAATTTGAGTTCGCTTGAACCGCTTAGATTCAATTCTAATCGAGTTCCAATTACAATTAAACAATGGACAGCATTAAATGGCGCTAACTATTACATGACCGTTGAACTGCAGCGAAATTTGAATCGAAATCTATAAAGATGGCACCTAATAAAACAAAGTATTACGCCATGTACTTAATTATTTACATGGTATCGATCACACATAATACACACCGTCCTGAAAACTGTTATTTTTTTCCCCTCAGGAGAGGAGGCTGAGAATCCTCATGGATACCAACGCAACAGGCAAGCAGCGATGCGTTGATTATGTCGGACTCCTGGTGAATCGAGGCGGCTTGACCCAACAGACCTACCGACTAAACTCAGCCTGAGCCTTTGGTCCTAATGACCCTACTGGCTTATATGGAAGGGGGCCGCACCTCAGGAGAGGTACGGTTAGCGCTGCCCCATGGAGAGGGCATAAGCAGTAGAAGAGGCGCGGTTCTCCAAAGTGAGACCGGCCTGTATTGACTGGGAACCTACTCGTGGCGAAGCAGAAGGCTGCCGAATAAGGGGAGACAAGGGAGGCGACGGCTCAGACGCCGCCGCTCGCAGGTCTAGAAGGTCCTGCGTTAATTGATTAGGGGGGTCGCTTAAGACATGTCGCGGTCGGCGTGTCCTCTGCCAATATGGACTGTTGTCGTGGGATGTGTCCGCTGAAGGCGGTGTTGACGGGCTGAAAACTGTCAAAGATATTGCCTTAAATCGTTTGCAATCTAAAAGACGCTCAACAACAATTTCTTTTTATTATCGATGAAGATTTTAGCTGAAGTGATTACGCTGTGTGGTGATACAACTTCTCCGTCCTCGAATTTATAACTACAACTGAAATTAGTTTTGCTACGAGTTCTTCTAATTACTACCTACTTGATCAGTAGTTTCCAAGTCCACGGAGTCATTACGAAGAGAAGAAATTGTTTTCCACTTAATATAAATGCACTACCACTGTGAATTCGAGCATTAAGATTTTTTCGCTTGCCCTGAGCTTCGTGAGCTGATTCTAGTTCAAATACATCATATTAATATTGTTGTAGAATTATAAAATTTACACTACAAATTAATACAACATCAATTCAAAAACAGTTGCATCTCTCATTCTATGTCGTTTGAGAGCAGTTGCGTTCCAACTTAAATTGGGTTGCGTTCCAGTCTCCTGTCAAATCATTAGCGCGATATGAAATGTCACTACAATTGTAATCCAATCGTAGCTATAGTATCTTATTTAGTGCGAATGCGAGCTCGAGCGATGGATGACATTAATTTTTAGAAAAAGCGGAGAAATTATTGCTCTCCGGGAGAACCGAAGGCGTAAGTGTGCTTGTCCGCCCCAGAAAGGGGGGAGGGACCTAGGGACAATGGAAGTAGATTAAACAATTTGTAGGGAGTAAAGAAATGCGCGCGGCAGAGTGCTGTATGCAGGTTTCGCGCACATCTCCCGCTGCTTCGGCCCATAAAACCAAGATGGTTGATAGGGCCATGGGAGGTTGGTGGGATTGCTCTCCGGGAGGTCGGGAGACTAAATACTATTACCAAAGTCTCCCAGCCAATCCATAAGGGTTGGCAACCCTAGCGCGATTACACGAAACTTAAAAATGAAATGGGGCACTTTGCGCGAAGTTTTCGCATGTACCGTGCGTTACTCACAGCGCTGTGCTTTTCGGAAGTGAGATTTACGTGCTAGACTTTAAAGGATAATTCTCCGTGACCGTGGCGTGTTTAACAAGCGATCTCCAAGCCGCGGTTGTTGCACTCGAGCCGCTCGACTAGTCATCTCGTCTGGTGTCGCTAGGGTTGCCTCTATAATTTCAATTGAATATTTTATTTAATAATGTAATTTTAAATTAACTAGGCGCGACTGTGTTGTAAAGTAATTACCAAAATAATATATTAAGAAATAAATAAATATTTCTTACACTTACACTAATTAGCCTAGTCCATAGTAAGCTCTGTAAGGCTTGTGTTATACGATCTAGGGTAACGGATAGACATACATATATTATACATATATAAATATATTTAATAGGAATATATAATTACAAACAAGACTAGGTACAAATGCTCGTATTCATCACGCAAACATGTGCCCCCACCGGGACTCTAATCTGCCGGGACCTCAGAGGTATACCAACCACACGACTGCAGAGGTCATCATATTAATATGTTATATACCTGTCTCATTGTCCCTTAGGCTTGTTAATATATATTTCTATTAAAATTCACAAGCCTTACAAAATTTACTTTGGTGTAAGTGTAATACCAGGACCTCAGATCTGGCGACGCCATGAAATCGGTACAGGCTAATTGTGTAAATTGTTAGATGCACATCGTATACCGAATTACACCGAAAGAGGTAAATTCCGTAAACGATTTCGTGTTGCTATTTAAACATTTTTATTGCCTGACGAAAAATAATCAATATTTTTAATTCGAGTATCCAGTTTCCTGAAAATCGACATTAGAAGACGTATAACCATCATTTGTTAGAGGAAATTTCCTGGGAAACCTCACCTTAAGCGCCCAGATCAAGAACTCGATCCCTCTAAACTACCTTGCATTAGTTGCTTTTGTGCCGCGTCGTAAAAGGGATAAGGGACGAAGAATTACTCAAATGAATTTAAGGAATAGTTGTGTTCGATCTGCACACAATTCGACCGATTTCACAAACATTAAGTCGATTTATGTCTATCGACAATTTCAAAGAAATATCGAATAACGAGCTTTGCATTCACACAACGAAAACTGCGCTTATTGCGAACGACGTAAAAGCTGTCTCGAAATCAACATGCAAAGCTTAACGTCAAGTCTATAATCTTGATATTTCTATCCCGACTTTTTCTTAAATTTGCTTCAGATAGGCTCCAGCTAACATGGATTAACTCTACATTGGCTAAGCATATCAAATAAATCCCTTGAAAGTTTATAGGAAACGATCACCATTATCTCGGAGCTTTCATCAATAGTCGCAACTTACTGAAGAACACACTGCAATCTCATTTCATAATCTAATGGGAGTGATCATCTTCAAACGACGGAAAAAAAACAGCTTTAATAACTGGAGAGCGCTCGCTCCGTCAAAGGCGGGCGGGCGGAGCAGGAAAAACCAGGCGCTTCGCTCGGGTTATTGGCTGGCTAATGAAATATTGATGAAGTTAGACCACAGTCAAGTGACAGACAGGTGATCTTTGTCTGCGCCGAGCACAAATTGTAACTAGCTACTCGGTCCTAGATAGAGAATACTTTGTTGCATTAAGTCCGCCATTTGCACTTTATTTATATGTATATTGTGCAATAAAGTTCAAAAGAAAAAAATAGGTCAATTTGAAGCAGCAAATGTATATTATACAACCCTAAAGCTCCAATATATTTTAAGCCTATTATGTTATATTAATACAATTATTGTTCAAAATAATTAATAGTAGTTTTACGCCTCCGGCTTCGTCCACATTAGATAAGAATGTCAAAATCAAACAATGTGACCACAACTTAAACTAAAAATTATACATTTGCCTGAAAATCACACCGTACCTTATCATAACATATTTAAACTAGCCGGTGCCCGCGACTTCGTCTGCGCAGGACACTTATCGTCATGTTTTGAACAATTCACACAATATCTTTATAAATTGTTGCCACCGACCGTACTACCGTATCGTAGTATTCTTTCATATTGAACTAATATGACTTCTGCGGTTTACAATACGTCAAATACCTATCGAAAACGATAGCATACCCACTTGACGTTCATGGTACGTCAAGTGATTAATTAATCTATCACGGTGAATAGTCAATATAAAATAGACAAGATGGCGGCTGTCTAACATGTGTCCGATTTATTTTACCACTAGCTTTCTAGCTTTCTGCCCGCGGCTTCGCCCGCGTGGATTTCGGGATTAGGTCTATAGAGGGTTAAGGATCATAGTTTTTGCCCACGACTACATATGCGCGGAAGTCGGTTTATGGCGCGAAGGTTTTATCGCGCTTCCCGTGGAACTATCCGTTTTCCCGAGATAAAAAATACCGCAAAACCTTGCTCAAGAATGACTCTATCTATTGATGAAAACCGCATGAAAATCTGTGCAGTAGTTTTTGAGCGAAGCCTTTATTGCGCAATCACGTCAATTCGTCGCTCCGTTTTGCCGTGAAAGACGGACAAACAGACAGACACACTTTCCCATTTATAATATTATAGCATAGATGTTTAAGACGTTGGCAGTGGTAATTCCAGAGGCTGGTCATTTTAAGTGCAATCGAATATCACTGACCTTATTTTAATAAAGTAAACTAACTGATGTCCGCGACTTCGCCTGCGCAGGATTAGTATTTCGAGTAGCTTTATATTAGGGTGGCGTATATCTTTAAAAATCGTAGCTTGTGTTATTCTGAAGTGTAAACTACATTACTGTAATGTCTCATTAAAATCCAGTCAGTAGTTTTAATCTGGAAGAGTAACAGAAATCCATCCATACATACAAACTTTCATGTCTATAATATTAGTCGGGATCATCATCCTCTTGCCCATTTCCCATTATCTGGGGTCGGCGCAGTAGATCTTTTTCTTCCATTCCTCTCTATCAGCCGTCATTTCCGTGCTTACTCCTTTCATTCTTATATCATTCTTCACACAATCGATCCATCTTTTATTCGGCCTTCCTCTGCCCGTGTATCCCTCCACTTTCATATTCAACATTCGCTTTGTGACATGACTTTCATCCCTCCGCATCACATGTCCAAACCATGCTAATCTACTTGCTCTCACTTTTTCTACCACTGGCGCTACTTTCAGGCTTCCTCTTATGTACTCATTCCTTATCTTATCCATCCTTGTCACACCACACATCCATCGTAACATTCTCATTTCATTTGTATGCAATCTATTTTCATCCTTCTTCTTGACGGGATATAGTTCCTTATGTACGGGCACGTGCAGGATAACGAGAAATTACATGACAGGTAAATGCAATTTTTTTAATCGGATTATACTTAATATGAAAATTTTGACAATGACGTGGACAGACTAGACAAAAATCGGTCAATGTCACAGATATTTTGACAGATTTTCGAAGTAAATTGGATGGATGTGTTTGCGTTTATAATATATTTTTTTATTTAAACGGATCACCTGATGGTAAGCGATAACCGCTGCCCATAGACACCCACAACACCAGAGGAGTCATAGATGCGTTGTCGGCCTAAATGGGAATATGGTCTGTTTTTGAAGGTTTCGATATCGCATCGGTTCGGAAATACTGCAGGCGACAGTTCATTCCACAGTTTAGTGTAGTGCGTGGCAGAAAATTCACTAGAAAAACGCACTGTGGTGGACTGCCAAGCGTCTATATGATGAAGGTGACGGAAACTAGCAGCAAGCATTAATTCGAACAATTCCTCGGAGCACTGCCCGTAATAAAGCGGTAGAGGAAACATGGTGAAGCTACATCTCTACGCAACGCCAAGGAGTCTAGCCGACATGAAATATCCGGGCAGTCAACACTTTCTACATACAAAGTAAACCTGCTCTGCGATCGTGCACTATGGCACGAGCGAACGTTTTAAAATTGCGAGAGATTTTCTTGATCTGGTCTCCGGAGTATAAGTGAGTTGGGGGAGAGACTAACGTGTTACATGTCGGGGCGGTGAACAACATGATACTTTATATTAAGGGTCTGAAATATCTTAGCTGACATTATTATTTGGTGGTTTCGAAACACAATTTAAATAAAACCGGCCAAGTGCGAGTCGGACTCGCGCACGTAGGGTTCCGTATCATACATACATACACTCACGCCTTTTCCCCATGGGGGTAGGCAGAGATTACGTCTTTCCACTTGCTACGGTCTTTACATATCTCTTTCGCTTCATCTACTTTCATAACATTCCTCATTCATGCTCGACGATTGCGGGTACTTGACCTGGCCTTTTTTGAGGACGCTTTCGATTTGTTCGAAATATGTTCGCCTAGGTCTTCCTCGTCCCGTATCTCCACTCACTCCAGCTTCATAAATCATTTTGGTCAGTCTACTTTCATATAAATAAATGTTGTTATTAATTCTTTATTATTTCTGGATGGAGTTGATTGAACGAAAGGTAAAATGCGGTTTACGATTTATAACGTATTAAAAAAATGTAATTATTAGATCTCGTTCCAATTAATTTTCGGTGGAAATTTACATGGTGGTAATGTTCATCATATATTATTTCTACATTTATCATTCCCTTATTTTAGAAATTACAAGGATGGGGGGGGCGTTGTGTCCACATTTTTCCATTTTGGAAGCGTCTCTCGCGCAAACTGTTCAATTTAAAAAAAAAATATACTAGAAACCTCAATATCATTTTTGAAGACCTATCTATAGATATCCCACACGCATGGGATATCTATGTCTACGCAAAAAAATTTGAGATTCAGTTCTAAGTGTGGGGAACCTCAAAAAGTTATTGTTTTATTTCTATTTTTATATGAAAATCTTAATGCGTTTCACCGAATATATCTACTCACTAAGTTTCCACAGTATAGCTCTTATAGTTACGGAAAAAAGTGGCTGTGACATACGGACGGACAGACGTCCGTGTTCATTTCCGTCCGACAGACATGACGAATCCATAAAGGTTCCGTTTTTTGCCATTCGGCTACGGAACCCTAAAAAGATATAAGTAAGGGTTTTCTTAACGACAAAACGCTTCGTGTGTATTTTTACTATTATTAAAAAATTTATACAAAACACAAAGGATTATTTAAATCCATTTATTCGAAAGAAGAAAGTGAAAAGATGAGTCCATCCGTCTATCGTCCATCTAAAGTTTCATTAAAATCCATTTAGTAGTTTTTAAATGAGAAAGTAAAAAACTTCCATACTTACAAACTTCCGCGTTTCTAATATTAGTACAGATTTAAAATATTAGGTAGAGCCAGATTGAAATGGCCATCTAACTGGGTGTAGTATTTGGTTGTTGGTTATTGGTAATTCGTATCCTGTTGTGGCTTAGGGGTAGTCATACGTCTCATTAAAATCTCTTCGGCAGTGTCGTGTGAGGCGGGTCGTTACGTTCCCTAAAACATGGTTGAGCGAAGCGATTATGCTGGTTCATGCGTCATGCTCGTGAACGGGTGCTGCCAGCGGAGATGAGTCTGCTCTTTGCTATACTGGGTACTACTCGTATTTACTATAATTTTAATTTAACTTTAATATATTCTTTTAAAACTGTATGATACGGCATTCTTAATATAGGCATGTTTTCAAATTATATTTTTATTAATTATATTATGTAATGGAAAGTGACTTCATGAATTATCCATATTGAAGTCATCTTCCGAATTGGACGACTCTGTATCTATTTAATACAGGCAAAAAAAAACAGCCCTTGTTGAGTTTCTTGTCGGTTCTTGTCAGTACAAGGTCTCCCGCCGTAGATTTGCGACCGATGGCGTAGCTTTTCGACTTTCACAAGTGCTTGTAACAGCCTAAATTGAATAAATGAATTTGAATTTAGCTGCATTTTTCATAGCGCAGATACAGATTAGACCCAGTTGGTACACTCCACGCACACTTTCATTAAATTTCGCTTAAATGGCCTCTACGCGTTGGAGCTGTATCCCCGAGCACGCCTTATTAAAGGTCCGTGTTTTATAAAACCACGTGACATAAGCCTACAATAATAACATCTTAAAAGGCTTGACGGATGGATCAAGGGTCGGCTACAAAAAGCAGTGATTCTCGACACGGCACGTATTGTCCGGAGATTTCTCTGTCTGCAGCCCTAACCACGGTTTTGTTGGGCCTTGCCTCGCTACCGGCGGCATACTAGGTTTAAGTTTTTTATCGTATTTATGTTTATTTTATACATCTATAAAAAACTTAAATTTTAGATTTTAAATAAATTATATATGAATAATAATAAAAATTCTTTACACTCACACACCAATTAACCTAGCCCAAAGTAAGCTTGTGTTATGGGATCTAGGGTAACGGATAGACATACATATATTATACATATATAAATGTTTTTTTAAAAAGTAATTTATATTTACAACCATGACTAAGGTACAAATGCTCGCACCCTACGTTTCGTACTCATTAAACCCCAACATTATTATAATTTATGTAATTCTATTATTCTAATTATAACAACTATTATTCATAAGAGTATTTTTGACACTTGATTTGAATCTGTAACACACAAATCGCACTTTGGGGAACTTTGAAATAGGCTATACACAGTATTAACACCAAAGTTGAGGAATATGGATTGAAAATGAATATTAACAAAACTAAATTTATGCTAGTAAGTAAGAATAACATCAGCTGTGACGCTTTATTAATAAATGGCAATCAAATTGAAAGAGTTAAACAGTATAAATATTTTAGGAAGTTGGTTAACAGAAAAATGGGAGCCAGAAAAAGAAATAAAAACAAGAATTGAGATTGCTAGAACAAATATTATGAAAATGAAGTCACTTGTGCTTAACAAAGACATAAATTTAAAAATTAAGGTGGAGAATTGTAAACTGTTATGTGATATCTGGTCTATTTTATGGAGCCGAGGCATGGACTCTCACTAAAGCAACATTAAATAAACTAAAGGCATTTGAAATGTGGCTATATAGACGCATGTTAAAATTTCTTGGCGTGATAAGGTAACAAATATAGAAGTTTTGAATCGTATGAATAGGAAACAGGAATTAGTAGAAACATTAATGAAACGTAAAGTCAAATATTTTGGACATATCTATAGAAATTGTAAATATAATATCATTAAAAATATAATTGAAGGAAAAATTGAGGGTAAAAGAGGGAAAGGAAGAAGAAGAACATCTTGGACAGACAATCTAAGAAGCTGGACCGGGTATGACGTTGTCGCTTTGGGCAGAATGGCGTTAGATAGAATCAGTTCCGTGCGATGGTTGCCGACATCCGCGAAGGATATGGCACATGAAGAACAAGAAGATACACAGTATAAAACAAAGTCGCTTTCTTTGTCCCTGTGTATGCTTAAATCTTTGAAAATACGCAACGGATTTTGATATGGGTTTTTTAATAGAGTGATTGAAGAGGACGGTTTAAATGTATAATAACAGCCATTAAACAGTGGAGAAATACTGGTATTTTTGAGGTTTCTAACGTGATGTCGTAAATGATTACATTTCATTCATTTTTAAATATCATTTTTAACAAACAACATAACTCTTTATTGTACCTACACATAAAATACACAAAAAAAATAAATAAAGAAAACAACAAATAGCAAGTGTACAAAAGGCGGCCTTATTGCTAAACAGCAATCAGGCAACCTAGATATAATCAATATCAATATCAATATACATAGTATAAAACAAAGTCGCTTTCGCTGTATGTCCGTATGTATGCTTAGATCTTTAAAACTACGCAACGGATTTTGACGCGGTTTTTTTAATAGATAGAGTGATTCTTAAGGAAGGTTTGTATGTATAATAAATGCATAATATAGTAGAGAAACGCTGATAAATTTTAAAGGTTTCTAATGTGATGTCGTAAATAAGCACGTTTTTTTTGCGCTTATATTGCAAACGCTGGCTGAACCCTACGAGATAGACCAAAATAATGTACTACAGTATTGTACAACTTACAAAAATCCACAAAAAAATCCCCGATGGTATATGTCTATCTCTTAGGGATAACCCCATAACCATTTTTTCACTGCACCCGTGCGAAGCCGGGGCGGGTCGCTAGTTATTATATATAATGTAATTTATTATATATAATGTTCACAGTTTTTCTCTAGTGCATTTAATATCAGCATTGCTCCCATGCGAAGCCGGGGTAGGTCGCTAGTTTTCCTATAAAAGAGCCTCTAGTTTTTTGCAGCCTGTACGATAGAATGGTAAGTTATTTTTTATTCCTCATATGTAATTTTGGATTGTGAAATTTAAATCTTCGCTGGTACCATACAATATATATATATATATATATATATATATATTATATATAATATATATTATATATATATATATATCGCTTATCCATATTAATTATTCAGTACTCGTAGAAGCTTTTATTTTAATACTAAAATAAAAATAAAAAGCCAAAAACAAATAAACGTTTCCATACCGAATATAGAATTTCCATAACTAAATATAGCCGGAAAACGTAGCCAGTATCCGATATAATAACATATTCCGATCGTGTCGTAAGAAATATTTGGCTGAGGCGCCCCAGAGGATGGAATCAAACCGTAAGAATGGAATAAAAAGAACAAATATTACATTTGGCTGGCGTGAATCATATGATACACGAATATATTTATTGACTATGCCAACAAGATTGATGTAAAGACATTTAAATTTTAAAGCAAGAGCTCATTTTCTCTCGAGTTTGTCATTATATTAATGCTTTAAACCTTTATGTATATATATATATATATAAAATCATTGTTGTAATTTCGTAATGTAAATGTACCATCTTCCCGCCAGTATAATTTTAAATTGTTAGTTAGCTGGAAGAGATCTCTTAACGAGATAAGCTCGCCTTTGTACTCTATTTTATGGTACATAATTTGTATATACATATATATATTCGTATAGTATAAAGTGCAAAAACTTATAACGGAAAACTGGGATTTATTTCAAGATATGTTTAAACACTTTATATAAACAAAATCTCTGGACCTTTTGTAATGAAAATTTCATCATCATCATTTCAGCCAATAGACGTCGACTGTTGGACATCTCAACTGTTAGCATCTAACGTCTTTTTATGGTCTTGACCAAGTCGTCTGCCCAGCTAGTGGAAGGTGCCAATGCTGAGGTGTCCGGAATATGCCTGCCACTCGAGGACCTTCGGGCTACGTCGGGATCCTGCTTCTTCTGCCCATTTCACCTTGCGAAGATGTTATGCTACATTTTTTTTATACCACGATGGTGTCAAACAGACCTTTTTTTAGGCGGAGGAAATGCCTAATCCGGGAAGAGATGAGATTCTACTTGCAACACCAGAGGTCACACGGGCGTTTAAAAACCTATTTAATCGCCGTTTGAAGAACCCCATACTGTAGCCCTCCGGGAAGACCTCGGTTCATTCCAGTGTAAAAGTGTACGCGGGAGGACATTCTGTCGATGGCGAGCGGAGCGATGATAGAAAGTGGCCGCGGGAATCATATCGAAAAAATTCTCGAACTGACTTCCTAGTTATTATGGACTGGAATATGTGAGGAAATGTGACAGGACTGTGTTAGGAGTTTCTCCTTTCTTTAGCGACTAATAATTGGGTGCACTGGGTGCAATGCTTAGTGCTCTTAGGGAACGCTTGCAAGCAGCAATGGACATCTGTCAGTTCAGTTCAGTCATACAATACCCTTACGAGCTGACCCTCGAGCACCAACTATTCGTATACAGCCTTTTGTACACCAAAACTGGCATTCCATAAACTGGTCGTTAACGGCCTCACAGAAACAGCGGGACGGTGGGTGTACATTTAATGCCATGCCTACGCGACAGCGACAAGGCACAGGCGGAAGCGATCTTGGACATAAATTATTTGTAAGCCTCTTATACCTATAAAGTTTCATACACCGGTTTCAAGGTGTCGCCCTCATGTTTATGTGTGAAGTATTTCTGCTTAGTTATGGCTGTTAATATATATTTTGTTTATATTTATATATATTTGGGAAACAAACAGTAAATATCTTACTTGAAATTTGACTTAGCAAAAATGGAGAATCCAAATAATTGTTCATTAATTTAAATAAGAATTAAATAAGATTTCTATATAAAAAGATACATTACATATTTGCGGTACACATTTGCTGCGGTTCTTACAGGAGCCACGTGGATTATAGGCCCCACTGTGAGATGGGCAGTTTGCTTGTTTGCCCACATATCACAAAAATAAGAATAAACAGTAATAAGTAGCAATGCAAGCGAAATGGCTACACGCTGCAAAAGCGGTGGTTCTGTTTCGAAATTGCTTAAACTCTTTTCTAAAGGTCTTGGTAATGCCTCTGTTAATATTCATATGGCGAATTTAAATTCGAGTATTTGTACTTTAGTCATGATTGTCAAAATATATATTTCTATCAAAATTATTTATATGTGTACAATATATGTACATCTGTCTGTTACCCTAATTTAATCTCGCAGCTTAAGCCACGCGGCATGGCGTCCACTAACCATTAATTAAGGTTTGAACAAACTTGGGCGGCGGGAGAGTGCCTGTAAAATGTCACCTTTTATTTTTAGAACAGCCTGCGCCGAGAAACTATTTAAAATATATATTCTAGTATATACAGTACATGGTCTAAATCTGAGGTTCCCAAACTTTTTTGTGTCGTAGACCCTTTGCCATGTTTTTCGGTTTTGGGTAGACCCCCTTAATTTTTTTTTTGTTCCCCTGAGGATAATGCATTAAGTTGCATACCCCGGCAGTGGCGAGCCAGCGATTATGTGGGGCTCTCCTCCCCAGAAGGAGGAGGCCTACCCACTAAAAATGTAGGGAGCATGTAGAGAGCCCCGGGAACGCCAAGCTACTTCCGGGAACCCCCAGCCTCCGCTCCCCCGCCAATACGGGGGAACCCGCCTCAGGGGAGGTTACAATACCTCCCCCGATCTCCACCACCGACGACGCCCCCCGCCCACGGAAAGGGCGTGGTCCCTCCCGGGTCGCCGATTCCGCGGGCGCGATTCCCTCGCGCCCGCCTGCGACCCGCGGCGGCGCCGTAGCTGTACTACCGAGCCCGCCGCCGCCTCCTCCTTTTGGAGCATCACTGCTTCACAGAAGGAGGCCACAGCTCTCCACCCTTCCTCGTCTGTCAGCATTGCCGCAATCAATGCCGGCGGAGACAGATCTCGCCCGATCTCTACGACCAAGACTCGGCGTCCCACGCGGGGCACTCCGCCAGCGTGTGTTGGGCCGAGTCGAGGTCGGATGCGCAGTGGTGACAATGTGTCGATCCCTCCCGTCCTATTCGACACAGATACTCACCGAAGCAGCCGTGCCCGATGAGTATCTGAGTCAATGGGTACACCCCCTACTTACCTGATATTGAATTCCTACATCCTGTAGCTTACAAAATTTTATAAACATTTATAATAAATTTATTACTTCATAGCTATTTTTATTAATAGTTTTATGGATTTATACTAGAAGATAGTATAATGTAAGTAAATAGCTACTATCAGTGCATGTTGAGGCCAATTTTTCCCGTTTTCTTTTTATGAACCCTCAAATGTTTGTTTCGCTGACGTAGACCCCTTGCAGGTTATTAGACTCCTAGGGGTCGATATAGAATACTTTGGGAATCAATGGTCTAAATTACTGTGACATTGTACGGTTGGCAGTGCTTAATAGGGAAGTGGCTCAGCTGTTGTGATGGTAAGGCGTGAGATAGGTAATTTATTTTTTCTTTTAGTGGTTAAGCCAGCTTATTCCAAGCCCTGTCTGAATACCAGCGCCTCCGCTGCACTTATCCGTAGCGTTAAAATAAGCTGAGGCTCGCACTTTTTCTGGCCTCGCATAACTGTTATTTTTTTTTATATGTTTCCATTCATTGTGTAGTTAAAATAAATTGTCATTCTGTCTTTGTTTCATCAAAGAGAATAATCAAATAAAATAACCTCAGTGGCTTACATTAACAAAGTCTGTATTATAGGCAAGAAACACACCATTTACACGTAATATAGTATTTCATTAAAATTTTGTCGTCAACATACATATGTATATGTACATCTCAACTAATTTTATAAACGCTAAAGTTTGTATGTATGGATGTTTGTTACTCTTTCACGTAAAAACTACTGAATGGATTTTAATGAAACTTTACAATAATATCGCTCATACATCACAATAACACATAGGCTACAATTTATAAAGATATACGCCACGCTAATATAAGTTACTCTAAGTAAATATAAGTTACTGTAAGTAAATATAAGTTACTCTAAGTAAATATAAGTTACTGTAAGTAAATATAAGTTACTCTAAGTAAATATAAGTTACTCTAAGTAAATATAAGTTACTGTAAGTAAATATAAGTTACTCTAAGTAAATATAAGTTACTCTAAGTAAATATAAGTTACTCTAAGTAAATATAAGTTACTCTAAGTAAATAGTTACTCGAAGTACTAATCCTGCGCAGGCGAAGTCGCGGGCAACAATGAATAAACTGTATAATAATAACTATGGTCCTGACATTTCAGGAGGTCCAAGATCGATGCTGCCATGTACTAACGTGTTTTTCTAAATTCATATGTACATTTTTTTGGCGCTTCACTGTAATATAATGGTGGGAAAAACGTATCTTTGTTGAGATTGGATCATTTGTATCCGAATCAGTACAAAGATTCGAATCAGTAAAGTGCATCACTTGTATCAGTGACTCTGAACCGATTTAATCGGTTCAGAGTCACTGATATAAATATTGATATTGATTCATTTGTATCAGTGACTTTGAATCAATCGTGTAAGTGTCGCGTATCGAATGAAACCGAGATGCAATTGAGCGAATGATTCATTTGAAGCGCTGTTAGAGATTTGAATCAGTGAATCACTTTGAAGAAACGTCGTGACCTGCATACACCTGTGAAGAATTGCAAAAGTGTATATAATAAAACTGGAGAAGTATCTTATATAAATATAATAACAATGACTACTAATAAGAGTTTTATCACCCAACAACTCAGTCCTTCCACACAAACACCGTTCGAAATATACACAACGCAACAATAATTTGTATAACTCGCGGTGTCCGCACTTTTTAAGAGAACACCGCAGTTCATGACGCGAATCGTTATTTTTAACGTTTGAGGCCCCTTTATCACGTCCATGTTCAGTATTTTTCACGGAAGTTATTACACTTTGTCACTTAGTAAGCCGAAAATAAATAAACCGTGTTCCACTTGTGTCTGTTTCATCATCCGGCTCGGAAATTTTATTTTGTTATGATTATGTGCGATGGTATCTTTGGCGTTGTGTCCGTGAAACTGGCTTCTAGCGTTGTATTTATTATACGGCATTTCCAACCTTTTTCTTTAATTGCTGTATCTATCAAAATCCGTTGGGTAGTTTTAAAGATTTAAGCATACATTCGGATATAGGGTCACAGAAAGACTTTGTTTTAGACCAGGGTTTTCCCACCTTTATTTCACTGAGCCTCCCCAATTCAAAAATAATATTCTCTTGCCCCCTTAAGTTTAAAAACATTAAAAACACATAATTTTATTTTACAACTAAATTATTTCTTTGAATTAAAATTAAAATACAGATATTTGTAGATATTTATGTTTTAGGAATAAGAGAAGATATATGTATCTACACTTGAAAACCATTAATTACTTTCACTTTAGGTAAATATCCTAGTTTTATTTTAATTATTAAATACTAATGAGATACTTGAGCTTGCATCTTCTGTACCAGTATGTCGATTCTGGGTTCAGTCTTTGCTAGAGCGCTTAAGTACTCGATTACGCCCCCCCTGGTATTCCACTACGCCCCCCAAGGGGGGCATGCCCCCCTGGTTGGGAACTCCTGTTTTAGACTATGTAGTGATGTATATGTGAATTTGTATAAACTGTAATAACACTTGTAACTTTACTATATGTTATTATAGAATAACAGACAAATATGGGTGTGGTAATCCCACAAGTGTAGACAAACAGTAACGCGGTAAATTTCACACGTTGACCTTGAGACGCTCTTGTCGCCGATAAAAACTATGTGTTTCGTCGTGCAAAGCTTCACGTGTAGCTGACATTTTATTTTTTCTTTATTGAATAACTTTTATACGAAGCAAAGACAGAGGGCCGTTCCACCAGAATTAGATGGAAGCTGACATAATAATGCTTTCCTAGTTTAATAATTAAGATCTTGAACATTACTATTAAACATTTTATATCTAATATATATATAATCTCATGTCACAATGTTTGTGCTCAATGAACTCCTAAACTACTTAACCGATTATAATAAAATTCGCACACCATGTGCAGTTCGATCCAACTTGAGAGATAGGATAGTTTAATCATCATCATCATCATCATCATCAATTTTAAAAATTCTTTCACCAATAGAAAGCCACATTATTGCGGAGTGTCATCATCATCATCATCATCATCATCATCATCAGCGGACGGCGCGCGTTGGCTTCGGGTTTAATTCAGTTCGCTTTCGTGCTCGCTTCGGGATTATTAATATTATGCCCAACGAAGTGGGCGCGGGTCAGCTAGTTTATTATATTTCTTAAATAAATCTGATGCAGCTAAATATTTGGGTATTCTTATTGACAATAGACTTTCATTCCAGACTCATATTAACCTTACAGCGGATAGAATTCGGAAATTAATGTATGTTTTTAAGAAACTTCGAGTTGTTGCTGATTCACGGATTATTAGGCTGGTATATATTTCAATCTGTCAGTCTGTTCTTATATATTGTATCACCTCACGAGGGGGCTCGGGGAAAACCAATATGATTAGACTGGAAAGAGCCCAAAGAGCACTCCTCAAAGTATGCACTTTCCTTGGTACCTTTTCCCTACATATGATCTCTTTCAATATTGTGAATTGTTAACAGTCCGTCAACTTTTTATCCTGTACACCATTCTCAAACAGCACCGTCCATTGGCTATCTCTCCCCAAACATACACGCTCGCCGTAACCATCTAGTTACCCGCACATTAAAATTCAAAACATTATTCCCATCGATTATTTTGTTACTTAGGGCCTTTTTATATAACAAACTTCAAAATGAACTTAATATAATCATCTTAATTGTAAAAGTTCAGTGCTTCTGCATGGCTAGAGTAATTAAAAATGTCCTACGATTCCTATAATTGCTACTTAATCACTGCTTCAATTTGCAATGGTGTATTTGTATTTAATGTAATTATTTGGCATGGACAAATGAGTTAATCTATAGTGTTTAAAGATAAAAGAAAGGTTTTGATATAGGTGTTCCATATGTATAGTTTATGTGAATTGTGTTTTGTTGTCTCGTTAGTACACATTTAAACCGTTTTAACTGTTCTTAATTACGAATGTGTTGGATCTGAATCAAGCACTTTCTATAGTTAAATATAAAAACTGCTCATTCATTATAAGCAGAAACTTACTTACTTTTACTTTTATCATATTACGGTCACCTTACGAAGAGGAGAGTACTGGTAACTGAGATACAAGTTTCTGCTTAGTTCAGGCATCAGTCTCTCACAATCTAATGAAAAATTTATGCATTGTTTGTATTTATAAGCGGTTACATGTAGATTGTTGGAGATAAATAAATAAATTAATATTATTAAAAGATATAAGTCTTCTACACAATTACAAATTTTACAGTTCGGCGTGTATACATTTTTCAATAGGTATGCAGTGTAGCGTTCGTAGTCGTTACGCCGTTGCGCACGTGAACTACGACCTACGTGCTACATGTCCAGTAGCATTATAGTCTACGACACAACGTAGCCACCAACTACGGACACGCAGTTCGCAATGAAAATGGAGACTTATTTCGTAGATAGCGAACAAATATAATGCTTGGTTTGTCGATATTAATATTAATAATTTACAACAACATATTCTTATTCTAAACTGCATTAGAAACAGGACAATAAAGGAAACTCCAGTATTGTATAGCCCGATTGCGTTAATTAATAAATTGCTAAAATCATTTAACTCAGATCGCGCTCAAAGCTATCAAGAGCCATAATTCAATAATAAGCGAAACCCACAATCCACATCGAGCGAATGAAGTAAGCAAGCTGACCAATTTTAAAATCAAAACGCTCTCACCGCTTAGTGCAAACAAAACCCCATATTTTATTTAACCCTACCACCCGGGCTGCGCGACTACCGCTGCGTGAGGCAAAATATGGAATGTTTTTTAAAAGCGAGGTTTTCCGGGAAATCTACTTACGCACAGCGGCAGTTGTATTTATTTATTGCCTTGAGATAAAGTTGATATCTGCTCAAGTTCTTTTTATAATTTGTGCAATGTGAATAAACGACAACTTAAGTAATTTGCCCTTTTATTTACTACGATTGCATTATATCGGATTTAAGTAAAGGAAACATATTTTCGCGTGTAGTTTCGTGTGTCCTTCCTCGGGGTTGCAAACTAACCCCACACTAAAATTCATCACAATCGTATTATTAATATCGAATATTACCCCGAACTATTCATAAACTTAATCACAATATAACACAAGTATTCCTTAATCGTATGCAAATTGTACGTTCTCCTTTTGTTCTCCTAAGCTTTATCTGTTTTGACGTCAATTAATGCCTGTACAAGACTATGTTGAATAAAGATTAATTTGATTTGACAAATAAACGAAACTGCTTTCTTAGTCTAAATCTTTCGAAAGTACGTTCAATCTGTGGCGGGTAAATTATTTTAAATGTTAGCTACTTTTAATAATTTCTAAGTGTTGCTTCCAATTTTTTGACGTTATTTTATTAATTAACCTTAATATGGATAATTGAAAGCAGGAACAGCATATTAATGCTTTAATTGAGTTATGCAATCAGACATCATAACATATAATCATAACATATGCATTATTTAAGAAAAGCAATAATTAATTGTAAAGGAAGTTGGGTTAAACTATTTATCTGATGCCAGCTTTTAATTGACGACTCTGTAAAAATACAGAGAGAAAAAAATAGCCTGTGTTGATTTTCTTGCTGGTTTTTTTCAGTACAAGGGCTCCCGCCGTAGACGTATGAACCAATGTAGTCATTGTTAAAATCTAATCGAAGAATAATTTTTGAATTTATATTAACATAAAAGATCAAAGCAAAATGAATGCGCTACGAGTAATTTAAAGGTAATACGAAAAACGCATATTATTTTTATTACGAACTGTCGCTTGCAAAGAAAAAACAACGTTGAATATCCATAGGCTGACGCACTTATATGTGATTAAGTGCATCTCCATTTCTCCCTCCGCCGACCGGGTTGAACAAAAGACTTTTGTTGTAACAAACTGTGGTCGAGTCGGCCGAGTTCTGACACCGTCGACGAGTTTAATAAAAGTTGGGGCTTTATAGGCCTCATACGACAGTTTAAAAAACGACGCGTCTGCCCGTTGGGACAGACGCGTCAAGCCGCTTGTATTGCGTGCAAACAAATATTATAAACTAGCGGACCCGACAGACTTCGTCCTGCCAAATTTGAATTTGAAAAAGAATTGTAAAATGGCAGTATACCGCATAGCCAACCAAATTCCAAAAAAAGGTTCAAATGAACTATTACATTTTATGACTATTCAATTTTGGAACGTGACATTAAATCCTCCAACCATGTATTCTGTGCTTCAACGCACACACGCACACTGTTTTGATAGATATGATTGAATTTCAATTTTATATAGCGTTAATAAAGCACAAATTGACTCAGATGTTAGGAACACACCTATATTTGCGTAGACAACAGTGAGTGCTTGCAATATAAACTTTAAACAATAACAATAAAGCTCAAATTGACTGTCCGTTTTAGTTAGAAAACGTTGTATAGGGAAAAGGGGGCTGTTTTTAGGATTTTTCCGATAATTATTCGAATTTTTCTGGCCGTAATAACCATCCTTAAACTTCAACGAACATTTTAAAAAAGAATTGGCTGAAATTGGTCCAGAGGTTGTTGAGTTATGCGCTTACCAACACGTTTTGCGATTCATTTTTATATATAAGAAGATAAGTGCCGCGGTGGAGTCCCTTCGACGCAAACGATCGCTCGTTCCATTCCCGCAAGGGAAGGGTAAAAATATTAGTATGGGGCGACGTTACTTAACAAACATAAAGTAAACTAGCTGACCCGACAGACGCTGTCCTGTCAAAAGTCTCAAATGAATACACACAAAAAATTTCATCAAAATCGGTCCAGCCGTTTAGGAGGAGTTCAATGACTAACACACGTACAGAATATTTATATATACATACATATATGTCACGCCTTGCTCCCAATGGGGTAGGCAGAGACCACCTCTCTCCACTTGCTATGTGTAAAGCTGCGTACTAATTCAGTGATATTATTTTCTGAAATAGTTTGTTTAACAGACTACCATGTATTTCTCAGCGGTATAGTGCAGTTAGAACATAACAATTTATGTTCAAG
Source organism: Scirpophaga incertulas (assembly GCA_036419045.1). Lineage (NCBI taxonomy): Eukaryota > Metazoa > Arthropoda > Insecta > Lepidoptera > Crambidae > Scirpophaga > Scirpophaga incertulas. The sequence goes on from CM071627.1 coordinate 41,420,908, forward strand.
CCAACTCGGTGTCCAGGTTAATATTTCATTTTGTAGATGGGATCTAGTTTAATGTGGTGCTCATAATGAACCAAGATAAAACCAAGCTAATGCCAATCAAAATTGGCTTTATTCAAATATGACTTTATGGAAAGCTCTTGGATTGTCCAAAAATTTTTTCCTACAAGGACCCTATTAATAGTTCCATTCACTTTCTTTCCAGCGAATACTAATATTATTATGGTCTATCTGTTCGTTACGTCAAATCGTCTGAACACATTTTGGTAGAAGACAGCTGACTCGATTACGATACAGTTTGAGAACTGTTTCGAACCCCGGCCAAAAACATAAGATATTTTATGCCGCGGGCAAATATCTCAGTGCGAAACTGGGACCAGTAATCTGTTACAGAAGCAAGTCGTGAACATTACACACCCAAGTTTAAGACCCAAACTAATCATAAAGCCATCGCTTACCTTTCTGTTCGACTTCCCCGGCACTTCCCCGGCTCGTCGCGTCGTTCAAGTTATTCCAATTAGTTTTTGTTGATACTCCGGCCAATAGGCGCCGATAGATAATCACAGCCTCGGCTAGAAATTTTAATTGTCCTTTGAACAAAGGCAAACCTCTTAGGAGTGAACCAAGGACACGAAATTCATTAGGCAACTTTCTATAGGGTACAACTAAATGACTTAAATCTAAGAAATAAAAATGACCTTACTGTGCCCGGAAGTAGGCTCCATAAAATAAGCAAATCCTTTGGTTGCGCTGGCATTCGTTTTTACAATAAGCTACCAGGAGATATACGAGATTTGTCAATTAACAAATTTAAAAAATACATAAAATGTAAACTTATGAAAAAGGCGTACTATAACACTGCTTGTTACCTCGAAGATAAAAGCCCCTGGGCATAATTATCCTGGTCCCAGTTCTTGGTGATCCTAATTATATTTAGCTGTATTATTATTTTTTTGTTACTTGTATTGTAATATGTTATTTGTATCATAACTTTCCTTTTGTTTGTTTTAAGTAGCTGATAATATCGCACTAATAATACAATAGTGTATCAACTCAAAATCGATCATTTTTCAGAATCAACAAAAAACTTATTACTCACTTCATGTAATAGTTGCAAATTGAATAACTGTCACACAAGTTTTTTAATTTATCCTTATTCTGTTTTTGCACTAATCGAACGACGGTCTTGATCACGCGTGAGGAATCAAATTGTGCGTGTGTTTATAGTATTATGTCAAGTACGACGTTTTGAGTTGATACACTATTGTATTATTAGTGCGATATGTTTTTTTTTTTTGTTTGTATATGACGATTGTAAGTGATCACGTGTGATTCTAAGCAATAAAAGTGTTTGACTTTGACTGCTTTTTCAAAGCGTACCAGAAAAAGGTATTGAAAAAAATTGTAAAATGTATTGAAAATTATCGGACGTTACCATGACGGAAAATTTTAATATTGTCAAAGATAACATGACTAATAACCTGATCTTTTCTAATAACTTTGGTGGACTTTGACATGTGTTGGTTTTGCAGTATCGACTGATTATCGGTAGTTGACTGAAGCCAAAATGAATTAGTTCGTATCGAGTCTTGCTACGTTGCTGATGAGTTAAATATATAGCTGGCATTAATTATAAAAAAATACTCTTATGAAGAAATGTCATTATACTATTCAGGATTACTTAAATGATAACAATGCTTGGGTAATATTAACGACTCAATAGTTATGTAGTTAAATATTTTGACTATAGCAAATAACACAATGAAACTAAAACTTTTATAGATATAATATGTACTTGTTTAAACTTGTAAGGGAAGTTGGGTTCAGACGATTTATACGAGGCCAGCTTCTATTTGACGACAATGTAAAAATACAAGAAGAAAAAGCAATTACCCTTGAAAAAATCCGAGCTGAACAAAAATTTTTCATTTTGATTTGATTCATACTTATGCAAGTGTTTCAGGATGGGCAAAACAACAATAATATATAATTACATACAAAACAAATATATTATTAATAAATCCTAAGTATCGACAGCCCTACGTCAGCGCCGTCGCGCCTACAGCTAGATAGCATTTGTGTTAACAGCAGATTAGGGCTATCGTTTGAAATTTTTGCTTCCATTTTTATAGACGGCTTGTAAATAATAAGATTTCAAACCTTTGTGATGACCTAGGCTCTGCTTAATAACTGATTCTGTCATAGCTTTATAAATGTGAAGTGTGCTAGTATTTAATAGGTAATTAATCTCTTTTTTGAAAAGAATCTTAATTTGATCCATGCGTGTCAGTAAACCATATAATAAAAACGATAGAAATTTTATACACTCGTTAAGTACTATAAAAATTGCATTAAAATTTAATATTTTCAAATTTCGCGCGTAATTAGACGAAGGCGCCGCACTAGTTGTTAATCTGTAGCGATGACGTCAATACGGCATGTAAATAATAAACGAAGCTCTATGTTTGATGCTATGTATTATTATACTCATAATTTAAAAATGAGTTATTATCTTTTATATTTAAACAACTAATAAAGGAATAATGATAAAAGAGTAATACTGACATCGATGTTTTAATACTCTGCAACTCGGCAGAACAAAAGTCGGGATTTGCAGCAAAGAATTTTCCGACCATTAATGCATTTATTTTTGGTAAATTCGTACTATCTCCTTTAACAAAACTGCTTTCCATAGTGTGATTCACGTGCGATTTCAATTTAACTTACGTATTTATAACGTTCTCCTACAATAAAAAAGCAACCTACAAACTTCTTTTTTTATTGTTTTGCGGCTTTGTACGTACTATGATTCATAATGACATTGACACGCATAAGTTTACAGTACCTTGTGACGTCACGACATGGCGGCCTATGTTTCGCTCTCGTTTTACGTATAGATTAAAAAAGTGAATACTTTGAAACTAATTTTTATATTACTTTTGTTATTTTATGTACTTAAACATGATGGTTCCGACTATTTAATGCATAAGCTATCATAGTTATATGTTTTTAGATCTTTTCTAATATAGAGGGAAGTACCCTATTATCGTTATGTGGCTAGAGGAGTCTCTGCAATTACACAGAATTCTAAATAAAAACACACAATGAATCGAATGAATGCGTGACCTTCACCGCACAAGTGGCGCTCACGCCTCCAGCGCGCTCTTAGTGTTTTGTTAAATTAACGTACGTATTAAACTATATTTACGGTCTAATTCAGTTTGCATAGTAACATTATCGGGCGTACACTAGGAGGGAACAGAAGACATGCGTTTTCGCATATATAGTATGTATAGTACCTACAAATCTTTAGGTTTCTGTGCACGATTACTATAACTTTTTATCAGGTGAACTATATAATTCATTTAGATGGATCATTGAACATAAATTTTCTGAACAATTTCCAGTTGTCAATGAACAATGATCAGGGGGGCAATCGCACTAACCAATCGCAGCTGAAACGAAACCAAATCGTTCCACTCAACCAATCCGAGAGCTAGAATATCACGTCATCGAACAGATGTCGTGATATTGTGGCGTTCGGATTGGTTAAGCCGAACGGTTCGGTTGCGTTTCGCTTGCGATTTATTAGTGCGATAGCCCCTCAGCTATCAGTGAACAACGATCATAAAAATGGTCGCTCACCAAACGATCTCGGCACTAAGCCTGCAATGTACTAATGTCTTGTTCGAATTTCATATGTACCTTTACCTGACCCTCCTACGGCAAAGGAAAACATCTTGAGGCAACCTGCATACACCAGCTAAGAAATTCAACTGTAGAAGCACAACGCATCCCTTGATTAACATGACATAATATAACTGACATAAAAAATAATAAAATAAAAAAAGAATCTGTGTCAGCCCTATTTCTATTTCCCACCTACCTTCCATTACACCAAAGTTGGGTAGAGGATTAAGCGATTCCCGATAAAGTCGTCGTTGCTCGCGGCCGGAGTCGAATAAATCTACATTCGCTTACGACACTCGCCTCGACAAGTCATTCTCGATCCCCGATTGCTTCATTCGTTAATTAGCTGATTGGTGATCGTCCAAAGTGTATCCAGTATCCGAAACTGATGATGGCGATGTATATCTACAGTATATTTGATTATATTAATTCTCCGTTTCCATTACAGTGTACAACCAGAGAATGAGGAGATTGTTCGTTTATAAGAAGCCAATGTGTCAAAAAATACATCGACATCGCAATTTCACCGTTTCTCGTTGTAGCCTCTACAGTTATGAACTATTGGGGAACGTAAGCCCAACTTGGTTCTATGATATGGCGTGATGGGATACCTTAGACACGGTACCACCAAAGCGACCAGGTTTAGGATATCACTACAATCAATAAATCCGTTGAGTATTTTATATGAAAATACCAAGTCGTGTCTCGCCCGACGGGCCTTCTCGAGATGAAAATGAGACAGACGCTCATCATATGAACATCAATGAGATACTCCTGAGACCGCGAACAAGATATCTTGTGAAAGAGCGTTGAATAGACTAGTCAATCCATCCATATAGGGGATACCATACGACACTGGTATACTCGAAACATGGGCATTGTAAAGAATAATTTTTGTATGAGCCGTCTGGAAACTTCATATAACGCTTTAAAAACCCCAGCATTCGTGAAGCCCTTTTGGTAACCATATCGATATGAGCTCTGAAATTCATAGTGGAATCCAAACACTCCCAAATCACTGCACTCGCTTACTTCCTGCAGTGGATGACCGTTAAGTTATATACATAACATCTTGACACCTTTTGTCACATGTTGGCAAAGTATACCGTGGTTTTTGCAGAGGTTACAAATTTTCTTGCGAATCTCACAGGTTATATATATACCAAACTAGCTGACCCGTGCCCACTTCGTTGGGCATAATATTAATATTCACTTTTTAGTACAGAGTGTTATATTTTAATTTCCAACTGTAATATTAAAAAAACTAATCTTTGTAACTTAAATATAAAAGTTAGACGTATGCTGTCGTTGACTTTTTTGTAGGCATTTTCAAGCTCCACATCTTTTCTCTAGAACTGAAAAATATATCTTTCATAGTTAAAGCAGCGTTCGTAAGAAACGTTTCATTCGACCGTTTTTTTTCCGATTCACTTTGCGAAACGGACTACCACGTAAAAGCATTTTTATTTTTCGATTTCTTATATAACCTATGTCACTCAGCAATAATGTAGCTTTCTATTGGTGAAAGAATTTTAAAAATCGGTTCAGTAGATCCCGAGATTACCCCTTACAATTTAACAAATATACAAACATACAAACTTTACTTCTTTATAATATTAGTATAGATAATAATTATCTCGCTCGTAATTACAGTTATTTTTCTACTGCAAATTATAAGGTTGTTAATATAAGTATAGAACAAAAGAACCTGTGACCATTTACCATCAAAAAAGAAAGAAATACATTTATTGATGGACCTACAAACGATACGAACAACAATAACAAAACAATACAATAATTATACGCACCGCTGCATGTTACCATAACTGTTGCAAGCTCAATATAAGAGCCGGCATGGCCTGTTGCAATGGTATGTTGCTAGCCACAGTAGTAGTAGGCACGAAAACAACACAACAAGAAAATAACAAAGACAATATGGACCGTAGTACAAACAATAAATTTATTAAAAAAAAGACAAAGATGACATGTGCAAGATAACTTTCAGAAATAAATTAAAAAATATATTACCTACTGGAGCACCAAAAGCTTAATTTGCTTGAAGGAAACAACTGCCCATTATTTGTAGGTAGATAGTTTTATTTGTATATGTGTTTTTTTTATGTTTCTCGAGTGTATACTTTTGAAATATAGGTTATGTATATTAATTATTATTATACGTAACAGGTGATGTCACAGCGTGTTATAGTGGATACATATTTTATGTCAAGTAGCAATGCCAAACAAATGTTATTACAATCATGATAGATATTTTCTTTTGATTTTTTATTCTTCTTTTCTTAGTCTCAATCTTGTAGAATGCTATTTGTAACTTCGTAGCCCTCTAGTCTCCTCATAGGGTGATGGCTGAAAATCAGTGTTTTGCCGTTCTAAGGTAAAAATCCCCACTGAGCCTTGGCCCTTTCAGGCCCTTGGCCCTTTCAGGCACACACATGCACATCTAATTCTTACCGTTTTTTATTAGATTTTTATTTATGTGTATACATTGTGTTTAGTGTGTTTTTGCCTGAATAAACGTTTTATCTATCTATCTATCCATCATGTAGAAACACATACGCCGAGTACTGATCAAACGTAACAATAAAAATAACAAGGAATACAAAATGACAAGCACAGTATTAAACAGACAATAAGTACATAATACCAGTCCAACCCTTGCAACTGCAACTCGTGCAAATGTGTTTTTAACCCATTTACAAACATGTTTCGTGTTTCCAGTATGCGAATTGGAGGCGGCAAGTTATTCCAACAATTAGAGGCGGAATATTTGAAAGACCATCAAGTGAGCAGATGCTTGTTTTACAATATGTATACAGGGAGCGGCAAAATGATCTGACGGTTTTAAAATGTAAATAACTCAATAGTTTTAAGAGATACAAAGGGTTTTATTGCATATTACAGATTGCTATTTATGAACATTTATAAAAATAACCAAAGAAATGTTGACTTGCCATTGGAAACATTGTGTTATGGGCCCATACTTTTTTGAAGAAAACGGTCGAACTGTAACCGCCAACTCACAACGATACCTGACTATGTTGAAAAACTTCCTTATCCCCGAATTACGCAGAAAACGCTTAAACCACAGCAGAATTTGGTTCCAGCAGGATGGGGCAACAGCCCACACAGTGAGGCCGAGGCCGAGGCCGCCACACCCGATGAGGTAATGAACTTCTTAAGAAGCAAGTTTCATGGCCGAGCATCTGGCGTTTCGGGGACATTGCGTGGCCAGCTCGCTCCCCGGATCTCAGCATTTGTGACTTTTTCTTGTGGGGACTGCTGAAATCAGGAGTGTACACAAACAAACCCCGCACATTGGATGACCTGAAGGAAGCCATAAGTCAAGAAATAGCCAACCTTTCTCCTGCAATGTTAGGAAAAGTGTTTGACAATTTCAGTGCAAGATTGGAAGAATGCATGGCCCAAGATGGTCATCATTTGAAAGATGTCATCATCAAATCTACAACGGATAACATAAATATTTCTTTGGTTATTTTTATAAATGTTCATAAATAGCAATCTGTAATATGCAATAAAACCCTTTGTATCTCTTAAAACTATTGAGTTATTTACATTTTAAAACCGTCAGATCATTTTGCCGCTCCCTGTATATATATATTTGCATTGCGTTTTATATTTGTCTTAAGCGACAATGATAGACCTACAGGACTAACCACTTTCATTCACCAGCAGGTGAAAACAAAATCACAGGAATCACTCTGTCAAAAACAGGAAGAGTAAACGCAAAATTATTCTATCAACAAACTTTATAAAATTCAGACAAAATTTCGCGTCTCGATAATTACTTTCATCGAATTCGTCAAACGGAACTAATAAAAAACGTCCCTTTCCTAAACATCCAGCCAGTTTTAAAGCGGGAGTCGTAAAACGGTGGGTTCTATCGGATCCGGCGTTTATTAAGGTTTTTCGGGGCCTTATTACATTCTTCGGCTGCTCTCGAGCTGGGTTCGTAGCTCAGCAATTTCAGTTTTACTACTCCGGAAGTCGTTCAATGGTCTTTAATCCTCATGAAAAATTAAAATTTCATTTTAACTCACCGGGTTCAAGTTACAGCGCTGAAGTTTTGGGGTCGAGTCCCGGTGGGGGCTGACGTTTGTTGATGCAAACATTTGTTCTATTTCTATTCAAAAATATTTGTATATGTATAATATATGTACGTCTATCCGTTACCCTAGATGCCGTAACACAAGCCTTACAGGGCTTATTTTGGGTAAGTTTAATTGGTGTGTGTGTGTAAGAAATATTTATTTATTTATAAGCTGCGATTTAACACACCAATATCTCGCAATGTATTGGCCGCGACAACTGTCATATCAAAACAACATATAACAATAATATAAGTATTGAATTATCGAACTTTATATTTACAGTCTAAATCAGTTTGTATCTATCAATCCATTTACATTGTCGCACAGACCGTCTAATATATATGTGAACACTTCACAAGTTTCAGCAATATAACAATTATATTAAATATATTTATATGTTTAAGTATAAACTGTATGTGTTCTGAAAAAAATACATACCTTAATTAAAAATACTCCCGACGCGATTCTTCATTTTTTAAGGAGGACATTAAAAACACAATGAAGCTAATACTAGGAAAACGAATTATTTTTTTAATGTTCCTAATAAAATAAAAAAATAATAATTTAATTAATCATGAAAACTCCCTTCAACGCGATTTCACATTTTTTGAAGAGGACATAATAGGAAAACGAGTTATTTTTTTTAATGTGTTCCTAATAAAATAAAAAAATACATTCCTTAATTAACGAGTTTTTTTTAAACATTGAAGATGACACTGGCATCAATTTATGATGCCAGTGTCGTCCTTCACACCAATCATTGGTTGTACCTTGGACTTCATCCTTGGGTTCGAGGCGGGCCACGATGTATATCAAAAAAATATTATACAAATAAAATTTTTTACAATAACTTTTACACATCAAATATGCTACGCCATTGGTTCATAAGTTTACTGCTGTCTTGTAATAGAAAACCAGCTAGGGCTTTTTTTTCCCTCTGTGTTATTGCAGAGTCGTCAATTCGAAGCTGGACTAAATATCTTTTTAGGCAGGTATTTAGGACAGTACCCGTTTCATTTCTGGGTGACAGCTGTAAATCGGTGTTCTTGTCGTCAGACTGTCGCACACCGAGCAGAGATCCTATTTGCTGGCCTGATATGAAAGTCTGAACCCAACTTCCTATACAAGTTATACAAGCTATAGTTTTATTATCTACTAGCTGACCCGGTGAACTTCGTACCGCCTAATTATTGGAGGCATATTTAGTAAGTCACAAACACACGACACAATACTTTTTTAATTTTATTGAAATTTGTTGCTTTTAGATTTTTAGGAATATTAAAGAATTATAGTATAGGTGCACAGCAGAGAGGCGTTTACATTTCAAGTGACATTTTACCATAGATAATTTTTTTTTGAGTGAATACTGACAAATATTTACACAATAACTATAAATTTTTTGACGGTGGCCATGGTTAGGAAAAGAAAAAGAACTACATCTGTCATCGAGAAAATAAAGAATTCAAACAACTATAATATTTAAATTGTTGATATTTTAGAAGTTATAGTGAAGGTATATATCCCTCAACTCCTTGAAATGCATTGTCCCTTTTGTAAAAAGTGGATGGAACACAGAACAAAAACAATAAATTTGGTGAAAACTTACCTTTTTATGTCCCAAATACGCTGTAATTTATTTGATTAAAAATTGATCGCCCGTAATTTATTTTTCCTTTCATTTTTATAATATTTCCTTCCTTTTCTAATGGGTTTCATCCATCGACTCTGTGTTGTCGATGGTTTCATCCTACTATTATTTTTTTTCGCTTTTTATTATTTTTAAAGGCTTAGGTATAACCTGGTCTATATGGACAAAACAATGGAACGTTCGGATACACGGGTTCTTTTTACATGAGATGACAAAACAATATAATAAAAATATTTTTGAGAGTTAGTAACACGTTGGCACCCATCAAATATGTCAACACATTAATTATTTTTATATTTTGAAATTTAAATACACGATGTTATAAGCAAAGTTGATAGGTATTATGTTGTCGATTCAAAAGTCTTGTTTTAATGCGTTTTTCAATTCGAGTGGAACTGAGAGTATAAATACCGTCAAATGTTTGACAGAAAGTTTAGACCTACCCTGGACTACGACAAACATTTTAAAACCAAAATCAGCTCAATCGGCCCAGCCGTTCTCGAGTTTTAAGCAGACTAACGAACAACAATTCATTTTTATTTATATAGATTATAGTACTGCAATATAACGGCATTACAGAAACATGCATGTGTTCTGTCTCAAAAAAAAAAAATGACCAGTTCATTTTTCACTTCAAAAATTAATTAAATTTTATTACAAAAATATTTTCGTTCGATCACTTTAAGAAGCTGTGCAATTATAAACTGTATTACCAAGCAATAAAGCAGCCACAGTACTGAAATCCTGAGGAAAGCCGTTTAAATTCTGCAACCAGAACCGATGTATGTTCAATACTGGAGGGTGTATTAACCATCTCTATCGTACTAGTTTCGATCTAAATTCGTTGTACAACACGGCGGGAGCACGAGAGTTTTTGTAACGCAGGCATAGCACACAGAAATGTATCATTCTTTTGCATTTGATACTTTGATTGCGGAACCAGAGTAGACCCTCGTGCATTGAGTTTAATCATTTCATCTGTGGAGAAGATTGTGTCGGAAACGGTTCTAGCGCCGCACCGACCTCGTTTGCTAGTTACGACCGTGGGTGCTCTAACACAATTTTGCCCCATTATTGGTTTCCTGGGCGCTTAGTTTGGGTTGGGTTATCGTGTCAATCTAACCTGCACTGTTTTCTAAATTACGTTAAATGTTGATCAGCACATAAACTTACGCCTCTTTCCCATGGGGGTAGGCAGAGATCCCAGTTTCCACTTGCTACGATCCAAACATACTTCCCTGGCTTTCTCGACTATCATTAATACTTTGATTCACGCCTCGTCAGTTAAGCTTACTTGACCTGACCTTCTTTCAATATGTCACCTATTTGGTCCAAGTATGTCGAGGTCGTCCTCTACCAACCGGCCCATTCATATTCGACCTATATATTTTTTATATAGTGAATTATTATATTAATTGAGAAAACGTTTGACGCAGAGGTTGAGTGACCGGCTGCTTATCTGTATTCTGTTTGTGACTGCACCCACGACACAGGATAAAAAATACATCTAAATAAAAGTTTTTCTTTATTCTTTGTTATATTGGAGTTGACTGAATGAAAGGTTAAACGCGGTTGACGATTTATAACGTATTAAAAAAGAACTAATTATTAGATCTCGTTCACACCAATTTTCGGTGGAAGTTTGCAAGGTAATGTACATCATATGCAGGGTGTCCCAGAAGTTGACGTCAAGCCGAAAGCAGTGTAACACTTTTTTTTCACTGATTTTTAAGTACTATTAAAGACACTTTTTTATTCATATTGATTAAAATCACTTTTACAATTGTATCTTGCATTGGTTATGTTTTCGTCGAATTGTTACTTTGACATTGACAGTTCTATAGTGTGGACCGCTTATCATGATCCTAACACCATTATCTATAGCGCAAATTAGGCAATCAAATCTAGCCAAGCGTCGTCTACAAAGATAGGTTCTTTATCAATAATACTGAAACATCACTCCGGAATTCATAGATTAAAAACAGTGTCGTAGATTATTAACTGCCCACAGATTATATACCGGATACTAATTAACAACAAACTATTTGCACTGCCGGTTACAAAAATATCATTTAGAATTAAACTTAAATTTAGGAAGATCAATTCTTCCTTTCCTTTATTTGTGGCGGATCGACATAGTTTCCACACCATCCTAGTTCCATTTAACAACAAACATCACATAGGTACTATACATCGTCTATATAGTCTTTGCCTCATCGGTGGTAAGCAATCTGTAATGGTATACTAATCTGTGACTTGGAGATCTGAAATCTGGGAATTGGGAATCGATCTATTGTAAAAATCTCACGCATATTTCGTGATATAAAAATCGTATAAAAGTTACTGAAAGTGGTGTCAGGATCACAAACAGGAGTATTTTATTTCCCATAAAATTATCCACATCTGTTGGAACGTAATTAAATTGAGTTGCCACCCGGCACTTAGGAAAAAACAATAAACTAAAATATTTACATATTGAAAGCCCGATAAAAAGGTCAGTAATTGTTGCATTTATCTCTTTAATTCTTTAATCTCTTTAATTTCAATTTGTTCCCAATAGTAATGATTTTCACAAATAATTATTGATATTTGTTTTGAGCGGGTAGGCTTAACCACCCATACAAAATCATGCTGAAATTAGCTGCTCAGCTGCTAATCTCATGTATTTGAGGTAATTGGTGTTTGTATTTAATCATCTATATATATAAAAGAAAGTCGTGTTAGTTACACCACTTATAACTCAAGAACGGCAGAACAGATTTGGCTGAAAATTGGTAGGGAGGTAGCTTAGAGCCAGGAGACGGATATAGGATACTTTTTATCCCGTTCGACAGCGTTCCTGTGTGACTTGACATGAAACGTCAGTCACTATAAAACGTGGTATAACAAAAAGAATCAGACTTGGAATAACAAAACGCGACAGCTATGTAATTGACGTAAAATGACAGCTATGTAATGACGTATGGATGACAATTTGATATTTGTAAGAAATCAATATTAAAACTATTTCTATTAAATAAATAATTAACAAGTGGATTGAAGTGAAGTGAAGTTTAATTAATAATGCCGCGACCAAGACGATCGAATCTTTCCCGACAAAGCCGTAATGCAAGAAGAATACAAAATACTGCAAATGAAAGGACTGAAGAAGAAAAACTTTACCACAATATAGCTTATACATCAGAATAACACATAGGCTACAATTTTTGAGGTTTCTAATGTGAGGTCGTAAAAAAACACATTTTTGCGCTTACATTGCAAACGCTGACTGAATCCTACAAGATAGATCAAAACAATTTACTACAGTATTGTACAACTTAAAAAGGTCTACAAAAAATTCCGTGATGGTATATGTTTATCTCTTAGGAATAACCACAAAAGGAAAAAGATTGTTAAATGTAGTTTATAGGAGCATACTGCAGTGGCTACCTACTCGTATAGGCCTATGATTAGGGCTCTGCAGTGCTTAGTTACCGTATTTCTTACTTATTACTAGACTAGACGGGACGAACCTGAAGTCCACGCGAACGAAGTCGCGGGCAAAAGCTAGTAATAATATAAATATTGTAAATTCTTGTTCTTTTAAAATGTAAATGTACCATAATTTGATGAATGTTCAATAGATCATGTTTGATATTTTTTCTTTGTAACCTAGTTGTCAGATTTAATTGTATGAAGAACAATAATGTATATGGGTTCCTTCTGAACCGCATAGACCACCCACAGTGAGTCCATGACTATGATAATGTAGCATTTTTATGATATGTAACAGGGCAAAAAGGTACCGGGAGGTAGTTATACCTGAAAGCCCCGGCCCTACAAATTTATGTAAGAAAAATAAATACAATATCCTTGGAGAAAACTATATAAAAGTTAAGAAGAATAGCTGCAATATATTAAAAGAAGAGTTAAAATCGAGTGTCTGGACCCAGTCTCAAGGAAGGGCAAAAAGGTACCGGAGGTAGTTATACCTGAAAGCCCCGGCCCTACAAATTTATGTAAGAAAAATAAATACAATATCCTTGGAGAAAACTATATAAAAGTTAAGAAGAATAGCTGCAATATATTAAAAGAAGAGTTAAAATCGAGTGTCTGGACCCAGTCTCAAGGAAGGTATTCAGTACTAACCACCGAATACATGTTATTTCTTAGATTTTAGAATTACCATAATAAATAGTTTATTTCAATACCCTGATCAACCATTGTTGCTAAATATCCTTGCCGAGATTGATCAAACAGCACCAGAACCAACCTGCCCTTGTGTCTACTCATTAAAATTTGTTATTTTAAGTACATAATAAAGTTATTTATTTTAATTGGCTATTTTAATTTTTAATTTAGTTGTTATAAAAAATATACATTTATAGTGTTAAAGTATTAAATATACCTTTATAGTGTTAAAGTTGATAATTAAATCAGTAATTTTGTTATTTTGTATTATTTGTGTTTTCTTTATAAATCTAGTTGGTGAGTAAGAGTATTATTACATTACTACAGCAGGTGGTAGACCAACTCATATAAGTTATCAGAAAAATATAAAAAAAATCTATATTATAAAAAAAATCTAGCATTTTTAAAAAATCTATAAAATTTACACCCTGTGACGGTTTTTTCACTTTTGTTGCTACAAATCTTGACTTTTCTAAACATTTTCTTTTGTTTTCTAATCCTGAATAATGTTTCTGTATACTCTAATCTAAAATTTAAAACCAGCTGCTCCAGATTAGAAGAATTTGCCATTTTTATCTAAATTAAATATACAAAATTATTTTTTCAGATAGCTTTAACAAGCTGTACTGAAAAAGAAATGTACTATGCGAGTTTAGCAAGTAACTGCATCTGCGTTGGCGCATTCAAGAAGGATTCCAAAATGGTATGATACTTGGTAGAAAATTTCTACTATTGCAGACATTTTCTTTTTCAAAAACAGGCAGTTTTGAAAAAAACATTCTTACCTACTAAAATTAAGGAGACCTATATACTTTTTTTCAGGAGAACGCTGCCTAAACGTTCGTTGTGCATTGTACTTATGACTAATAAATATTTTGCATTTTAAAGCATTGGAATCATTTAAATAATTATTGACTTTGTAATAGCCTTTACTCATTAGCGTCTTTTTAACATATTCCTTGAACTTATGAAAAGACAATTCAGCTACGACAAAACAGCTACTATGTGGAATCTTGTTATAAAAATTTATACATTTGCCCATAAACGAACCTCTAGTTTTTTTTAGCCTGTACGTTGGAACGGCAAGTTTATTTTTATTTCTTGTGTTTAAATTATGCATTTGAAAATTAGTATAAGGTGTATGACATGTCACACTAGATTTATAGTATATATTATATTATATTTGGACCGCATTAATACGAATTCGACGTTACGTAACGAAGAACGAAGAAGACGTTTACGGTGATCAAATTCACTTCATTATGATAAAATCCTTAATTATTATACGCAGTCATTGTAATGTAAATGTGCAATTCTACTTCTGCTGCTTGAGGTTATAACCATGATGATAGATTGCGGATTTGACTACTGTCTCTTTTCTGTTTGTGACGTTGTCCAAGGCAGCACAACGAGCCACGTGGCGGAACACAGTTGCACATTTGCTTTTAAATGATGTGATTAGATGTGACTTAGTCGGCGACAGTATTCAGTCAGTCGGGAAGAGTACAAGTCCTAAAAGTCACGCTAGTATTCCATTGCTTTAAATAAATAAACAGTTATTTCCAGAAGGTGTTTGATATTGTTGACAACAATTTATATGTTAAAATTACGATCGTTACATAATTTAGGACCGCTACGTTAAAATAATAAAATCCATGAATTCAACCTTATTTAACACAACACAATAACGTGTTTTTATTTGAGAATAAAGGCAACCCGACAAACTTCATATTTTAACCTTGACACCGGTCTAATTCGCTCGTAACCGTTTTTGAAATGCTGACTGTACACTAGGCAAGGTTATGGATGCTGGCGACCACTAGCGGAGGTCGCGAGGAGTCATCAACACCGGGTCGTTGACCCACAGTTTGGACCGCATTAATATTTACACAGGTTTAGGGGACGTTCGGTCGCTTGATTTGTTTGTTGCGACAAAATGATAGCTACGCATTAGCACAAGATACTTTTATTGCGTAAACTTGTTGTTTTTATTCAGGTTACTAGTTGACTAAGTGGGGTCATGTGAATAGTAAATAATAACCATCGCCGAGGAATGTTTACACTGCTAGGACGTACATAGCTCTCCTACCGCGAGGCTGCGTGCGCGGCCGGCTTCCGCGCACGCCGAAGTGACGTCTCTCCGTCTGGGGGATAGGGTAGACGACTACAACTGATTATGGCCGTTTTTATACTATAATTATCTGAGTTGAGCAATTTATATCTCATGAAAGTGTGTCAATATAGAAATTTCAGTTTAATTATTAATTTATACTGTTTTTAGATTTCAAAAAAATGAGCATTTTTTATTACCGTAATTCTAATGAAACGAACACATTTCTAGCATTCTCACATTAAATGTAACATTTTTATATATAGAAAGTATACCTATAAACGTACAAATAACAAAGTTATTTTAAAATTTGTATATACGCTCATACAAATTAGGCGAGTTTACTGAGTTATGACGTCACGATTGCAGTGCTTTTAGTATGGAGCGTGTTTGAGCGCCCCGCGACAGCGCCGCAAACATGGCGATGTATCTTCAAAAGTAATAGGCGCAGGTGTACTGTTGGTTCTACAATATTTCTCACTTAAAAGAGTACTCTTATTATATATAGGATTTAAAAACTTGTCGTCTACCCAATTGTCCAAGTGTTCTCGGACAATCCCCCCCTTGGCGATGGCTCGACCAACTCTAGGCGGAGTCGGCCCCGGAGCACATGGCGGTACAATCGCGAAAGCGCACCCCGCCGCATGGGCCCACAGAACACCGGCGGGTTTTAGTGGGTAGGCCGGGTTTTAGTGAGTGCCCCACACACGGCCGCGTCTTGCCATCGCGGTGACATGGTGCATAAGGAGCATTTCCCCCCGTAAAAAACAAGGACGTACATAGCTTTGTACATTCACTATGTATTTGGAAATATTTTTCACTCTCAGTACTATATCACTGTCTTCATATTCTTTTTACATTGTCTTTACATGGGAGGTCGTCGGCATCACTACACGGTATAAAACAAAGTCACTTCCTCTGTCCCTATATTTATTTATTTATTGCATGACACATTCATAATATCAGATGGTAATTATAACATATTTTGGCAGACGAGAATTGCATTTTGCAACACTGCTTTTTGGAGTATTGAAGGAGAAAAAGCCATCATACTTGTATAATAAATTACACTTCTCACCGCTTGGGGTACGTCATGCTGTAAGTTAAATATCTTGCTCGTATTAATTCTTAAGCAGGTGTCCAAATTATTCTGTGCCCGTTGTATATAGTTATTATATAGTTGTATAATGTTCCTATTGTTGTTGGGTTTGTCATATTCTTGTACTACACAGAAAGAAAATATAAATCAATCCAAAACGCAAATATGTCTTGGAGAATATATTTGGAATGTAAATATAAATATCTCAATACAAAATATATCTCTTCAATTATGGTCCTACTGAATCATAAAAAAAGAACTAATAATTCTCCTATAAAGTTTGTAGTATTATTTGGACAAGAATATGGATTTATAATTTAGAAACCAGAATCTTAATTCAAAATACTGCAGGTTTTGTTATCAGTTTTAGAGTCTAGGAACTAAGTACTCAAACCAAAAAAAAAACAATATTTATCAAAGATTTTGCATATTTTAATCAAGAACTAAACATTCTTATTTTTAGAATATAAAATGATGTTTACTTCAAGAATGTTGCATATTTGACTTGAAGTTTATTTTTATTTCTTTCTTCGTTTAAATTCGGCATGTTTAAATTGTGTTAGAAAGTTCTTAATCACCAATAACTACACATATTTTATCCTTAGATTGTTTCATTCTTCGTCTGAGAACGACAGATCAGAAATATGTTCATCCAAGAAACAGGAATTATTCTGAAAAATAACATAGACATTAATCATTCTTGGAAAACCGAATGGTGTTACCATTAAACAAAAATCTGTTTGTAAGGTAGAAAATATAGGCGCCTTCAGAGCTATAGCGCGTAGAGCTATAAGGCATACTCAGACCAAATAAAAAACTAAAGACTTAACACTTCCAACAAAATCGTGAAGCCGGTTGTGTAAACACCACCAGTACCACACAGTAAAAAAAATACCCGAATATTTAGTCACAGTATTAGCAGGGTTATTAGATGAGTATATCATAGATTTAGTACAATAGATAGGCAATGTGAAAGAGACAAATTATCGTTCCCCGTATAATGAGATGAGCGAGAGAGAGCGAGATGGGAATATGGCAGCCTTCAAGTACCTACACACAAGCGACTTGACGTTTGCGTAGGTAAAAATAATCAAACACATTTGGTAAAAATAATCAAACACATTTTTTGAATACCGTGTTTTGAAAGCAACGAGTTACGTGTGCAGTACCAGGATACACATCCAAGAAAGATAACACACGGAAATAATATACGTTTCAAGTGTAAATATAAACATATATTTTTGTTGATTTAAGTAGTTATTTTCATCAATATCTAAAAAATATATATAAATCAGGAATAAAAAATACATAAATAATATAACCATCTATGTTATACTAAATCTATGGAGTATATAGACAAGTTAGCGTTTATTTTAAAACGTGTATAGGTATTACGCTTTCGAGGGGTGGTATGGTAATATGTTTATTTCGACAAGATATGTAGAAGATATTAAACAAGTTTTAGGATAAGATAAGAACAAAATTCTTTATTATTCAACAAATAAAACCACCGACTCACTGCCTTCCCTCCTTCACTTTCCTTACCTAAGTAGTTTTATGCCTCTTTACACTTTTATTATCTTTAATATTATCAACATCAAAACAAATATAAATAAATGAATGAATGTGCAACGATACGGTTCGTATCACATTAATTACTTACCTAATAAACATGGAATATTGTAGCGCTTACTAGTGGTAAACTATTTGCTGGTTAAATGGTGCCTTGATCTATTGCGTGATATGTTAGAAAGAGACAAATATGAAACTAATTGTGTAAAAGGCTGTTAAAAGATATCGTTCCTACAATGTGTTCAGCACTACAGAGCTAAATTACAGCCTAAAACTAAAGGTTAGCCTTGACTCATTGTAACTGGAACTACACTTCGAGGATTTGAATGCGCTCCTATATACAATTACAATATTGCTATTAGAAACTTAATTAAAAAGTACAAGTCCGGAAAGTAGGTATATGATTTCTTCAAGCGTCCCGTTTTTTGATTTTTGGTGTGGTGACGTCTCTACGTATTGGAAATGATAATTCCGCACGTGAACCAAACTACATTTTTGATAAAAAAAAAAGAGAAAAATCATTTTAAGTATTGCACAAGGAATATTTGATATTAGCAGTTTGAACAATTGTTGAGAATGATATAAAACGCTGTGTGTGCGTAAAAAATGATACACACGGCCGTGTCTCAGTATTACCTTATAATGAATTAAAAATAATAAATAAATGGTGAAAATAATACTTACGGGTTACAAGCAAATTGGTTTTTATTCCGTGCCATGATTGAGCACTTCCAACCTGTGCCTATACGGTTTGTAATATCTTTGTCACTAATGATTGTTGTACAAATATACTTGTTGTCTGTAAAACTATAATAGAGTTTGAGAACACACGGTTAATTCTCTAATATCACTAGGTAGGTAGTAGGTAGTTATGTAATTACTTAGTCTTAATAATCGATAACTGTGTTACAAAATACCACAATAAGTTTACATTTACCGTGATTTTTTAAAGCAATAACGTGCAATAATGTGTCAACATTATGAAAAATATTGTTTTATTTAAGTTTGATGTATATAAATTTTTCTCGTATGGAATTGGCCGATTTGGGAGAAAGTCAAATAATCATTATGGCAACATTCTTTTTGAACGCTATGAGGATTTTGTGGACTCAACCGACTTTCTTTCTTTCTGACACAGCAGCAATTGAGTACTGTTCTGTGCACAGCAGGATTTATCAATTTCTGAATTTAATTTTCAAATGTTCTATTTATTTGTTACTCACCCACCCACCTAGGTTTATTTGTACACTGAAGCTAGTTTACAAATTTAAAGATAATTTTTATACCTACATAATTATGGAACTAGAAAATTTGCTTGCGTCGTGGGATTCAAGACATTATTAAGAACTTCACGGGTGAGTTTATTTATTGTTATTATCAAATAATTATTTAAGTGCGGTCACAGGCTAATGGAGAAAGCTATGCCAGTGTTGTCGTTGTCGTATCAGAAATGATTTGATTTAGTGTTGTTAAACAATTTCTGTTTATTAATAAAGAAAACGATTGAGCCCTAAGGACGATGAAAGAGAAAAACAGATCAAAGGATTAATCCTTCTATCAAAGCTGTTTATGCAATATTGCTAACGCAATTCATTTTTCGCATTCTAAGCAGATTTTTTGTATGTAGGCAATCCAAAACATAGTAAAATGATCTCAAACATAAAATATTTTAATATTATTATCCTTCCAATTTACAATTTAATCTATATATATAGAATGCTAAAACGGAATTGCATTTGCAAATGCAGCCTTTTTAGGTCCTCAGTGCTGCTAAACTTTTAGCACATAGCACCTATGCTGTGCCGGAAAGAAGCTCTGGGACAAAGTTAACAGGATGTTAATCATAACACATAAGCTTTTGTTATATGCTGTTGATAGCGGAAATTCGAAATAGTATTTAGTTTCTTTATTCAATTATAGTAATGAAAGCTGGTCCACGAGACCTATTTTATAATAAGTTTAACAATTTAATATGTGACGATGTTTTCATGGTGCTGAATAAAGTTATTCTCTCTTTCTTTTTCATTTTAATCTTTTTCACATATTATATTTTATAAAAAAAAATTTAAAACTATATAATAACAAAAGTAGGTAACTCATAGAAAAGTTTAGTAAATTAAAGTAATTCTCTCGCAGGCCATTCAAAACGAATATTACGACGACCTCAGTAGCCGAGTGGCTAGTACACCGGTTTCAAGGTGTCGCCATCTCTGAGATCCCGGTTCGATTCCCGGGGGGTGACAGTTGTTTGTGTGATGAACTCGAGCATTTGTGCCTTAGTCATGGGTGTTAATATTTATTTCTATTTAAAAAAATATTTATCTATGTATAATTAAATGTCTGTCCGTTACCCTAGATCCCATATCATAAGCCTAGGTTTAGTTTGAGCTAGGCTAATGGTGTGAGTGTAGGAAATATTTATTTATTTATTACGAATTTACCACCACTATCTATTGATAGTGCAAACTCTTAAATGGTTTAGTATAAACATGGTTTTATACTATTGTATTAAACCATGGAAAAAAATAAAAAGCAGTTATGGATACTAGATAACGAATAAACATATTTAATAATAGATGTATACATTTAGAATAAATATATACATCCATAACCCGACAACAAATATTATTATTGTTCTTCACACAAATATTTGCAGCGACTAATTCAAACCCAGGACTTGTTATTTCGTAACCAATGTCGTTGAATATATTCCTATGGATATTATTGCTTTTTCTTGACTACAAATAGAACACTAGTAGAAGATAAGTGAATAGTATGTTTGTTGTGATTTAGTTTGTGCTTTTCCACAAAAATAGAAATTGTATTTATATCCCGTAGGCCATGTGTAAACTGCTGAAAGGTTTTGTTGCTGTCTAGGTCCATTGTTGATACTTTGGTTTGACCCATAACCTTATTCTTACTGACATAAAGTTTATTGATTTTTTCAGAATGCTGGAGATATTGAACACGTAGTAAGTAAACACAAAGAAAAAGCTGCGTCCCGCCACCAGACTGTCCAGCCATTTATACTTCTATATGGAAATTGCAAGATTTTTCAGCTCTCTATATTGTGATTGAAGATAAAAAATATCAGCTGCAAAGTGCAACTAAGGCATTTGATTTACATCAAAATCGATATTTACATTATTTGTTGCCTTTGAAATAATACATATTACAGAAGACGACCGTGCTACGATTGTATATGATTCCAATTATTGTTATTTTAAAGTGTTTTTGTCATTATCATTGTCATTTCATAAATAAAATAATTTTATACTATTTATGTATTTTATTAACAGTAGTTTAGAGGTTTTCTTCCAACTTACCTATTCTTTTACATAAAGAATGCATTCTCTTGAATCAGGAATATGAGCCTCTTATTTCGAAATTTAAGCATATCATTTTAAGTCAGCATTCTTTTACATAAAAATAGAATAATTCTTGAATTAAAAAATTATTGTATAACAAAAAGAAACATTAATATTTACAGTAAACGAGTAACATTTGAACCAATGTCTCAAAATATTTAGTATAAGAAATATGTAGACCCTCGATTTTATTTCAATGTTCCGTAACTTTAGGAGCGAGTCACAGAATTATTTGATTCAAGAAATGTTGTTTCAAGCACCTGAGAATTAACAATATTTATTCAAGATTTGTACATTCTGTATCTAAGAAAGAAAGAATGTTGAATCTAATAGGATACTTTATTTCTTACGTGATAAATTTTCTGTTCAAATCAAGAGCGCCTATTTCTTGAGATAACTTCGAAGAATTTTAAAAAGAAGAAACAAAGTATTTGTTCTGGGAGTTGAGATTCTTGATAGTTCAAAACATTTTGTATCTTATTAGAAGTAATTTATTTTTTCCTTATATAGGAAACTGGAATATCTTGCGTTAAATAAGTTTATTTGATTGAAGATTTATTTTCTTTCTGTGTAGTTTTAAATAATATCTGATGAGTAGTGTAAATTGTGTCATGCTTTGGAGGACGTCAGAGGTCTGCGCATATTCACGGTGATGGAAACCCCGCTGTCGTTCTAGCGGCTTCACTGAAAATTAGCGTCACAGTGTTCTGTGAATTAGAGCTGAGTGGAGTCGGTTTTGGTCGCTTATATTATTATTATAATTAATAATTTGTTAATTTTGTTCCTTTTTGTAAATATTACTAAGCGCCAAATAAATAATTTTTCTTTCTTTCTTTCTATATTTTAGACACACATGTGACGCCCTACAAGGGCATTGCAATGTTTGCATTATTGTCAGATAAAAGTAATACATACAATATCAAACATCATCACATATAAACAATGCAATACAATACTTATCAGATCTTCATTTAATTATTACCTATGATTTATATTTAAAAAATTCGTCCATAGAGTAAAATGTTCTCTGCAAGAGCCAGACGCGCAATTCCTTTTTAAAGGCGTTATATTCGAGAAACTTTATGGTTCTGGTAATTTATTAAAAATCTTAATACTCGTTGCATAACATTTTTTTGAAGCATGCGGTTCTACGTGTTACATCTAGAACAAGCCTATGTGGATATCTAGTATTTCTCGGATAATAGTCTTTTGCCTCTACAAATAAAGTGTAATTACTTTTGACATGCTTTCCTACTTCGAGAATGTATAGGGATACACCAGTATATCCGTATCTATGCTTAAATCTTTAAAACTACGCAACGGATTTTGATGCGGTTTTTTTAATATATAGATTGATTACTACAGTTTTATTTTCAATTTTTTAATTCAAACAATTTTAAAAGCGTTTTCATACATTTTGTAAACTATATTTTATTATGTACAACGTTCACAGTTTTTCTGTACTATATTTAGTTTTATGTTTGTCGTATAGAACCTTACATTTTTCTCTCGTCTTTGTGTTCTAACAAAAAGACAATGTCCCACGTCTAAGATCCTGGCAGAGATTTGCGGTCTTAGAGAAAAAATACACAGCTTTTTGCTAAGACAAAACAAGGGCTTACACTGAACGCTTTAATGAAATAAGTCAATAAAGATAACACAGCTTAAAATTTTGTTTTATAAAACTTGAAAAAGTATTTATAGGTTTCTCTTCGCAGAAGAACACTGTCACCTATTAGATATGTATAATTATACGCGTAGATAATCAGTTATTTAATATATAACTAATCTGTAAAAGTGTTCTCAATCAGTGTTTGGTTGTGGCTCGAAAGTGCTAGTAGCCAAGCCATAAAATCAGTATCTAGTTTTTATAGGAAGTTACTCATAATGTTTCAATTAAACTGATATTTGTAATACTCGTATCGTACTTTATAATGTATTTATATAAAATAAAATACTAATCACAATTAATATATATAGATAATTATGTCCTATATCTGTAAATGTTTTAGAAACTAGAAAGTATTAAACTGACTATCACTTGAGAGTAACCGAGGTGTAATGATAAATGCAGGCGACCATGTGGGCATTCCGTTGTTTGGTGCCTCTTGTGATTACCTAAATATATATAAGTGACGAATTATAAGTGTGGATAATTCCAAATAAAAGTAATTATAGTACACCGTGTTTTAATAGCATAAACCTAGTTATTACACCGTAAACCTGTGAGCTTTCGACTAGCTTTTCTTTACGGCAAATCAAAATCAGACAAATGTTATATATATATTATACTAGCGGACCCGACAGACTTCGTCCAGTCAAAAAGATTTGTAAAGTGGCAGTTTTTTGTTCCTACTTATTATTTAGATAACATCGCATAGCCAACCAAATTGCAAAAAAGGTCCAAATGAACTATTACATTTTTTGACTATTCAATTTTGGAACGTGACATTAAATCCTCCAACATTGTATTCTGTGCTCCATCGCACACACGCGCACTGTTTGATAGATACGATTGAATTTCAACTTTATATAGCGTTAATAAAGCGTAAATTGAGTCTTTAATGATAGGAGCACACCTGCATTGCTTAGACTACAGTGAGTGCTAGCAATGTGAACTTTATACAATAATAATATAGCTCAAATTGACCGTACGTTTTTAGAGTATAATAGATAAAACCATCCTTGAACTTCAACGAACATTTTAAAAAAAGAATTAGCCAAATTGGTCCAGGCATTGTTGAGTTATGCGCTTACCAACACATTTTGCGATTCATTTTTATATATAAGATTATTATTAAAATATTCTTTACAAATTAAAAATTATACCTATTCAAAAACACTCTCTCACTATGACAACTCTTCATGTTAGGAACGCCGTTCAAAATAATATTCAAAAACTGCAAAGCACAAAATGCGACCTATAACGGTGTTCCTGTTACAACACGTGGAGCTTTTGTGCTTGCTAGATAGTTGAACAAGTGAAGCCATGAATTAGCAACATTCCGATCAAATCCTACTAATATTGTAAACGCGAAAATTTGCGTGGATGAATTTTAATGAAACTTTACAATATTATAGTTTATACAGAATTACTATTTATAAAGATATCGTGTGAATTGTCCAAAATATGACGACAAGTGTCCTGCGCAGACGAAGACGCGAGCACCAGCTGGCTTTAAAGAAAAAAGTATCTGATGTTATGTTTACAAGACATTGCAAGTATGAGACTAGAATTAAAATAAGAGTAATGATTAGGCCTGTGTCGATCGATCATTTGTTGCGACCCGGGTCGATCGCGACCCATTCGCTTGGTGATTCGATCACAATGATTCGATCAAATGATCGATTGATTGAGGTAGCGGGTTGGGTGTTCAACAGGTCTCGGGTCTCTGATCGGGTGGCTATAGGCTTGTATCCACTATGAACAAATCTGATGCATTAGGTTGCATAACTATTAAGATGATCATTTAATTATGAAAAAACAAAGTTTTATAAAATAATAACTTTTGATTATTTATATTTTTATAAAATAAAATTGCACAAAATAAGCCATAAGTCACGTGACAGCAAACACCAATTAAAAAGTGTTACGTCACGCCGTGCGAAACGTCAAAGTCAAAATGTCATTCCCAAGTGTCTTGTGGAAGTGCGAAAAAGAATGGGCATCATTCCTTCTCGCGAGTGTCAGCCACTTTTGACGTATCTGCTGATTGTTTGGCACGTATATAAATATTTTTTTGGTGTTTTTATACTTGTGCTTGTACACTGGGGCACTATGCAGTACTTGTAATACGATGAATCCATTTTTTATTAAAATAACTTCACAAAACCGAATATTCCGATACTAAAACAGCTGTGTTTTGCACGGCGTGACGTCATTCAAGACGCCATGACAGTCATGAGCGTTTTTGATGACTAATGTCAAATATTTAATTAAATGCAAAATTATTCTTATTAATAAGCATTTTTTTTCAAAAATAATAATTATTTTGTATAGAATAGGCATCAAGGTATATTAGTATCTAACTACTGAAATTTAGGCAACAAGCCTATTTTGGGTCACGCTCGTTTGGTTGGGCTACGAGAAAATTTGGTACTCAAATATTTTAGATACGATTATTACATGATTTTATAAATGAAATAAAATACGCGTCTGTCATACATAGTTGAATTCTGCGAAAAACCCACTGAATTGTTATAGTTTTTTTGTATCGCTTAAAGACTTTCGTAAATGGATATAAATCCATCACGATTGGTCATTTTGCGAATTTAATGATTGATTTGCTATTAATTACCACTATTAACTTTTCATAATGTGGTAAGTAAACATTTACAAGGATAAAAACGAAAATGAATGGTAACAATTTGTTTTCAATACACAGGACAACCAACAACTAATTAATAGAATAAACAAAACGATGAAATAAACTTGCGAAATTATTCCACTTTTTTTAAATCTTCCCACACCGATTCAATATATCCAAAGTACAATGTCTGTCACTCGACGCGGTTCGTAACCCGATCATTCCATCTATCACGTACTTACCTGTGCACGCAAATACAGGTTTTCTTATGTTACTAGAACGAGACAAAACATTCTCCATCAAAATCATCAATAAAAATATCTACAATAGACGCTAGTACCATTGATTTAAGGTTCAAATGATTTTATCAACAAGTCAGACTTTCGAATTGCGTTGCGTTGTATAGTAGGTATAAATCACAAAAAACGTGCTTATAGCGCTTCATTAATGTGTGGTGGCGTCCTTAGCGATTTGCTTTTAGCGCTATCAGCGCTGGGTAGTCACTCCAAAAATGCCATAATGATCGTGACTCAGGACCGAGTTACGTGACCCAGTCGATCTCGGTGATCGAATCTTTTCGTGGGTCGTGACTCGATCATTCATAAATGCTACGCGATCGAATCACAGTGATTTGATCAATCGCGATCGACTCAGGTCTAATTTAAAGCCGCAAATGGCTTCATTAGCAGTCGGACCTTGTCAAAAATAGCACATCCAGCTGCTGAGGTGGTGCTGGTCATGTGAATGCTGGGTGTGGCACAAAAGAATAGAAACAAGATTAACACAGTGGAAATGAAAACTTTGAAGGGGATCACTGGAGTGAGGATGAAGGATCAATGGCGACATATAAGGAAAATATGAAGGAAGTTGTTGTGACACAAATCGAGAATGGAATGCTTAGATGATTTGGACGCGTAACGCGTAAATTGGTAAGGGACGACCTGAACGAATAAATCGGACCAAATAAGAAATATCCTGAAAGAAAGTTAGGTCACGAGTACCCGTAGCCGACGAGCGTACATGCAAGTATTAATGAAACTTGAGGAC
Organism: Scirpophaga incertulas; assembly: GCA_036419045.1. Lineage (NCBI taxonomy): Eukaryota > Metazoa > Arthropoda > Insecta > Lepidoptera > Crambidae > Scirpophaga > Scirpophaga incertulas. The sequence goes on from CM071627.1 coordinate 41,448,043, forward strand.
GCTAGGGATGTACGCTTGGATCGTAGCAACTGGATAACTGTCATCTCTGCATACCCCCATCGTAAGATAACGTGAGAGACTAAAAGAGAAATAACCTTTGCTGAAAATAAACAATCAATAAAGAGATCAATTGTCAACGATTATCGGCATCGTAAAAATGAATAACTCTTGACGACGACTCTCTCTTTTCATGATCAAGTCATAGAGACATCTCTCTTTATCCACTGAATGAGTGAAAAGAAGATGCAACATATTGAATTATTGAGTCGATAGTGCAACTTATTCGATTCAGAGCTGAATGGAATCCTTTATAATGCGATTTGATATTAAATGAAGCGGCAACCTCCATTCGTTGCTGCCGAGCTTCAAACTGGACGGATACTCTCGAAGGTCGTGTAGCTATATCCATGTTAAACCTGCGTCGAAATGATGTCGATTAAAAAAGCTTATATTATACATCGTAATAACACATCGAAATACAGTAGACCCTCTTTAATCCGGCACTGCGCTGCGCTAATCCGTCACTCCAGTAATCCGGAGCTCTCAGATGGGCGTGATGAGGTAATTATGTTGAGACAAGAGACGTACTTGTATAAACAAACAAATGCCGATCGGCTAAGAAGCAAAAAAAAATGAATTGTTTCTTTACTCCAAGTTTATAATAGGTCTAAGACGATTATGTATTATAAAACGTTTTTCTTTAAAGAGACAATTAAACTCGTTTATGTCTGTAATTTAATACATATGTACTTTTTTACTTAGAAACCCTTACTAATATTATAAATCGTAAAGTGAGTTTGTTTGTTTGTTTGTTCCGCTTTCACGCCGTAACTACTGAACCGATTGCTTTGAAATTTTGCAGACGTAAAGATAAAGTCCGGATTAAATAATAGGCTACTTTCTATCCCGGGAAAACCGACTGATCCCACGGGATGCGTAATAAAGGCTTTGCTCAAAAAGTACTGCACAGATTTTCATGCGTTTTCATCAATAGATAGAGTGATTCTTGAGCAAGGTTTTGCGGTATTTTTTATCTCGGAATAACGGATAGTCCCACGGGAAGCGCGATAAAATCTTCACGCCATAAACCGACTTCCGCGCATATGTAGCCGTGGGCAAAAGCCTTAACCCTCTATAGACCCAATCCCGAAAGCCGCGGACAGAAAGAGCTCCGCGATCTTAGCACCTCATGTGCGGAATTTCGATTGACCAATTATACCATTTGAAAGGTCAGAAATTGGTCATAAAAGGTCAGTTGGTCTCATTAATTGGTCAGCATCCAGAATTTTTTTTATTAAGGATTAAAGTTTTTCAAGGTCAATTAATAATTTTAGCACCTCATTCGCGGAAAAATAAAAAACTCCACCTATGCGCGATCGGGAAACATTCGCTGATAATTGGTCAGCTAATATAAATAGTTGGTCAGTTTAATTTAATATTAAAAAAATTTAAAAAGTTGTCTCTGTCGTAACGCGCATGCCTTGAGCCGGATGATTCTATCAGGGCAGTGAGTACTTACGCACAGCTCTTTACTATAAACCAGGCAGAGTAGGGGAAATATTTTTTTTATAATTTTTCTTTGATATGTAGTACTATCTAATATATATACATATTATATATATATATATATATATATTAATAATATATAATATATTAATAATATAAAAATTAATTTCTACAATATATTTATCATAATTTAAGTTTTTCAACCCTAGCTTTATACTGATACTTTAATATGCTACTTAAACTATTTCTTCTATTACTCTTCTGTTCTTTTTCTTTTTATCGGTTGATTTTTATGTAAATTTTAAAAAATTCATGTTTATAGGAAATTAATATAAAATAAACTAGTTAACTATCCCATGCATGTACTTTGACCTTCACGTAATTTTAAAAAATATCCTCTCTTTCTCCACTATTACATATATATATATATGTAGAGTATATAATATATATATATATATATATATATATATATACAATTTTCACTGATCTGGCAAAACTCTAGTCTGATATCTGCCAGATCAACGAGAGTCTACTGTACTAATCCTGCGCAGACGAAGTTAGTTTATATAAAGTTCTTTTGAGCAAATAAAGAAATTAAAAAAAAACAGAATACAATCCTTAGAGAGTAAGACGGATATCTCTTTCACGTAAAAACTACTGAATGAATGACACTTTTCAAAAATACAGCTTACACATCATAATAACACGACATGAAAGCAGAATAAATGCAGTAGAAATGAGAGCTTTGCGGAGTATGGCAGGAGTAAAACTGAGTGACAGATTGTATAATGAAGTGATTAGAAAGAAATGTGGTTTGAAAGAGGATATCGTGATTAGAATAGAGAAAGGGATGCTTGGGTGGTTTGGGCATGTGGAACGGATGGATGAAAGTAGACTGACCAAAATGATTTATGAAGCTGGAGTGAGTGGATATACGGGACGAGGAAGACCTAGGCGAACATATTTCGAACAAATCGAAAGTGTCCTCAAAAAAGGCCAGGTCAGAAGTACCCGCAATCGTCGAGCATGTATGAGGAATGTTATGAAAGTAGATGAAGCGAAAGAGATATGTAAAGACCGTAGCAAGTGGAAAGACGTAATCTCTGCCTACCCCCGTGGGAAAAAGGCGTGAGTGTATGTATGTGTATGTATGTATGTATAACACATATGCTACGATTTATAAAGATAAACGCCACGCTAATATGAGCTACTCGAAATTCTAGTCCTATGCAGAAGAAATCGTGGTAACCAGCTAGTTTATTCATATTTTTTAAGAAAATAAAGATTTTAAAATATATTTCAGAATGCGATCCTTAGAGAGTAAGAGTAGACGCACTGGCGCCCAGCCACATCGAACTAAATAAGCCGCGCCGCCGCCGACAGCTTTTCAAACTATTTAAGCTGCCCGCCCGCCCAGCGCAAATAAAATTGTACATTGTAGGGCGGCGAACGGAACCCGGAGTCAGTTCTCTTATTGCTTTAATAAAAATGGCAGCGCAGCGCTGTCGTATGAATAACCTTTACTCGTTGTCGTTTCGTTAAGATTACGGACTTCGAATTTAATAAAGTTCGTTTAATATTTTATTTCAGCATCGCTCGGATCATGTATTCAACTAAGAAAGTTATCTCCGTTATCCATACACACAAATCTTATATGTATATTGTTCGGGATGAAAATACATATATGAACAATTGCGGGAAGATATTAAGAAATATATGATTGCGTATTAGCATAAGATAGTATAATAACATAATGTAACCACGGCGGAATAGTATTAAGATAGTTGAGATATATAGCATAGGAATTAAATAAAGAATATAGATTAGATTCCCATAGTGATAAAAATACATATAGTAGGTAAGATTGATATATATGTTGATTAAACACCCTTAGACAGAGATAGTAGCGTAAGCAATAAAGAATATATGCGATTATTAGGGAAAACATGTTAGATATCAGCAGCTGTCATATCATACTGTCATATCAGCAGCATAAGACTGCGGCGTTTAGGGGAAGTTTTCGCTATCAGGCAACCAAATGTTGGAACAACATCCCACCTCCCATACGGCAACTAAAGTGTAGATCCACGTTTAAAAAAAAGTTAAAAAAACATGTGTTACAAAAACAAAGGACTGGTTTGCCTGATAGATATGCTGACTCTCCATTTGTATGCTGATGGCTAATTGGGAAATATGTATCTGTATGTGTATGTATATGTATATGTATGTATGTGTATATGTATGTATGTGTGTATATATATATATTAATATTATCTGTCTACATTCACGCATTGCGCTTTATTTATTAATGTAATATGTATGCTTAGGTTTGTCTGTTTCTTTCTGTGTGTCTGCTGTCTAGTTTACTTACCCTCTCAAAGGGTTTCGGCAGAATATCAGCGCTTCGCGCTATGTGAAGCACAACGCTGAGCCGAGACCTGTTTGCTACTAGGGCACAATGTTATTTAAGTATTTTTAATAATATTAAGTGTGTATTTTGTGTCAAGGTTGCAAATAAAGTTATGTCTATGTCTATGTCTATGTCTAGATATATAAAAACGATTGTTGAATTTGGGCATATTATATGTTAATGTATTACATAATGAACAGCTAGGACATAAAAATTATAAAAATATAAAAAGGCAGCCACCGCGAAATTGCGATTTGTATGAAAATGTTGAATAAATGTCCTATCGCACACATGTAAAAGTGCTTGTAATGTATGTTACTGCGCATTCTCGGTGGCAGCCGGTTGAGATATAGTACTATGCATACTCTCTGAACATATGCCCTAGAGAGTGACGACTTAAGTCCTGTTGGTAATTTGTGGGGGCTAAAATAAGCCGAAAATAGGGATGGAAATTCACCCTGGAAGACGTATTATCGAGTATAACTCGAGAGCTATAATAGATAAGTAACATAGTAAACGGCGATATAGAGGGAAAAATGAGCTCCTGCAAATTACCTAATGGTAAATAGGTATTATGTACACAAAGGGAGGGAAGGGGAGGGCAAAACGGGTTCGTCACGTGCTTTCTGTACGGTATATCCTCGCAAAGGGGGTCTCAAATTAGATATTTTTAGGTAGGGAGAAATTTAGGAGTAAATTCCATACTACGCCCTTTTTTTCCATACTAACGTTTTCTAACTAAAACGTAAAGTCATTTTGAGCTTTATTGTTATTGTATAAAGTTCATATTGCAAACACTTAATGTTGTCTAAGCAATGTAGGTGTGTTCCTAACATCAAAGAGTCAATTTGCGCTTTATTAACGCTGTATAAAGTTGAAATTCAATCATATCTATCAAAACAGTGTGCGTGTGTGCGTTGGAGCACAGAATACATAGTTGAAGAATTTAATGTCAAGTTTCAAAATTTAATAGTCAATGTAATCGTTCATTTGGACCTTTTTTGCAACCTTTACAAATCTTTTTGACAGGTCGAAGTCTGTCGGGTCCACTAGTATAGATTAAAAATTCAAGCCTCTTTCCCCTGAGGGTCGGCAGAGATCACAGTTTTCAATTTGCTTCTATCCTAACAAACTCGCACTATCTTCTTCGCTTTCATGCACTCGGCGGTTATAAGTAGTCTTGACCTGGCCTTCTTTCTGGATATCTCCTATAAGATGTAAAAAGTTCGTCTAAGTCATATCCTTCCAATTTGACTTATATATTTCTTTCATCCATCCTTTCTAACGATCCAAACCATCTAACCATTCCTTTCTCGATTTTTATCACTACACCTTTCAGACAGCACATTTCCCAGCAATTTATCCTTTACGATCACTTCAGCCATTTACCTCGTAACTCCCATTACATCCAGTGTATATTAATCCTTTTATCCTTCTTTTGCCGCACAGAGTCTCATATATAACCGCAGGGACCAGCACGCCACAGCGAGACGTGCCTTAACGACTATCCTCTTCAGAGAGGAAAAGTAATTAATCAAATATGTTTTTCCTCTATGGTGCGGCTGAGAATCCTCATGGATACCATCGCAACCAAAGGCCATGGTGATTATGTCGGACTCCAAACCGACCAGAATGACCTACCAACTAAGGACCTTTGGATGGAAGGGGAAATAAAACTACGACATCATTTTAAACTTCCAATAACATTTTTTTAACAAAACATCTCCGAGACATTTATTTTGTGTGATTAAAAATAAAAACCTCCCATTCACATACACCCAAACTAGAACAAATTTTCTGTAGATCAAATAAGATATGGATGAAGAGTAACACAGGCTACTTTTTATCCCGGAAAAATAGACAGCTCCCACGGGATGCGCAATAAAGGCTTCGCTCAAAAACTACTGCACAAATTTTCATCAATAGGTAGAGTGATTCTTGAGCAAGATTTTGCGGTATTTTTTATCTCGGAAAAACGGATAGTCCCACAGGAAGCGCGATAAAACCTTCGCGCCATAAACCGACTTCCGCGTATATGTAGCCGTGGGCAAAAGCTATGACCCTTAACCCTCTATAGACCCGAAATCCACGCCGGCGAAGCCGCGGGCAGAAAGCTAGTTTCCCGTATATTTGAATAGTTTCACCGTGTTCACTTGTTCAGACACGTCCAGTGGCGTCACGATCATAAAGTATCTTCTATGTGTATAAGACGTGCGATAAACACGATCTGCGACCGTTCCTCGCAAATAATAAATCGCAACGAAATTAAATTTTTCGAGAGTCCCCATCCGCAGTCGTGATCCGTGATCTGTTGTTACCATTATGCGTATACCGGCAGCCTATTCAGCCGATATAAACCCAATAATGGCCTTCGTTCTAACTAAACTTATGAAAATAAGAATTGCCTCCGAGGAAATTTGTTTGTTAGACGTTGATCAATGTAGATTGCGTTTCGTTTCACGTTTTTTACTTCACTTCACAATGCTTTTATGCTCGTTTTGTATTTAAATTTTTCTTACCAACTGTGCCCACGACTTCGTCCGCATTTTCGATGATTGAGAGTGTTATAAACGTAAGAGTAGACAAATATAATCAGAAAGCTTCGAACTGCTAAGCTTTTGGGAGTTACACGTGCTGTTGTGAGTCAACCATCAAAGATAGACATATGCTGTCCCGGGATATTTTTTATATAATTTTAAGTAGAACATTTCCGTTATACATGATTTCTGTGTAGCTTTAACCATTAAGGTTGCACACACGATGGAAGTTTAAAAAAATGGAGTAACTTCTCCCGTTTTCCCAACATTTCCCTTCACTGCTCTGCTCCTATTGATTGTAGCGTGATGAAAAGTATACTAAAAGTATACCAACTCAGGAGTATGAAAAATAATTGTACGTTTAGTTTCGTCGAAATCCGTAAAATAGTTTTTGTTTCTATAACAGTTATACAGACAGACAGACAAAAATTTTACTGATTCCAGTTTTGGCATCAGTATCGATCCCTAATCACCGCCTGATAGTTATTTTAGAAATATATTTCATGTACAGAATTGACCTCTCTACCGATTTATTATAAGTAGAGATCGGATAATCGGATGCATATTTACCTAAAGTTAGTTTAAGACAAAGTATGGAAACGGCTTTTTATTGTTTTGTTAAATAAAAATCCCGGGATTGCGGAATTGGATAGCCGGACGTTTATTTATTTACCTAATTTAGTTTTTGAGAAAGTATGGAACTGTCTTTTTTTTTTATTTCCATAAATAAAAATCTCGGAATTCCGGTACTGTAGAACATTTTGGTAATGCAAAACTAGTCGGTAATATGAGATACTAGACCATACTTACGCCCGGGCACCATTTCTGTTTTTTTATTCAATTATTTAATTGATTATTGTTTAAGTCAAACTAGCTCACTACTTTCGTATAAAACTCTTCATGTAATAAATCGTACATTCATAAATCGCACGGGGAACTGAAACTAAACTTCCTGTAAATACGTATGCATAGTTGTATAAATGAACCCGGAGTCTCGGTCTTTTGAAAATAAATACCACGTGCTAATTTAGTAATTTTCAAACAATATCACTACGTTAAATTTACAGTGCCGTATTTTCCCGGGATTTTTATTTAACAAAATGTATTTTAAAAAGCCGCTTCCATAATTTGTGAGCCAAAAATTAACTTTAGGTAAATATGCATCCGATTATCCGATCTCTAATTATAAGTATAGATTTTCATAACTATATATAAATACTTACAAATGCATCGCTGTATTTAAGTTAAAGAAAGAGACATAAAATTTTCTTAGTCGCAATTTTCAATGTCAGTAAGATTTGAAGTGTTCGCTTATGAAATAGTGATGTTGTTATAAAATGGCGCTTGATGGGTATCTTTCCTCTTGAATGATATGTCGTACATATCTTAAACTACTGCGAATATAAACATCAAGTTTCCAAGTTACTTCAGTGGTTCTGCCCCTGACAGCACACACAGCAGCGAATTAACTCTTGCTCCTAAGCCACCCCTAACATCAAGTGTGAATGTCTAAACTAATCTTGGCGAGGCTTTCACGGGTCCCTCCGTAACCCTGATTAATATTAATGCCCTGACATACTTGAGAAGACAGCGCAGGGTTCGTGCGAGCCACTACAGAGGGCTGATTCTATGAATAAATAGAGAAAAAACCTAGCGCGAAACGAACTCTACTAACATTATGAACGCGAAAGCTTGTGAGTATGGCTGGATGTCAGTAACGCTTTCAAGTAACATCTAATGCATGGATTTTAACGAAACTTTACAATAATATAGCTTATAAATAATAATAATAAATAATAATAAATAAATATTTGTTACACTTACACCAATTAGCCTAGCCCAAGGTAAGCTCTGTAAGGCTTGTGCTATGAGATCTAGGGTAACGGATAGACATACATATATTATACATATATAAATAATTTTTATTGAAATATATATTAACAACCATGACTAAGGTACAAATGCTCGCATTCATCACACAAACATCTGCCCCCACCGGGATTCGAACCCGGGACCTCAGAGATGGCGACACCTTGAAACCGGTGTACTATCCACTCGACTATGGAGGTCGTCAAAATTTATAGCTTATACATCAGAATTACATATAGGCTACAATTTATAAAGGTTATGTGCGAGTTGTACAAAATATTACGATAAGTGACAAGTAAATAGAAAAACACCAACATCTACCATCTGTGCAGACGAAGTCGCGGGCACGAGCTAGTGTCTATATAAATTGAAGCCTATTTGTTATTCTGATGCATAAGCTATACTGTTGTAAAGTTACATTAAAATCCATTCAGTAGTTTTGACATCATATTTACAAACTTTCGCATTTATAATATTACTACTAATACCAATGTAATGTAAGGGTTCGTGACTTCAAAAGAACGTTACCGCTACCTATTTAACATGTAATTAATGGATACCCATTTATGATAGCATATATATATATATATATATTTATATCAAATTTAATCACAATTGTGTATAATCAAAATCAAAATAATCTTTATTCAACATAGACCTTTACAGGCACTTATTGACGTCAAAACAAACAAAAAAAAAGCTTAAGGAAAACACAAACCTTGTCCGTACGTACGAATAAGAAAAAAAAATTGACTCGACACCTGTTCGGAAATTGGGAGAGCCTTCTCGAGAAGAACAGGCAAGAAACTCGGAAGGTCTATTATTTATCTCCTCTTTTCAATGTTAATAATTATAATAATATAATATAAAAATACAATATAATATAAGATACAATCATACCTAATACGATTACAGTGGTATGTATGTCTACGTACACATATAAAAATAATACAATATTATAAATAATGTTGTTACCAAACATGGCTCTATGTGTGTAGTATATATTTTAGTATATATTATATATACAAAATGATACTCCAGAATATTTTGTTTAGGGACAGGTGAAAGTTTTGGTTTGAATATTGCTCAAACTCGTAGAATCGATGAAGAATATCTGATGAAGTTGGTATAAGGCTAGCTTTGAGATCCAGAGAAGGACATAGGGAAATTTTTAACACGAAAAAATTTAATTCTCCTGAGGGAGAGTCTGATAAAAACAACCAGATTTCATTCAATTTGATATACGATAGTCGGAGATCTAGGGAAGAAAATATATTTTTCATTTCTCATACTCGGAAAGTTATGTTGTTTTGATCTGATTATTGGGTGGAAAATGCTGCTTCCCGACATAGGGAGGGAACATACAATTTACTTCCCACCCAAGGGCCGGAATGAACTTTAAAAATAGAACTACGAATGTCAGCTACGAACTGTCAGCTGTGAACTATAAAAAAAAATGCTGCGGCCATGTGAGTTTCTAAACAGCCAGTGTGAACTTAGCGCAAACTACTTCCAGCGGAATAAGCCGCAACAAACACGCGGTGAGTTCCATATTTAAAATTTAAACAGTCGACATAAATTGGCGGGATGTGAATTTATTATATATATCTGTGGCGGAATTTGAAAAATTCAAATAATCTCTTATACTAGTTAAGATTTTAATTTTAAAAATGAGTTCAAGCGATTCCGAAATATTGACACCAGATTCAATTAAAGACGAGGCAAATTGTGTTCTGCCTACTGATGGTCTACTGATATTATCATATATTATCAATTAATAGATTAAATAAACAACCAATGTTTTTTTTCCTCATATATTCGAAGTGAAAAGTAGAGTGTTTAACACGGGTAAAAGAATCAATTCCTTCTCGGACTATAGCCTAAATACCTCGGGAATTGATACTTTCCACCCTCGGTTAACAATCTACTATTTCCATGTGTAAAAATAGCATTGAAAGTTTGTTATAAATAAATTTATAGGTTTCACGTTAAACCAAACTCTAGACCAATAGCACTCGCTAATAATCACCTCACTTACTGCTTACTGCATTACGTGGACACTTACCTGCAAAAAAACATATCTTTTGATTATCATTGATCTTTGAACATATCAACAATATATTTCATACATTTCATAGTGCTACAGATCGATAGATATAATATTCTTTGCATACACCACAAACACATACAAACATAGAAAAAAGGACTTAAAATTAGATTTAAGAGATTTAAGAGAAATTACAATAAAACACACACAAATCTTAATTACTAAAGCTATAAAAAAAAATATTTTAAACAAACGTGATGTAGGTATAATTTATTTTGCCTCAAGAGAAGAGAGGCTGGAGAGGAAGCGGTGCACATTTATCGACAAAACGAAGAGTATTTTATTAAAATTTAATGTTATTGTGTTTCTAGTATTTTGAAGATATGCTGTGACTATTGATTTGCACTAAAAAAGCAACTCGCACTATCTTTTTTTTAATAACAATAATTATTTCCTTAAGTCTACCCCAAAGACATATTACAATATTTAAATCAAAAAACATTAAGATATTAATGGCTTATAATAATTTATCACAGTGGTTTAGTCCCCTGACTTTTATGCTAGGTCAAGGCTGTTATTACAAAAGTGAGTGGTTTGGTAACAGAAGTAGCATTTATAATCTCATGAACGGTGCGATAGTCATGACACGGAACATCTGAGACTCAAGACTAAAACAATAATAATAGAGAAAAAAAATTATAACCTTTTATTTTCCTCAGGAGAGGAAGGCTGAGAATCCTCACAAGGAGCACGAAACGTACCCAGGATACCCCCGCAACGGCAAGTGTCACGGAGGTTATGTCGGACTCCACGCGACCGGAACGGTCCGGCCACGTGACCTACCGACTAAACTCAGCCTTCTAGTAACCATATAGGCAAATCGGGAGGGCGACTGCCCCTCAGGAGAGGGACGATGCACCGCAGACCCATAAAAGGGGCCCGAAAGCGCTAGAAGAGGCGCGGAAAGCCCAAGTGGCGCCGGCCTTGTCATGAGGGAACCTAGTCATGGCGATAATATTATGGTAGAAAATATGATAAAAAATAGACATTCTTATCACCTATATATAATATTTTCGTGTGTAATATGTAAGTATTTTTTATACCAAACACTTGCTGATTTTTCACCTCACACCTATACAAAGCTAACAAATGCTGAAATATGATTAAATAACATGAAAAATACACAACCCATTAAAAAAAAGCGTGGGTGTGACGCGATCGCCTACTGAAAACACTCAACTGGGGCCGAGGCAATTAGAACTTAATGCTGGTGGCAATAGAGCGACGTATTGTGGGTACACGGGGCGCGGCACATATCGCAATAAGCATATTCATATTTCGCAGAACACACAAAGTAATTTTGCGACGACCGCTTTAAATTAGTATTCATTACGCCATTGTCGTATAATAAATCGTATCTCTAAAGTAATACGATTCATTTTAACAGCGTAAGACACTAATAGAATAAACTTTCACTTAAAAGTGATCTAGTAACAAAAACCTTACCTAAACAGATTACAAATTTACAAAAAGCGGCGTTGTCGCTAAGCCATAACACCAGGAAAGTATAAAATGGAGATAAGCAGATAATTGGGGGGTGCGACGTCAGATAACCTCCTCGTGGTGCACCCTGGGCAACGTCTGACAGAGGGCCCACCGAGAGAGGTCGTGGGATGGCCGCTTCTAACTTAGCGGGCCACTTCTAGCGGCCAGTGGCGGACGAGCGATTCTTTTTTCTTTCTTTTGTCGAAGAATGGCCGGATGTATCCGGCGGCCACTTTTGGGTGGTATGGTGTGTGCGACTTTTCGCCATACGCCGACGGGGATGCGGTAGTTGTCCGCAAGGGTTCCCATGGCCTCGTAGTGGGGGGGGGGGGTCCGCTGAGGTTTCTAGTGGGTAGGCCTCCTTCTTCTGGAAGAGAGCTCCACACAACCGGCACTCGGGGTATACTATATCATGCATTTTCCTCAGCATAACAAAAAAAAGGTACAGTAATTGGAATGGTAAAAAACATTAAGCTAAGGAATCATGGAAAGATTGCGAAAGGATATTATTGAAAATAAAATTAGAACGTAAAATATGACTTGAATCGGAAAGAGAACAATGAGTCAGTGTGACAGAAATCTACAATCGTGTACTCTGTATGACTTTTTTTTCTTTCTGTATATGTATTATACGTATTTTGCCTAATTGCCACCACAAGAATTGTTTCTGCTTTGACCATTGACCTGTGCTAGTATTGAGGCGCCATTTTTACCTTTTAGCTGTAGCCCTAATATTTGAATCAATCTTGAATATAAAGTGTTTATGTACTCATTTTATAATTTATAAGTGAACTAAATCATGGAGAGCATTCATCACCTAACAGGAAATAATAAATATTCCTTACACTCACACCAATTAGCCTAGCGCAAACTAAGCTCTGCAAGGCTTGTGCTATGGGATCTAGGGTAACGGTTAGACGTACATATATTATACATATATAAATATTTTTGATAGAAATATATAATAACAGCAATGACTAAGCTACAAATGCTCGCACTCATCATGCAAACATCTGCCCTCGCCGGGATTTGAACCCGGGACCTCAGAGATTCAGGCGACACCTTGCAACCGGTATACCAACCAATCGACTACGGAGCTCGTCAAATGAAAAGACGTGAGTATCAACTGCAGATGGCAGATTCCAAAAGTCATATTTACTATCGTCATCATCCTCTGACGCCCAGAGGTATTCACCACACCAGTCTTCAATCTTAACCGAATCACCAAATTATGTAACACATGAACAGCTTATAACAGCAAACAAACGACCCGTGACAGACGACCCTGGTCTAAACTAAGTGATATAATTAATCAACCCCTTAATGTGGTCTTCTGTCAGCTTGGGACATTGGCGCGGGGTCCGGGAGTCAAATACGCGCGCTCTTAACTTAGGGTTTCCACGCGTTCACGGATTTAAATTGTTATTTGTCTCTTGTAACATCAAGCTAAGCATTTTTGTGTCACGTTAACGTAGATAGAGTATTAAGCTGGCTGTCCACATTGGGGCAAAGTAATATAGTATATATAAATAGTCCAACTAGGTTTCAAATGCGAAGCTCAAGACCGTGCGGGATGGAGACTCACTGTGTGCCCCAGTTAGGGGACAAAGGACCTTAATGATAATGAGGTAGGTCCAACTTCCAAAAAGAGTTCAATCGACGGATCCAACTCGGCTGGGTGGCATCGGCCAATCCACCACAGTATCTGAATACTACTAGTCTTTGCTTAATATGTGTTGCCAGAGATAACGTAACGTACGAAATCTAGCCACTCACAATGGGTCTTATAAGGCTTAAAGTAACCAGTAACAAGTAAGTAACGTCCATTTATTAATTACATACAATTACCTGCAATCCATAGTATAGGACTCTATTGAAATTACACGCAAAACTATATCTAGTCCAATGGGTACGACCTGAAAAAGTTACAGCGGTTATAGTACTCTAAGAGCTTATAGCTGTTCCTGCATGTGATATTGCGCTAAAATCGACAAATTACATTTGGTCCTTCGAAACGCCAGTTGTAGCACCAAACGAACAATTTTTTGCTCTTTCCACTTTATGTGAAACGATGGAAAGTTCCACTTCATGTTCACGATGACACATGTCAAAATTAGGGTTAGAATACATTTCTTGGGAAATTTCAATGCGAAGGAATCGATGCAACTGCGCATAAGTTACTAGCTGCTTGTACACTCTTGCTAGTATCATAGACAATAACGCTCATATAAACAACTAGCTGTTGCCCGCGACTTCGTCCGCGTAGAATAGTTATTTTGAGGATCATATTTTTTTTGGCAAACAACCACCTCAGCTGTTACCCGATCTTGACAACGCGACATATCCAAATTTGATTACTATAAAACGATTCTAGTGAGTTAACCTTAAAAGATAGACATATGCCGTCGCGGACTTTTTTTTAGATCATGTATAGAGGAATAATTCTTTCATACATATTTTTTGTGTATCTTGAACCGTTTTCGCAGCGCACGCAAAGAAAGCGTTCAAAAACGAATAATTTTCCCCGTTTTTTACACATTTACCGCTCTGTCTGCTCCTATTGGTCATAGCGTAATGTTATTTAGCCTATAGCCTTCCTCGATAAATGGACTATCCAACAAAAAAAGAATTATTCAAATCGCACCAGTAGTTTCGGAGATTAGCGCGTTCAAACAAACAAACAAACAAACTCTTCAGCTTTATTATCTTAATCTTAATATATATATTTCTTGTGTGCGTGTGTATGTGACTGAACTCCTCCTAAACGACTGGACCAATTTTGATGAAATTTTTTGTGTGTATTCCAGGGGGCTTGAGAATGGTTTAGATTCACAATACGGTCATATAGATATTGTTTTTCAGCTAAATTATTTATTTAAAAACATTTGAGACAACGTGACATTTGAGACATTTGACAGGACAACGTCTGTTGGGCCAGCTAGTCTTCTTAATATATATATTTCTTGTGTGCGTGTGTATGTGACTGAACTCCTCCTAAACGACTGGACCAATTTTGATGAAATTTTTTGTGTGTATTCCAGGGGGCTTGAGAATGGTTTAGATTCACAATACGGTCATATAGATATTGTTTTTCAGCTAAATTATTTATTTAAAAACATTTGAGACAACGTGAGACAACGTGACATTTGAGACATTTGACATTTGAGACATTTGACAGGACAACGTCTGTTGGGCCAGCTAGTATTAGTATAGATTTGTTCAAAATAGCATAATTTTCTCGCAACCAAAACGTCATAAGTCCGTTTGTCCAGTGCGGAATGTCAAATCTTCATTTGTTCGTTGCCACGGCGCTGTGCTAGTAGATTAGGACGTCCCAAATTCGTGTGTGGTCCTCAGGTATTACTCGAAAAGCCAGTAAATTTAAATCGACGTTCACAATTTTCTTTCACAATACTTTTCTTAGCTAGTATCAGAAATTTGTTATACATATTTTGGTATATCTACCAACGATATGCGCAATTAAAAATAGTAGTCTTTAAGTATATATATAAGTAGTAGTCTTTAGTATATATATATATCGAATGCTCTGAAATTTTGTTATTTGAACATAAATATTTCCTTACACAGATTATTTGAGCACAAATTATTGGTATT
This sequence comes from Scirpophaga incertulas, assembly GCA_036419045.1. Taxonomy (NCBI): domain Eukaryota; kingdom Metazoa; phylum Arthropoda; class Insecta; order Lepidoptera; family Crambidae; genus Scirpophaga; species Scirpophaga incertulas. Next base: position 41,463,572 of record CM071627.1, read on the forward strand.
AAAAATTAATTTATTACAGTTTTTATTATGTTTGTATTTTTAATATTCTTTTTCGGCCTATGCCATCCGGTTATGGAACTCTCTCCCGGAGGGTATTAGGAGCGAACGCTGGAGTCCTTTGAGAATCAAGTCCGTGTTCACTTCCTGTCAAAGATAACTTAAACTAGTAACTAACAGTGGGCTATAGCCCATTGTCCTGTCCAATTACTGCACCCATCCGATGTTTAAATCTTGTTTTAGTACTTCCCTGGTCCTAGGTTGCCTGGAAGAGCTGTTTAGCAATAAGGAAAATTTTCTTTGCTGCTCTGCTCTCATTTTGTCTCAGCACTTCATCAACGTGAGCACACCCTTAGCCCGCCAACAGGTCGCCAGCTTATTTCATTAGACGACGGCACTCTGTTTCTGCGAGTGTTAATGCGATCTTCGGCTTTGGCCAGGACAAACGAGGTAATGGAGTTTGTTAAGGAATTATCCATTGTGCAACCACCTTTAACTTCTTTTTAAACTTGTTGTCCGTAAATAATAGACGGGAACATGAAACAAAGGGATATCCGTTCTTTTCGTTGTGTCCATTTTGTACAAAAAATATTTCCTCGAGATATCATTTCATCAATTCATTTTCCTTTGTCCCCACGTGACCTTCACTCCTCTCCCTCAGCGTACAGATAGTTCATCTATTGCCATAACTCCCCAGGATCTAATTCGAGCAGTTTCCTGTACTGTCCTGTACTAACACTCCGAAAACTACAGCGAAAATTAGTTGAAAACTGTATAATCTTAATTCACTGTACAATCGCAACTGTACAATCAAACGCAACTTTTTGCATAAAGTAATCGAAAGCAAATATTTTATTGTCATCTTAATAAATTTCTCGTCCTTTTCAGTATTTTCGTTAGCAATGGCGTCCACAGTTTTTAGACAGGGTAGGCAAAAAAATGGCACTATCCAAAAATATTCACAGCATATTCGTTTAGGTTCGTCGTCGTTTCTGTATAAAAATGGATGTGATGAGCTAGTGCCACCCTCAAATATACATAAATTGACTGATTTTATAAACATATCAATTTGCGCATATTCGAAGTGGCCTTTCGGCCGGCGCTTGTCTGGTGTTCTGTGTTTGCGAAATTAATACTAAGTATCTAACAGCAAAAAAGTTGGTCGTGTTTTGTGCGTGTACGTTATTTTTTGTATTTACTTGTAAATTAAATCAACGCGTCTATCTTTCAATAAACATTTTTGTAGTACGCTATCGTAAAAGTTAGGCACGCGTTTTATTGCTGTAAGAAGATCTTTTTCTATTGATATTACGGAAATATCTGTAACTCGTTCCTGGCCTTGTGTATTTCTTAAATAAGTGTGTATACGTTTTAGCGACGAAAAGGACCTTTCGGTTGAAGCACTGCTCGCGGGAACCGTAACAATTAATTTTGCCATGCGCAGTACTTCGGGAAAAACTGTATTTAACATATTTTCGTAAAAATATAATTTCTATAATTCTATAATTTTGTAAATACTTAGGTCTCTTAATTCGGTGGCTTTATATACACATTGAGCTCATTTATAAGGCGTTCTAAGTTAAAATTAAATGATTTATAAACATCTACAAATTGTGTTACTAATTCAACCGGAAAATTGTCATTATATATATCGAAATTTTCGCACGATAGTAATTTAAAAAATCTTAACCGTTTTAAATTTTCATAACGGTCTCGACATTCACTTGATATATTGTCTATAATTTCAATAAAAATCCGTTCATAATTTAATTTTGCGTCTACAACATTAGGTTCCCGTTTTAGCGGTCCTGTTATACTTTTTACGCGTTCAAAAATGATTTCGAACCTAGATTTGAATGTATTCAAAAACGATTCAAATTCTTTTATTTTTTTTACGCAATAAATTACATCCGACGTCTTTTTTGTGGATAATTTCGTATAGGATATCGGTTACCGCGAATATTTCGTTAAATACATGAAGTAAAAATTGAAATTCAATCTCTTTTAAATTACATAGAAAATATGAAGCTTGACTTTAGTGTCGTCATCCCAAGAGTTTTCGTTTTCTAGGATATCCGCAAATAAATCAATTAAACTTCTAAAAGAATTGAAAATTACATTTACAGTGCGCGAATTATAAGTCCAACGAGTGACAGCAACGCGAGGTATTGTTTTTACATCAGCCATTTTATTGTAATGGTTTTGCCTTTTGGTACTATTATTAAAAAAATTGGCTAATGTTTTTATTAGATTGGAAAAACGTTTAGTTTCAGGAATACGTTCACACGATTTGGAAAGTACTTAATTGAGGACATGGGCGGAACACCAGACGTATGCAGCAATAGGACATTGCTGGCGAACTAACGACTGAACGCCGTTTAGTTCAGACGATAACACCGCACCACCATCGTATGTCTGAGCTATTAATTTCGACAAACAATTAAATTCAGATAAAATGTGCAGTATAACAGTACTTAAAGTTTGCGCGGTACGATTGGAACTTACGTGAATATATTTTATAAAACGATCGTACACTTCTGACTCATTAAAATACCTTAAAACTACTACTAGCTCTTTACCGCTCATGTCTGGTGTTTCATCGACTATCACAGCGACAAAATTAGTAGTACCGATTTGTTGTTTTATTGTGTCGATCATTACCGACGCAACACTAGAGATAAGGTCATTTTGAATTCGATTTGTAAAACCCGTAAATGAGCTAGTACTGGCCTAAGCTGTCTCAAGGTCAACATATAAAGTCTGAAGCGATGGTGTACAAGAAGCTAAACATAATAAACACTCATATTAGTACGAGATATACACGAATCACATATTTCCTGTTAATAAGAAGTTCATACGCTCTATATTTGACCTGATCAAATAAAGAGGTCCCCCATGATAACGCTTTCCACTTATCTTTCAATATTTCGTGAGATTATTAGTGAATGAAACAGATCATACGAAAAGAACAGGACGGAAAGAAATAGCGATACGGTAGTCAAACATAGAGTCGGAGCAAAAAACGTCTTCACTCTTCCACTATCAGTCTGCAACTAAACACAATCACACCAATTGCCCAAATTTCAAGTTCGAAATCTAAATCTCGTATGTATAGAACATCATTGCCTACCCCCGTTAACAGATGACGCTTTATTTCCGCCCGCCCACTGAGAAACAGTTGAAACTTGAGAGAAACACTTGCAATGAAATGGCACAACTTCTGCAGTGTTTTGCGACACAGCTTTCGCTACCGACAGAACGATAGAACTTTTACAAAGCTTAAAATAAACTTCCTGTGTAGACATATTAAACCGTCTCTTGTGGACGATTGCGGACAGACTGGATGTGAATAGTGCTAATTTGAAACACACTGGTCAATCCAACCCGCCAAATACTTAGCAAATCGCAACACGTCCTTAGCGACTCTTCAAATCAATTAACGCTAGAGATCCCTTCAAGATCTGCTTGCGACGGCGTCTGAGCCATTGCATCCCTTCACAGCAGCCTTCTGCTTAGCTACGATTAGTTTCCATCAATATAAGGCCAGGGCAATTTGGATGTACTCTTTTACAGGGCAACACTGACTGCGCCTCTGCTGAGGTGTGGTTTTCCTTATCACGTCAAGCCATAGGATCATTAGGACCAACGGCTTAGGCTGAGTTTAGTCTGTAGGTCTTTCGGGTCGAACCGCCTCCATTCGTCAGGAGTCTGACATAATCACCAAGGCACTTGGTAGCGGTGGCATCCATGATAATTCTCAGCCTCTCCTCTCCAGAGAGAAAAAAAAACTAACACTGGACATGTGTTCATCTCTTAAAAAGGACACTGTTGCAAGAATGGTGAATTCTTGTTTAACATAAAGTATCGAATAACATTAAAGTATTTCGAATCGATAAAAGAATACAATGTACACTTATTTGTACAAGCTTCGATAATATCAAATGTCAGCAAGGATAAGACACATATACCAATAGCTTGATAATCAACATTAATAACTTTCGTATTATTTACGGTTTTACTTTATTATGCGCCCGCGCAACTAGTTCAGCTTCGGCGTCAACGACCAAAGACTCTTAGTGATGTGCTTGATAGACAATAGAGCTGTGTTCGTAGTATCGATCGCAGGCACATAGATATCGATGTTTTGGTAATTAAATTGCTTGTCATTAAATTCAAATCAAACCAACAATTATTTGGACGAAGTTTCCTATGTGTGCAGACGACCTCTGTCGTTGAGTGATTAGTGTACCAGATTCAAGGAGTCGCCATCTCTGAGGTCCCGGGTTTGAATCCCGGTGGGAGCAAATGTTTGTGTGATGAATGCGAGCATTTGTACCTTAGTCATGGTTGTTAATATATATATATATCTATCAAATATATTTGTAGATGTATGTCTATCCGTTACACAAGCCTTCAGAGCTTACCTTACAGAGCCCAAAGCTTGGAATTGGTGTAAGTGTAACAAATATTTATTTATTTGATTAACAGCAATAAGAACAATACTGTCCTACAATTATGAAACATTTTATTATGTTAATTACTAACATCTTAGTAAATTTTTAACTAACCTCCGCTCTTGTCTGAAATAAATTCTTTTTTAATTATATTTATTAAACAAACTACTATCGCACTTACAAATTATCTGGCCCGTAAAAGAATTGAATCCGCGATCCGCGGCACAAATGAGGTTAAAGCACAGTCAAAATAATCTTTATTCAACAAATGAAAGGACACAAGAGCTTATGAGCTACAGAGCCTTGTACGCGGTTATCTACAAGGGAAACAAAATACTCAACAATTTTGAAAAATAAGAGAGCCTTCTAAAGAAGAACAGGTAAGAAACTATATGACCACTACGCCAAGCGTGTTCTCGCATTAATCTAATCTTACATCTTACATTAGTGGTAAGACACCAGGTCAGCATAAATCAAAATGATGTCTTTCGCGAATCCCGCCATTGTCCCGTTTCCGAGAGCTTTTAAACAGAACACCGGGCATCACGAAACTTTACTTGGAAAGCTTCCCTTTATGTTTTGCTTGGATACAATGGACGTCACAGCAACTGTTACGTTGGCGTGAGTTGTAATTATAGCTTTTATGACGCGGCGTTAGAGGCGCTTTTCGGGTAACTAGTGTGAATATTGATGTGTTGCCTACTGTACACCTATTCGCGCTTTCGTGTTTATTTATCGCCGCGGAGTTTTTGTAAGGAGTGTTTTACGTGGCTTCCGAGTCGTTATTTTTTTTTTGTGTAATTGTAGTAATGGTTTCGGCTTTATGTTTACGCAAGAAAAGTAATAGTTATTTACATTGTATACTTCGGTGTCATCGTCTTCGAATTACAAAATTGGCAGCGGCTTCATTATATTACACGTAACGAAACCCGTTTGATTGTATGAATCGTTACAAATATTTAAACGTAAGCAAAGGAATCCTGTATTATACGAGTATAGCCAGCCATTTAAATATGTTAGTTAGGCAACAAGACAATAATTGAAATTTCTTTATATGAAATGTTTAAAATCTTGAAAAAGGAATGTTTTCTAATTTCGCGAGCAACGTACATTCGATTTTCGTTGTTATAGGAGAACAAACTTCCGCAAATATTTGTTATCGTTCATTTCAGCCAATAGACGCCCACTGTTGGACATAGGCCTCCCCCAAGGATCTCCACGCAGATCGGTCCTGCGCTGCAAGCGTCCAGCGCCTTCCCGCGATCTTCATCAAATCGTCGGTCCACCTTGTGGGAGGCCTACCAACGTTGCGGTGTCCAGCATATGCCTGCCGCTCCAGGACCTTTCCGCCCCAACGGCCGTCAGTCCTGCGAGCAATGTGCCCCGCCCATTGCCACTTAAGGTTCGCAATTCTTCGGGCTATGTCGGTGACCCTGGTTCTTCTGCGGATTTCATCATTTCTGATTCGATCACGCAGAGAAACTCCGAGCATAGCCCTCTCCATTGCCCTCTGGGTGACTTTGAGCCGCCTTATAAGGCCCATTGTGAGTGGCCAGGTTTCTGTTCCGTATGTCATCACTGGCAACACGCACGAATCGAAGACTCGTCATGAGGCACTGCGGTAGATGGGCCGAGAATATGCCGCGTAGCTTCCCAAACTAATAATAATATTTGTTATGTAAAGTAATATTTATTTTTAGCAAAGCACGTACAATTCTTGTGATATTATTGGCATGCTATTTGTTAATTGTTGGATGGATACTAAATTACAAATATAATGGATATAGTAACCGTTAGTGGTATAAATAATCGTCTTTTGTCCAGAGTTTGTCGTTAATATTGTGGCAACTGTCAACGTCATCTGTCAAATCGTGTTATTTGAAAATAACCGACTGTTTTACCGACCGGCAAAACGTAAGAACTAACTATACGTTTTTTTTGGACTTTTATGACATCGAGTCGGATTGTTACTGCCGTAATTAAAAAATTGTGTCTCAGCGGATTTTGTAAAGGTAGTGTTGCTTGGTAACTGACTCATTAAAATGCTTTGTGGTATGTTGGAGCGACATCAAATGATGGTTTTCACTGCGTAGGTACTACCTCATTAATCGCATCATAAAATCTGTAGCCATAATTATCTTGCCAAGCAAGCCAAACACACATATATTAAAATACTAGTTGGTGTGCCCGCGACTTCGTCTGCACAGGATTAGTAGTATTTAGGGGGTGATGTGAGCACTGAAAACCAATTTTCAAATGAAGTCATTGAAACACAACCGTCAGCCGTATCCCGCTGGCGCGTTTTATTTTATTTTTTTTCCTCAGGAGCGGAGGCCGAGAATCCTCATGGATACCACCGCAACGGCAAGTGCCACGGCGATTATGTCGGACTCCTGGCGAATCGAGGCGGCTCGACCCGACAGACCTACCGACTAAACTCAGCCTAAGCCGTTGGTCCTACGAGTATTGACCCTATATTGCTTGACGTGATAGGGAGGACTGTACCTCAGGAGAGGCACAGTCAGCGCTGCCCTATAAAGAGAGCATATGCGCTAGAAGAGGCACGTTATACCAGTGGCTCCGGCCTATATTGATGGGAACCTACTCGTGGTTAAGCAAAAGGCAAGAGGCCCGACGGCTCAAAAGCCACCGCTTGCAGGTCTAGAAGGTCCTGCGTTAATTGATTGGGGAGGCCACGCGACTGGTGAAGTGGTGGGAGACGCCCGACGTGGCAGCCCAATGATGGCATGCGTGTGAGCTGCGTGCGATACTGGACAGTACTTGGACATTGCAACTCTACTTTATTTTTCTAAAATAAAAGGTAGCTTAAGTTAGCTACCTTCCAATAAAGATCCCGTCAAAACCAGTTTCTTTTTCAGATCAGCCGGAGCTAACGACAGACGACACTCCAATATTATTTGTATGTGTCACCCATATTAAAAAACAGTAAAAAAGCAAGTTAATGCGGACAAGAAAAAAGTTACCGAAGATGTGGCTGTATATGTACTACCCTTTTGCCTTGTTATTATCAAACTATTTATTTGAATAAAAACATTTTCCCTCATATTAGCCTCTAGTTTTGTACCGAGTTAATTAAGAAATGGCATTAAAAAGCAGTAACCGTTTTCATTCATGCAATATGTCACAATAGTGTTTTTTTTTTCATATCGAATTGATTGCATAGCCTATTGACGTAAAATTGCTCGGAGAAATTCTGTTTTTGAACAGTTGCTATGAAAATTTAATATGCAAACTGATTTGGGAAAACGGATTCAGTTCTGTCGTGTTGTTTGATAACAGGAAAAAGCCCGAGCGACGGTATGTTTTCTTTTTGCCCGCAGGTGGATTTTACGTCACCAGCGACGGGTAGCAGACAGTATTACCAATAAATTTCTATTCTCTTAACCTTGACGTCGCTATCGTGTATCGATAGCACTTCAATATAATTGCTTTCACAAATTATACTTTTCGTTTTACGGACTGTAGGGTATACAATTGATTTTGATTGTTATTTTATGTGTGTAGTTCTAAGTTAATATTTGTTATATGGGGGTTTTTGAAATATTAACTGGGTAGGGCAATTTGTAAAATTTTCAAAAATGTCTGTTAAATAGCAGTACATTGGACTGGGGAAGGGAGTATCGAATCATCTACCGACTGTGCTTTTCGTGTGTCTCGTACAAATTAAATTCATTTGCCTTTACTTGCGGGAATATCTCATTTTCATCAGCCACATCCGTTACACGGACCAATTTTATCATACAACAATAAATATCACAATATGACGAAATGTTGTTGGATCTTTATTGCCTTTATTCAATTAATTATTTAATAGAAGCTCATTCAATTTAGAAGAAGGATAACAGAGTTGTTGAGGGTGACATGAGTTTTTATTTGAATGTTTGGGTTCTGATTCGTCATTCCATCATAAATGCTAATTAAGCCCCTGCATATAGGCCGTTGTTATTTCATATTATTTGCTTCTTTTTTATTTGTTACAATTTAAGTTATTAATTACAATAAATAAATAAATAAACATAGCACAATTGTGAATTACTACGAAGGTAAGAATGTCATGACTAGGTTCGCAAAAACACAAAAAAAAAATGAATTCAAGACATTTTTTCACACTCTCACAGCACTAATTTAACCTTTATAAGGTTTCAGACTGCCTCTAGCGAGTCAGGCTGTCCATATTCTTTGCGCGTGAACTTGCTTCCGCGATAATATCTAAAAACTTAAGTTAATCCTATTGTATTCTTTTACTGTACTCGCTCACACACCGCGTTCGTCGGCGAGCGCGACGACCCGGGCCACACATCCCTCGTCAAACATATACCCGTCACGTACCGGGTAGATTCTCACCCTCCACTACCCGGCGATCTTGAGCTTCCGAGCCACGAGACGGCGCACTCAATTTGAAATATCAAATTGAACGCCCCGTCAATCAAATATCAAACAATTAATTAAAGTCTACGAAAACCGCCGTTATGACGAGTGACATAAGAGCTGATGTAAATCTGACAAATTGTTGCAAATTATTTCTGTAACTTTCGATAACTTTATATCGCGGTCGCTTAATCATTTGGCTGGTTGTTGAGATATTCGAAGCTCTCCAAAGCACGTACCGTCGCTAATGCACATCCATCAAGCTCGTATATAGATAGCTCAATAATAGAATCTATACATATATATTGTATGTTATAGATAATAAAACCACTCGAAGTTTTAATGTGGCTCACTTTATTTGTGAAAGTGGATTTACCAACAGCGATCGATTACGGTCTAAGTCTACGAGTAATCTCTCACGTCAAAAATAGTTCTTATTACAAGTGTAGTAAGGTGGATAATTAAAATTTTCTGCGTCGTTTATTTTTTCTCTCTCTCTCTCTATATATATATATACTAATAATAATACTAAAAAAATAATACTATAAATATAATAAATAATACTACCATCTGCGCAGAGGAAGACATGGGCCCAGTACGGTTTGACTCGACTCACCTACTCGAATACCAATTTATTTTGATTCGAGTACGCCGGCCTCGATTCCGGTACTCGAGTCATGCAGAATCGGTTCGTACAGGGAGTACGATTGATTTGAACTTGATTCTATTTATACGAGTCCTACTGACTCGTGTCTAGTATTTGAGTTTGGTTAACTTGCTTGTACTCGCAAAACATAAGCTCCTATGCTCTATGTATTGATTCAATGTTTGTTCTTTTAATAAAAATTACAGTATTATTATTTTTGTGTTGTGCTTAACCTAACCTACACGCTGTTTGAAGCTAACTCCTTTCTATTTTTCCTTTTTGTTCTAAAATCGGATTCTAGTTCTGAACTGAACTAGAATTTCCAGACTCGAATTTCTAGGATAGGAATCGGACTCGAGTCTAGAAATATTCTAATACCAAACATAGAATCGAGTACTAGGCTCGAATAAGGGAATCGAGTCCTAATTCGAATACCGTTTCTTTTTTTTTTTTCACCTCAGCTAAACCTTTGGTCCTAATGACCCTACTGGCTTTATTGATGAGGGCCGTACCTCAGGAGAGGTACGGTTAGCACTGCCCCATGGGGAGGGCAAAAGCGCTAGAAGTAGGCACGGTTCACCAAAGTGGGACCGGCCAGTATTGACGGGAACCTACACGTGGCTGAGCAGAAGGCTGCCGAATAGGGGTTGACAAGGGGGGGGCGACGGCTCAGACGCCGCCGCTTGCAGGTCTAGAAGTTCCTGCGTGAGTTGGTTGGGAGGGTCGCTAAGGACATGTCGCGGTCTACGTATCCTCTGCCGGTAGTGACTAGTGTTGCCTTGAGACTGGCTCACAGTTGGTGGTTGACGGGTCACATAATCAACACACACACATATAGATACGCAAAATATAGAAGTGATAGTCAAAATTTAAAAATTATTAATCAATAAAGTTAAAATAAGTTACCATTTTATCGTCAAACTAGGAAAGTTTTGGAAGTCTTAGTATAACCATAGTATTATAAGCACCAGCGGGATTCAAGATGCAGGCTTTTGTCTCAGACGCCGCCGCTTGCAGGTCTAGAAGGTCCTGCGTTAATTGATTGGGGGGGTCGCTTAGGACATGTCGTGGTCTACGTGTCCTCTGGCAATATAGACTGAATCGAATACCGTATAAACTGACTCGAATCGACTCGATCCACCAAAACGGCGACTGGGCACATCCCTAATGGGCACTAATTAGTATGATATATAACTGACATTATTGTAAGGCTTCATTAAAATCTATTCAATAGTTTTTACGTGAAAAAGTAACAAATATCCATCCACACTTACACACATTCGCGTTTATAATATCAGTAGGGTTAGTCTTTAAAGCCTCTTTTGTGTGAAACATAAAATACTTTTAATATTCACAGGTACCATATGGGACTGTAGACAGTCATTACGACCATTTTCAATGCAAGCTATATTGATTTATCCATTGCGTGTGACACGTACGGCACGCCGAACTGACCTATATGAATGATACTAAATATTTAATTTACGTATATTAAAAGCGTTATGCTGATGATATCACAGCTATGGCTGAATCAATGGACGATATGAACACAAAGCTCGATGAGTTACCCAAAAAGTGGGTCTCGAAAAAATGACGAAACGAAATGATTATTAACAAGAGGAAAATCATGTCGAATTCCTATATAGCACCCATTCTTATGAAAGGCTCTACATTGGAAGTTATTGACGACTATGTTTGCCTGGGACAAAGAGTCCAACTAGGTAGGTCCAATTTCCAGAAAGAATACAATCGACGGGTCCAACTCGGCTGGGCAACGATCGAGAAATTATGCGGCATATTTTCGACCCATCTATCGCAGAACCTCAAGACTACAGTCTTTGATTCTTGCATGGTGTCAATAATGACATATGAAACTGAAATCTGGCCACTGACAATGGCTCTTATAAGGAGGCTCAGTCACTCAAAGGGCAATGGAGAGGCCTATACTCGGGGTTTCTCTACACGATCGTGCCAGAAGTTATAAAATCCACAGAAAACCAGGAGCACCGTCATAAAACGACGAATTGCGAACGAAATACTAATAATACGAAACTAAAGAACAATGGTAATATTCGTTCACAAAATAATAAAATTAAAGAGATTAATTTATGGATAAAGATGAGCTAATTGTTTCTTGAACGCATTACTGTCATTTCCTTCCGCCATTTACTTCTAGAGCCATAAACTGCAATTTGACAGAGAACGTCAAAATATTATGGCATTTAAAATTTAAATATTTGGGCCGCGTTCCTTTTTGCACCAACAATACCGCTGTTATCGCGCACACAAACCGTTCTGTATTGGTTTTAGACAATGTTTAGACATTGCATTATGGTAGTGATATCATCCTTATTGGCGCAAAAGGAATGCGGCCTTATAGAAGTAACCAGCGGTCTGGCTGTCAATGTCACTATTTGTTTGACAGACAGTTTTGGACCTCATTCCGAAACGTGTATTTTATCTATCACTAGCGACCCGCCCCGGCTTCGCACGGGTGCAGTGAAAAAATGGTTATGGTGGGTTATCCCTAAGAGATAGACATATACCATCGCGGACTTTTTTATGGATTTTTGTAAGTTGTACAATACTGTAGTACATTATTTTGGTCTATCTCGTAGGGCTCAGCCAGCGTTTGCAATATAAGCGCAAAAAAACGTGCTTATTTACGACATCACATTAGAAACCTTTAAATTTATCAGTGTTTCTCTACTATATTATGCATTTATTATACATACAAACCTTCCTTAAGAATCACTCTATCTATTAAAAAAAACCGCGTCAAAATCCGTTGCGTAGTTTTAAAGATCTAAGCATACATACGGACATACAGCGAAAGCTACTTTGTTTTATACTATGTATTGATTGATATTGTATTATATGTAAATATGTTTAATCTGGGGGTTAAACAATGAAACAAAAATTATTAAACTTGCGATTTAGAAACAATGTATTTAATTGAGTTTTTTGAATCTCTACGTCTTGATATTTTTGAGTGAAAGTCGCCCTAAAAATTTACCTTTATTTATTAATAACCACTGTTATAATTACACTGTTAAACTGTAATTCGATTTTGTTTATTATCTGTACTATTTGAATCTATTAATATAAAATAAACGTTTTAAAAGTCCACGAAAATAACTGTTGTTTCTTTCCACAGCAATATTGTTAGCCCAAGGAGTCCGAAGGACAACTCACGCAATCTCCGGGGCATTCTGGCCGAACGATTATTATCAATCTACCCCTTAAGGAGCTATTAGGGTCGGAGCCTATTTCATACATGATCAACGTTCGCAATCTCGGGCGGAATGTTTCTGACGGTTATTTATTTTCGGATTTACCTCTACGATACAAATATTAAGGTTAATTACTTATTAACTCACGTTGATTAATTATTTACGTTCGCAACGGAAGGAGACTGGGTCTTTTTATCTCACTGTGCCAGAGAGAGGGTATGTATTTAAAAAGTATGTATGTATGTATAATCATTTGGCTTACACTGCAACCTGAACGGTTCAATCGATTTTAACTTGAACGGTGTTGTCATTACAGGTTATAACAAAATGGAAACAAAAAACAAAATATCTAAAGATGAAAAACCAATTTGAGTTTCAGTTCTAAGTATGGGGAACCCAAAAATTTATTGTAATTCTTTTTATTATTGCATGAAAATCTTAATGCGGTAGGTACACTGGATACGTCTACTTACCATGTCTCCACAGTATAGATCTTATAGGTACGGAAAAAAATGGCTGTGATATACGGACGGATAGACATGACGAATCCATAAGGGATCCGTTTTTTGCCATTCGGCTACGGAACCCTAAAAATAGCTAATAATAAAATTGCTTTTAACAGAGCGCATATGCCCTTTGCACACGACATTAATTAAACTGTGCTGGCGCGAGAGGCGCCTCTACGGTGACCCCGCGACGTGGACCCTGTCTGACTCGACGACAGCGCGCAATAAATTACGAAGCGGTTGAGTTCATTCAATAGGGTTGAGATTTGCGAACGAGGTACAATCGATCACACATAAAATCTGATATGGACACTATAAAAGCTATTTGTCGTCACTATAATTCCGACTCTATTTCGTTCGTAACAGTGACGATTATCGTAGTGCAAATGTAAAGAAAGATGACTTATTCAAAGTGATGTACAATAGAGAAATCACATTGTACGGTTTAGCAACCGCACAATTAGGTCATGCCGCGAGGTGTGTATTTCGGCGCATCAGCATTACTTCGAAACAATGTAATATTTTATATTTTATTCAGTTAAGCGTATGTCACCGACATACAAACATCACTGTACCTTTGAACAAATAAAACTATAATTATAACTAAACTACGACGCCGTTTAACTCTTAACATAAACTATCTCTAAAGGTGGAGGAAAATCCTACATCTTAATGGTCCTTCGAGCTTCCGTGTGAGCGGGACCAAAGTTCGCGAGTGCGTCATTTGGATGTCTACTTGTGGATCACCTTTTCCTGCGCGCACGGACACCAACCTGTGGACACTGTCATCTGTCTACGTCACCTACAGCTGCAAGCAGCTTTGTAAGAGTGTGTGATCTAGTGCTCTTTTGCGATAGCGAATCGGTTCGGCCGGCCTCCCAGAAGCGGGTCTCACCGGTTGAATTGAGACTAGAGCGCACATATCGCATTTAGAGTACAGGCGAACACACTTGGTGGATAGTAGCAGAAAACAACATCAACATGAGCAACATCGAAGATCTATTAGCAAACCAAAACCAAGTGATCGAGGCAATGCAGCAACAGCTTTGCAACTTCAAGAAAGATCCTGCTGACCGCAAGACTCCTACTTATATGTTATGTTATGGAGTTGTATAACGATACAACTACAACTATAAATATGCTCTACGAAAGGATATCTATTCAGAACGATGCGTGTAAGCTGGACGCGTTGTCGATTGTACTTTCGCGTAGGGTGGAGCAGCTGACATATTGGATCGAGCCAAAGACGATCCGTCACCGCGGAGGCGAGAGGATCCCCGCTTGTTTTTACTCTGATATATGTAAACGGTTTCCTTCATAAATAATAAACGAATTATCGGATAGATTCGATTATGTTTCATTAAATTATTTAGCTTTCCCTGAATATTCTATATTTGTTTGTTCTTAAATCACGTACATATTTGTTCTATCGGCTAATCGATCCTGTATTGCAAACCCACTTTTAGTTCTGATGACAATACGAATGTGTTATTGTTAATCCAAGATGGCCGCGACCACAAAATGGCGGAATCGATTTATGTTTCAAACCTGTCACCCCTTCATGTATTAGCGAACCGCCCCGGCTTCGCACGCAATGCTGATACTGAATACACTACAGAAATACTGTGACGTTGTTTAGTACATTATTTTCATTAATCTCGTAGGGTTCAGCCTGCGGTTGCAATGTAAGCGGAAACAATGTATATATATTAATATTCCCCCTTTTTTTTTTTTTGTTCCTCTGAGGAAAATGCATTAAATTGCATACCCCGGCTGTGGCGAGCCGGCGGTTATGTGGGGCTCTCCTCCCCAGAAGGGGGAGGCCTACCCACTAAAAACCTCAGGGATGGCCTACCTCAGGCATCGGGAACACAAAGCCACTTCCAGGAACCCCCACCCTCCGCTCCCCTGCCCAGAGGGGAGCCCTCTTCGGGGGAGGCTACTACCTCCCCCGGTCTCCTCCACCGACGACGCCCCCCGGCCACGGAAGGGGCGTGGTCCATCCCGGAATAATATTCCCCCACTATTTAATGGGATGTTATACATATAAACCTACTTCTTCGATCACTCTATCTATTAAAAAAACCGCATCAAAATCCGTTGCGTAGTTTAAAGATTTAAGCATACATAGGGATATTACGACAGAGAACGCGACTTTATATTATACTATGTAGTGATGATGCACCAAGTATGTATCAAGAGGAGGTATATTTCTACTCTACCTATCAATTAAATACACTCAAATGCAAATAATATGCCAATGACTAGATAGTAACAATTCTTATAATATATTTACAACTCTAAAAATAAATTCGCCCTCGGCTACAAAAGATTTCTGTCCAACTTTCACAAAATATTAACATCAATTTCGCTGCATCAGTTACGTTACGACAGCTCACGATCTGTTAATACGGTCGTACCATTAAGTATTCTAGGGCACGACGTTTTCATTTACTACGTTGTACATTGCATTTTATTGTACAGAATTCACAGATATTCACAAATACAAAAGGCAATGTATTGTTGAATGTTACAAAATGTTGTCTACAGATTTAATGCAAAGGTTCCTAAACTTTCTGTGTCGTAAACCCTTTGCCGTTTTAAGTAGACCCCCTACATACCTGATATTGAATGCCTACATCCTGCAACTTACAAAATTTATAAACATTCATTTTTTTTCTTTATAGGTACTTTTATAAATAATGTATGTCTTTATATTAGAAGATAGTACATACATACATACACTCACGCCTTTTTCCCATGGAGGTAGGCAGAGATTACGTCTTTCCACTTGCTACGGTCTTTACATATCTCTTTCGCTTCATCTACTTTCATCTATCTTCTATACTAATATAATAAAGCTGAAGAGTTTGTTTGTTTGTTTGTTTGAACGCGCTAATCTCCGAAACTACTGGTGCGATTTGAATAATTCTTTTTTTGTTGGATAGTCCATTTATCGAGGAAGGCTATAGGCTAAATAACATTACGCTATGACCAATAGGAGCAAAGACAGAGCGGTAAATGTGTAAAAAACGGGGAAAATTATTCATTTTTGAAGGCTTTCTTTGCGTGCGCTGCGAAAACGGTTCAAGATACACAAAAAATATGTATGAAAGAATTATCCTCTATACATGATCTAAAAAAAAGTCCGCGACGGCATATGTCTATCTTTTAAGGTTTAGTCACAATGACCGTTTTTATGGTACCAAATTTGGTCGAAATAATTTGTTTAAGTTGTATCAACATAATAATACTAAAAATTCTGCGGAAACTCGACCATTCCGAAAATCCCGCAAGAACGGGAACTATGTGGGAAAAACCAAAAATCTGCCGGAAGTCACTATTCCACGCGGACGAAGTCGCGGGCAAAAGCTAGTAAGTAAATAAGTACTATCAGTGCATGTTGAGATACATTATCGTGGGCCCCTGTTTTCATTTCATGGACCCCAAATTTTTGTTTCGCTGACGTAGACCCCTTGCAGGTTGTCAAAGCCCCTAGGGGTCGATATAGATTACTTTGAGAATCATTGATTTAATGAATTAAAAACAGTCGTGAGCGCTCTAGTGGCGTGACTACCATCTGAGCGACAAGGTCACGCGTGCATATGGACCGAACTCAAGTGGAAAGCAATATCACATACTTACTAAATGCAAATCTCGACCGACGACCTCCATAGTCGAGTGGATAGTACACCGGTTTCAAGCTGTCGCCATCTCTGAGGTCCCGGGTTCGAGTCCCGGTGGGGGCAGATGTTTGTGTGATGAATTCGAGCATTTGTACCTTAGTCATGGTTGTTGATATATATTTCTATAAAAATTATTTATATATGTATAATATATGTATGTCTATCCGTTACCCTAGATCCCATAGCACAAGCCTTACAGAGCTTAGTTTGGGCTAGGCTAATTGGTGTAAGTGTAACAAATATTTATTATTATATATTATTATAAATAAAGCCGCAAAGGAAAATGTACTGTTAATAATTTGTTTGATATTGAGCGGACTGTAGGAGGTGTAATTTTCTTTCAAGTAGATGTTTATCACTTGAGCATTGCAGCTCTGTGCATTAATGGAAGGACTAAAATGACCAGTCTAACTTCAAGGCCTGGTCTAGTCTTATGATAATGGGCCAATCGTCTGCGCGACGTTAATATATTTTTTATGGACCTTTTTTTTTTTTGTTCTCCTGAGGAAAATGCATTAAATTGCATACCCCGGCTGTGGCGAGCCGGCGGTTATGTGGGGCTCTCCTCCCCAGAAGGGGGAGGCCTACCCACTAAAAACCTCAGGGATGGCCTTCCTCAGGCATGTAGGGAGCCCCCGGGAACATCAAGCCACTTCCGGGAACCCCCAGCCTCCGCTCCCCTGTCTAGAGGGGAGCCCTCCTCGGGGAGGCTACTACCTTCCCCGGTGTCCTCCACCGACGACGCCCCCGGCCACGGAAGGGGCGTGGTCCATCCTGGGTCGCCCTAGCAGTCGCGACTTCCTCGCGCCCGCCGGCGACCCGCGGCGGCGCCGCAGCTGTGCTACCGAGCCCGGCGCCGCCTTCTTCGAGCGGGATCGGCCATCTCCCGACCCCGCTCGGTGGCCTCCTTCTGGAGCATCACTGCTTCACAGAAGGAGGCCACAGCCCTCCAACCTCCCTCGTCCGCCAGCATTGCCGCAATCAATGTCGGCGGAAACAGATCTCGCCCGATCTCTGCGACCAAGACTCGGCGCTCGGAGGCCCACGCGGGGCACTCCGCCAGCGTGTGCTGGGCCGAGTCGAGGTCGGATGCATAGTGGTGGCAATATGTCGATCCCTCCCGTCCTATTCGACACAAATACTCACCGAAGCAGCCGTGCCCGGTGAGTGTCTGAGTCAATCGGTAGGTGACCTAATTCGTATTAAAAATTTACCAACTTTTCACTAATGTCTCAAACTCTCTTATTATAAGAATCTAAGTTGTGAAGGCATATAACCAAGCTCCATGTTTTCCCTGTAAGCTGCATGTTATTACTGTTTGGTCTTGTACAATGTTACTATAAACAATAAATCAACTACTTAATTGAACACACTCGGTTCTAGCTCTGTATGATATCGCTACATTACGAAACAGCGTAAGTATCAGACGTGTATTGAATGCAAAAAAGCACGTTATTACAACTGCCTGGAGTTGTTAATTCCGAAGCACACGGAGCTCTCTATACGCACGTGTCTTTATATGCGGATTAGCCTGTTCCCGCCTGATGAAGTTGGCAGCCGGCACTCTGTATGAAGGTAGGCATTTACTTAGTAATAGAACTATCCGGGGCGCAGCGTCCGCCGAGATACCGATCGCATTACCTCACGTATCATAAGGTGCGTGAGTAAGGAATAATACAAAAATGTATTATTGTTTGCAATTAATAAACTAACACAGAATGAAGGTGCAATTACCAGGGCGACTGAAAATCGTCAAACTAGCATTGAATGAATAAGCATGGATATAGGTACATAGTTAACATATATTATAACTTCCTCAATATTACGGGAATGTTTTATTAAGGTAAAAAACGATAGACAGTACAGCGCAACGGTTGGGACTGGCGCACTGTACAACATGACGGATGACCGCGCGCGATCAAAGTGTAAAGGAACTGTACTACATGCAGTCAACATCCGCTGAAACTACCCTTTACTTTCACACATTATATATATGTATATCACATGGGATATTATTATTATTAGGCCAGATAATTGGAGTAATTTAACGAGATTTCCAAGCATCAGCAATACCAAATTTACAGTAAATAACTTATTTTTTATATTTGTAAATAAATAAATATATATGTAAATAAATAAATAATATTTTTTTAGAATAAATTGATACGAAATATAAGGACAAGTACCAGGGCACCAGGATCGCGAGGCGGCTGCCAGCGTTCGCCGTTTTGTGACTACGAGCACTTGACTGATGTTCGCGCGCGGCCAGCGTGTAATGGAACTGTCCGACGCCCAGCCCGTGATATACTGCTTACATTCACGGCGTGATTGAAGTAAAGAGACACGATTGAATATTGTTTATTACGATCGAACTAACAGGGCGAGAGCCTACAAATTTTTTGTTTTATTTTTACTTCTTAAATTAATTAAAATATTGAAGAAAAGGTTACTAAATTGAAATTTATAAACGCTCACAGCCACTTCTCAAATACACAGCAAAAATAATACCAGGCTCGCATAAAACGCGAGCGAGTGATGAAGCAGTGAATATTGCATGCGAGCACCGCCTCCACGCTGAAATGTTAAGACGGACCGCGACGCGACCCGAATCAGAAATGGGCCGTGTTGTTACGAGGCGTAACGCGGCGTTGCCGACTCCCTCCAAATGTCACGGGGCCAACCGTAGAACTCGTAGTCGGTAACGTAGCAAAACACTATTTTATCTAACTGATGGCATATTTCATTAACAAAAACAATTTAGTTCTCATTCAAATCCTAGATCAGAAAGCCCGCTGAAAAAGTGTACTTTTTGAACTTAATAAAAGTATTTAAGGCGATAATAGTTTGGTGGATTCATATACAAGATTGAGGAGAGTCTGCTGTGGTACTGTGGTCTCGGCTGCGTTCTACGAATCGCATGATTCGTGGGCACGGGTTCGATCTAACATGTACTAATCTGTTTTTCGTTTATCGAATTTCATTTGTACACCGCCGCCCATTATAATACATAACATGACGCAAATTTAAAAAAAATATAAAGACTGGAGCTGGGGGAATTTATATGATAGTAATGCTCCAACAAGCACAAGACATGTACTTGTTTTTTGTGTGCTCATCATATTATCAATTAATTTTGAAAGTTGAAGTGGTGATGACAGATAGGCTACAGAAAACTAGAGGTTCGTTTATGGGCAAATGTATAAATTTTTATAGCAAGATACATAATGTAGCACATAACATACTGTAGCTGAATTGCCTCTTCATAAGTTCAGGTACATGTTAAAAAGACGCTAATGAGTAAGGGCTATTACAAAGTCAATGATTATTTAAATGATGCCAATGCTTGGTGTTGATTTGAGGATACATTCTAAAGTGTAAATATTTGTTTTCCCGTATAAATTGTAAACATATATGTACATTGTATTATAACGACATAATTCATTGTAAATGTTGTTATTACTTTTGATAAAGCTGATAAGTTTCTTGCGCTCATTCTTCTTATCAGCTAAAATACGTCCTGAATGGGTGATAGGAAAAAAAAATTGGACGATTCAAAAGAGCTTTCTATAAAGTCATATTTGAATAAACTTAAATTTAATTTGATTTGATGCTTGAAGTGTGGTTAACTGTAGCAAAGTATTTTTGAAACAACGACGCAACACCACAGAAAAAGTTTCCAAAGTCTCGTAATATACGCACTTGTATGTGATCAGTCACTTTCACCTCTTATTTGAAACGTATTATATAAATATTTAATAAAATTAGACCCCGATAATGAAAGTGTTCTCAGACACTGGAAGCAGACAAAGAAATAACAAAATGCCAACAAGAATCCGTCGGCCATATTTGCCGCGTTACGCTTCGAGCGAATCAATCATGGCGGCGATACAGGCGGATAACGGACATTAATCAACGCTGGCTCTGACGACGCAGTTTCTGGCGTAGGGATCTCACGATCACTGGTTTAATGAGACGACTAAAATCCTTCCTAATTTTCAGTCACGGTAGCCAAACACGAGAGACTAACCATCTGTGCAAGAGATATAATTAACTGTTTAAATTGTTTTGTGCACCTTCAACTCCCGCCCGCTTTAGTGATATTAAAGCAGCTTGCAGTAATGTATAGCAATTTAAGCACCGAGACTATGATAGCGAACTTAGAGAGTAGCCCTTTTGTTGAAAGTGGCAGCATTATTCATGTTGGCATCCGAACGCCGACCCGCCCCGCCTGAAAAACATTCGTACAAAAAGGATCATCGCTCCAGAGAGCGGCTCAACTTTCTGCCAACATTGAAGTTTGCTTTTTAATTTCGCTCTTCCTTCAATAGACTTGGACTTCAAAAGGTAACGTACATTTCGAATTTGAAAGCACTTATGGCAAGTAAGTAAATTGAATTAACGTTAGCTATTTTAAACTGACGCAAAATTTATTCTTCTGATGCTACTTTGGTTCTAAGATGCTACGCCATTGGTTCACAAGTCTACGGCGGGAGACCCTGTACTGGAAAGAACCAGAAAAGAAACTAAGACGGGCTATTTTCCCTCTGTATTATTAAAAGTCGGCAGATAGTCTAAATCCAACTTTTTTACAAGTTTACACAAGTTCACGTTATAATCTATAAATGCTATAGTTTCATTAAGTTATCAATACATAGTATAAAACAAAGTCGCTTTCGCTGTATGTCCGTATGTATGCTTAGATCTTTAAAACTACGCAACGGATTTTGACGCGGTTTTTTTAATAGATAGAGTGATTCTTAAGGAACGTTTGTATGTATAATAAATGCATAATATAGTAGAGAAACACTGATAAATTTAAAGGTTTCTAATGTGATGTCGTAAATAAGCACGTTTTTTTGCGCTTATATTGCAAACGCTGGCTGAACCCTACGAGATAGACCAAAATAATGTACTACAGTATTGTACAACTTACAAATATCCACAAAAAAGTCCGCGATGGTATATGTCTATCTCTTAGGGATAACCCACCATAACCATTTTTTCACTGCACCCGTGCGAAGGCGGGGCGGGTCGCTAGTTTACCATAAACAGTAGTATACTTTCAATTGTATTCGCCAAGTTAACCAAAATTTATTAACCGGCAAGAACACAAGATCAACTCGCACTAATTAACCGGGAGTACAAAAGGAAGATAGTATCATAGCGAAGTCTAAAGCCATTGTATGATTGTGTCGTCACTTTCCACAGGAGCTTCGCGCTCGGCTCCCTTTGTCAAGCGTTATCTCGCATTTCTTTTTTGGTGCTTCATTAACCGCTTTCTGTTAAAATTTCGTTCTAACTTATGAGCCCAAGTGAAAATCTAAAATAGAAATCTAATATCATAAGCAGAGGTCGGAATTAGGTAGCGTTATTTATTTACTTGCATCGCAATGTTGATATTAATGTGGACCTTCCCGGGATTTCTAATGGACAATCCCGTGCGGCCAACAATATTACAAATAAATAATAATAATAAAAACCTCAGAGAGAGACAAATAAAACAAAGGTAATTACAATACAATACAAATTATTTATAGTCATAAGCAAAATCTCATTCGCATATTCCGCCTTTTTTTATAAATACGAGCAAATACTTTTGCTTCTAGCCTAGACTCGTGAGGTTATTCAAACGGCCCAACAGAATCATTTTCCTTGTGCGATTCATTACCAGTAAGATTTGAAGTGTTCGCTTCCGACATTACTGTATAACTTTTGTGAGAATTAAAATACATAACCATTAGCTTTTCAATATTTTCTGGCTTCAATGAATTTCTCCGAACGTCTAAAATCTATTTGTACATTGAAAAAGAACGTTATATTTAAAATTAATCTCGGGATTTGAGGCATATCCATTTTATTCTTTCGCTACCTACCGCTACCTAATTCTGAACTCAGATCATAAGTATTGAGCAGTTACGATCGTACATATAGAACGTATCTTGGGCAAATAAATAACCTTCAATAACGAGTACTCAACCTTTCAAAATTAAAAAATACAGTTCTACTAAGGACTCTATGTAAATACCGTAGTGCGATTCCGATACACAACAGAACAGTAATTTCCTTAGAAGATATAAGAAACAAGACTAAACCTCATAAATTTTACCAAATGGAGACTATACAAGGGTGCACTTGGATATCTAATCGTTTCTTACAAAAAAAAAACACTACTCCCATTGCTATGTTCGGGATGGAAAAATAAGATAGGCAGTGAAATTACCGGATACTCTTGCATCATATGTCACAGGGGTGGCCGACTTGATCAGAACCGAGATCTACTGTTATCTGGCGAAACCCTGTGCGATCTACCAATTACATAATTGAAAAATTAATTGGAACTGCATAGTTTATTACAAAAATAATGTAGTAGTTTATATTTTGTTAAAAGAAAATACATAAAATAACAAATAATTATTTTTAATTAGTTATATATATTCGTGTGAGCATTGCGCTTGAGTATCTTTTCCGCTAGATTAGCAAAATCAGGTATGTAGTGTTTCCTACTTAAAACAAACAAAAAATAAACGGCGTTTATTTTTTGTTTGTTTTAAGTAGGAAAATGCCGACTCACATATATATGTTGAACTAAATCACGAATGCAGTTATTCAACACATTTCTTCAAATTTGGATATTTCTCATAGGAAACCTATGCCCAGAAATCAAGACCTGAGGATGACCTTGTTTTTAGAAATATGTCGCAGCGCAGAGTAATAATTTCATTTTGAAGATGATGCGTGCAGCAGTTAGTGATTGTGATTATATTGTGCAGTCTGTTCTGCGTATTAATATTTTTTTCACTTCAGTAGCTCAAACATGAAGGTTTTGCTGCTTAAAATCAGTGAGTAAAATCGATTTTTACTCACTAGTGAGACAAAGCTAACCACAGATTATAGTAACTAATGGGATAACCATACAGACTATGTTGTTTCGCCCTATGATAATATGCCCATGGACATTGGATCTGCCTGACACTTCTCGTTGTTCCGTGTCACGCATAGGTACCACTTTAAACTAATGTAAAATAAATTGGCAAGAAATCAGAAAAATAATTGTTAAAAAAATGTCTCTTCGGAACGGAACATAATAAGTACTTATTGAAATCTCAAGAATGATGCGCGGAACGGAACTATTGACAGAAGTTCCTTTCCACGCATCATACATTCTTGAGATTTTAATATTTTTTTTTTATTTAATTCGCTTAATTTACTAACAGGGAATAATAATAACAATAATTTACTTACTTATTATTTTTGAAGACATATTTTAACAATTATTTTTCTGTTCTTTTGACAATTTATTTTACATTTGTTTAAAGTGGTATGCGTAACACGGAAAAACGAGAAGTGTCAGGCATAATTGACGTGATATTTCCAAAGTAGGTATGATATTTGTTCTCGCTGCTGAAGTGAAAAGTTATGTGTGTCACACGAGAGCAAAGTTGTTTGCATCTCGTGCCTTTGAATCCCTCGACACGCTCAGGATTCTACTCTAGAATCACTCGCTTCGCTCGTGATTCAAACAGAATCCTTCGCTTGCTCGGGACTCAAATCAGCACGCGCAGCAAACATCAACTTTGCTCACTTGTTGCACAAATAACTATTGCCTAGTCAAGATCGACTGGACTAATGGTCGCGATCGACCGGTTGGCCACCCCTGATATGTCACATGGTGGCAACGTGCACTGCAGCTATTGTAGGGTTTCAGATTTGCTGTGAATCTCACTGGATGCTTTCGTACAGGCGACTGTAACCACTATTATTTATATTTCTATTTTATCATATACAATATTTTTTCCTACAAAGTATATCTACAATATATACATACATACATATACCCTTTTCCCATGGGGGTGGGCTAACTTCCTCGACTTTCAATAATACTTTCACGCATGCTCGTCGATTACGGACTCTCTTGACCTGACCTTCTAATACGCAAGTGCAATATAATACAATATAAATTGAATAAATAACTAGATTGATGAATGCAAAACAATTGACTTGTGAATATTAGATACATATATTATATATTGATTTTCAAAAAGTTCTGGATATGTGTTGAGTTACAGGTCGAGCGAAACGAAAGGAGAACGAGTGACAGAAAAAAACAGGTGTTGGTAATAGGAAGTTCAAACATGCTTGTTACACATGCAAGTTTTACAATAAAAAAGGGTTCAATGCATTTAAATGTTTTAAAAAAAACATTTAAAAGCTATTGACCATAGCGAACAAATAAAATTCATAAATCGAACACTTGCGACAAGTTCAGAGCCAGAGATTGACAGAGCAGAACTTAGCGCCGACGGTAAAGTCATGCAAACGCAACTTTTTAAATAAAACTTCCCAATTTAAGACTGAAAAAACACGGCAGTGACGTAAATTATTGCGAAAAAAGTTTTCAAATCAACGTTTTCAGACTGGCGCGATGTAAGGCTTAATAACTTAAATTTGAAAAACAAAATTACATTTAAATTATTAACCGTTCTATTGATTTCCCAAGGGGGCGGAATCTTCTTCCGCTTGTTAGAATTTCTATTTTAAATAGGCTAGGTCCAACCTTACAATAACACCTGATCACGCTCGGTTAGATATAAATATAAAATAATACAAATATTTCTTATACTAACACCAATTAGCCTAGCCGAAAGTAAGCTCTTTTGATTGCGGGAATATATTACTATTTCCCGTGGTATTTTTTACAGAAGGTGTACGACAGGCACAAAAACTTTTGCATCCGCGGGTAAAATGTATTGTTTACGTCCGAGCTAGGTGCAGGCTATTGCGTACTGGCTGCCGGTCGCCGCCGGTCGCCGCGGACAACGAGCGTTCTAGTCGCAGAAACAGGTTCGCGGAGCGATAAGCAAACAATAGCGATACGTAAAGCGAATTGCACATCTTGTGCGATGCGAACAAGTAATATATAATGCAGACTCGACCTACTGACATATAACAATGAAATTTATGTTAATGTAAATATCAATATAAATATATATATATATTGTACAAGTATATTAATAAGGGGTCATCCATAAATTACGTCACACGAATTTCGTGATATTTTGCCCCTCCCCCCCGTCCTTGTCACAGCTAGTCACATTTGAGCGATTCCCCCCTCTAGTGCGACGTCACATATTTTGAAAATTTACATTTGGAAATTAGTGAATGATTCGAAATCAGTTTTCTTTTCATTTTAATAAAATTAACATCAAATCAATTAACAAAACAAAAAACGATTACTTATATTAAATAAGTATATGGTAATTTCATGACTTTCATATTATATTTTTCAAATCAAAAAATCAATTAGAAAAATAGTACCTTTCGAGAGTACCCCTATTAATAGATAGAAGAAGACACTATTCATTTATTTATTTATGAGAGTATACAGACTTTACAACAAATAATAATATTTACACCACTTTTCATACTAACAGTAATAAATTAAAGTTTGTTTTAACAGTTAGCTTATAATAGATTTTGAATGTGACGTCACTGAATTTGAGACCCTCCCACCCCCTTGTCACACAATGTCACACTTCGTCAACCCCCTCCCTCCCCCTTACCGTGTGACGTAATTTATGGATGGCTCCTAAGATATTTTAATACATAATATAGATATTAGCTACAACGTTTTTTAGATATAAATAAATGTATTGTTGTTTTAATTAATATTATTAATAAACTAGCGGACCCGACAGACTTCGTCCTGTCAAAAAGATTTGTAAAGTGGCAGTTTTTTGTTCCTACTTGAAATGACATATGATGACATAAAATTTGTTTGACAGAACTAACGTCACTTTTTTTGTCTTCGATTGTTTTGCCAAAGGTTCAAATTGGCTTTTAAGTATTAATACAAATTGTTTGTATATGGGAGTATAGAAAGATGTTGATTTTACACTTTATCAAGATTTTTTTTTAAATTTTCTCTACGCACAAACCTTCTCTGGACTTCTACGAATAATTCAAGACCAAAATTAGCCAAATTGGTCCAGGCGTTGTTGAGTTATGCGCTTACCAACACATTTTGCGATTCATTTTTATATATAAGATATTATAAGTGTGGTGTGTATATAACGTGTTTATATATAAGTTATATAGGTACACCACACTCTGTAAGGTGTGTGTTACATGCATAGTAAACTGTACATATTAATCTAACAGCTATTGTATCGGCGCTGTATTAAGATTCTTTAAAATCGAACGTAAACTCATGGTCACTTAGCTACATAAACTGTCAAGTTGTAGGAACGCACATCAAAGCTGATACATATCAGAGGACACGTCCGGCCTACAGACAGCTTCTTGGCACGACGCAAAATGACTAACTTTACTATGTCGTGTCCAATACCGGAATCGCTTTCAGTGTCGTCGTATTAAAGAAACATGTCAACAAAGATCGGTACTCTAAGATTGGAGAATACAGAGGCAGGGGGTATTCACGGAGTATAATGTATTACTTTGAATTGGTATATATAGTTAATTAGGTTGTCGGCTATAAATAAGTATAACAAAGATTAAACATATTCATTTGCACAGGCCGAGTGTTGAAACGTTAGCGCAGCGGTCGAGTGATCGGCTACTACGCAGCGGGTTCAATTCTAGCACAGGACAAATATTTTATATGACAGTCACAGGATAAAAATCGTAGTCTGACGCGACGTATTTTTTTAATAGTCTTAAGATCTGTCCGGCCATGATATTATTGAATACTTCATTTCAATTGAGTAATTATTGACCTTATAATTATACAATGTAGTACGACAAAATGGCTCACTAATCCCTTTGGCTCCTTCAAATGGTACATTCAATCAAGTGTTCGTTGTATACCATTCACAAACAAGTTAGTTTCTGAAATCCTTTCAACTAATGAATTAGCACGAACGGGCAAGTAAAATCGATAGAAGTTATGGCATGTCTTCCAGGAATAATCAAACCAGGCAAGCAAGGCTCGGGTTATTGACCTCTAAGGCTCGAAGGACCAAGCCGAAAATATGAGATTATTCGTAGCGTATTACAGAACAATCAAAATCGTAGGCGTACTCATAAGCGTCTTCAAAGTTCAAAATTCAATGAACAAAATAATGTGAAGCAGAAATTCCAACTAAAACAAGTTAAGCCAACTTATGCATACTAAGTTAGTTATCGTCATTCTGTGACAGCAACAGATTACATTACATTCAGTAATAAAAAAAATTATTCGCAGAAACTGAATAAATTTTGTTATTGTATATAAAGGCACAATTCTACAAAGCCATAGAAATGTATGAATCAAAATCTAGTCACGGGCGAAACTACGACAACCGTAGCGCGTGGCATGCATCGTAGCAAGTACCCCATTTCGTAGCAAACTTGGCAGTATCGCTACTCTCTACGCACGTCCTAGAGACAATATTTACATAGAGTGTTCGTGCAATAAGTTAATGATTAAGGAAGTTAAATTTTTCACTTACAAGGCAACTTTTATCTCATAAGTCACATAAGAGCAAGAAGATGTAATTTCTCATAATGAACCTGTAAAGGTATTCAATAATACTTCGTGCAAAAAACATATTTTGTCACACTACCACCCTATTAGTTTACTAGTGATTTTTTAAATTGTATTTATTAATCGCGCTAATACATCAATTAGTGCACAAACACACACACAAGAGAGAGCCCTTCTCGAACCCTCAATTATGTTAAGATTCGATATATTATTCAACGCAAACATTTACAGATATT
This sequence comes from Scirpophaga incertulas, assembly GCA_036419045.1. Taxonomy (NCBI): domain Eukaryota; kingdom Metazoa; phylum Arthropoda; class Insecta; order Lepidoptera; family Crambidae; genus Scirpophaga; species Scirpophaga incertulas. The sequence continues at coordinate 41,492,201 of CM071627.1, forward strand.
CCAGTGTCGATTTCGAATCAATCCCTTGAGTTACAAGTTAGGAGCCCAGTTCGCAGGGACGGGATCATAATGAAACGTGTGTAGGGAGAGCCAGAAGTAGTTCTGAGGGTCCCTGCAAAGTTCTGCTTACCTGTGAAATGTTCAAAGTTTCACTTACGTGTTTATATGTCGAAATATATTACTTCCCTATTATTGGGAAAATTTGAACTAAGTATTGTATTTAAGAGATCTTCTAGTATTAAAATATGTTTCAATCTTGTAGGCGACTAATGTACTAGTTGTTTCGTTTCGGTTCGAAATTTACTGCAAATTTTACGAAATTGGCTGGTAGTCGCCATATTTAATTGTAAGAACTATAAAATCGAACCTCATGTATAAATACATAGGCTACTAAACACATTACCTCTTCTTTGCGTCGAGCTTAATATACTAGCTTTCTGCCCGCGGCTTGCGTGGATTTGGGGATTGGGTCTATAGAGGGTCATAGCTTTTGCCCACGGCTACATATGCGCGGAAGTCGGTTTATGGCGCGAAGGTTTTATCGCACTTCCCGTGGGACTATCCGTTTTTCCGTGATAAAAAAATACCGCAAAACCTTGCTCAAGAATCACACTATCTATTGATGAAAGCTAGATGTTGAATAAAGATTATTTGATTTTGATTCTTTCGCTGTACGAAATCAGTGTAAATACATAAATAACTCTAGCTAAGTCCGACCTCTGTTAATAATATATAAACATGTAAGCTACTCGAAATACTATTCTTGCGCAGACGAAGTCGGGGGCACCAGCTAGTATACAATAAATCCACGTCATCTCAGGTAAAATTCATATTGCTCTCACTGTGTTAGTAAGTGCTACCATTTACATATAAAGGTTAATCGATAAACATTCATTCACCTATACAATTGCTCCATTCAAGACCATCGTACCTTCCGCTAAATAGCCAGCAAGACTCACGGCGTAATGTGTTCCGACAATAATTGGTCTCCGGTGGGCAGGCTCGTAAATCGGTTATTACTTCGAAGCAATAGCCACGGGGCCCCTTTTTCTATTGGTTATATCATTATTATTAAATAAGTCGATTGTTTGGAAAAACTCGAGTATTGATGTTTGACAGTTCACTGTTTGATTTCACTTGTATGGCACAGTAATATGGGCCACTTAATGTCATATAAAGAAGCGTGTGTCTGTGTGATGTCGATAACTTATTTATCTCATACATACAACAATTAGAAGTCATTGGCATTGTCCATTAATGTTGTTATATGTAATATTTACATTAAACGAGAAACAAACTGAGAAAAACTAACCTGAAATGAAACACTGCATCCATTTCTTACTTCATTATATATTCCTACTAGCGGACCCGACAGACTTGGTCCTATCAAAAAAAATTGTAAAGTGGCAGTTTTTTGTTCCTACTTATTTTATAAATAATATCGCATATTCAACCAAATTGCAAAAAAGGCCCATTATATTTTGTGACTATTCAATTTTGGAACGTGACATTAAGTCCTTCAACGATGTATTCTGTGCTCCAACGCACACACCTACACCGTTTTGATAGATATGATTGAACTTTAACTTTACATAGCGCAATATGATAAAACGCAAATTGACTCTTTGACGTTAGGAACACCTACATTGCTTAGACAACAGTGAGCGCAAGCACTCACTGCAAGCACTCACACATTGCAAGCAATATGAACTTTATACATTAACAATAAAGCTCAAATTGACTGTACGTTTTAGTTAGAAAACGTTTGTATGGGGAAAAAATGGGCTGTTTTTAGGGTTTTCCGATAATAATTTGATTTTTTTATAAAAAAAAAAAGAATCGATCAAATTGGTCGAGGCGTTGTTGAGTTATGCGCTTACCAACACATTTTGCGATTCATTTTTATATATAAGAAGATTATTACAAATTATATATACTATTGATTACTTAGTGTTCGTTTCTAAGAAGCCAATGTGTCAAAAAACATATCGACATCGCAATTTGACTGTTTCTCGTTGTAGTCTCTACATAAACGAACTATTGGGGAACTTAAACCCAAGTTGGTTATACAATATGGCGCGATAGGAAACCTTGGACATCGACACGGTACCACCAAAAAGAAAAAAATAGGTATCGTGTAGACCATTATTTAGGGAGATAAAAGTATTAACAGTAAGTAGATTATATATGTATATATATAGGGGATTGCTGCTTGAAAGGACCAAATCAGAATTATTGGAACGTTTCTATGACATTGCTCATACCCACAGCCCACATCCAAATAGATTTATTTTACCGGTAATGCTAACTGCATTCATCAGCACAGCTCACGTTCATCACGTTCCCCACTTAGGGGCACGAGCCTGTTCTATGTTAGAGCGATCAGGGCTTTAATCGACCACGCTAGCTCAGTGCTGATTGGTCGACTACACACATCTTACAATTTGATATTTTGATCAAAGTTTCATCGTTCTAGCTTCAGAAATGACGAATATAAATACAAACTTTCTTCCTCTATTTTAATTTAACCCTCTTTCTTAAGGGTAATTTCTATAAACTATAAATCTTTTTTTTTATAGGACAGGGCAGCAAACGGATCACCTGATGGTAAGCGATAACCGTTGCCCTGGACACCCGCAACACCAGAGGAGTCACAGATGCGTTGCCGGCCTTTTAAAAGAATGAATGAAGGAATCACATTTATTTATATCTAACTAGCGACCCGCCCGGCTTCGCACGGGTGCAGTGAAAAATGGTTATAGTGGGTTATCCCTAAGAGATAGACATATACCATCGCGGACTTTTTTGTGGATTTTTGTAAGTTGTTACAATACTGTAGTACATTATTTTGGTCTATCTCGTAGGGTTCAGCCAGCGTTTGCAATATAAGCGCCAAAAAAACGTGCTTATTTACGACCATCACATTAGAAACCTTTAAATTTATCAGTGTTTCTCTACTATATTATGCATTTATTATACATACAAACCTTCCTTAAGAATCACTCTATCTATTAAAAAAAACCGCGTCAAAATCCGTTGCGTAGTTTTAAAGATCTAAGCATACATACGGACATACAGCGAAAGCGACTTTGTTTTATACTATGTATTGATAAGGAGCGTTAAAAACAGCTTCAAGCGTTCGTCCTATATTCATTTCTCATTCGTCCATAAATTAAAATAATCTATAGAAATATCTGAGAATCCTCACAAGGAGCACGAAACGTACCCAGGATACCCCCGCAACGGCAAGTGTCACGGAGGTTATGTCGGACTCCACACGACCGGAACGGTCCAGCCACGTGACCTACCGACTAAACTCAGCCTTAGCCTTGGCCATAAAGACCCTGTACCCTGAATGAAGAAGTAGAAATATGTCCACATTATACGAGGGGCGGTCAAAAAGTTCGCGGAATGGCGGGGTTGGCGGGGGTGAGGTCGCTCCTCCAGGTAGCCGCTACTTGAGTAACTCATAATTACTATATATGCAATTTCTAGCCTAATTGGGTCATTAGCTTTCGAGTTACAAACGAGTAAACAAGTAAATCGGGAACAAACTAGCCACTATGGAGAAAATTGAACATCGCGCCGTCGTAAAGTTCCTCACCAAACAAGGAAAAACGCCTCAAAGTATTTTGCAAGAGATGTTAGCTGTTTACGGAGACTCTGCTCCTGGTAAAACCATGATTTACAAATGGCACGGCCTTTTCAAGCAAGGAAGGGAGTCAATTGAAGATGATCCTCGACCTGGACGGCCCATTGAGGCCACTACGCCGGAAATCATTGAAAAAGTTGAAAAACTTGTATTGGAAGACGGAAGGTTGAAGAAGAAACAACTTGCAGCATCAGTTGGAGTATCAGAAACCACAATTTTAAATATTCTTCATCAACATCTTGGCATGAGTAAAGTGTGTTCAAGGTGGGTCCCGAGAATGCTCACGCCGCTGCAAAAACGTGAGCGCGTCAACTGTTCCCGCGAGTTTTTGGACCGCTGCTGTGGAGAAGATAGGGAAGAAATTATGGCCCGAATTGTAACCGGTGATGAAACTTGGGTTCACCACTATGAGCCTGAGTCAAAGCAGGAGTCGATGCAGTGGCACAAAAAAGGCACACCACCCCCTAAAAAATTAAAATGTCGCAATCGGCCGGAAAGATCATGGCGACTATTTTTTGGGATACTGAAGGTATTCTTTTGATCGATTATAAAGAACGTGGTGTTTCTATAACGGGAGAGTACTACGCTTCCCTATTGGACCGATTAAAAGAAGCTATTAAAGAAAAAAGAAGAGGAAAACTGACAAAAAGTGTACTCCTTTTGCACGACAACGCGCCCGTTCACACGAGTCATGTTGCGACGGCTGCCATTCATCGATGCGGTTTTGAACAACTACGCCATCCACCCTACAGTCCAGACCTGGCCCCTAGCGATTTTTATTTATTCCCAAAGATGAAGAAAGAGCTGCGTGGAAAAAAATTTAGAGACGATGATGAAGTCAAGTCAGCGATTTCGGCGTATTTTGACGCCCAAGACAAAACCTATTTTTTCGACGGTATTAATAAGTTATATGCCAGATCCGAAAAATGTATTCTTGTTAAGGGGAATACATCGAAAAGGAAAAATAACATAATGTATCATTTCATCTTTTTTTCCCAGTCATTCCGCGAACTTTTTGACCTCCCCTCGTATATATTGTAGAAGATACGAAAAACATATGCCCGCGGAGGGTATAAAAGCAAACTATTGACCCGGGCTTTGTTGTCCGACATTTTTGCGTGTTATCGCTGACGAAAAACAGATGGCGCTACGTGTGCTATGTAGCGTTCGAGCGACAGCAATCGAATTTATCCGAGCGCCTTTGCATAAATTAAGTCAAAGCCTTAAGCATCTAGTAATTTGTAAAAAGTTACGTCATTCTCTTAATAATAGCGTGGATCTTCTTACAATATCGTTAATTTTTTTTTATATCTTTAACACCTAACGATTACATGCTATATATGTGCTAAATCTATCTATCAAATCAATTTGGTGACAGCTCAACAGCTACAGAGGGGCGATCGCACTAATAAATCGCAAGCGAAACGCAACCGAACCGTCCGGCTTAACCAATCCGAACGCCACAATATCACGTCATCAGGGGGGCAATCGCACTAACAAATCGCAGCTGAAACGAAACCAAATCGTTCCACACAACCAATCCGAGAGCTAGAATATCACGTCATCGAACAGATGACGTGATATTGTGGCGTTCGGATTGGTTAAGCCGAACGGTTCGGTTGCGTTTCACTTGCGATTTATTAGTGCGATAGCCCCTCTGTTCGATGACGTGATATACTAGCTCTCGGATTGGTTGAGAGGAACGATTTGGTTTCGTTTCAGCTGCGATTTGTTAGTGCGATTGCCCCCCAGTTCTGCTAACAAACAATATTTGTATCAAAACTGAATCGCTGCGCTAATTGGACTGCTACCCACGTCGCCACGAAATCGAACACTTCGCAGCCAACTTCTATTGGTTGAACGCAACAGATTAATTTCTATTTAGCTGTAATTTATTTGCAGAATCTACATCCACAGAGCCACTTACGCCGATTGACGGCGGACATAATACGCTCCGTTGAGAATTGGTCTCTTGTGAGCTGTGCCAGAAATCGGCCTGTAAACATTGATGTTCAGTAAACAAGCCCACAGAACAGAGAAGGATGCTGTTATATCGATCGCCTTTCAATATACGCTTTGTGTCAACAAGTCGTTACAAAGGTGGAGTATTTACCCCGGGGATGCGGTTTGATGGGGAGAAAGTAAGAAAGTATTTAGTTATAAATATAAAACGAGCATTTATTTATAATTCCGAAATGTCTAGCTTAGATAACGAAGGCTGCACAATAATTAACATCACAATAAGAAATCCACATTTTATTTTTACATTCGTTTTTTTTTCTCTTCTCTCTAATTTCTTATATCTAATCGCATACACCTAATCTATAAAAAATCATTTATTATCTATTTGTATTTGACAATTTTGAATTTATTTGTATTAATAACATACATATATACATACATATTAACATGCAGGTAAACTCATATATTAATCAATTACTCATAAATTAAATATATATATGTATGTGTGTGTGTGTCTGTAAAGCGCGGCAGCTGAGTATCAAAGTGACGGCCCCAGGGCTAACCTGCTAACCTGCAAATCAGCGATTTTTGCTTTTGTGCAAATATTGGCGCTGAGCTATAGACCTTACTGTGCTGCTGCAGCACACATGAACCTCAATTATTCTGCATAGAGGACAGGGCTGTTTCCCTATTTGTACCCTTAATTTGTTTTTTTTTCTTTCGTTTTTCTTGTGATTATTACTCAATAATTGTTGTGTGTGTGTAGACCAAATAAAGTATATTATATCTATCTAACTATCTATCTGTATAGCACAAGTGTGATATTTACAGTAATAAAATTAAAATGCATTCGCGTGTGAAAAAGCGTACAGCAAAATACTAGTTTAAATCGAAAAAACTAAATAATTTCAAGAAGATTTTTTTATATTAACTCTGTACAAAACATTTTTCATAAACAACATTAATTATAACCTGTAAATAAATAATTAATGATATATTTTAATGACACGCCTGGCGCTGGTTTGTCAATAACTAACAATATTGATACTCGATATCGTACTACACTACGTACTCGACTCGTACTACACTATATTACCGTCTTTTTTATTTTGTTTATTTTACCCGGCGCGTGTAGTTGACCCACAAGCTGCACGTGTAGAAAGATTGACAATATCACTTAAATAGTACAATCATAATAGATAGATACTAAATTAAGGGCCAATTGCTTTGAAGGAATCGTTCCCGGTAGTGAGTTCCGGTAGCTAGAATAACTTTGAGGCGGAAATAGATCAAGGAATTTAAGTTTAACACAGCCTTGCTTTAGATGACAGTACAAAAAGAAAGTGTTGATGTTTGGCAAAGATAATACTAATATGCGACTAATAATCGAATTCGTTAGACAACGGCGAGTGAGCTAAAAGAAAACCGATATCGACTAAAATTTATATGGAATATTCGAGTTAATCGCACTTTAGTTACACGACGCAAAATAGCAGGAACCGGCGAACCAGTCTCAATAACTTTATTATGTTCGTTCGCTTTGATTCACTTTACTAAAATAGCTCGGGTTTAAGATAGTAAAATAGATGTAGACTTTCCTAGTTTTCCCTTAGGAAAGCTGATAATTCCCACAAGGTGCACGAACCGCACCCTCGCTCCCCTGCAGTGAAGTACTGCGTAAATTATGTTGGGCCCAATACCAGCCGAGGCGGTTCGAGTAGTACTGTTTACCAATTAAGCTCTTAATAACGTTGTATCTGGAAGTAATGGCGACCACTCTTTGGTGAGAAGATGTGGTACTCCTTCGACGACGATCACAGATCATACGATCTGTTTTTATCAAAAGAACATTTATAAATATACACAAAAATTTACCGTGGGAAAGCCATGCTTCGGCACGAATTGGGCCGGCTCGACCGGACTGATACCACGGCCTCACAGAAAACCGGCGTAAAATAGCGCTTGCGCTGTGTTTCGCAAAGTGAGTGCGGGTACCGGAGGCCCAACCTCCTTTATTCCCCTTATTCCCTTTTAAAAGGCCAGCAACGCATCTGTGACTCCTCTGGTGTTGCGGATGTCCATGGGCAACGGTTATCGCTTACCATCAGGTGATCCGTTTGCTAGTTGGCTGCCCTATGCTATAAAAAAAACGATACATCGATGTTTTAAAATCGAGGTATCGTTCATAAGCATCGATGTTAAAATATCGACATTGAACTACAAGTAAACATCGATACACCGTGTTTGTGAAAAACTATGTGAAAAATAAGTAATCTATAATTTCACCAGATGAGTCTTCTGACCAGCATCAGAAAAAGAAGAAAAGCAGATCGTGAATTAGATATATGGAGTTACCACAAACAATTAACACGCGATGACATGAAAAATAAAACCACGGACGTGAGAAAAACAGAATCAGAATTTCATATATTTATATCTTCACCCGTTACCTCAATAAAAGGAGATCCTATAGAAATCTGCGAAGATATGAAAACTGTAACTGTCCATGTTTATATTAATTGGCTATGAAATATTTGCCTATAGTCGCAACTTCTGTCTCCAGTGAGAGGTTTAATTTCTGAAGCTAGAGCTGTAATTACCCAAGAAAGAAACCGGTTGCTCGGCAGTAGATAATGAAAATTATTATTTTTGAATTATGTAATAAGAAAAAATAGTAAATAACTTTTCTTTCATTTATTCATAATAAATTTGATTATCTTTGTCTTTCTGATAATTATTTGTTTGATTTGTTGTTCTACTGTCAGTGATCACGATTACCAAAATGAATCTAAGTAGGTTATCAATATTTTTTATAAGGAAAAGTCTTTTCTCTGTATTTCAAGGCTGTATTTGCTGACCCTGCTAGTAATTAACGAAAACATCGAAAAACATCGATGTTGCACTTTAAAAATATCGATGTTGCATCCATATTAAAGTGTTATCAGTTACTTTGGAAAATACTGTACGATCTCCTCAATTTATCAACAGGTAGTGAAACCGGTAGCCTTAATACTCCTTGCTTCATTCGAAACCGGGACCTTCATCGCGAGACCTTTCCACTTGAGACCCCGCTCACCGGTATTGAAAGACTGCTGAAGAGCTTCGCCTCACCCTTAGATTACGTACTGATAGAAAGATTTTCAACAAATAATCAATCAACCTTATAAAACTTATCTTAATGAAACAAGTTTACAAAGTGAGGCTACATTTAAATTGATTTGATTGAATGGTATCTCCAGAAAAGCCACAGCGTACGTCGCTAATATATGACAAGGTATTTAAGTTGGCATTCAAGTTGCAAGCACATTATAAATGATACTTTATGGCTATTGATATAAAGATGCCAACATGAAGTTGGAGGAGGTATTTAAAGAACACACTATCTATACGATAACTCGTAACAATGTCACTCATACAGACAGCGCATGCGAAGCGACAGGAGCAAGTGCTCTGAAGACAGTGAACGCGCTCATAACAGCCTGTTAGTACATAACAAGTGTTCAAGCTTCAAGGATATTTCAAAGTTAATAATGTCGAGTGACTTGACAATCTCTTAAACACTCGCCTCACTCACTTTCAACTTACACATTTACACTTCCCAAGTAGATCCTGGCAAACAGGAAGTACCAACGTGACAAGAAAATTGCCGCGCAACGTGCTTAATTGAGAATAGCGCGAAGATTCTCGCGGGGAATTTCGATTAATTTTCCGACTGTATGCAAGTTTTGAAGTTATTAATGATACAAAGCTACGTGACACAGATTTGGGGAAGATGGCAAATCGGAACGCCATTTCTAACGAGGTTATTAAAAGAAGGACAAGTGCGAGGCGAACTCTTATATATGATAAATAACAAATCATGGCTATTTAATGGGAGCCCAACTTAAATATGTATTTTATTTTAATTGAATTATTTATTTTTAAAGTGTATAGTGGTATAAACTAAATATTCTGTGAATATTACAAGCATCTACCTATTGTTTACATCAAAAAAATCACGTATGGAAGTAGTGCTCTTAAATATTCATTTTATTCATTTTTTTTGTACCTGTTTTATAGCGGCTACACAAAAACATCTGTGACAGTTTCAACTGTCTATCACAACTCACGAGGTACAGTCTGGTGACAAACTGACAGACAAACTGATAGCGAAGTCTTAGTAATATGGTCCCGTTTTACCCTTTGGATATGGAAAGTTAAAAATATTACATTGCCAAATATAAATTCATTAAAGTATCCAGGAAATAAACGTCAAGGGATTTTATGTTACGGGCTCAGCTTGGATTAACAAATCAAGGGTACGTTCCTACCTAATCTATTTTAAGGGATAAAACCCTCTGCGTGTTATTTTATTCGCTTTTGTTGAAATTTATATATAATTGTATTAACACAGAATGCAAAGGTCAGACTTTGAAGGCATCCGTTCCCCTGTTATTTCATAAACACTTATCTCCGTCCAAAAGTTATTCCTACAAAATAGCGCGTTCCAAGAATCGGCGTTTCATTCTTACTTCCATTATCCACCGGCACAAAGCAAATCATACTCGTTGCGTAACAAGCTATTACGTAACGAGGGTACAAAGAGATGGCTGACCTCTCTATCATTTATCTCCGCGTCCTTCGCGAGGGGAAGACAAAGCGATTATAAATGGGATCAGTGCCAAAACTAATGTGGGCATGAAGAATTATAAAAACATAAGTGAGACGTTATTTTTTAAGTTAGGCCAAGAGTGATTTTGATAGTTATCGCTGCAGAATTGTGAGCATTTTCCTGAACATTTAGAACCTAAAAATGGAGTTATGGTTTAAAATTGACAAATATTAATTAACCTGAAGTACGTGTTTGGACTTTATGAAAAAGTTTGTACAATAGAACCTCTATAAGTCGAACATCAAATAATCGAAAATAAATAAAAATTCAACTTGCAGAGGTGACAAACATATTTTTATGCATTAAAAAAGTCAGTATTTTTTTTTTCGTGATGTCTGATTAATTTTTTTATTATTGTTGAAAGAGTACTTATTGGCAGGCCAAATTGTTCCGCAACATCTTTCTTTTTTTGACACCCCTACACAGCTTCGAGCACTTCTAATTTTTCAGCAAGACTCAAAGTTTTTAGTTCACGTTTCACAGCACTCATGTTAACTGTTGTACTAATTGATGTGTATTGCAGTAGAACCAAACTACTTCTGACAGTATTTCAGTCAAAAACAAATGACTTTTTTTTTTTTATTATGTCTACTCCACGGACTCGTAGTCCGTGCCTTTTTTAATCTGTCCTCGTTTGGATCTACTACGTACTGTACGTACAGCGTCATGACAAAAACAAATGAATTGCTTAGTTAAATTTCAAAGGAAATCGAAATTAAACACCTGACACAAAGAAAGAAAGAAAAGAAAGAAAAATATTTATTGACGACACATATTAAATATTTTTTTTAAAAGAACACATGGTGTTGTGTCGTCAACTAGGCCCCAACCTCAGCACATGTTACAGCGACGTAGACTGCCACCGCAACGCTGATATTCTGGTGGAGCCCAATTGGCGAGCAACGGCGGACAAACAAACAGGGGAATATCCAATAAAAATTTATCAAACGCGACCAAGCGTGCACGCGATCACCAACGTGCAAAGCAAGCAAACATGTTTACGTGAGTCATAAATTTAGTATCGTATACTCCTAAAATGTTTTCTATGAAACAATAGTGTACTCACATTGGCGCAAGTTCTTAAAGTCGGTAACTTATTTTTGTTCGAACAATAGAGGTAATAAATTCCAAATGATCAAGTTGTAAAGGTTGTAAAATAAAACGTTGCTATGTTCGAGATACCAATATTTCTCGGGAAAAACGTCATCGAGAGTCGAAACAAACTTGTGTCTGAAATTGAGACTTCTTTAAAGAAAGTCTCAGATTGGGTAGACTTAATTTGGTCCAATTTAACCCCACAAAGACTCAAGTCTGCGCGTTCACAGCAAAAAAAGCTCCCGTTGTCCCGTCGTGTCTCCTCGTTTTGAGAGCACTCCCTTAAACCGCTCAGCCAAAAATTGGGATTCTTGGTGTCGACATATCGAGCGTAGTTCAGTTCCGTGGTCACTTTAGAGGTAAGGCTAAACTAGCCTCGAAGAAGCTTGGTGTGCTTAATAGATCGAGGCGGTATTTCACACCGGCCCATCGTCTGCAACTTTATAAGGCACAGGTCCGGCCTCATATGGAATACTGTTCTCATCTTTGGCAGGGCGCCCCAATACCAGCTTCTCCCTCTAGACCGGATTCAACGGAGAGCGATTCGCATCGTCGACCACCAGGAAATTTCAAGTCGGCTTGACCCTTTGCATTGCGTAGAGATGTAGCTTCTCTCTGCATACTCTATCGCATTTATTACGGAGAATGCTCAGAGGAATTATTGGACTAATCCCTGCAACTACTTTCCGACATCGTTCCACGCGACAAACCTTCCATCCTCACCATCTCAATACTTGGCAGTCCACCACTGTGCGTTTCTCTAGAAACTTTCTGCCTCGCACAGCTAAACTGTGGAATGAATTGTCGCCTGCAGTGTTTCCGAAGCATTACGATATCCAAACCTTCAAGGAAAGAGCGTACTCCCATTTAAAAGGCCGGCAACGCGCTTGTGACTCCTCTGGTGTTGCGGGCGTTCATGGGCGGCGGTAATTGCTTACCATCGGGTGATCCGTCTGCTCGTTTGCCCCCTATCACATAAAAAAAAAAAATACAGAGGCCAAATTTAATCTTTCGAGTTATAGAGTGAAAATATGTACCAAAATGGCTTGGAGGGACTCAATGATTATTTCGACTAACAGAAGGTCAAAATTTCAAGTAATGGACGTTTTGGTGTTTTAAAGGAAGGGAACAAAACATTTTTTCGAGATTTGGAAGTTTTTGACTTAACGAGGTTCTACTGTATATCTATATTTACAAGACTTATTACTTACCATATGAGACTGCCATTGAAAGAAGAATAATGGCAGGTAGCACAGTGAATGGGACTATGAATGACTTTATTGTCAGTCAGACGAAAAAGACGCGTCTGGCTGTGCGTGGAGGCGCCTATCCTAGCTAAGCTTATGTATGGGACTAAATGCTAGATTTGGCAAAAGGATTTATGCAGTGGAAATGAATGCTAGACTTTGAGAGAAATGGCTGGAGTGACGATCAAAGATAAATTCAGAAATAGTGAGATAAGAAAAATGTGATAAGAACAGTTGACTCAGTTTTAATGCAATTTGGTATTAGGATAGTTGGGAGACGCGGAGACGAATATAACATAATTTATTCAGGGGATCATATATCTTTTGGCAAATCCTATATATCGCGGGAAAAACCGCTAAATGTAATTACTTTTAAAGAATCCCAACTAATAATAAATGCGAAAGTGTGTTTGTTTGTTTGTTTGTTTGTTTGTTTGTTACTTCTTCACGCTTAAACTACTGCACCGATCATCACAAAATTTGCATACACATAGTCTGTGGTACGGGGAAGGATATCACATTTTATCCCGGAAGAAAGTAGCTACTGTTCCCGTGGGATCGAAATTAACGCGGACGGAGCAACGACGGGCGAGCCCACGGGCTGAACCTACTGAACCGATTTCAAAATTCTTTCACCTTGGAAAGCTACATTTATCCCGAGTAACATAGGCTACTTTTTATCCGGGAAAAATCGACAGATCCCACGGGATGCGCAATTAAAGGCTTCGCTCAAAAACTACTGCACAGATTTTCATGCGTTTTCATCAATAGATAGATGATTCTTGAGCAAGGTATTGCGGTTTATTTTTTATCTTGGCAAAACGGATAGACCCACGGGAAGCGCGATAAAAACTTCGCGCCGTAAATCGACTTCCGCGCATATGTAGCCGTGGGCAAAAGCTATGACCCTTAACCCTCTATAGACCCAATCCCGAAATCCACGCGGGCGAAGCCGCGGGCAGAAATTAGTAACTAATTAAAAATGTAAGTATTTACTGAAATAAATAATTACTAAAAATGTAAATATTATGGTAAATATTTCTACGGCAGTTTTAGCGCAGTGGTCGAGATCGGTACAAATTTTCGAGGTTCGATTCTAGCACGGGACAGAAAATTGTATGAGCTACGATAAGCCAAGGCCAAGGTAGACACGGCCAAGGGTCTACCTTGGCCGTGTTTTTCGGTTTTGGGTAGACCCCTACTTACCTGATAATGAATGCCTACATCCTACAAAATTTATAAATATATATAATACTTTTTTTTACTTCATTATATACTTTATATGTAATAATGTATATGCCTTTATATTAGAAGTTAAATAATGTAAGATAATAGGTACTATCAGTGTATGTTGAGATCCATTATCGTGGACCCCTATTTTCATGTCATGGACCCCCAAATTTTTTTTCGCTGACCTAGACCCGTTCGTTGTCATAGGTTCCTTTTTTTTTTGTTCCCCTGAGGAAAATGCATTAAGTTGCATACCCCGGCTGTGGCGAGCCGGCGGTTATGTGGGGCTCTCCTCACCAAAAGGGGGAGCCTACCCACTAAAAACCTCAGGGATGGCCTTCCTCAGGCATGTAGGGAGCCACCGGAACGCGAAGCGACTTCCGGGAATTCCAGCCTCTGCTCCCCTGCCGATACAGGGGAGCCCTCCTCGGGGGAGGCTACAATACCTCCCCCGATCTCCTCCACCGACGATGCCCCCCGGCCACGGAAGGGGCGTGGTCCTTCGCGGGTCGCCGTATCCGCGAAGGACCGCCAGAGACCCGCGGATCAGCCATCTCCCGACCCCGCTCGGCGGCCTCCTTCTGGAGCATCATTGCTTCACAGAAGGAGGCCACAGCCCTCCAACCTCCGCCAGCATTGCCGCAATCAATGCCAGCGTAGACAGATCTCGCCCGATCTCTGCGACCAAAACTCGGCGCTCGGAGGCCCACGCGGGGCACTCCGCCAGCATATGCTGGTCCAAGTCGAGGTCGGATACGCAGTGGTGGCAATGTGTCGATCCCTCCCGTCCTATTCGACACAGATACTCACCGAAGCAGCCGTGCGCGGTAGTGTCAGACCCCTAGAGGTCGAAATATAGACCACTTTGGGAATCACTGTTCTAGAGTGAAGCGACGTAAATTTTTTTCCAATATATACGTATAGTTACTAATAATATTGCAAGCGTGTAATTATAATTAATTACCGTAGTAACTCAATAACCACCGGCGTGGACCGCCAAAATTCCCGTGTTCCTGTAACGTGTTTTCGGGGTAAATAAACGCGAGGCCTGACAACGGGGTGGGAGTAAGTGACTGCGCCCGATAAGCATTGAGTTAATAAACAAAGCGCCTATCTTGCGTCCAGGGTTCGCGAGCCTGCTTCTCACAAAGGGTTGGCTGTTCCCGTATCGGACGAATCATCTACTCAGTAATGTGGAAGTTACGAACGCAGGTTGACAAAGGTAGATTATTTAAATTACGTCGCTAAACTTAAACGATTCCACCATTATTTGGAATGGGCAAAATCCAAGACGCGCCAAAACGACATTTTGAATGCATCCTTTCTGGTTTCGTTACATTACAATTAGCTCGATGGTCGCCCGATCTAATTGATCAAAACAAAACTATAAAGATCGCCATAAACTCTATAAATATCGACCTCATGTCCATCATGAGGTTCTTCAAAAGGGAGTAAATACTTTTCAAAGGGTCGGCAACGCGCGACACTCCTTGTTTTGCAAGTATCCATAGGCTACGGTTATCGCTTATCATCAGGCGGGCCACCGCCGCTTGCCACCAACGTCGTATAAAAAATAAAATCAAAAGTAATCAACACTTCTATAATAAATAGTGACGCAACGGAAGTGTCTTAGCGGAACCAGAAACGGATGCAGAAGCGGAAACGTAAATAATTTGAAAAAAAAAACGAATTTACAAATACGAGGGGCGGTCAAAAAGTTCGCGGAATGGCGGGGTTGGCGGGGTGAGTCGCTCCTCCAGGTAGCCGCTACTTGAGTAAACTCATAATTACTATATATTGCCAATTTCTAGCCTAATTGGGTCATTCGCTTTCGAGTTACAAACGAGTAAACAAGTAAATCGGGAACAAACTAGCCACTATGGAGAAAATTGAACATCGCGCCGTCGTAAAGTTCCTCACCAAACAAGGAAAAACGCCTCAAACTATTTTGCAAGAGATGTTAGCTGTTTACGGAGACTCTGCTCCTGGTAAAACCATGATTTACAAATGGCACGGCCTTTTCAAGCAAGGAAGGGAGCCAATTGAAGATGATCCTCGACCTGGACGGCCCATTGAGGCCACTACGCCGGAAATCATTGAAAAAGTTGAAAAACTTGTATTGGAAGACGGAAGTTGAAGAAGAAACAACTTGCAGCATCAGTTGGAGTATCAGAAACCACAATTTTAAATATTCTTCATCAACATCTTGGCATGAGTAAAGTGTGTTCAAGGTGGGTCCCGAGAATGCTCACGCCGCTGCAAAAACGTGAGCGCGTCAACTGTTCCCGCGAGTTTTTGGACCGCTTGTGGAGAAAATAGGGAAGAAATTATGGCCCGAATTGTAACCGGTGATGAAACTTGGGTTCACCACTATGAGCCTGAGTCAAAGCAGGAGTCGATGCAGTGGCACAAAAAAGGCACACCACCCCCTAAAAAAATTAAAGTGTCGCAATCGGCCGGAAAGATCATGGCGACTATTTTTTGGGATACTGAAGGTATTCTTTTGATCGATTATAAAGAACGTGGTGTTTCTATAACGGGAGAGTACTACGCTTCCCTATTGGACCGATTAAAAGAAGCTATTAAAGAAAAAAGAAGAGGAAAACTGACAAAAGGTGTACTCCTTTTGCACGACAACGCGCCCGTTCACACGAGTCATGTTGCGACGGCTGCCATTCATCGATGCGGTTTTGAACAACTACGCCATCCACCCTACAGTCCAGACCTGGCCCCTAGCGATTTTTATTTATTCCCAAGATGAAGAAAGAGCTGCGTGGAAAAAAATTTAGAGACGATGATGAAGTCAAGTCGGCGATTTCGGCGTATTTTGACGCCCAAGACAAAACCTATTTTTTCGACGGTATTAATAAGTTATATGCCAGATCCGAAAAATGTATTCGTGTTAAGGGGGAAATATATTGAAAAGGAAAAATAACATAATGTATCATTTCATCTTTTTCCCAGTCATTCCGCGAACTTTTTGACCTCCCCTCGTATAATTCTTTATTAAGTATCAAATACACCGTTAAAAAGTTGCGAAACAAAACGCGCGGAACTTCCGCACTTGCGGAAACGGAAACAGAGATCCGTTGCATCACTAATACGAGGGCTGCTACTTATGTATCCGGAATAGAAAAATTAAACAAACGTATATGGCTAAATAGGGTTTATTGTTTTTCAAAGTATTCTCCGCGATGATCGATACACTCTTGCATACGTTGAAAACAATTTTCATGCATTTTTTCTCTGAAACGTGCTGTGAACGTGTCGACGGCATCTTCACGGGTCAAAAATCGTTGACCAACGTAATTTATTCTTTACAGTGGGAATAAATAGAAATCATTTGGTGCCAAGTCTGGGCTATACGGTGGATGACCCATCAATTCTATTTTTTGACCTCCAAAAAATGTATATTTGTTCGCGTGATATGTGACAGCTGGCTTTGTCGTGGTGTAGAATGATTCTGCGTCGCTTGTTGTTTTTACGTATTTCTTCAAATAGTTCAGGCAAACATAATGTCGTGTACCACTCCGAATTGACGTTTTACATTCTCCAGTGGTATTGTAGCCACATGGACCATTAATACCAAAAAGCAGGCCACTTTTGCTGTATAACCACTTGAACGTCCACGTAACCATAGTTACTTAAAAAAATGTGTGCTTGTACGTCCACGTAACTATAGTTACTTCGCGGACGTGTTTGGTATAAATGGATTTATCAATTATGGCAATTGTGCCAGCTATATTCTGTGTTCGTTAGATGGTTCTATAGTATATAATCTATGATAAAATAGCTTTTTCCTGGCCAAGACCGTCAAATTTTTTACAAAATTAAAAAAACAAATGTTGACAAGTGGCATCACAGTGAAGTGTTTTGGTGAAGTGTTTATACTGAATATAAAATGTAAGTATTGAATTATTTCTTTAAGTATTATATATTAATTTGATCCTTATGATTATAACTTTACGTTTATGTATAAAAATATCTTTGTTCAACGTCTGTTAAAACGGCAAATCGACATCAAGAAATACCGGTAGTGGCGCGCCGCTATTTCCACTTAATTTTGTTTGTGTCATTATGTTTACCACTGAAATATTATTTGTAATAAGGAAAATATATCATTAATGGTAATATAATTCACTTAAATAATAGAATTATAACGAATCCAACAAGTATTTAACATTTTCATATTGTCCTTCACAGATATTTTTTATGCGTTACTACAGTTACTTTGGACGTTTAAGTATAGATGGCAAATAAGGGTTTGTACAAACGAAAATCGAGAACATGATTCATGTTATTCTATAGTTCGTTCGCGTTATAAATGCAGTAAATTTTAATTTCAAGTTCTTAAGTTTATTTTAATTAATTTATTTAAATAAATATTTTAAAACATAATTTGTTGAATTTACTCAAAATTTCAAAATATCGCATAAAAGCTTAAAATAAAAATTTACTGCATTCTTAACACGAACTATAGTGCCTGATACATGCTTTTTCTCTGTAAACTAAATAAACATGTTATTTTTATGCAATATTTATACTTTGTGGTGCAATTACGTGGTAAATTATTTTTTTTTATGGTATTTAAAATAATTATCAGAAATATAGTTTTACTTAATTGTAACGACATTAAATGTAAAAAAATACAAAAAATTATTTAAATGATAATAATTTTGTTTTTAATAATAATGCATATATTTTATAAATTTCATTTTTGGTGAAACTACATTATGGACTGATAATTTTGGCAGTAGAAGGGGGGGGGGGGTAGAGGCAATGGGTAATGGTGGTGTAACTCAGGCTAAGTAAATCATATAAACTTTACCAATAACAATTATCAAGATCTTTTTCGGTGTTTGTACGTTTTTTATTGGTGTAGGTTCTTAGTGCTTCTTTTGCTACTTGCACTTATTTGGTTTGGTGTGGTTAAAAGGTTTATTTCTTATAGCAGGTGTTCTCATAGATGTTGTGCTTGATTGTTTGTTAAAGTGTGTGCCATTTTTTAATTTAAAATGACACAGTTACTTGAATTGTTATTACTTTAATCCATTTTTCACTGCTGGACATAGGTTCTGCTAATTGAAAACTACTGCACATGATAAAAATCTGCTTTTCACAATTTGTTTCACCAAAGTTTGGATTTCAGGTCAGGGATTTCAAATGTATTTGGTGGAGATGCTGAAGGTGGTGGTGGTGGAAATTGTGGTAGGCAAACTGATAGTGGCCAAGATCCACTTTGTGATGTAAGGGGTGGTGGTGGTGGCCGCGTCCGCGGTGGTAGAAGCCGAAGCGTTGGTGGTCGAGGCCGTGGCGGCCGAGGCCGTGGCGGCCGAGGCCTTGCTTGTGGCAGTAATGCTGACCGTAGTAACCCTGGCGGTAGTGCTCGAGGCCACGGAGAAATGTCGATTGACCCACCGTGAGTATAATGTTTTTTAATGTTTGTGCGTGTAATGTTGTTTTATCACAAAAAAAAAAAAAACAAGAAATTCTATCATTTCCGTCTATTTATGAAAAAATACTATCTTTCCGTTCAAGGCTTTATGATTAAGTGTAAATCATAAACAAACATGCAAAAAATCGGTTTTATATAAATAATTGTTTGGCAGTGAAGTTCCGGAAGACGCTCTGCACCTTATAAGGGTCCAGAGACAGGCCACCCAGCGCCGGATAGCGGCGATGCCGATTGATGTCCGTCGGGAGTTAGTCGGCAGAAAACGGCAGGCTCAACTAGAACGGATGCTCCTCCCAGACGCGCCACCACGCAAAAGAAAATCAAAGTATGTTTTTGGTTCAAGAACTTAATTTATTTCTTTCGTGAAATTCATGTTCTTTTTTATTTTGCAGAAGGCCATCGCCAGAACGTCAGGCCTGCATTATGGTTGACCCTACAGCAGGGACTTCTATCGGTAATATAGTTATTAGTCATAGTTTTTAGTAATTTGCTTTCTTTAATTTATACGAACTACTATTACATGTAAGTTTTCTTCATGCAATGTATTTGTTACAGGCCGCCAATCCGCAGGATCTGCCGAAGCTGCGGCTTCAACGTCTGGCGAATCTTTTTCTGTTGGTAAGCTGTTTATTTGTCATTAACATCTTCTGTAAGTTGTTTCTCCAATATTATATTGTTTTCTTCATCTTTTTATTCTATTTGTTTCAGACCACCGAATTGCAGGACCTGCCGAAGCTGTACCTTCGACGTCTGGCGAATCTTTTTCTGTTGGTAAGCTGTTTATTTGCCATTAACATCTTATGTAAGTTGTTTCTCCAATATTATATTATTTTCTTCATCTTCTTATTCTATTCGTTTCAGACCACCGAATTGCAGGACCTGCCGAAGCTGTAGCTTCGACGTCTGGCAATACTTTTTCTTCTGGTGAGATGTTTATTTGCTATTGTCATCTTAAGTAAGTGTGATCCACTATGATCTTATTTTTCATATAATTCTATTTTTTACAGATCACCGATACGCAAGACCTGTTGAAGCTGTGGCCTCGACGTCTGGGAATTCTTTTTCTATCGGTAAGATACTTCTTTCTAATTGTCATTTGGGTAAATTGCTTGTGCTATGTTATCTGGTTTTCTTCATGTTATTCTATTTGTTACAGACCGTCGACCTGTAGGATGTAGTCCATCGATCCCCTTGGCGGGTAATGAAGATGACGAATTAGGTACGTCTAGTGCTGACACTGTACCTAATTCGCCGTACAGTTCCCCAAGTAGGTTATCAACATGGTTGAACCTACAAATGGTTCAACTAAGGCCTACTAAAAGGGACCACTGGAAAAATTTTTCAGAAAGTGATTCTGATTTTTAATTTTTTAAATTATTTTTATTTTATCATATTATTCAAAAACAGATTCAGACGTCATTTTATAACGTCATGTACAGTTAGAGATGGGTATTCCCTTGTCTACTAGTAAATCTCTAATTAACTCAATATTACTTTCTATGCTTTCCGGTGCTGACACTGTTCTCGTTAGTTATAGAGGTCCTGAAGTTCCCGGTAGGGAAAAAAGCTACCATTTTTAGATTATGATTTTCTTCGACAGGCATTGGTGCAGAGGTTGAAATCGGCTCCTCCTCAACTTTTAGGAGAACGTCAATCGGTAACTATAAATGTCTGGTGTACAGAGGTGTGATAGACAGATTTGTCTAGTCAGGATTCTGACTTATTTCACTGTTTGTTCCAGGTGTTACCGATCAAAGTTTTGAAGACGTTATGGCTGACTTTTTTAAACTTGCGGATATGTGTGACAGTGACAATGACGAACTTGACATTGACGATGACCCTTGCCTCCTTCCTCTTGTTTCGGACCATAGCGCTATGGCTCAACCAGCATGTAGCTCTGATCTGACGCTTTTCCAAGCCGAAGTTTTACAGGCCGAAGATGAGGCTAATGACCAGGCGCTACGTGAAATTATACCCGATGACGGTGACATTTATACTTTTAACTGGACGAACAATAGACAGACTTTCGTTGGGCGACGTGAGTCATTTACTAAGACATCTGGACCAACCTTTTTAGTAACTGAACGGACTCGACCCGTCGACGTCTTTGACAAGATGTTCGACGAAGAATTTATTGACCGACTATGTACAGAAACTAACAGGTACGCGATTCAGAAATTAGCTTTGCTGCGAGAGCAGAATAAGCTATCTTCTAAATCTCGATTTAGCCGGTGGACTCCGACTGACAGGGATGAAATGGTCAGTTTTCTTGCAGTTCAAATTCTGCAAGGTCTTTATCCGTTAGTGGAGGAAGAATCTTATTTCTGTTTTAACGGATTTGGTACCTTGCAGTATTTTGGTAAGATTATGTCTTACAACCGATTTCTACTGCTGAAAACTATGCTCCATTTCGTCGACAATCAGACATTACAGGACACGACTAGACTGTGTAAAATAAGACCTGTAGTAGACTATTTTAATCACAAATTTTCCAGCCTATACATGCCTTCTCAAGAGATAGCCATTGACGAATCTCTCCTGAAGTGGCACGGGAGGCTAAACTTCGCTCAGAAGATTTCGTCGAAGGCCGCACAAGTTGGAGTGAAAACTTACGAGTTGTGCGAGTCTTCCAGTGGTTATCTATGGAAGTTTTTTGTATACGCTGGGAAAGACAAACCGACAACATCGACTACTGATAATAATGACGGACGAGAAAATGACGAGACTCCTGACAGAACCGATGGAAACGAGGCAATCGACAGACTTGACGACGACAACACAAACGACAGACCTGACAATGACGGGATCGACAGACCGGCGACTGGAGGTACCGACCGTCCCACCAACGCTACAGCTAAAATTGTTTATGACTTGATCGAACCACTACTTCACCGTGGACATACTTTAATTATGGACAATTTTTATAATAGTCCATTATTATTGCGTAGTCTAAAAAGACAAAAGACTGACTGTTACGGGACACTACGTCTAAATAGGGAATTCGTTCCCGAATCAGTCAAGACTATGACAAAAACAGAACTACGTCAAGGTGAAGTAGTGGCCACATACTGTTCCGATTTGTCAGTTATGGTATGGCGAGATGCTAACATAGTTAGTATGATCTCAACATATCATAACCTTCAAATAGGGACAAATGACAAATATAACAGAGCGACTTATAAACCAAGTATAGTACTCGACTATAATAAGACCATGGGAGGAATAGACAGGAAAGACCAATTCTTATCTGCTCAGCCCATGGAACGTTTGAGGAACAGAGTTTGGTACAAAAAACTCTTCCGTCGCATGTGTAATTCGGCAATTTTTAATTGCTATGTAATATTTTCTAGTGTTTTCCGGAAAATATCACATCGTCAATTCCGAACCACATTGGCGGAAGATTTACTTAAACGACACCGACAAATTGATTTAACGACTGAGCCCCGAGTTTTGAATGTAAGGACAAAGGTGACTGGACAGGTGACGAAGACGGCGAAACGCGTGCACAGTGCACATATTAGACCGATGGTTGAGGCAAATCACTTTCCCATAAGGACAGGGTCAAAAAGCACCGTTTGCTATTTGTGCAAAAAATCGAGGACGATTTGGAAATGCGAAGAGTGTAATATCAACCTCTGCATAGAAATATGTTTTAAGGCGTATCACAAGCCATAAATAAATAGTGAAACAAGGACAAGCTAGAAATGCCAACATATAGGCTCCATAAAATAAGTAACTCTTTTGCAGGTCACTGTATACGAATGTGCATAACTTGTCGGTAAATTAATTTAAAAGTTTTATTAAGCCTCAGTTATGTATAAAGGCATATTATAGTGTTAAAGATTTCATGAATGATAAGGCTGGTCGGCGATGAAAATAAATGAATTACTCGTTCTCTGAATAGTATTGTAACACAATTTGTAAGACATTTGGCATTTTTTTAAAGATTTTTTTTTAAGCCGGTGCCACAGCACATGAGTTTCTGAGCGCGTTTCTGACATGAGCGTCAACACTGCGTATGTACTTGCCAGAAGCGCATCACGTATAGTATTTAGTACAATTTTGAAATAGTAGTAGTATATAGTGTTTTATTTATTTTGTAAAACAATGACTATTTTAAGTGCCCACAAGGGCCCATGAAATAAAATGCTTTTGACTTTGACTTTGTATTTTTAAAGTTAAGTCGTTCATGAACGAACGAATCAAGTGATAATAATCCTTACATAAGGTTTAATGCTTTTTTACTTCAAAAAGAGATTAAGGTGACGTCATGCTCGTGAACGGGTGCTACCGTTAGAGATTGGTCTGCTCTTGTCTGCTAGTAATATTCCTATTAATATAATTTAAGAAAATTTTCGCTGTATTTCACAGCTATGTTAAGACTAAATGATAGTGGTATAATTTTGTGGAAATTGAAGTATTAATTTATTTCCTTGACTTTGTAGCGGGCGTAGCAACGACTCAGCATCGATGTAGCATGCCTTTATAAACCGAGACAAGAGCGCGACTCACTAGTCGTCTGCGCAGACCACCACCTCACTAAGTCATTTTAATTTCAGTTAGATTTACCTTAGTATTAGATTCTGTGTAATAGAAAGTCTAGCCGTGTCTGAACATTTTATTTACATCGGCCTAACCGCTAAAGCTTTATATGGCAACGATCTGTATTTTGTAACCATCGTTTCTTCTAATAAAGCTAAGACTAACGAGTTTCTCGCTCTGAATGCGTGGTAGTCGAAGCAGTACGAAGTCCGCCGGTCAGTTAGTGTTATATATTTATTTTATTCAATAAACATATTCACACTTCTGAATTTCATTTCATACCCTACCTGGTTATATATAATATACAAATATAAACCAAAATAAAAACATAAATAAACCATATATATAAATATAAACCATTTACTAAAATCTCGTATAAAATAAATATTTTGATTTCGTGCGCAGAGGCCCTTAGCATGGCGTCGCGTATGACTTTACGTCATACAATCAGAAGAGGTTACGTTTTCAGGAGAGCTAATTTTGTTTATTTTATTTTATAACTAGACTTTTGGCAAAATATGTGCTTATTAGTATCAAATAAAAGGTAATTTAATCTACTTTAATTTAAAAATAAGTTAAAAGATAAAGATTCAAATGGAATTGCAACAAAACTAAATTAAAATGAAACTTTCAAAAAATATACCTCTCCTTTCAAGTTACACATCTGTTTTCTATTAAATGCAATGGTATAGAAAGTTAAAAATATATACGTTTTATGCGATAGTCTCTCCTCTATCCGTAACTATTTTTTGTTTAAATATAGCTCTTGTAGTTTTCTAGTTATAACAGTTTTAGTCGCGAAAGAAAACTGCATTATATGGTTCGTGCGTGATCGACATCGGCCGGACGTTTGAGGCTACTTTGACAGCGCGCCTTGGACGTTTGAGTGGATTAGTTGCTTTTTGCAACGAGTACTTTGTAGGTTCGCCTCATATTAAAACCCAACAGTAGATTGTTGCTTAGTTTCGGATCGTACTGTACACGGACTTAGGATTTCAGTTTAAAAAAAAAAACAATTTTCACACAACAATTTTTAGATGAATTACAAAAGAAATTGTTAGAATTAAAACTTATAAAATTAGGAAAATATGGAATTAGAAAAATAACGATATCGAGGCAATCTTTCTGATCCGAAATCTAAGTTGAACTGCTCGGCTCCGGGCCGGAATATATTAATGGAATATAGGATAAGAGTCAGACGCGTGGTCAGCACTCTATCAGCAGACCCCATACAGGTTCTATGTATAACAGTACGCATAGATCCAAAATTCACCACCTGTGTAGATGCTATAAACAGATTTTGAGTCACCGTTAATTTTTTTAAACTTTTTCTTGCACCATTCGACGTGGAGCTTCTTTTTGATGCTGAGCTAAGTTGTGCGGTATCCAACGCGAACAATTTTTTTTACGAAATGTTCATGTAATTTTTTATTAATGCTTGTCATACATATGCCCAGAGTAGCCTCTATCTCGCGATACGTAACATTACGGTCTTGCATAATTAGTTTTTGTACAGCTTCAATGTTTTGTGGCACGACTGATTTCGGGCGACCTTCCTTAACTTCGTCCGTGAGCTTACTCCGTCCACGATTGAACTCACTAAACCAGTGATACACAGTGGTTTTTGATGGAGCTTCAACACAAAAGTTGAAGTTAATTGATCTACGCACTGTTGTTGCGTTAAACCAAGTCGAAAATCGTAATAAATCATAGCACGAATATTTTCACGTGTGAGTTCCATCATTTCAGCGATATGACATTTTAAACCCATGAGAAACAAAACACTAGCGTACATAAGAAAAAAAATAGCGACCAGCATTTCAAAAAAAGAACGGAGTTTACCATGGAGGTCATATATTGCGTTTAAAAATGTTGAAATCCCAGATCCGGATACTACAGCCCTCGTAATAAAGAGGAAAAAATTCTTTTTTTTTTTTGTTTTAGTTCGCTATCTCCGGTGACATAGGAGAACATATATCAAATTTTCAAAAAAGTTAGGGATTTCAAAGTATATGGGAGACGTGTTGTTTGTTTAATGCCCGTGCGAAGCCGTGGCCGTCATACATATATCAAAGATTGCTACCTCCATACGTTCGTGTGAAACTTAGTATTGTCGCTTGTACCTTTTAGTTCGACTTATTACAACTAGGTGGCGTTACTGCTTTAACAGATCTAGTATAATACAGCGCCATCTGTCAAGCTATTTAACATGTTATTTATTTATTTGTTTTCTAATTTAGCCATACAGCATTCAAGGCTAAGTCGGCTTATTTAACATGTTATGTACTAGCATAACGGAGAACAACCGCCATCTATTATTTGCCAGCTCAACTATTTACTTTTTTAGGGTAACGGAAAGTATATCGTAGAAAAACAACTCTATCATCCGTAGTTTTCACATAATTTAGTAACCGTTTACGAAAGCTCTCGAATAGAAATATTTTTTCCCGTTTTTACATTATTTTCCATTGAAGCTCCACCTCTATTAGTGGCAGTGTGATGTTAGATGCCTATAGTCCTTTAATTAGCCTTAGTTCCTCGCTAAGTGGACTAGCCAATGCCTACTATTACTATAAATGTATGTTGTTACTCTTTCACATGAAACTACTTTTTTTTTTTTTTTTTATAGCATAGGGCAGCAAACGAGAAACGGATCACCTGATGGTAAGCGATAATCGTTGCCAATGGACACCCGCAACACCAGAGGAGTCACAGATTGCGTTGGCAGCCTTTTTAAAAGGAATAGGGGGAATAAGGGAATAGAGGGGAATAAGGGGGTTGGGCTCCGGTACCCATCACTCGGCGAAACACAGCGCAAGCGCTATTTACGCGGTTTTCTGTGAGGCCGGGTATCACTCCGGTCGAGCCGGCCCAATCGTGCAAGCATGGCTCTCCCACGGTAAAAAAACTACTGAATGTGTTTAATGAAATTTGCCAATAATATAGCTTATACATCGGAATTAGACTACAATTTATATAAAAAAATATTGCGTAAATTGTCCGAAATATGACGATATGTGTCCAGCGCAGACGAAGCCGCGGACACTAACTAGTATAATTTTTTTCTTCAATCCGAAGCTACAGTTTCTGAAAATAGCGCTGATAAACCAAACAAACATTTTCGGCTCTAAATCAAATCGAATCTTAAGCAAATCTAGTTAAGAGTTAAACTCTTTCTCCTGTCCTGTTGCCAATTTTATTTCCACCCTCCTCCTCTCCCCACTCTCCTGTATCACTCGCTATTTCGATACTAACCCCCTTCTTCTCAACATATCATTCACACAGTCCATCCACCTTTCCTTCGGTCTTTCTCTCCCCACACGCCCATCCACTTTCATGTCAATAACGTTCCTAGTAACATAATCTTACTCTCTTCATCATACCCGGAAAGTCTCTTTTCTCTCATTTTATCAACAATTCCTCACTCTATCCTTTCTTGTCACTCCAGACATCCATCTCAATCTGAGTTTACCAAATATTTTAAATATGTACAAACATTATATGGACGATAGATGGATGGAGTCATCTTTCCTTTGGTTTTCTCTCCCTACACGTCCATCCACTTCCATGACCACAACTTTTCTAATGAGATGATATTTCTCTCTTATAATACAGAACATCCGTCATTCTTAAATCTCGTCAATCAAAATTAACTAAACGAGACATAAAAATGAGTATCTGGCCGCATCTGTCGCAAGCCCCGTCCGTCCACAAAAACGTTGAACACATGACAGGCGTTTAGCAACCCCATTCGAATTAACCGGTGTCCGATGAGCAACGCCGGGGATTATAGTCATTGCCACGGTGAAACCGGCGTTATTGTCGCGACATACGTTCTTCAGATCAACCTGTACAGTGTGACGCCACAGTACCTAAAAAGCGGGCGGCACAAATTAAGGTCGTCGGTCATTTGGCCTACATATTCACCTGACTAATGTGTTGGCTCCTCATACATGCAATGTATTGCAATCTGCTATTTTATGGGGAAATGCACAGCTTTCTACGACAAAGTACCACAAAGTGTTACCGATTCGCCTTTTTACAGATTTAAATCATTTGTCAAAAATACTCTTATGAAAACAGGTCATTATACTGTTAGTAATGATAACAATTCTTGGAATTAATTTTAATGACTTAATTGTTACGTTGTGAAATGTTTAGTAATATAGTTAATCTGCGTCAGACCGCTTGGGTGTACGAATGCAATATGTGTGCTTTTCGACCGCGAAAAAGACATTGCTAGACTCCAAAAATCACGCACAAGACGAAGAGCCTAAGACAATCAATTAAATTTCTAGAAACTGTGACGCTACATCTTGTTTCTCCGGTTTTTGTAGATCCGAAGAGCGGTTACTGTTATTACAAACCATAAGGTGATTAGGATCTAGGCTTTGAGCCGAGTTTCGTCGATGGGTCGATG
This sequence comes from Scirpophaga incertulas, assembly GCA_036419045.1. Lineage (NCBI taxonomy): Eukaryota > Metazoa > Arthropoda > Insecta > Lepidoptera > Crambidae > Scirpophaga > Scirpophaga incertulas. The sequence continues at coordinate 41,520,455 of CM071627.1, forward strand.
GGTCTGAAGTTTGACATGACAGCGTAACATATCCACCAGGATTCTCAATCTCTCCTCTAATGAGGGAATTCCTCATGTGATGTGTTGTGAAATTAAAACTATGAGAATCTATTAGTGACAGCTACTAGTGGTTCTGTAAGCCCCGATACCTTTTTATCTTACACAGTTTTAAGAGTTTGGTGCGATTCATTTACCAAACGGTTCGCCATCTTTATATCAAAACTGATCATTAATTTTGCGAATAAATAAAAATTCGACATGTGGTTAATGTAGTGTTTCTTCGTCACGTTATTCCGCATTGCTATTTGGAGATCTGGGCCTCAGAGACGGTAATGTTCTTTGGTTTTTGCGAGCGCGGCATTTTCTTGGGTATGGCGTTGTTTTTACTCCGGCACCATTATCATTAGTGCAATCCTTAGCGATAACGATAACGCGTATATATATGTAATATTCGGAACCTAAACAAGCTTAAAGTACCATCTCAATAATATCCTTCCGGTACATTAGGTCCTTCGTATCATAATGTCCGCAGTGTCAAAATGTCCAGTTCTACAAAATATCCGGAGTGTGAAAATGTCCAGTTCTACAAAATGTCCGGAGTGTCAAAATGCTCAGTTCTACAAAATGTTCGGAGTATCAAACGGTCCGTTGTAAAAAAGGTCCGGAAAGTGAAATGAATATTAACGTAATTTTTAAATGTACACATCAGTCGCGAAACTCGTTACAATTGTCATAGAGTATTATTCATAGTACATCATCCTCTTTGTTAGTGTAAACTTCTTTAAATAAATGAATCATACTGGCCATCTCAAGAATATAAGGTATATGCAAAAATTAAAAAAAAAAGCAAAAGAAATTAACGCTTCCGTTTTTGTAAATGTTACAACAGCCTGGATAAATTCTGTAGATACAAAGTTGATAATTGAATTTGCATACCATCTTACTGCGTATTAGACATCTCTATTCTTCTCGTCATGCTATTTTAATATGAATTTTATATTTAATTTAATGATAAATTATTATTAATTTCATACATCACCGCACAAGTATTATGTTACCTACAAACATGGTTTTTTTACTATAAGATGGGTGATGTAATGTAGTAAATAAATTTTGGTAAATTTTGGTAATAAAATCAACAAAATTATTGCATAAATTAGTTTATTTATTTATTTTTTCGTGGAATTAGCCTTTTTAATGTTGTTGATATTAGCATTTTAATTGACATTATTTTCCTGCAATATTTACAAGATGGGTCACTTCTCTAAAAAGTTATAGCTATTTCATCAATACCAGGTAGCGATTGCAAAATAATATACAAATTGCAATAGTTTCAAAACCATGACACCAATATCTTTTTCCTTTTGTTTTTATCGATAAAAAAAGACTCCGACAATATATAAAAATCACGTGTAACAACAATGTTAGACCGATTTTTAAAATTAAAATGGTTAATACATAATCAATATATAATATCATAATAATACATAGTCAATAATTTCTGAGAATCGGTTACCATCTATTTTTCATACCCCTTAGTGATAAGGGTGTTCCACCCTAACATATTTTTTTTTCATTAATTTTGAACATTGACCCAACCCCTGTTCGACCTACAAATAGGCTCTGGCCACAAACTGGGCGAATATTTCCAAAGCGGACGCTAATTGTGGACAGCCGAGGAACCCGCCGGCGACTCGACAGCGTGACTTGTGACGTCATTCATCCCTCAACGCGCTCCGAACTGTGACGTCACTTTCCGATATTTCAAAAGTTCGTCGTATTTGTCAACGCTGTTGCAATAATAAGCCTTTCTTTTTATAACCCCAGTTATAAAGAGAAAACCCCGTCTAGCAAGTCAGCTGGCGGCATTACCTCTCTGCACCGTCAGAGCGATACGTTGGGCGAAGTAAACGCCTTCTAACAAAAAATGTTTCATGTCGGCTGACGACGGAAAGCGTCTCTACTGCAAGCGCCGCAGTCGTAGTCGTTCAGTAAGGACGAATATTTGCGGCATTTATTAACCGGGGTCTGGGCAGCCGCAGAGCCAGCTTTAGAACGTGTGGCCATGAGACCAAGCATGTTGCGTCCCACACGAAAACCTCTGCTAAATTCCACGGCACCAATGTAACCCCATGGTCTGCTTGCCGTCACGATGGTATTAGAAACTATTGAAAATAATATTTTGATGTCTGAAACTTATTCGCAGACATTATTATGACAAGAAGTAGTTATAGTTGACTTTTGTGGCGTTCTTTCTCTTTATATTATTTTTCATTTCGTTGGCTGTGCGTCATGTTATGTTCAGCCCTAACAACTAGAGCGCTTTATTCTTTACTTTTGTAATTTCTTTTCGTAATGTATATACTTATTTTCAATAATGCTGTGAATTATACTTTTTTAGACCCCGCCAGAATATCAGCGCTTCTTGCTCACCCATCCACCTGTGTATGACTTGAATGCATTTTGTTTTTTTTTTACCATTGAACACTGAGAATCCTTATGGATCGAGGCAGCTCGACCAGAATGACCTACCGACTAAACTCAGCATGAGCCTTGTCCATAAGGGCCCTACGGCTTGGATGAAAAGGAATCCATTGTGCTGCACTTTCTCGTTCTAATATCCTTTTTTGCATCCCTTTTTAGTAACACTGACGTGCTGTTTTTGTTGTTATGTGTTTGTATGTTATGGTCATTAAATGTTTCTGTCATTTTTTTATTATTGGTTTTGTTCAACTGTGCAACAACAAACAAAAATCACATTCCCCAGCAAAACCTGCTTAGATCATTGACAACTTACCCCCTCTAAGCCTCCCCAGCCATACGCATTTCTTTCTACAAGCGTGCCGAAGTAAATGTACGCAAATGACAAAATAATGACACACGCGCGTTTCTCGAAGGTTCCGAAGATAGGGCCCTAAATACAGACTTCATTCACCGAGTAGCTCTTAGGTATATTTACTTATACTGTTTGTGCATTGACGTAAACAGTTTTATACATTTACCTTTTCGTTAAATGTACAAAACAGTTGAAAGCAACATTATTCTGTGGATTTAAAGTGCTGATAAAAATGCAGAAGGCGAACATGATCTCGTATTCCCATGAAGCACCCACTCCTACAAAGGTGGACGCTCTGCACTGGAAGAAATTGACGAGTATGTTTAACAGAGACGAATAGAGGTCAATCAACGGAACTCGGCTTCAAGAAATTACGCGGCACATTCTCGGCTCATCTACCGCAGTGCTTCAGGACGTAGTCTTACATTCTTGCATGGTGCCAGTGATGACAACCGAAATCTGACCACTGACAATGGGTACTATAAGGAAGCTTTGAAATGAATGGAGAGAATCATGCCAGAAGTTATAATCCACACAAGAACCGGGATCACCGCCATATAACGAAGAATCGCGAAGGAAATACTAACTATAGAACGATTTTTGTCAGCATTTGTACCTTAGTCATAGTTGTAATAATTTATTTATATATGTATAATATATGTATGTCTATCCGTCAACCTAGATCCCATAACACAAGCCTTACACTTTGGGCTAGGCTAATTGGTGTAAGAAATATTAAAGAGAATAATTTATGGATAAAGATGAGTTAATTATTTCTTGAACATTTTATTACTTCCAGTCACGGATATAGCTCGAAGAATTTTATGTGGCAGTGAGCAGAACTGATGGCCGCTGGAGCGAAAATGTCCTTGAATGACAGGAAATTTGAGTAACACACATATATATAAATCAATCCGTCCGAAATCTATAAATAGGTAATACCAACTAATACTATACCCAGGGGAGCGAAGGTCGGGGATCCTCAGATACGACACTCGATACTGAGAGCCCACTACAACACCCGAGGACGGTCATCGCTAAGGTTTTTAGTGGGTAAGCCCAGAGCCCCACATAACCGCCGGCTCTTCGCAACTGGGGTATGCAATTCAATACATTTTCCTCAGCGGAAAAAAAAAGGTAATAACCAACTAAACCAGTTATGTAAAAAAACTATATTTAAAAAGAAAGTGGGAAGCTATTTCCATGAGTTAGTGTAAATTACTTACAGTATTGTATACCTCCAATTTGCTTACTGGAAACACGAGTTTGTTTTGTAAATAGCTTAAAAACACATCTGCTTGAGTTGTAATTGCAAGGGTTGGGCTGATATTATTCATGTACTTACTTGTCTTTTTAATACTGTGCTTGTCATTCTGTATTCCTCGTTATTTTATTTTGACGTGACAACGTCTATTAAATTGGTACGGCGTGGAGTCATTCTCGAAAACACCGTAACGGCCGATCTGACGCCACACGGAGTCCACGAACGGCGTAACGGCCGATCTGACGCCACACGGCAACGTAATAAAAATATAAATGTTATACATTACTTTATTTTAAATAATTTCATTGCACCCAGAAAAAATTTTTGTTATTTAATTAACATACTAAAGGGAAGAAATATCTTTGTATTTTTTACGAAAACTAATTTTGGCAGTCCTCTCTTGACATAAATCTGACTCTACTTTGAAAAAATAGGCGAAACTCTGAAAGTATAAGGGATATATGGATGTGTCGCAGTCATCTGGTTGAATCTGCTATTTGATTGTACCACTAGCGCGTTCATTGAATGACATTTAATTGAATGACTAGGCTGAAAGTTGATTGAACAAACGTCCTAGTCCAACTAGTTAGCGGATTTCGACACGATCTTTTTCGGACGTTTGTATCGTACGTCATCTACTTTTCATCACCGGCAATAAACCACTTCAAACCCGGTTTCATTACGTCTAAATAAAGAACCGAAAATCAGCACACGATTTATTAGATTTTTTTGACGTGACAGTGTCTATTAAATTGGTACGACGTGGAGTCATTCTCGAAAACACCGTAACGACCGAATCTGACGCCACACGGAGCCACGCACATTACTCATAATAATTAATTTATGTATAACTTCAGAAGCAGAAAATTTAAACAAACTATTAAATAAAAATATAAATGTTATACATTACTTTATTTTAAATAATTTCATTGCACCCAGAAAAAATTACCATGTAATAGACGTTGTCACGTTCAAATATCGGCAGTAGACGGAGTTCTACAGACAACCAATTTTTTTATTGTTACGTTTGATCAGTACTCGGCGTGTGTTTGTACATGACATATATGTCTTCATTTCTTTTCTTATTTTATTGGTGTGAAATTTGTACTACGGTCCATATTGTCGTTGTAATTTTCTTGTTGTGTTGTCTTCGTGCCTGATGTCACTACTGTGGCAAGCAGAATACCAGTGCAGCGGGCCATGCCGGCTCATTGTACTGAGCTTGCCACAGTTATGGTATCATGCAGCGGTACGTATCATTATTGTATTGTTTTGTTATTGTTGTTCGTATCGTTGTGTGGTCCATCAATAAATGTATTTCTTCAAATTAGAGATTTGTGTATTACTTATAAGTTTATCTTATATGTTTGCCTCAAGTGCAACTTTAGCTATAAGGCCGCCTTTTGTATTTTTGTATCCTATTCAGCATTGTCAAATAAATATTTATTTGTGCAAACTTTAAATTGAATAACAAAACTTAAAATGGATAAATCCAATTGTGCAAGCCATTTAAAACTTGACATTCGACATTCTCGACATTAACTTGTGAAATGTTAAATTTCTATATTTGAATCACTTTCGTTAATAATTTATTCACTTTTCTTTTAAATTACATAATAAAAGTACAACCTAACTAGGCGTGAAGTGTTTTATTGAGAACT